>CM045743.1:26826439-27261439 GCA_024760905.1 Plotosus lineatus
TGGAATAAGTGTTAATTTTATTAATTATAATTAATATTAATTCCTTAATAATAATATAATTATGTGACATGTGATTCTCTAGTTTCCATACAGTTCTTTTTACTCTTCTCTTCTCAGGTTACATATCATACTTTTTTATCACAAATAAAATCACTACTTTACTTTCTATAGGCCATCATCTTATCTTACCTTTCTATATCTTCTCTAGTGTCCAAACCTCCAAATTCCAGCAAAACATCAGTTTCATTTCTACATGATATAACTGATCAGTTTAAAATGATTATGGTAAAACAAAGAATTGATGAATGATGAGAATGTGACAGAGATAAAACACATACACATGTAACATGAAGGAATAGGTACCAAAAGTAGCCAATGAAAAAAAAGGATAAAGGTCTTACACACACACACACACACACACACACACACACACACACACAAGCGCTGCATGCACACACAGAAATCCCTGCTTAAGCACACGCTTCATGAGAGGACTCTGAGAATCACTACATCTTGGTTTCGCTGTCTGGAGGTTTCTCATTCTCGTACTCGCTCTCTTGAGGAATCTTCTGGTAAGGCTTCTTTACTTCGTTCTCCTCCAATACAGAGTTACACATTTCCAAATCACCATTTTGAAGCTCGTCTCGCGATAGGAACTCCACAATGCCTGCTCCTATCGAGTCGCCCAGGACGTTGGTCGTCGTGCGCAGTCGGTCACTGTAAAGTCAGAGAATCATCATCGTCATCATCATCATCAATATTATCATCAAAATTAAAATCATCATCATTTTCATAATCATCAACACCATCTTCTTTATCATCATCATCATCATCATCATCATCATCATCATCATCGTCATCTTTATCAACATCATTGTTGTCAACATCACTGTCAATATCATAATCCTGATTGTCATCATTATCCTCATCATCATAATGATGATCATCAACATCATCAACATCATCAACATCGTCATCAATATCATTATCCATATCGTGATCATCGTTATCATTATCATCTTTATCTTTTTTTCCACAGTCTAAGTGTGCTTGAACTTACTTTCCAATTTATCCACCCCAGTTTAAGAGCCAGGACTTCTTCCAATCCAATTAGCTCTTTAATTTATGGGAAGGGGATTCTATTTGGAATGATTAATTTGCCTAACCTAATTATGTTTCTATGTTAAAGCCAACTGAAATGACATAAAATTCTTCCAAAAAATTGGAGCAAGACCCATGGGCTTTTAGAAGTGTGTCACTAGGCTAGATATGAGAAGAAAAAAAAATTCACCACGAGTTAGAAAATGTAATGTAGGAATAAAGTTTAAAAGGAAAGCCAGACTCAAACATTGTGATTGATTTATGATGTAAGAAAGTAAGAATCGTGTGTAACACAAGAGATTATTAGTGTGAGATTGAAAAGAATGCAGTGTGAAAATGGAGGCATGGAACACTTACAGGAACCAGTCAACTGCAATGATGAGGCTGATGTCATCAGTGGGGAGGCCGACAGAGGTCAGCACAATGACCATGGTGACCAGTCCAGCCTGGGGGATTCCTGCAGCACCGATACTGGCAGCCGTGGCTGTGATGCTGCAGAAATGAAGATGGATATCTTCTTTACATGACAGTATGAATACATCTTCGTCATTTTTTCTATAGTGTCTTGAAAAATACGATAATATTCAAGCAAGCATAACTACATAATAAAAATATTATTACATTAACAAGTACAGTATACGGTGTACAATATCTATCAGTTATCAGGGCTCCCAAAGTCTATCCATGTATTCATAACATATTCACACCTAATAGTAATGATCTGTCCGAAGTTCATCTCCATGTTGTTGACCTGGGCGATAAAGATGGCAGCCAGTGCTTCGTACAGTGCCGTTCCATCCATGTTGATGGTAGCACCAACTGGCAGCACAAACCGGGTCACCCTCTTGTCAACTTTATTGTTTTCCTCTAAACACTTGAATGTAATGGGCAAAGTGGCTGAACTGGAAAATGAGGCAGATGAAAAGATGAGTTTAAGCTTTAAAACTTTAGTTTTAAACATTTTAGAACTATGGGCTCAGTAAACTGCTCTTGAGAACTACCTGGATGACGTTCCCAAGGCAGTGATTAGGGCTTGTAGTAAGCCGGTGATGAAGATAAAGGGATTCTTCCGGGTGATGACAAAGAAGAGAGTGGGAAGAATAACAATGCCATGGATTAGGAGGCCTATGATGACCGTTACAGTGTACATGCCCAGTTGCCCACCCATTTCAGTGATATCGTCCATTTCCACAATTTTGCCAGCAATTAAAAAGAGGATACCAATGGGTGCATACCTTCAATGGGCAAGAATCAAGCAAAGTGATTGGAAGGTTTGTTTTTTTTAGGAACTTTAAGTACAATTTTCTGAACAAATCAACTTGTATATCAGTGATAATAATACAATGCACTCTCGTTTGGTACATGTCAGCACTCACCACATGATAATAGCGACCAGACGCATGATGGCCTCATTGAGGGAGTCAAAAAATTCCCTGAGCGCTTGGCCCTCCTCCTTCATATTCCCAATGATCAGGCCGAAACACATGGAGAACACGACCAGTCCAAGGGCGTTGACTCCATTTGTGGTGCCTGATATTGGAATGATCTCTTCGCGAGCAATCTCTTGGGTGGCATTGGTCACATTAAAGATGCTCTCGTTCACTATCACTTTCACGTGTACAATCTTTTTGGCGTATTGGGTTTTGAACTGTGGGAAGGTGAAAGAGAAGGACAGACTTTGAGAAATAGTCAGGCTAATTAAGGACAGACAAGCCTCTTACCTGATTAATGTGAATGAAATTAATCCCTAGATCCAAGAACAGTGATTTTGTTTGTCATGAAATTTACATAAATATGAATGAGACAATGCTCCCATTTCATTTTATTGAAATTTATTCTCTCGAGTCCAGCTGGCTCCAGTATTTCCCTGTGGAGAGCGTCCGGACCACAGTGTCTTTCCCAACTGTTTGTGCCTTCCATGTCATTGTGTGGCCCCAGCAGTTCCCTGTCTCTTGGTTTCCGTACCCCTTCCTCCCCCCATAACGTCAGACCATGGTACTCCTACTGTCCTGCCAACGCTCTACCCACAGCTGTGTCCTCTTAAATTTTCAATCCAATCCATCAAAATGCTAAATGGCTCTTGCACCTCCCTTTCCCAGTGTTTGAAGCTAACTATTTTAATTCAGTCTGAAAAATGTTCATACTCTGTCATTAGCTGTTATACATGACTGCAACTTTAACAGTCACAGATCTCTCAGAAACTGTGTGTATCCATGGGTGATAATATATTCTCCACGAAGCTTTTTTGTGTTGCCTCTGAAAGGCCAGAAAGCAAAGCCTCAATATATCTGATGAGAAACTGGTTTCCTGCACAACAGGGAAACCCAAGTACAACAAATAATTTTCTTTGGAAGAAAAACTATCTCCTGACCAAACAATTGTTTTTGCCATATTTTGGGATAAAATCATCATTCAGTTAAAAAAGGAAAACACCCTCGTTAAAGTTATCCAACACAAGGAATACTTGTTGAGAAAATCTAGGCAATAAAACAATTCACCCGATATCTACCTGCTGTGTGCAAGCTTGAACCAGGTTGGGAGGAAACATGTTCCTGTAGAAAGAAAAAGCACAGAAACCTGCATTAGCCATAGACATTAGATGATATATCATAAGTTACAGAAAGTCAGATTGGAAGTACCTGATCAAGTCCAGAAAGGCATCAGCGGGACTGACTTGTTCGATTTTCTGTTGCTGAGTAAACTCATCTTTGGAGCCTTTGCCAGGATGGATAATGAGGACCATGATGATCCCAATAAACACAGCGATGAACGTTGTGGTCATGTAATATATGACTGCTCGCATCCCCATCTTCCCTGAAGCCCGACTGTCAAGTGCTGCCATGCCTGGTGAGAAAAGCCAGACATTCACCTGCAGTCTGATCATTTTTGGACAGTACAGTATGTGCCAGTTAAGTTTGCACAATGCCCTGGAATTTATTGAGGGTAGCAAGGATGCTCTTCTCTGTTCCAGTGAAACAGATAGTAGATACTGTATTAGAAAACAAAGAGTCAGAAATTCCAATCTCAAACCATCTGACTTTGATACACAGATTATTATTTCACAAAAGCTTCAGTTCTTGACATCTGCTTCATTCTACTTCAACCAGGAAAAATGCAGTGCATTCAGCATCACTGTATCATTAGAGCCACATTATATTTGGTGTGGAGTAGCCTTCAAACATCGAGGCTGCATGAACACAATCATCTACCAAGGTACAGTAGATCAAGCATTCGCATGATGGTTGACTGTAACCAAACTAGAATAACCTAGTATAAACCAACTTCGGTTTGTGCTGTTTGTGCTGATTTTTTTTTTTCACGACTGGAAGTCAGAGAAAATTGAAGACCTGCAGAACAAGTCTTGAAAGTGTTTGAAGGGGTTCCACTGAGAGCCCTCCCCATCCACAAGAAGGCATCATAAAAAAAGGAAATTGAGCTGGGAATGCCCCTGAATACTGTTCGTTTACCACTTTTAGTGCTGAAGGCTGTTACGCTGCATTCACAGTGGCGAAAGAAGAAGCATCTATTGTATGAAAAGGAGATGTATGTGCTCCTTTAATCCTGTTGGGGGGGCTGCCTGTTGGAGGCCTTCTCTTTCAGCTCATTTTCCCCCATTCTCCAAGCTGCACACCTCTTTTACTCAGGCTTTCTTTTCTCATCTTTCTTCAACCTCTCTCTCTCTCTCTCTCTCTCTCTCTCTCTGACAGGGCTGAGAAACTCCTTCACCTGCCCAAACCCATGGCGGCTCTCTTGCATCTCCACAGAAACACCAAGCAGTTTTTTTTCCCAACCAAAAAGAACCCAGTCACTCAATGAGATACAGAAAAACTACAAAGAGTGGACAGGACAAAATAGCTCCCACTTATGTCTCACCCTCTCAGCCTGCTTTGCCCCTTTACAGAATGGAAGCCTTTGGGAAGGAGGCTACTAATAGAGCAAACAAGTTGACCTCTAAAAAGGAGGGAAATAGGCTATGATGAAATGTCAGAAATTACGATATTCCCATATTCATGATTGAACCCATCCATCCATCCATTTTCTGAATCCTTTACCCTAACCCGGGTCACAGGGAGGCTGGTATTCATAGCAGCTTTCCAGGCCATCGTAGGCCAATAATTTAACCAAAGACCAATAAATGTGTAATAAGTACTGGTTGGCAGGCTAGTTTTTCTAGCCAAATTCCTCAAGCAAATGGTGGCAAGTGTGTGTTCATTGAATGTAACAAGACAATATGGCTTTGATTGGAGAGGCAGCGGGCACTTTGTATCTTTTATATGGATGAAACGAAGCAGGAGGGAGGATAGGAAGGGGGTGGATGGTTGGGTACACTTAGCCTGACCCATTGCAAACTTCACAGCACTGATTAGCTAACCCTAGGCTGAGCCTCTTCCAGTTTTCCAACCAACCTCTGTTTCATTCTAATACTGCAACCACAATGAAGAGACTCCATCCATGGCAGTAAAATGGGGATAAATAAAGGCTTTAAATTAGTTGTTTTGGATGATGCAGGATACAGAACAGCTACAATGATACGATTGTCTTATGTTTCCTGGGTGTATAGAGATAACTGCAAAAAAAAAATAAACTTTATTTAACTATTACGCTCCAAACATGGATCATTTTTATTCTGTACAATTTCTGATGAAATTGAAATTGAAATACTAATTCTTTGTCTCACATCATTTGCTTTGCAGGCATTTGGAAATTTTAAGGTCAAGGGTATCGGTTTTGTTCTGGTAAGTTCATCCATTCATTCCTTTATTCAATCACTTAATCCTAGCATGGAATCTGTAGCCTATCTCAGCCAACACTGGATGAAAGCAGGATACACCCTGAACAGCTTACCAGACCAACTTCTACTCACACCTGAGGGCATTTGGAACAGATAAATCGCCATGTCTTTGGGCTGTTGGAGGAAACCGTAGTACCCGGAGGAAACCCATGTAAGTACAGGTATATCATGCAAGCTCCACAGAGAAATGCTCGTGCTGAGTCCACAACTAAAACCCAGGACCTTCTTTCTGTGATAATAACTAGTATTTTGAAAGCTAGCTTAGTTGAACTTACCATGCAGGAAAACATAATTTGACACTAATATGTTAAAAATTGGACAGTGCTAACACTTCTTGCATTGACGTTTTGATATTTTGTGCTATAGCACCATTTGATGTCGGATTATTTTTGACCAGATGAGTAATTTGATCTAGTGGTATAGGGCGCTGGATCGCTGATCCAGAGGCTGGGGGTTCGAGTCCCACTCGCCACAAGGTTGTCACTGTCCCCACCCCCCCAGTGCAGCTAACTGGGTTATCAAAGGCGGGCCATGTCTCTCACTGTCTATGGTGAGAGGCATGTAAAAGAACCATTGCTGACTTTCGTAAAGAGTAGCTGCAAAGTCATCAGCGTGCTTCTGTCCCTTGCTAAAAGGGTTGTGTCAGGAAGGGCATCCGACGTAAAAACCTCTGCCAAATCAAACATGCGAATCAGATGATTCGCTGTGGCGACTCCCGAGTAAAAGGGGAAAAGCCGAAAGGAAGACAGACAGAGTAATTTGATATTCATGTTGACACATGCCTTTCAAATTTGACCCCGTTTGACCTTTGTTGACCCCTCTCCAATAACTCCCAGAACTTTTAAGCCTGAGTCAAAAATGTTCAGTATCCATCAGGGAACTTTGGGGAGCACTTTAAACCCGTTATTCCTAGGACATCCAGGCTGATGTTGTACTAGTTTCTATTAAATGATCCGTAAAACACCAGCCGGAGCTTGAGCAAAGATACAAAACATGTTTAAGAGGTGTGACTTTTTTAAATTCATAGATTTAGCAATGGAGAGTTACAAATTTAATATGCATAAGCATTACCACATTAAAATCTAAATGGAACCAGCTGTTGATATTGCCACCCCATACAGACCTGTGATCAGACTGGACACCAACAAGGGGAGGACCAACATCTGGAGCATGCGCATTAAGAGCTCTCCAGGGAAGGAGAAATATTTCACCTCTCTGTAGGACATCTTGTATGGCCTCAGGGCAAATCCCAGAATGATGCCTGATGATAAACAGAATGTCAAATATTATACACCCTTCCAGCATCTTCTAGTATCTAGCTTCCTATCTTGGGTTTTTATCTGATTTTATTTGGTCTAGTGTGGTCTTTTTTGAGATTGGGAACTGCATCCTGTGACCTAGCTTCTAAGTTCCTCAATACTGCACAAGTTGTTTTGCAACACAACCTGGTAGTACATATAGGTGTTTCTAAAACCTTTAGTTTTCTCAAGACCTAGAAACATGAATGGAGCTAGCCTAAGAATATTTTGTGTAACCCTCCTCAAAATGCCAGTTCAAAGATATCATCCAAACTTGCCAAAAACAACTGCCCCGATGGTGAACAAGACGAAGGCATTCCTCCTTAAGAAAGTCTTAACATCGTCTTTGGTGATGTCCTCTACTTTCTTCTTAGCCTTAAGAGAGCGCAGTTGGATGTCCTCACGGATCCGTTGCACTCTGCTTCGAGAGCGCGGATTCTCCCCAGTGCTTTTGGTCATGGCTGCTGCTGTGAGCTCCCTCTATCCTCTGTAGAAATCAGCAGTCTGACCAGACAAAGCAAACCCGAAGCTTCCTGCTCTGAGATGTTCTGGAACAAGAGAGGAAATCACATTGATTTTTACATTTTCAGGAATACATATCTCAACTCATGCTGAAGCAGTTTCTACATAACAACCTGCAAGAGCACTCAGAAGGCATTTACAAATCTACAGGCAGTTGTTTTATTGAGGCCAAAAAGAAAAAACAAACAAACAACAAAAAAAAAATCAGTATTAGACAGCAGTGTCCAGAAAAAACAATGGCTTTTGACTTGCAGGTGTTGTACTGATTGCGCAATCAGTGGAGGAAACAATTAGAGTGGAGCACAGTCTATATTCAATTATGTGTAAAATACTCCTACAGAACTCAAGAACTCCAGTATCTTCATACTTGTCAATATTTTTATGGCGAAATACTATTTCTCATCCAGGTAACAATCGTTCCGAAATTTGAAAAGCAAAAATTTGAAGTTCAAATCCAACTTCTTCTATCAGCAAACTATTCCAAAATGACTCCAACACTTACCTTTCACAGCACACTTTATCTTCTCTCGATAGTGATAATCACTGAGATGGAAATGAAAAAAATTGAAAGAAGATTGGAAGGTGCAAAAAGGACTGAAAAAGTTCTTCAGAGGTGTAATACAGGGACTTGTCCGTCCTGAGAAGCAGTGTGTAGAATGCTGGAAGTGATGCCAGTTTTAGCAGCTAACATGTTCCCACAACACCCGCAGCTCATAAGGGGAGGAGATTACAAAGGCAGATGGAGGGAGGGTGAGGGGAGGGGGGTGAACTTGGTAAACAGTAAAGTATTGGGGTACAAGGCATGCTTGTACTAGCGATGACAATTGTGGGTTTTTCATTTCTTAAATTCAAGCTCATCTTGGGTGATTATTTTTTTCACATTCTTGGCAAAATTGTTAGGTTTTAACTGTGTAATCTTATAGCTTTGTAACAATTTTACGATCACCACAATACCTTCCAGTTTCAGAAACCTATGCCTATTGTTGGCTCAGATGCCTGTATGTGGCCAACAAGATTGGACCTTGATGTAGAATTCTGCTGTTGTTCTGGCAGATTGAGATACTTTTCTGCTCACCACCTGTGTAAAAAAAAAAAAGTGATAATTTAGACTTCCTGTCACCTCAGAAAAGTTACAAATCTTGACTCTGCAAACAGTGAGCTGAGACGATAAAGTATTAAAAAACCCTTTAAAATGTTAGCATCCTCAAGGAATGAATGTCTAGTATCCACAAAAATTATGTTGTTACACCTTGAATTCAAACATAGCCCATCTAGCACTTGAATGAATGTCGGACCCTTACGGGTAGGACGAGGTCTGACAATTGAGTCCATATTGGCTCTATGTTAACTGCCAACAATAATTCAGTTCCCATTATTAACCCAGTTAAGACCCACATACGGGGCTCATCTGGGCTTACCAAATTGAGAAATACTTATCTGATCCAAGTGTGTACCATTTATGATGCCCAATTTTGGCTCATGCCCTCTTGGTACCCTTATCACCCAGACATAACCTAGGTGTGGCCCACATACACATGTGGATAGTGTCAAGGGCCTACAATGGAAACTATGGACAATCTAATAAGGGGCCCGTTTTCTTGTTGTTCACAACTTATTAGCCACATGGGTCCAACATAGGGGAGACCAGGGAGACTTGTCACACATTTTAGAAAAGGGACAAAAATGTCATCACGTAACAAAATGTACAAATGTATTCAAAATCCTGACGTTTTCATATTTTTAGTTGAAAAACGTCATTAATACGTGTGCAAACCACAGATAACTAAAACACACACACACACACACACACACACACACACACACACACACACACATACATACACACACATACACACACATACACACACACTCCACACCGCATCATGATTTTTACTTATATAGCACAACTCTTTGTAGGTGTAACATAAATGTAGGGCTACATTTATGCAAATTTCTCCATGTAACTGGGAATAACAACATTTGAGTACTGTATTGCTTACTTCCACAAAGTCTTGTAATGTAATGCAGATAAATAAAAATAGATAATTAATAATTAGAAATGCCAACCTTTTAACCCCATGACTAAGTGTAAAGATGTTTTAATATAATAGAATATGTTACATAGAAGGCAGTGGTGGTCAAGTGGTAAGGTGCTGGCTTGCTGATCCCAAGGTTGGGTGTTCAAGCCCCACAATCAACAGGCTGTCACTGTTGCCCCCTCAGTGCAGCTAACTGAGTTATCAAAGACAGGCCATGTTTCTCACTGTCTGTGGTGAGCAGCTGTAAAAAAAACATTGCTGACCTTCACCAAGAGTAGGTGGTATAGCCATCAGCATTTTTCTGGCCTGGTGAGCTGTTCAGGGGTACACTGCCCCTGCCAAGAGTCGGCTGAGATGGACGCCAGCCTCCCCACGACCATAGTTAGGATTTTTTTCTTCACTTCACTTATCCCTTAACATCTGGGGATGTCGTTGGGGCGCCTTCATGGCGCTTTGCAGCCTACTCTTTACGAAAGTCAGCAATGGTTCTTTTACATGCTTCTCACAATAGACAGTGAGAGACATGGCCTGCCTTTGAGAACCCAGTTAGCTGCACTGGGGGGATGGGGGGGCAGTGACAACTCTGTGGGGACTCGAACCCCCAACCTTAGAATCAGGGATCCTGCAACCTAACCACTGGACCACCACTGCCCCAGTTAGGATTTTGTGGTTCAGCAAATGAATGAATGATAACGACAAAACTCACTTCCAATTTCAAAATGTAAATTTTAAACCCTGAAATATTTGATTAACTGCAGAAATCAGTGGCTTACAGCCATTGGCCCAGAACATGTTCAAAGTGTCCCCATGTGGCATTTTTTTTTTTTTTTTTTTTTTTTTTTACAAAACATTGTCACATTGTAAATCGGGGGAAATTAAAAAAATACACAAAAAAGAAGGGTCCAGTCTACCTGTTACCATAACATTAGATCTGGATGGCTACAAACAATGTCAGGCTGGAAGTGCATTGCAAAGTGAAAATACAAGTCTAGGAGGGATAAAAAAAAAAAATGCACACATATTGATTAAGGAAGCAGAAGGATCCTTTCCAAGTGCCTATTTGACTTAATTAATGCTAAACATATAATATAAACTTTAATCTCATTTGCTAATGCAATTTCCCAGAAATTACCCTGCTCCAAGCCTCCCCTTGTCCCAAAACTCTCTGGTCTCCTCTAGCTGGGTGCGAAGAAGGTGAAAAATAATGATTACATCTCTGTGATTTTTTTCAAATTTTTGAAACAGTATTAAAGGCTGAGAATCAAGGCCCAGAATCTCCTTCAAATTCTGGTTTGTTCACAAACATACATGCTCACTCTATTTGGGTCTGGTTTGAACTCTGAATGTTTGTATTGGGAGATGCTATGTGGCTCAATCCAGAAAAAAATCCAACATAATTACCATGGAAAAGGAACATGAGATCAAGTGTGACATGAGATTTGTGAGTTGTGAGGTAAACACCAGACACATTTTCTCAAGAGTGAAATGCCACTCATTCCCCATTTCATTCACCACCCTTTCTCTCTCTCCTCTCTCCTCTTTTTGGGACCTGGCCAGGGCAACCGTCATGAAGTACTTCAGATAAAGATAGGAGCTTGGCGTAGAGGGAGAAAAGCAGGGCCACAAAATAACCTCTCCCACACAGTGAACAAACGGTACTTTCATCATCAGTTGCCTGGAGATCCGGTGGAACTGGACTGTATCTGGATCGTCTCAGCCATCTCACAGTGTTTCTTCATCTTCACTTATTTTTCACCCTCATGTCCATTTCAGTTGTACTATAAAGAGAGGATTTGATCATGAACACAACTTGCATTTGTAGATGATGGGCTACGTATATGCAGAAGTTATATATCTCCAGACTTTCCCCAAATTGGCCATGAGAATGTGCTTTTTGTGGTTCACTCACTCTTTTGTAGGAACCTAATCAAAAAATGGGATGTGGTATTCACTTAGACTCCTGGAATGTCCCTGGTTTTGTCTCTGCACTCTCAGAGTAATCATAAACAGTGCCTGCCTTGCATCTGTAATGCGGATCCCACAACTCCATGCCTGCAGCCAGTTGCTTTTGCTCTCTTTGCTTCCCGGCTTCTTCTACTCAGCTCAGGATATGTGAGACAAAACTGCATTTCAGCTTTTCTGTAATTTCAACAGTCAAAAGGACACAACTTTCAGGGTGTCCGAATCCAGCTAAATCCACTTTGTACAATTGATTGTGTTGCCTTTAACTTGATTTGATGATAAACAAACATGGGATGCATCAATAATCTACTTCCTTCAAGAAGACCATTGTGCAAAAATAGCCAATGTTAGGTTGATGTCATGTGCCTGCTTATGGCCCTCTGTGGTTCATAATAGTCGTGTCTGATAGGGAGGCAATGCTTCATGGGCCTGTCAAGTCTTGTTCTTCTTTTCCTCTCTTCAGGGGTCGCCACAGCAAATGATCTGCCTCCATCTCTCCCTATCCTCTGCATCTTCTACTCTTACTCCAACGACCATCATGTCTGCCTTCACCACATCCATAAATCTTCTTTTTGGTCTTCCTCTGGGCCTTCTGCCTGGTAGTTCCAACCTCAGCATCCTACTACCAATATACTCACTATCCCTCCTCTGTACATGTCCAAACCATTTCAATCTAGCCTCTCTGACTTTGTCTCCAAAACATCTAACATGTGCTGTCCCTCTGATGTCCTCATTTCTGATCCTATCCATCCTCGTTACTCCCAAAGAGAACCTCATGGGCCTGTCAAGTAAGTACACTTAAATGAATGCAGGAGAAATGGGGTAAAATAAATAAAATACGTAATCCTAATTTCATAGCATGTAATGCAGCCCTTATCGTGTAAAGATTTGACAGGGTAAATTTTGCCAAAACGTAAGAGTAGAAGATGCAGAGGATAGGGTGAGATGGAGGCAGACCCCTGAAGGGAAAAGCCGAAAGGAAAAGAAGAAGAAGAAGACCTACATATGAACTCCAACAGACTTTGTAACACATTGGATTGCCTGGAATTCAAAATGTTATGTCCAAAATAAAATGGTACACAACACAAGAAACCATACTTTATGCTAACTTGCTAATAACAACCATTTACACTCAAGCCTAGGGGCAATTAATAACAGCTAAATAGCGTCATGTGCATGTCTTCGACTGTGGGAGGAAACCCACACAAGCACTGGGAGGACATGCAAACTTCACACAGAAACACCTTCACTAAGCGTAGGAATCGAAGCCAGAACTTTCGTACTGTGAGGTGGACTATTATTAGTAGTAGTACGTAGTAGTATTGTTGTTGTTGTTGTTGTTGTTGTCTGTTATTCTTCATCATGATCATCATGTACCATCTTCATGTCAAAGGTTAGCCAGCATGACTCTCCATCTCTGCAATTCAGACGACCACATTGTTTGTTAGTCATGATGTCCATTGTGTTCTTGATCTATCTCGGCCTCTTTTGCCCTTGACCTCTCATTATGATTATGATTATTATTAATAGTCATCTTATACTTCACATCAGTGCATTTGTGAAGGAATGCAAGTGGCAGACGGAGTATATTGAGGGATGTCCCTTGAAATAGGCCAACTGTGGAATCTATGAATGGAGACATTTTATTGTGTGTTGTGAAGAGGCAAAATTTTATCTGCACCTCTTGTGAAACAGAACCATTCATTTATTCATTTTCTGAACTGCTTAATCCTAATTAGGGTCACAGGGAGGCTGGCAACCATCTCAGCCCACTCTAGAGGAGGGCAGAGTACACCCTGGACAACTCGCCAGGCCATCGCAGGGCAGAAACATGCTGATGAATATGTAGCCACTCTTGACAAAGGTCAACAATGGTTATTTTACATGCCTCTCACCATAGACAGTAAGAGACATGGCCTACCTTTGATAACCCAGTTAGCTGCACTGGGAGGACAATGACAACCTGTTGAGAGTGGCACTTGAACCCCCAACCATGGAATCAGTGAATCTAGCCCATTACCACCAGGCCATCACTGCCCTGTGAAGCAAAACAACTTGGAAAAAGATTCAGACACAAACATAGAGCCTCATTAATCTCCCAGCATTCTTATGAAAAAATAAATAACTAAAAGAAAAGAGAAGTAGGCCATGTATATATGGGTTTCATGCGTTCTGTTGAGTTTTAAATGTTATTATGTTTGCCTGCTTATTATTACTACCCTTATTATTGTTTCAACCTAAACAGCTATGCAGTCTGAATAGTTGAGAGACCTCCCCACAAGTTATAACTCATCTTGAGCAGAACTCCTGTGGAATGACTTTTGGTTACTCCTTCATTCATTTTCTAAACTGCTTAATCCTAATTAAGAGTCGAAGAAAGGCTAGTGCCCATGTCAGCCGACTCTGGGCAAGGGCGAGGCACAACCAAACAGCTCACTAGGTCATCACAGGATTTGAGTCAGTACAGTATATTGACAAAAACTTCAAAAAATTAAAAAATAAAAGTAATCCCCCAAAAACTGCATCCCGAACCTTTCAGAGACCCAGTAGAAGTTATATACGTATAAAAACTTTTGCGATTGAGTGTTTTTCGAGTTACAATATCAAGGAAAATAAATAAATTAATTAAAATTTCAAAATGTTTACAGAAAAACAAAAAGTACGATGAATCATATTCCAGTCCTTTCACTCATTGCATGAAACACTGCATGAGAATGGGGTTCACCCTGGACAGCTTGCTACACCATTACAGGGTCAACAAACAACCATTCATAGTCTCACTCATACCTAGGGGCAATTTGGAACAGCCAGTTAGGCTACTCTGCATATCTCTGGATTGTGGGATGAAACCTGAGTCCCTGCAAGCAAGCAAGCAAGCAAGCATGGGGAAAAACATGACAACTTCATACAGAAACACCTTTGCTGAGCCCGAGATTGTGAGGTGGACATGCTAACCATGTATTACTAATTATTATTTCTCTCTGAAGGTAAAAAGAAGGAAATGGCTATGGAAGTTATAAAGTCTGTGGTTTTATTATGGTCACATTCTAAATCCATTCAGTTTAGGCGAGAAGTGACTCAGGAAGAAACAGTATTGTGTTTTGTCTATGTGTGAGTTTTAAAAAAATCTTACAAGGCTGTTTATTGGGACAGAACAAATGACACGTGTTTCTGGTCTTCAGAGAAAACTGGCATCTGGATTAGGCAGATGAAAGGGTGAAGACAGGGAGCATGAGAACATGAGACCTCTTATCTAGGCATGATTTCATAAACATTGAACTGAACGTATTCAGGCTCTGATCTGAAGGTTACAAATACAATGTACACTACTGACAAATTGTAATAATTATTTAGGACCCAAACCACAAATTTTCAACAAGCATGCCTGAATATTTGTTGGCATTTATTCATTCACTGACTATAAATAAATACAAAAAAAAAGTACCCTGACCTCACTCTCTCTTATCATATGCATCTTTTTATACCTTACAAAAACTAGCTGTCTTTCCGAAGGGGCCAGATCAGGGGTTGCTTTCACCAAAGGCATTTTAATCACTCTCTTCTCTTCATAGCACCAAGTATGAAGCATCCAGTCTTTCATGGGTACTCCTTTTCTCTCAGCCCTCCAGGCAAACTTCAGAGTTTAGCTTTGAATATGTTAGAACTCTGAACAATATGCAAAGTGGGCATGTTGGGATCCGGGGACACTCACAATTAAGCATTCGGATCAGCCCTTAAGCATTGGCAGGACTGCCCAGAATCTCCAGTTGGTCAGGCCAAACGGGTAATCCTCTTTGTCAAATTAGCAGACTTGACGATGAAAGGTTTTCTTTTAGATCTGTCAATTGTTTGAGTTGAAGCTGTGGTGATCTTTGAAGCTGAATTGGATTGTATGCCTAATACAGGCTGGCACGTGATACTTACTTAGATTATACTGTATTAATACACGCTACATGGAAACAGGTGCGATCTGACAGGTAAACTATCTTTGGATTAAAAATCATTATTCAGAGGAAATAACACATGAATCAAGATGATGGACATCCACAGCTTGTCATAGTCACTTGAAACAAGTGGCATCACCATTATCAGGCTTTAAAAATAAAAAAATAGCCCAGAAATATATTGTTTTAGTTTGTTTTCCTGTCTGTTTTCACATAGTATATACAAAAACACCGTTGGAGACCACGGTTTCTTGTTTTTTCATGTAGTATGTACTCTCTCTTTGAGTAGGCTGAGCAGTCACCATTAGCTATAAAGCATTCATTTTTGTTGACATGACCTGCCTGTGTAATGGTTAAAATACATCTATAAAAACCTCTATAAATGTAATTTTAGGGCTTTTTATGTTTCCATTTTGTATTTACTTATTCTTACAGAGCATTCAAGAGACACCATTACATATGTTCACAAAGGTGCTTGAAGCTCATGTGACTGTCAGGATTAAAAAAGAAGTTTACATTTACGCTCTTATACAAAGCAACTTACAGTTATCTTTTTATACATACACACACACACACACACACACACACACACATATACATATATATGTATATAACAGAGCAATTGAGGGTTAAGGGCCTTGCTCAGGGACCCAACAGTGGTGACAGTGGGGATTGAACTGCTGAACTTTGGATTAGCAACCCATTGCCCTTTCCACTAATCCACCATTGCCCATATAAAGAAGACAGAGATTTGGAGGGTTTAGATAATTTTAAACATTTATCACATTACTTTAGTTTGGAAAATGAGGCGTGTGAGGTATTCTGATCTTAGTCTCTCATACTTGTAATCGCACCCAAGAACCAAGGCCCAACATGGGTGGCGCTTATATTCTTGTGCCATGTTTCGGTACATTCCCTCGAAGGCAGTCACTATATTACTAATTGGTGCATAAGCATTTATGGTACATGATGTACATGTAGGTTATATACTATGCTTGTACAAACTATTTTAAATATTTTTGAGATGTCAATAGACAAATTTTTAAAAATTCTTTGGGTTGAGAAAATGTGGGGGGACTTCAGCCCTCACAGCCCCCCCAGTTTTGCGGCCCCTGGAAGAAGCTTTGTGTTGTAAACTTTTTGCTTAAGTTCCATGTAGTATACAGTATACTAAAACAATTATCAACCTCATGCTCAGTGGAGTATAACATGATATTACATATTGCATGCTTATTAGCTGGCAAGTGGTTGTGCTGTCGGCATCCTGGGTTGAGGATAGATGACAGAAAAAATGGAGAACCCACTCACTTTCACATATTCAGCGAAGTCCTCCCTGCCAAGCCTAGGGGGGACCAGCTAAGCCCTGGGTATGGCTCAACCGCATTCACACTGGCCAAGGAACGACGTATGCCTACATGAAATCCATTGGTGAGTGCAAAGATGATGCCTGTTACTGTCGACTGATGATGCAGACACTGTGGCACATGCCATCTGAATGTCCTACCTTAGAGACCTCCAAATGGGTTGGAGGGTCCTATTAAACTTGACACCCCTACTGCTAGCTGGCTGCAGATAGACATCCCCATGTGACAGTGATTACACGAACAATGACATACGCCCACCACACCTACTCAGAATTGTACTACCAAAGAAATGTATTGCTAGTACAATTTTGAGTAGATGTGGTGGGCATATGTACTGTTTGTACATGTACCCAATGATGATACTGTCCTACATAAAAAAGACTGTTATGGTTCCTGAGTGGCGCATTGACATGGTGTACAACTGTCAACCCAGAGATCACAAGTTTGAATCCAGATTGATGCCACAACCATACGGGACCAGGAGTCCATGGGAGCTAATTAACTAAGCTCTCATGAAAGGGATGGCATATGCTCACTTCCTTGTCACTCACAGTAATCACCAATTATGGGTGTCTGTAAGCTCATTCGTACAAGGGGAAGATGGCGCTTTCCCTCTGAGTGTGTTAGACCGTCCCCAAATACGTATGAACAGCAGTTTGAAAAGGGGCAGGCGGAAGTATCATGTGTCACGGAGAGGCATGTGCATGTTTATACTCCTCTTTGGTTGATGGTGGTCGCATGATAGGGAAGTAAATATTTGATGGAGAGGCATTGAATACAACCAAATTAGGGTAGAAAATAGGGGAAAATCACAAAAAATGAAAGAATGTTTTAGTTTTGTATAGTTCAATTTCAGATACTTTATTTGGCTTTGGTGTGTAATGATGGCATATCTGCGTTGCAACAAATTCTGGCTTCAAGTCCATTACTTGGCAAGGATGTTCAGCGTGGGCTTCTTCCAGGTTTCCTCCCACATTCCAAAGACCAGCACATTAGTCTTATGAACTGCTAACACTAAGTTTGAGTGTGAATGGTTGATCCTGTTAGCCCTGCAATGGATTGGCAAGTTGGCCAGGGTGTACTTTACCCTCGCATTGTGCTGGCTGAGATAGGGTCCAGCCACCCCAGGATCCTAACAGGATCAATTGATTTGGAAAATAAATTAATTAATCTATGCAACCTATGTTCATTCCGCCAGTGTTCTGACTGGAATCTCTTTGAAAGTGAAGATGAGCAGTCATTGTCTTGGCACTGACCATCTCATGGAAGTTGTGCCTGGCCCAGAAATCCCCTGTGCTGACTGCAAGGTGATGCCAATGTCAATTTGTTGTGTCCAGCTGACAGGTCTGGATCCTGGTTCAGAGCTGAATTTGGCCCAAACCTCTCAGACTAAATAGGCCATAAACACTCAGATCTCAGTACAACCAACAGTCACAGCAAGCGGCCCAGAAAACAGTCTGAGATGCTCTCTAGACCAATAAACAACTTGGCAGCAGACATGGCTCAGCTGAAATCAATGACCTGAAGCTGTGTAACTCTTTTTTTTAAACAAAGCCATACTTATAGCACAATAGCTAAAAATGTCATCCTTCCCATTATTTCACTACTTATCATATAAGAATATTATGCCTATAGCTGCTGCTGAGCGGTACCAGATTAACAAATAAACAGCCACCTTCAACGATGCCATTCCCAGCAGCGCTTTATAAAAAGGTTTGGTTCTTCCCTGTCAAATTTAATGTATCAGCTCAAAAAAAGCTGGACACCAAATGCCACAGACCGAAACATGTCCTCAAAGGGAAACACGAACTCAATGGCAGCGTGATTTTCCATTGTAGAGAAAGGGAAAAAAGGCTTTGTCATGTCAGAGAAGTCCTGGAGCCCCCTGGAGTAAAATCAACCATGTGGAATTGAGGGCAGTCAAGGTCCATCTGATATTCATTGTTTCCCCTCTGATTCTTCCTGGCAAAATAACCACCCCACTGAAACAGGATGCCATGACCACCCCTAGTCTTACAGTTGCTATATTTACATTTGCATTTACAGCATTAAGCAGATGCTCTTATCCAGAGTGACTATATACAGTATTTCTATTCTGATCCTTTCCTTTGTAAAGGATTTCGCAACTAGGTACACTTGTAGCGCGATGATGATCAACAAGATCTTTCCACTATTCCTTGTTCTCAGGACACCCTTGTGGGCAGGTCAGTTGCATAATATGTCTGCCGCACAGTAGGAAGGTCCCGGGTTCAGGTCCCAGGCTTCGGCATGTCTGACTGAAATATGCATGCTCTCATCATGCCTGTGTGGTGTCCTCTTGATATTCTGGTTGTCTTCCACAATTCAAACATATACACATCAGTCTAATTGGCTGTTCCAAATTGACCCTAGGTTTGAATTGGACTGAATGGTTGTTTGTGTTGTCATGCATGATGATCTTGCGGGCTGTTCAATTTGTAACCCACCTTCACCCAGTGTATTGTATGAGAATCTGTTTTTCCATCGTCATGCAAGTGAGAGATATATGACAACCAATAAGCATCAAATTACTGACGTGGCAGGGTTACTGGATTTCCTTTGGTGGGCACGTTCAGACACTGGACAGGACATTTGACAATCATATTCCATGAGTATGGTGCCCTGCTCAGGAGCTCTATAATGGATCATACTATTGACTTTGCAGCCTTTGGCGAGAGAAAACCTACAGAGCATTCCTTCCTTGTCGTGTTATATGCTTGTTGGCTTATTAGACTTCTTCTTTTGGCTTTTTCCCTTTCTCGGGAGTCGCCACAGTGAATCATCTGATTCGCACATTTGATTTGGCATAGGTTTTTAAGTCGGATGCCCTTCTTGTCACAACCCTTTAGCAAGGGACAGAAATACGCTGACGGCTTTGCAGCTACTCTTTACGAAAGTCAGCAATGGTTCTTTTACATGAACCTCTCACCATAGACAGTGAGAGACATGGCCCACCTTTGATAACCCAGTTAGCTGCACTGGGGGGCCAGTGACAGCCCTGTGGGGACTCGAACCCCCAACTTTAGGATCAGCAATCCTGTGCCCTATCCACTAGACCACCACTGCCCCTGTTGGCTTATTAGACTATAGAGCAGTTATCTAATCTTTAGCAAATACTTTATTGTTTGCTACGGGGTAAAACACTCTTTAGAGACATTAGGCCATTTGATGTTGCTAATAAGAAAAGCTGGGCACCCAGGTTTTACTATAAAAGTCACTCAAGAAGTCACGTATCCTCTATTTTCTGTACTGCTGCTGCAAGTGGGTGTCACTATGCACTTTATACCCTTTATTAAAGGACACTTTGCTCTTTAAATGATGTGAGTGCAGCAGTCATCTATGGGGATTTTTCAGGGTGGGTGTAACCTGAGCCTTATTCCTTATGATGTTGGTAGATTTCAGCCAGGTGTTACACACCTCCTTATTGGTTGGGATGCTTGAAAGTAAGGCCAATGAATCTTTAATCCTTTGTAACTGTACATATCCTAACACAAGCACATCTTTATCACAAGCCAGCTGTGTATAAAACACTACTTTATGTGGTTCTGCTCAGCTGTTACCTATTTAAAAACCACATGATTAGACAAATTAGTGAGAAGTATGTTAGAGTGGTGCAGGACATGTATGAGAGATGTAAGGCAGTGGTGAGGTGTGCTGTCGGTGTGACAGAAGAGTTCAAGGTGGAGGTGGGACTGCATCAAGGGTCAGCTCTGAGCCCCTTCTTGGTTGCGATGGTGATGGATTGTGACTATAGATGGACTATGATGTTTGCAGATGACATTGTGATCTGTAGTGAGAGAAGAGAACAAGTGCAGGAAAATCTAGAGAGGTGGAGGTATGCTCTGGAAAGGAGAGGAATAAAGGTTAGCCTCAGTAAAACAGAATACATGTGTGTGAACGACAAGGACCCAAGAGGAACGGTGAGGTGACATGGAGCAGAGATAAAGAAGGTGGAGGATTTTAAGTACCTAGGCTCAACAATCCAGAGCAATGGAGAGTGTGGAAAAGAGGTGAAGAAGCGTGTGCAGGCAGGTTTGAATGGCTGGAGAAAACTATCTGGTGTGATGTGTGATAGGAAGGTATCAATTCGGCTGTTCCCTTCAGGGGTTGCCACAACGAATCATCCGCCTCAATCTCACCCTGTCCTCTGCATCTTTTTCTCTTACACCAACTACCTTCATGTCCTCCTTCACCACATCCATAAAGCTTCTCTTTGGTCTTCCTCTGGGCCTTCTGCCTGGTAGTTCCATGCTCAGCATCCTACTACCAATATATTCACTATCCCTCCTCTGTACATGTCCAAACCGTCTCTATCTATCCTCTCTGGCTTTGTCTCCAAAATATCTTACATGTGCTGTCCCTCTGATGTACTTATTCCTGATTCTATCCATCTTCGTTACTCCCAAAGAGAACCTCAATATTTTCATCTCTGCTACCTCTAGCTCTGCCTCCTGTCTTTTCCTCAGTGCCACTGTTTCTAAACCATACAACATCGCTGGCCTCAACACCGTTTTGTATATTTTCCCTTTCATTCTTGCCGATACCTTCTGATCACATTTCAGACCAGACACTTTTCTCCAACCTGCCTGCACACGCTTCTTCGCCTCTTTTCCACACTCTCCATTGCTCTGGACTGTTGAGCCGAAGTACTTAAAATCCTCCACCTTCTTTATCTCTGCTCCCTGCAACCTCACCATTCCTCTTGGGTCCTTGTCGTTCACACACATGTATTCTGTCTTACTGAGGCCAACCTTAATTCCTCTCCTTTCCAGGGCATACCTCCACCTCTCTAGATTTTCCTCCATTTGCACACTGATTTCACTACAGATCACAATGTCGTCTGCAAACATCATAGTCCATGGAGATTCTTGTCGAACCTCTTCTGTCAGCCTGTCCATCACCATAGCAAACAAGAAGGGGCTCAGAGCTGATCCTTGATGCAGTCCCACCTCCACCTTGAACTCTTCTGTCACGCCGACAGCACACCTCACCACTGTCTTACATCTGATACATGTTCTGTTGACTATGAAAAATGTTTACAAGCTAGTTTGCACTACCACCTTGTGGCTACGATGGGAACTGAAGCAGAAACAAACAGTACAGTATGCGCGTTCGATGCTTTTAATAATGTTTAAAATGTAAATGGTTCCATTACCTCAGGGAGAACTTGCAATTATGCAATGATGCCGTACTTTTGGTTTCAGGATTCTGTCACAAGTTTTTTTAGGGTCCTGAGTTCGGTCCCAAAGAATGTTTTCTGCTTGTGTGGAGTTTTGCATGTTCTCTCGAATGACAAGTGGGTGTCCTCTAAATTTCTGGTTCTTCCACTTTAAAGAACATACTGGAAGATGGATTGGTTATTAGAAATAGCCTCCAGGTGTGTATGTGTGTGTGTGTGTGTGTGATGAATTTGTGGTGTTGGTGCAGTCCATGTCTTGCTCCAGGACAGTCTCAACCCTGAGATACACAGTTGCCATCTTGGGGCAAGTGATGTATAATACACCACAATAAAAATTATACTGGTATTTATAAACTGGCTGCATGCCATGTGCTTGAGCATCTACAAAATTAAAAAAAATAAATTTGAACATGAAAATAACCAAGCAATGAATAAAATAATAAGGCCCTGCGATTGCCTGGTGTGCTGTCCAGGGTGTACTCTGCCCTCGCCCAGAGTCGGCTGAAATGGGCGGAAGCCTCCCAGTGGTTTAGCAAATGAATGGATGAATGAATATATATGTTACATATTAATAATACTTTGGCATGGCAGCATGGTAGTGTAGTGGTTAGCACATTTGCTTCACAGCAAGAAGGTCCTGGGTTTGAGTCCTGGTCTTGATGCAGTTATTTCTGTGTGGAATTTGCGTATTCTCTCCATGCCTGCAATGGTTTCCTCTGGGTTAGTCTCCACCAACAGTCTAAATACATGCACATTAGGTGAAGAGGCTGTTCCAAAAATGTTACCAAGTATCAATGTGAATTGTTTTTTGTGTGTGTTGGCCCTGCCATGGTCTGGTGAGCTGTTGAGGGTGTACCACACCGTTACCTGTGATATGTTGACTGTGATAGGTTTTGGCTTCCTTGCGACCCTAGTAGAAGATGTACAATTAATGATACCATAGGTGCAAGAAGAGATCAATAGGGGCAGTGGTGGTCTAGTGGATAGGGCGCAGGATTGCTGACCCTAAGGTTGGGGGTTCGAGTCCCCACAGGGTTGTGACTGTCTCCCCAGTGTGGCTAACTGGGTTATCAAAGGCGGGCCATGTCCCTCACTGTCTATGGTGAGAGGCATGTAAAAGAACCATTGCTGACTTTCGTAATGAGTAGGCTGCAAATCTGTCAGCGTGATTCTGTCCCTTGCTAAAGGGTTGTGACAGGAATGGCATCCGACGTAAAATCCTATGCCAAATCAAATGTGCGAATCAGATTATTCGCTGTGGCGACTCCTGAGAAAAAGGGGAAAAGCCGAAAGGAAGAAAGAAAAGGTGCAAGGAGAGATCAATTTGAGGTTATGATTCACTTAAATATACAAACATTCAAAAAAAAATCATGGCAATACAGTATGTGAAACCATTGAAAGCCGAATAACTCCAGTAAGCAGTTTCAGCATGATAACCAGGTAATCAGAAACCATTATGTTAAAAATCGCTGTGAATTGCAAATCAGTCATTTTTTATCATGAAAATTGTAAGTTATGTGCATTTTACAGCATGTCAATAGTTTCTACAAGAATTAATGTGCTGTTTGGATTCAGGTCATCCTCCCAAAGGCACTAATCCCAACATATCTGCAATTAAAAGGCAGCTGTTATAAAAAGAATATGACACCTGCTGACCTGAATGTAAATGAGTTACAGGTTAGACAAATTCCATGGAAAACAAGCTCAGAGATCATGTTGAAGGCCTTCGTATAATAAATGTGGACCTGTAGCAGCAGGTTACACTGTCAGAAAAAAAACACTAGTTTTTAATATTCTCTTTGTTTTTAATTTTCAAACATATTGCATTGAATTTATTTATCTATTATATTTAAGGTACACTTTGAGGGAGAAAAGTACTAAATTGTAAAGTAAATTGTAAAATTGTAGCTTTTAAGAGTAAAACTTGAGCAGCATGGTGCTGTCCTGGTTTGCATGGCCACCTAACAGCAGAAATATCCTGGTTGGAGTCATGGGCTCAGGCATTTCTATGTGGATTTTTCATGTTCTCCCTGTGCTTGTGTAGGTTTCCTTCCCACAGTCCAAACACATGCACATTAGTTATTGTATAGCACTAGTTTACCAAAATCATGAGCAGCTTGGCCCTCCTATACTGTGCATGTGCAGCTGCAAGGGACTGAGCAAGGGAAAAAAAATTCTACTACACAAAATAAAATAAAAGAAGTGGGCCGGCTGCATCTGTCTGTACCACAATCTTGTTCAATGCAAGATGAGCAAGGCCAACATGAGCATTATGCTTCAGCTGTTCCAGATTGCCCCTCGGTCAGTGTGAATGGTTTTGTGTGTTGGTGCTGCAAAGGGTCTGGTGAGCTGTTCAGGGTGTACCCTGCCCTCGCCCAGTGTCAACTGAAATAAGTGCGATTCTAATATGATCAAGTGGCTCAGCAAATGAGAGTTAATTTTTTTTTAAGTATAAGACACATATAAGCTATGATATTATAGATACAGTCTGTATACATTTCTAAAGCTTTTTTATTATTACAATCCCGCCCAGAGACATTCAAATGTTATTTTCATTTATCAATGATAACTTTATAGTTTAAAAATCTTCAGTAAATGTCAAATAAAGGCAAGCACATTTCATGCATCTGTTCATAGATATACTTTTACAAATGTGCAGATTTATTATGTCGTATTAATATACTAATTGTATTTTAGAATCAAAACGGAACTTGTAAGATTTCCACTGTCGAGAATCCATACCGTCAATCTGCTTGAAACACACGCACATGCGCACAAACCGCTGGTGGAAAATTCCGCACGGCTTCAGTGCGCATGCGTGGAAAACCGGACCATTCCGGTGCGGACTCAGGGTGCTGCACGTCATAGCAGGGCTGTACGACTGTCACGTGACAACCCGAGTCAGACACGCTCCAAAAACAAAAACATGACGCGTGACAGCAGTGTAATATGCTACATATAGGCCTACAGCTGTGTTCGAGGTCTTTTTTTATGTGGAAATGCATTACATCATCAATTCTATGATTCTTAGGCAGATGGTGCATAGTGGTGTTAACTGGGAAAACATTTATAGATTACCAATAAAACAGACTGCTTTCTACACATTAGCATTGGGTTATTTTTAGGATGCATTTCATAATGTTCTGCAAATGTTATGTTCCCGAAACATTGGGAAGACTACACCATACCACCACTTGTTATTATCTAATTACTAACAACAAGGATTTGCGAAATAGATTTTTAGACGACTGTTGTTTTTTTGTTGTTATTTGAAAGTTCCTTGGCTGCTTAGATGACAGTTTTCCAAACCACTCTAATTCTTCAGGTTATTTATGCACTAAAGGAAAGTAGATGCTCTTGAGGGGGAGCCTGGATCTGGAGATTTAAACTATCAAATACAGACCACATTACTGAAACAGAACTGATCGATTCCTGCTTACACCAGTGATTAAAATACCTGGCGCATATCTGCAGGATGAATGTCTGAGATATAAAGAAACCCCTTTCTGACGGATGTTTGGTGAGGCTGGAGAGACTATTGGGGATGATAACGGATAAGACAAACTTTTAGCGTCTATAGGATACAATTGATGTACCTTAATTGAGATAAAATCTTCAGAAAAAGGAAAATGATGATGATGATGACGATGGTGGTGGTGGTGGTAGCTAATAATAAAGCCCATTAAAAAACCTCTTTCTCAGAAAACTGTCTGTCTGTCTTCCTTTCGGCTTTTTCCCTTTTACTCAGGAGTCGCCACAGCGAATCATCTGATTCGCACGTTTGATTTGGCAGAGGTTTTTACGTCGGATGCCCTTCCTGTCACAACCCTTTTTAGCAAGGGACAGAAACACGCTGACGACTTTGCAGCTACTCTTTATGAAAGTCAGCAATGGTTCTTTTACATGCCTCACACCATAGACAGTGAGAGACATGGCCCGCCTTTGATAACCCAGTTAGCTGCACT
The DNA here is from genome assembly GCA_024760905.1 of Plotosus lineatus. Lineage (NCBI taxonomy): Eukaryota > Metazoa > Chordata > Actinopteri > Siluriformes > Plotosidae > Plotosus > Plotosus lineatus. The sequence continues at coordinate 26,852,624 of CM045743.1, forward strand.
GGGGGGGGACAGTGACAATCTTGTGGAGAGTGGGACTCGAACCCCCAACCTTTGGATCAGCGATCCAGCGCCCTATACCACGAGGCCACCACTGCCCCATCAACCAAGTTAACATATTTTCCCTTAAAATTATACATTTTCTCAGTTTAAATTTCTGACCTCTCATCTATGTTTTATTCAGAATAAAATATCGAAATTTGGTACTTCCACATCATTGCATTCAGTTTTTATTCACAATTTGTAATGTCCCAACTTTTTTGGAATCTGATTTGTCTCTTTCTCAGAAAATTAAATTTAAAAATTACGAGATTTGTTAGCAGAATGGAAAGTTTCCAAAATGTTTAGGGAGTCAATAACATTGACAGTACTAGATACCCCCCACCAACTTTCAGCATCATAATAATCATAGTAACAACACTCACTTTTTCAGTCTTCCAGACACTTTGTCCACTAAAGCTTAATTACTGGCTTGTTTCTACTAATGATACTTACATTTAAAGATGGCTGTCATGGGCAATAATAAATTTCCCAAGATATATTATCCGATTTCATGATCATTCAGTGGAATGTGTCTAATATAATCTGATACAGGAAGACCGAGATTTATTGTAAAATCAATTTATTAGAGCGCACATCATGAAGACTTTAACATAAAGCACATATTTCACTTAAGTCTGTTTGTAAAGCATGAAAAAAACCCAATACATTTAACAGACTGAAGCAATCAGGAATCTTTTACAGGTGACTTTATGACTTAAAGGCTGGTATTTAATATATTCATCTACATTGATCGCCATCAAGATCTAAAACAGGAATATTAGTCTGTCATGGAGTTGGTGGTATATAAAGTTCTATGCACTGTTCAATTCAGTTCATTTCATTTTCTGTAACCACTTAATCCTAATTAGAATCATGGGAAGGCTGGCGCCCATTTCAGCCTACTTCAGGTGAGGGCAGAGTACACCCTGGACAACTCGCCAGGCCATCGCAGGGCGGAAACACGCTGATGGCTTTGAAGGTACTCTTGGCGAAAGTAAGTCTTTTACATGCCTCATACCGTAGTAGACAGCTAGAAGCATGGCCAGCCTTTGATAACCCAGTTAGCTGCACTGGCTGGACGGTGACAACCTTGTGGAGAGTGGGATTCGAACCCCCAACCTATGGTTCAAGTGATCCAGCATCTTTACCACTCGGCCATCACTGCCCCGCCATGCACATTTTTAGAGATTAAAAAAAAGGAAAACATTACTTGTGGAGACACAGATTCACAAAATAATAGAGATTATCAGATGGAGGCACAACAGAAAAAGATAAATGGAATAAAAGTCCACATTTATATCAGATTCAGGAATATTTTGAATATATTTGTAATTTTAAATAGCCTGTAAATTTTGACAGTTGGTCTTGTGATAATTAAAAAGTCGGTGCATAATTAAAAACTTGTGCATTTAATTTAATTTTTGAAAAAAATTCAGTGTACTGTATATTGTCTATTCACTGTGTAAGTAATATGATGGACAGTTTTGCCTTTTCGAGCAGCACTGTGGCCACGCCCCCTTGGTGCAGAGCAGTACAGTAAGCGCGCACGTCGGGCGAATCATGATATTCAATTTGGGGCTCAGGATCTGCGACGGTAGTCCAGCGTTACCGTCGGAAACAAAACGAGGAGGATTAAACCTGCCGGCTTTAATTTGCGATTGAGGCTTTTTTACTTTGATTACAACTATAAGCGTTGCTTTTATAGAGCAGAACTATAACCATTTCTGATCAGCTTTCGCGCTGCTACACGCGGGTCTCCAGACGTTCTGAACTTCTGAGCGCTCTGACACCGAGGGTGATGAGAGATTTCTCTCATGCAGCGTGTCCCGGGATCATGTCTCTGTCGGCGGACTGCTCGGCACAGGCACGATCGCCGTCCGACGGCGCGCTCGGAAGCCTGATCTCAACCGTCGCGCACTGTCTCCAACCAGACACCGCGCACGCGCCTCCACAGGGTAGGAACTTTACAGTACAGACAGTCTGCATATAGATGGAGGGTTTTCTGCTTTTTCTTCTTATTTTACTTATTGTTGTTGTTGTTACTAATAGTTTTGCTTTGAAGATCTCAAATTACCCCCCACCCCCCCGTAGTGAACAGCTTTTATTGCGCAACATGAAAAGCTTATCTTGATAATCTGATCAAGAATTGTGGACAGGAAGAAAGAAAACAATGCTCTTGCTGAATTCAGTTACAGTATATTCAAACCCCACAATGCTCATGGTGAATATGGTGCTGCTGGTTTTCACCCAGGTGGTTTGGGTTAGGGTGAGGGTTAGGGGCGAAAAACACCACCTGGGCGAAAACCATGGAAACCGGTGAATATATGAAGTTCTCCTATGCATGCATTCTCAGAGAAAAGTATTAAACTGTACACTTTATGTACATGTCACTTGGGGGAATGGTCATGTGAATGTAAGGTAGTACATGAAGAGCCATAAACAGTGATGTCAGAAACATTTAAATTAGTTTTTAGAATCATGGACTACATGCATGTGCTAAAGGTGTACAGCAACCAGGTAAAATACTGTATTTGTCATTATGCATGTATGGCATTGAGCATACTTCATTATCTAAAGCCTTTAAAGTGATAAGCACGGCATTCAATTCCATAACAAGTTCACATAGATGTGTATGTATACGTCCTAGACACTTCTTCACTTATCCCTTAACATCCGGGGATGTCGTTGGGGTGCCTTCATGGCGAGACTTGGGCTGATTTGGCCTGGCGGCACCCATCCCTCTCCAGGTCGTAGAAACACGCTGATGGCTTTGCAGCCTACTCTTTGCGAAAGTCAGCAATGGTTCTTTTACATGTCTCTCACCACAGACAGTGAGAGACATGGCCTGCCTTTGATAACCCAGTTAGCTGCACTGGGGGGACAGTGACAACCTTGTGGGGACTCGAACCCCCAACATTAGGATCGGCGATCCTGCGCCTTAACCACTAGACCACCACTGCCCTTTCCTAGACACTGTTCCCTGTATATTTGCAGTAAGTGAAGGCATTTGGCATTTATTTCAATGTGGCACAGTCACTCACAGGCTCTCAGTGCTCTGGATCATATATCACATATTGCAGTCACTCAGCACATAAAACATGATTACACAGGGAATGAAACACTACAACCACCATACTGCACTGTTCATTCTTAAACTGCTCATTTAATCAAGACTGACTGGACCTTGATAACACAGGTGTGTCATAGGAGAAGGGGAAGGTGTGTGTATGTGACGCCGGGGAATTATCCTATCAAGGCAGCACAATTAATTTCCTCCCAAATGTTCGTATAAATCTGATCTAAAAGGAGGTTTGTTTCTTAAGACCTCTGCTATTTCCTCCCCTCAGAAATCAACCAAGTATTTCTTCATTCCCAGAGCTGAATAATTTCACGGTGTATGCCTGTTATGCTCTGCCGTTCATGTGATAGTTACAATGCTCATGTTAAATAGAAAAGCAGATTGTTTTCTGACAGAGAAAAAGTGTATTGTTTGTCTTCTGTGAGTCCTTGAGATGCTGATGTGAGATGCAAAATAATCAGAACGTGCTGATGGTCATACTGAAACCCAACAGTGTAAAGCAGTGGTGTCAAACTCATTCCACAAAGGGCCATGCAGCTGCAGGTTTTTGTTTCAACCAAGCAGTAGCACACCTGACTTGGCTCATAATCAACTGATTTGAGTCTTCAGGCAGTTGACTGGTCAATCTGTGTGCTCTGTCCAGAAACTGACCAATCAACTTCCTGAAGACTCAGATCAGTTGATTCAATGAGCCATGTCAGGTGTGCTGCTGCTTGGTTGAAACAAAAACATGCAGCCACATGGCACTTTGTGGCATCAGTTTGACACCACTGGTAGGGTGACATTCTTACAAAATGTTCCTTGAACTGTATTCTGTTGATATAGCCTTTAAACAAAAGACATGGCCTCAGGTTCTGATGAAGATAATAATATTTGGGGACAGTTTGTTCCAATGATTGTCAAAGTAGGCTTCAAAATGACAACACACACCATTTTGTGTGGTGTTATAAACTTATGTGACTAGACCACAGGTGTCACACTCAAGGCCTATAGGCCAAATTCAGCCCACCAACTCATGCTATGTGGCCTGTAAGAGTTTTCAAAGAAGATGATTACCGTATATTCGTTTTATCAACCATTACCATGAAACCAAATTTATCATCCTTCCACTAGGTAGTGGCAGCCTTTCATCATTCATTTTTTCTCTTTATTTATTAATTTTTTAAACCACTCAATCATAATTAGAGTCACAGGGAGGCTGGTGCCTGTCTCAGCTAATTCTGGGTGAAAGCAGAGTACACCCTGAACAGCTGGTCATACCATTGCAGAGCCAACACATATTCAACCAATCACACTCACTCTCACAGTTAAATGTGATCTGGAACAGTAAATTAGCCTACTGTGCATTTTTTTGGACTGTGGGAAGAAACCAGAGTACCCGGAGGAGCCCCTAAGGTTAGTTTTGGTCTGGCAATCAGTATTCTTATAGAAGACAGTTTGTAAAGTAGTACTTTGTGTTTAATACTGAGTGGTTCCCTATTATGCAAGTTCTCTACAATGTGCTCAGTGCTGCATGCTGAGATCATGTGGCAGAGAGGGAGAAGGACATAGTGTCTTATTTGGGGTACTGACCAGATTCTGAATCAATATGACCAAAGCATAAGTTTTGGAGAAGCCCTTAACACCTGTAAGTTCATAGTGCAACAACACACTTAGCTTAGCAAGGTTCCACATACGTGTAGTGTGTTTCTTCTTCTATCCTTTAGGCTTTTTCCCTTTCTCAGGGGTCGCCACAGCAAATCATCCAATTCGCACATTTGATTTGGCATAGGTTTTTACGTCGGATGTCCTTCCTGACACAACCCTTTTAACAAGGGACAGAAACACGCTGACGGCTTTGCAGCCTACTCTTTTTACGAAAGTCAGCAATGGTTCGTTTACATGCCTCTCAACATAGACAGTGAGAGACATGGCCGGCCTTTGATAACCCAATTAGCCACACTGGGGGGACAGTGGCAACCTTGTGGAGACTTGAACCCCCAACCTTAGGATCAGCGATCCTGCGCCCTTACCACTAGACCACCACTGCCCCATACGTGTAGTGTGTTTATAGTTTTTATATTTTGAGCCCCCTGGACTTCAGCTGGTACACAACAAAGAGTCTTGCAAAGTAAATGCAGCTGCAAGGAAAGTACTAAAGCAGTTGTTCTTCTTGTTCATGTTTTGGCCTTCAAAATGATTAAGGAAGGCATACAGGCTTCTATCCAAATGCTCGATGAATGAAGACTCTTGTCCACAAGGCAGTGATCTATCTTACAAGGGAAACCCATTGTCCAAGCACTGGCCACTGCTTCCATTGGTGTGGGCTGAGATTGTTTTTCTCACCACTCACTCTTTTCCTTCTTGGTTTAAGAGTAATGATCTGGTTAAGGCCAGAGTTTCCCCGTCCGTTTCGGCATGCATACTGTGCTACCCCCCCACAAGCATTTGAGCTGTCATTAAAAAGGGAGGAGTTAATCTCATGCCAAAGCAGAAGTTCCCAGAGCTCAGCTACAGCTGGCATCAGACTATATAATACATTCAGGGTCTGCCAGGAGAAAAGCCATTTTTAATGGGCTATTTAAACTCACCATGGCCAGGAGGGAAACAAGACAGAACAAGTGAAAACTAGAGTTTAACTGGAATGTTTGGAGGTGGGGTCATTGTGAACAATTTGCATGATACAGAATAGAAGGCTCAGGGTTCAAGATGGACTTTTATTTTAAAGTTAAGTACAATTTTGTGGAATTTTGGTGGAGTTGTGAAAATAGCTCTTTAGAAGACATTGATGAGCCTGAGGCTATGTGAAAGGGAGAAAAGGGAATAAATGATATGTATTACCAGTGCCCAACCTATGCACTCTGAGTTAGCATTTTGACAGAAGGCATTCAAACCTTCTACCAAATCCATTGTCACGTGTGCAATTTTAGGGATGTGGCCTTGAAAAGATCACTGAAGCAGACGTACAGTATTTGTTTAAATTTTGAGTTTCAAAACAGCTGGCTTCAGCTTAAATCGCTGACTATACCTTTGAGAAAAACATAAGTCATCATCTCATATCAAAAAAGTCAATCTCACATACTACATTTAATCTTTCCCTGCACCATCTTATCCATGTAAACAAGCTGGCACTGACTCAGTCGCTTATAATTTTCAGATGCTCTTATGAATGCTCTTAACCTTGGAGCCTGCAGCTGATGTGTGGGCTTATAGAAACATGTCATGATTCACCCGCTCAGGCTGGAACTGGCACAGGGATATTATACATGACGGATCACATGACATGAACTTGCATCCTGTGTTTGTTGGGGCAGATCATTTCAGAAGGAATGTAATAAGGTTGAATATCTATTGCACATGTTCATTCATGCAAATATAATCAATCATTCATTCAGTATATTTACCTAAACTGTATGCCAAGAGCTTCAGTTCTCTTTTAAACATCAGAATTAGAAGAAAATTGTGATCTCAGAGACCAATGCACGGTTGTTGTGCCAGACAGACTGCTTTATGTATTTCAGAAAATCCTGATCTCCAGGACTTGGTGCCACACATGACATTGGCAAGAATTACTCTGAAAGATCAATTGAACAACAGTTCTTTGAGCACAAATACCTTATAAGAGAATAGCCAGACAGAAAAGGAAGAATCTAAAACTACAGTGAGCACACGTCCACCCGACGTGGCGATTGCATCAGCCGGCTACACAGCCTTCTTCCACTGCGATCTCAAGCGCTGGAGTCGCCGTTCGGCCCCTTCCCGCCTGGGCTTATTGTTAGCCGGGGTGCGGCTAACATTGAGCTACCATAGCATATTAGCTCACGATAGGAGTTGTTGCGTGCTTAGTTGCCTGAAGCTGCTCATAGCTGCAGTAGGGTCGACCGGACATAGACGAGCATAGTGCAAAACATGAACAAACAAAACAACAAACAAAACAAATTAAAACGAAGAAAGAAACAATTTGACTCTGAGAACTCCGAGACGTCGCCCTCTAGGCAGTGCCATCTTGGAGACGTCACTCCAAGTTCAATGTAAAAGGATATGAAGCGAAATAAAGTTTATCCTTTTGGTATCGATTGTTAAAAATGCTACAGAACATAAAATCTCACGCACAAACATTCTAAACATTAACTTAGGTACTGTACTGGAACAATAATTGAAAAAGACTTTAATACTAATGCTTTACAACAGTATATGCTGTATAATGTTTATATTTTATCATCAATAAATATAACAGTAAAAATGTAAAAGTTTTTCTTCATCATTACTACATTTTACTACATTAATACTGTGTGAATGAGTAAGACTGTCTATAGAATGTGTTTAAGGAGCATATTTTAGCGCATGTAAGAGATACACAGTATTTTACTTCCCGTTGCTCATTCACTCATGTAATATGATATATGGGGTTTTAGTTCCAAATACAGAACTTACAGATTATCTTTATTCGCGGGAGGGGCCGGAACCGAACCCCCACAAATATCGAGGGCCTACTGTACATGCGTGTGAATGACAAGGACCCAAGAGGAACGGTGAGGTTACAGGGAGCAGAGATAAAGAAGGTGGACGGTTTTAAGTACTTCGGCTCAACAATCCAGAGCAATGGAGAGTGTGGAAAAGAGGTGAAGAAGCGTGTGCAGGCAGGTTGGAATGGTTGGAGAAAAGTGTCTGGTGTGATGTGTGATAGGAAGGTATCGGCAAGAATGAAAGGAAAAGTGTACAAGACGGTGATGAGGCCAGCGATGTTGTATGGTTTAGAAACAGTGGCACTGGGGGAAAGACAGGAGGCAGAGCTGGAGGTAGCAGAGATACAAGAACCAGGACAAGAACCTGGTTTTGAACCTGGTTCAAATCTTGACCAGAGGCCTTCCTGCATGGACTTTTCATGTTCTCTCTCTGCTTGTGTGGGATTTCTACAGCCCAATGACAGGCACAATACGTCAGCTGACTCATCTGGACTGCCCATAGGTGTGAATATGAATGAGAAGGTGTGAAAGAAGGGCAGTGGTGGCCTGGTGGTAAAGGTGCTGGATCACTGATCCCAAGGTTGGGGGATCAAGCCACACTCAATTGGTTTAAGCTCCCAACAGTGCAGCTAACTGGGTTATCAAAGGAAGGACATGTCTCTCACTGTCTATGGTGTGAGGCATGTAAAAGAACCATTGCTGACTTTTGACTAGAGGAGGCTACATAGCCATCATTGTGTTTCTGCCCTGTGATGGCCTGGCGAGCCGTCCAGGGTGTACTCTGCCCTCGCCTGGATTCAGCTTGGATGGGTGCCAGCCTCCCTGTGACCCTAATTAGGATTAAGTGGTTCAGGAAATGAATGACGTGAATGTTCCAATTATACAATCAATCACAGAAAGTCTTTTGGTTTTGCGGCTACGAAGACATCTGTGCATAGATTTTTGTAGATGTTTTGTACTTGATCCTACACACTCAGAAAGTATACATGAATACAAGCCACCAACTATTTCAATGGCAAGGCAAGCCGAGATGATTGGTGTTGATGACTTCCTGCAGCCTTCGTCCGCCTCCTCACATGTTGAGATAATTTGATAACTTCATCCAACGGTTCCGCCGTGAAATGGAAAGACCACTTAATGATGCTCCACCTGCAGCCGTGTCCCTCTGTCTTTGTCTCTGTGTTGATCCTGTAATAGTCCAAAGTCATCTGGGAAAGGCACCAGTATCCCCCTCATCTCAAACAGATGATTGGTATAGATAATGTACAACTGTGAACCTGATCACTCTATACATACAAGAAAGTTACAGAAGTGGGTGTAGTTTCTGTACATCATTTATCATTATTAAAGACTAACAGATGGTACCAGCATATGTATAGAGAGCATTGTACTCTGCTGTTATTTATTACTAACACACATGGACGTCATGTTTGAAACTCACACTGGCACTCTCTCCATGGACAAACAGTGGATTAGAAAGACACAGTATCTAAATTGAGAAAGGGGTGAACTTGAAGCTTTGCCAAAAGGGGTTTGGGTGATTAGTCTATGCTCTACTTTGACAAAAATAGCACACTAGGAGAGTTTATATGAAGCCTACTGGCTGAATGGTGTGAAACTTACTTACATAATACGACTAGAGGAGGATGGCCATTAAATTGTCCTGTACTGTACTGTATTTGCGATAATATTCATTTGGTACTGTGTATAGGATGATGTGAACGTGTTATCATGGATAATTTATATCTTAGCCCAGTACCTCTCACAGTTATCCCTTAAAGAAATGACTCAGGCAGGAGAACTGATGATCTGTCTGTTCAGTTCCATGTGAGACATTTAGCACACAGATGCAGTTGTCTTGAACATTCACAAGGAGCTTGAGTGTCTACAGTCCACCTAGAAGTCACCTTTCTCATACTTGTGTTTAGTGACAAGAACACACCGGCTAAAAACTTGCTGCATGGATAATGCGATTTGAAAAAGAGCAAGAAGCCCTTAACAGAAGGTCAAATGCAGGATTATCAACGTCACTGGAGCACAGAGCTGCCCATCAGTTGGCCACATGAATCCATGACAGTTAAAAACCAGCAATATCACAGAATTGCTGATCCATATAACCACAACACTTGGTTCTGGTTCCACAATCCAAGCACAGACATGTTTTTACATTTCAGATAATCTTTACTTAAGATTAGTGCCGTACACCTACAGCCTACACAACAAGAGTGAGTGCCGTTTATTTTTAGCCGCAGACAAGTATGTGCCAGGATTAGTTTGACCCAGGGCTACCTGGAATGTTAGTGTGGTTTGTACCACTGGTAGGTCTGAGAGTACAAATGTTGATTCCGGTGAACATCATGATGAAAGGGTTGTGTAAGAATCACTTGAGCTCAAAGACTTTCATTCATACAGTTGGCAGATCTTTTATAGCTCTTAGTGCTAGACACTTTATAGCTTTATAAGCTTTAAAAATAGTAATAATAATAATAATAATAATAATAATAATAATTACATACACTGCCATTAATAATTATTGACACTCCTGGTTAAAATGTGTTCTTTAGCTTCTAATGAATTCAGTTTATTTCTAAATAGTATAGGATCACAGTGGGAAAAAATGAGGAAAAACCAACATTTAATTCAAGTGCATTTATTCAGTGAGAAAAAAACCATATTATGGAATAATTTTTTAATATACTGAGTACACATGAAAACGCACCACTTGAAAAAAGTCAATATTTAAGTTCAAATGAACGTCAATATAATTTGTATACAACAACAACACTACAGTGACGTCATCTGACATGCCAGGTACAAGAAATGCGAGAATTTCATGTTAACTGTAACGCTAGGCAATTTTTCGCAAAAACGCAACATTTTGCACGCACACCATGGGAAAAATGAATTTCACTCTGAATTTGTGCACACATTGCCTTTAAAAGCATGTGAATCCGAATAAAATTTCAGTTGTTCACTGACACTTGTGAAAAGCCGACATGATGCCGCGACTTACAGTCCCTGAACGAGAACGTGCCATAGGCAGGCTTCAAAATGATGCCAGCACCAGGGAAATTGCCAGACGACTACACTGCACACACACAATGATCGCAAGACTCCATCAAAGGTTTCTGCAAACAGGGAGCACTCAGGACCGTCCTCGACCGGGTCAACAACGTGTGACAACGGCACGCCAGGATCGTCAGATCATACGGGATCATGTCCGAGACCGAACACTACCAGCGACAAGAACACTGTACGGAACCATCTGCGAGCTGCAGGCCTGCGTGCATGACGTCCTTATTTTGGCCCCATATTTTGATGCATTAACATTATCGCATTAACATTATCGTGAATGAAATCGAATGATATTTCCATGTCTTCTTAAATCATTCATTATCTCAAATGCATCATGAGTATATACTTCACATATCAATCTGTGGAGCTATTCCAGATTTCGTGAGTTGTGCATTTTCATATGGACTGAGTATATATATATTTTTACATATGTGCCACAATGATTAGCACGCCTGATGTTAATACTTTGTACAACCCCCTTTTGCCAACAAAACAGCACTTGTTCTTCTCATATAATGTTTCTCAAGATAGGAGAATACAGAAAGAGGGATTTTGGACAGTTTCCTCTCTGCACATTTTCTCTAAATCATCCAACGACCTGGTCCTCTCCTGTTCACTCTCCTCTTCAGCTCACGTTACAGGTTTTCAGTGGGGGTTGAGGGTCTATGAGATGGCCATGGGAGGAGCTTGATTCTGTGTCTGGTGAACCATTTTTGTATAGATTTGGTCACATGTTTACGGTCATTATCTTGCTATTCCCAGGACCTCTGGAGGAGAAACAGGCCCACAGAATAACCGATTCTCCCCATACTTCATTTTGGGAATGAGGTGCTTTTCTGCATATTTTTCTTTTGTGTTCCACCAGACCCACTTAGTATTTGTTGACAAAAAGCTCTATCTTGGTCTCATCAGCCCAAAACACACAGTCCCAGTTGAAGTCCCAGTACCGCTTAGCGAACTCCAGATGTTTGCATTTATGACTGAGCGTGAGAAAAGTTTTCTCCTGCATGCCTCCCAAACATCAGCTGCCATGTACATGGTGCCTGATGGTTGCTTTGGAGACTGTGTGACTCCAAGATGCTACCATTTGTTGCAAATTATTTAACAGTGAGCTTTGGAGAATTTTTTTAATTTCCCTTACTCTCCTCCTTACTGTGCATGGTGGCAAAATAACCTTGTGTCCATGTTCAGGCTTGTTTACGACTGTTCTGGTTGATTTAAATTCTTATTGATTCCTCTGACACTAGATCTATGCAGGTGCAGACGAGGGGCGATTTTCTTGTAGCCATTACTTGACCTGTGAAGGTTGAAACATATCTGCCTCATTTGAATGGTGTGTTCCTTTGTCTTGCCCATGTTGAAGAGCAGATAAGAGAAATGGCATCTGTGTCTGGATCGGGAGTGCATCCAAAAAAACTCTGTGGTGGGCTTTCACTGAGAAGAAAGTGTTGGTAATGCAGAGTTCATGGTGTGTGCATAATTCCAGGAGACGTTGACCATTATCAATTGTCTTCCCCACACCAAAGCTACTAAGGCATATGGGCCATGCATCATGATCTGAACCTACTCTCGCATTGAAGTCGCTGAGGAGAAATAATGCCTCCTCCTTGGGAAGACATTTGATTACCTCATCCAGCTGACTGTAAAATTCATCCTTGATTTCACTGGAAGAAGTGAGAGTAGGGGTAGAGACACATAGTATATTTACAGGACCCACTGATGTGCTAAGACAATGCAGCCGTGAGGGGGGGGGGCACAAACCAGTGTCTCTCCCTCACGCCGGTCCCAAGCCCAGATAAATGCAGAGGGTTGTGTCAGGAAGGGCATCCGGCGTAAAACAAATGCCAAATAAACTATGCGAATCACAAGAAAGAACCACATACCGGATCAGTCGAGGCCCGGGTTAACAACGACCGCCATCAGTGCCGTCAACCAACAGGGTGCTGATGGAAATTGGACTACTGTTGGTCGAAGACGTCGAAGAAGGAGAGGCGGGAGGCGTGTCCATTGCCAGAGAGAGAAGAGGAAAGGCATGAGTCTAGGACTGAAAGTAGGGACTTTGAATGTTGGAACTATGACAGGAAAAGGTAGAGAGCTGGCTGACATGATACAGAGGAGGAAGGTGGACATACTGTGTGTTCAGGAGACCAGGTGGAAAGGTCGCAAGGCTAGAAGCATAGGAGCAGGGTTTAAGCTGTTTTATCACGGTGTGGATGGGAAGAGAAATGGAGTCGGAGTCATCTTGAAGGAGGAGTTTGCCAGGAATGTTCTAGAAGTGAAAAGAGTGTCAGACAGAGTGATGAATCTCAAGTTAGAAATTGAAGGTGTGATGTTCAATGTTGTTAGTGCTTATGCCCCACAGGCAGGATGTGAGCGAGAAGAGAAGGAGAGATTCTGGAGGGAGTTAGATGAAGTGATGCAGAGTACCCCCAGAGGTGAAAGAGTGGTCATTGGGGCAGACTTCAATGGACATGTTGGTGCAGGAAACAGAGGGGACGAGGAAGTGATGGGTAGGTTTGGTAGCCAGGACAGGAACGCAGAAGGACAGATGTTGGTAGATTTTGCAAAAAGGATGGAAATGGCTGTGGTGAATACTTTCTTCCAGAAGAGAGAGGAGCATAGGGTGACTTATAAAAGTGGAGGTAGGAGCACACAGGTAGACTACATCTTGTGCAGGCAATGTAATTTAAAGGAAGTCAGTGACTGCAAAGTCATAGTGGGTGAGAGTGTTGCCAAACAGCATAGGATGGTGGTGTGCAGGATGATGCTGATGGTGAGGAAAGTGAAGAAGGCAAAGGCAGAGCAGAAGACAAAGTGGTGGAAGTTGAAAAAGGAAGAGTGTCAGGTTGTCTTCAAGGAGGAGTTGAAACAGGCTTTGGGTGGTCAGGAAGTGCTTCCAGATGACTGGACAACTACAGCTAATGTGATCAGGGAGACAGGTAGGAGAATACTTGGTGTGTCATCTGGAAGGAAAGTAGATAAGGAGACTTGGTGGTGGAATGAGGAAGTGCAGGAGTGTGTACAAAGGAAGAGATTAGCTAAGAAGAAGTGGGACATTGAGAAAACCGAAGAGAGTAAACAGGAGTACAGGGAGACACAGCGTAAGGCAAAGGTAGCAGTGTCAAAGGCCAAACAGAGCGTTTGATGACTTGTATGCTCGGTTGGAAAGTAAGGAGGAGAAAATGATTTATATAGGTTGGCACAGCAGAGAAATAGAGATGGGAAGGACGTGCAGCAAGTTAGATTGATAAAGGACAGAGAGGGAAATGTATTGACTGATGACAGAAGTGTGCTGGGAAGATGGAAAGAGTACTTTGAAGAGCTGATGAATGAGGAAAATGAGAGAGAAAAAGAGTAGAAGAGGTGACTGTTGAGGACCAGGAAGTAGCAAAGATTAGTAAGGGTGAAGTGAGGAGGGCATTGAAGAGGATGAAGAATGGAAAGGCAGTTGGTCCTGATGACATACCGGTGGAGGTATGGAAGTGTCTAGGAGAGGTAGCAGTAGATTTTCTGACAAGAACATTTAACAAGGTCTTAGAGAGTGAGAGGATGCCAGAGGAATGGAGGAGAAGTGTGCTGATGCCCATTTTTAAGAACAAGGGAGACGTGCAGAGTTGTGGCAACTACAGAGGGATAAAGTTGATGAGCCATACGATGAAGTTATGGGAAAGAATAGTGGAAGCTAGACTAAGGGCAGAAGTCAGCATTTGTGAACAACAGTTTGGTTTCATGCCAAGAAAGAGCACCACAGATGCAGTGTTTGCCTTGAGGATGTTAATAGAGAAGTACAGAGAAGGTCAGAGGGAGCTGCATTGTGCCTTTGTGGATCTGGAGAAAGCATATGACAGGGTGCTGAGAGAGGAACTGTGGTATTGCATGAGGAAGTCTGGAGTGGCAGAGAAGTATGTTAGAGTGGTGCAGGACATGTATGAGAGATGTAAGACAGTGGTGAGGTGTGCTGTCGGTGTGACACAAGAGTTCAAGGTGGAGGTGGGACTGCATCAAGGGTCAGCTCTCAGCCCCTTCTTATTTGCTATGGTGATGGACAGGCTGACAGATGAGGTTAGACAAGATTCCCCATGGACTATGATGTTTGCAGATGACATTGTGATCTGTAGTGAGAGCAGAGAACAAGTGCAGGAAAATCTAGAGAGGTGGAGGTATGCCCTGGAAAGGAGGGGAATGAAGATTAGCCTCAGTAAGACAGAATACATGTGCATGAATGACAAGGACCAAAGAGGAACGGTGAGATTACAGGGAGCAGAGATAAGGAAGGTGGAGGATTTTAAGTACTTAGGCTCAACAATCCAGAGCAATGGAGAGTGTGGAAAAGAGGTCAAGAAGCGTGTGCAGGCAGGTTGGAATGGTTGGAGAAAAGTGTCGGTGTGATGTGTGATAGGAGGGTATCGGCAAGAATGAAAGGAAAAGTGTACAAGACGGTGTTGAGGCCAACGATGTTGTATGGGTTAGAAACAGTGGCCCTGGGGAAAAGACAGGAGTCAGAGTTGGAGGTAGCAGAGATGAAAATGTTGAGGTTCTCTTTGGGAGTAACGAGGATAGATAGGATTAGGAATGAGCACGTCAGAGGGACAGCACATGTAAGACGTTTTGGAGACAAAGTCAGAGAGGCTAGATTGAGATGGTTTGGACATGTACAGAGGAGGGATAGTGAGTATATTGGTAATAGGATGCTGAGGCTGGAACTACCAGGCAAAAGGCCTAGAGGAAGACCAAAGAGACGATTCATGGATGTGGTGAAGGAGGACATGAAGGTCGTTGGTGTAAGAGAAGAAGATGCAAAGGATAGGGTGAGATGGAGGCAGATGATTCGCTGTGGCGACCCCTGAAGGGAAAAGCCGAAAGGAAAAGAAGAAGAAGACTGATGTGCTAAGACGTAGGGAGAGAATTTGCTCTGTCCTGGTGTCACCAATTTCCACTGCGCTCAGGAGAGTGTTTCTGATGGCGAAACCAACTCCATGCTGTCTAGCTTCCCCCTTTTCATTTCCTCGCCAGAAGAAAGTATAATCATTTTCTTTCAAAGTGGCAGAATCAGCGAGGTGTGTTTCCTGTAGGGCTGCAATGTCAACCTGGAGGTTAAGAAGTTCTTTGTTGATGATTGTAGTTTTACATGTGTCCTCTATATCCCGTGGGCCTGAGAGACGTCATCATGGTACGAACGTTCCAACTTCCTAGTTTAAGTGCAGGTTTCTTGCTTGTTCTTGTATTAGTTGGTGCTGTAGTTACTGACCATTTGTCAGGTAGTATACCCTAAGTCCCATGCACCCAGTGAGACAGGTGGCCGGTGGCGGGGCAGCACCTTATTGGCTGTGGGCTGCCCAGCTTGAGGCAGGCGATAGTTGCCCAAAAGGAGTTGAATAACCCCTCCCACCGTCAAGACCAACCCCTGGCACCCAGCTTTACACCAATTAAGCTTGAGCTTATCACCGGTAACTGTTGCTCTCCGTGTTTGTTCCACACTGCTACAGTGAGGTTGAAGTGTCTTCTCCAGGGCGCTAGCCAGGGCAGAGGATATGGAGAGACAGGGTTGCCCATGCGTCAGTCTCCCCTTCTTGGTCTTGCTGGTAATATCCAAAGGAAAGGTGAAGACCAGTACATTTGGTACTAGGTTGACTGCAAGAGCTGCCGGAAGAATGCCCATTTGGATATCCGACCGCCTTCAGGGCTCCACTCCGGATTTTCTGTTGGGGTTTACTCCCCTAGCCTTCCACTATCCCTAGTGGCCCACAAGGCAGTATGGCAATTTAACCCATAGCTGGGGCTTGGTTGGTGGAAGCCAGGGCATGTCCACAAGCATGTCCACCTGCACCTCGCACCTCTGGGTGCCAAGCTCCTCCGAGATCCCCTGCAGTTTGGCCTGGGGCCGCAAGGTACCCAGTTGATGAGTGGTGCCACGAAGAGGCACTGCTGGAGTCTTGATGATGGAGACGCTATGTACTGCCAGGGGAGGCTTATGCACTCTGCTCCCTTTTCGCCTTGCGGCTAAGCATCGGTAGTAGCTAAAAGCGAGAGGGTGCAAGCACCATCTACACCACACTACTACACTGGCACTTCACATCACCCTTGTGCATGCACACACCAAACCCATTCTTATTAAATACATGTACATGGTTTAGCCCATCTGATCCTCACAATTAGGTGAGAATCAGCTGGGCTAGGCTGATGATGCTCACATACATGATACCCAAGTATATAAGCTATTTGATAATTTTTTAATTATTATTGTTCATGGGTGGTTGTAAAGTCAAACACTCGTAAGTTGTGCAGGTCATAAGTCGGCGACTTCCTGTATATGACAACTTACAATGTTCAGGAATCCTTTAAAAAAATCCCTGGCCTGAAATATATACTAGGCTGGAGGCTTATCTCAGTCAACACTAGGCAAAGGCAGGGTACACCCTGAATAGCTCACCAGACCATTCCAGGGACAGCACACAGACAACCATTAATATTTACATGTACGGCATATATTATATCATACAACTGAGCAATTGAGGATGAAAAGTCATGCTCAATGGCCCAACAGTGGTAGCATGGTGAAACTGGGGATTGACCAGTACCCCAGTCTTAATGTTCATGAGAAGGAAATCCATTCAAGCGGGGAGGGAACATGCCAACTCCCCACAGAAATGCCCTCTCTGAGCCCAGGGCTCCTTAAGAATAGTAGTATTCTCCTGAGCCCCAATTTCATTAACAGAAAAAGATGTGTCTATCACGTGTGTACCATTCATCTGTGTGAACCAAAATGTGTTATTTAATTACTTTAATAATGACTAGAGTTCAGTCTTACAGTCACTCTTCACAGTCTCACACTCCCCTCCCCTTCATTTGCTATTTTAGACAAACCCATACTTGCTTCTCCAATGTTCGTGTTTCAGAGGATGACAGCTGCAGTGAAGGTAAAGCCCAGGAAGGCATGTCGACCAAATATTAGCACGTCCAACACATATTTCATATAATTAGCCAAATTTAATTATTTGTTGCAGCCGTACACTTTGTATGAATAATGCTGAATCAACCTTATGTGTGTTTTTATTAGAGGACAGCAGAGGAAGATGGGACTGGTGTGTATGGTACACAATATGGACTCAAATGAACTCTTGTTGTTTATGTTTTGAGTAAGTCATCATTGGCTTCGGGTGTGTTTTTAGGAGTGTGTGTGAACAAACGCACCAGATCGCTGACCTATCCTTCTTTGAACAGTCGCAACAAAAGCGGTAGGAATTTAAAAATGTGTATTTTTACATCACTTTCACTTCCTACACTGTTATTTTCATCAGCAGCCCCCATTTGTATTTTAATTTAATACGCATTATTCCATCTATGAAAGAGAACATTATTAAATCAAGATTTTTGGCGTCAAAATAAATCTCGAAAAAATCCTTATATCCCCCTAGAAGGCCTCTGGGGAATCAACAAACGAGTGCGACGTAATTCTCAGTCCTTCTCTCCTCCTTTGGAGGGTAAGCAAGAACTTTTACTTTTTATTTCTCTTAGTTCATATACAAACCTCTGCCTCTGATGTTCCATAACTTGGAATCCAGAGGAAATGACAGATTTGCCAGACTTACATATCTTTATTTAGGTTTATCCTATCCAGTCTAATGATCCACACAGTGGTTGAGTTCCAGTCTGGGTCTCATGCTCTGGATTTTGCTTCAGACCCAGTAACAGAAATGACTCTCCCCTTTAATGGGCCCGCACTGTGGCACAGAGGATGTGCATTTGTGTGTACGCTTGGCAAATCCAACAAAAGTGTATTTCATAACCACACTGTAAACCTCAATACCTGCATTTTGGTTCTGAATAAGTGCTTGGGGACTTAACTAAGCAAAACAATGAGTTTGCTTGGCTGAAACATTTGAACACTTCCTTTCTCACACTGTAATAAAGCCTGTTTACATCCAATGGATAAGACTAAGTGAAAGACAGGTTGGGGTGTTGAGTCATTATTGGATCAATTTCTTGAGTGATAACCAAAATAATCGTCGACATAAACCTCAGTGTGAATCAGAAAAAAATTGCGTAAGAAATTCTTCTTGTGATGTAATGTTGAATAATGTAATGTAATGTAATGTTGAAAAATAATGCTCCTTTTTTCATAGTTCAAAGATCAAACACGTTCAACCCGAACCAAGTCTCTTCATCTGCCTGTTAGTATCGTTAGCATTATCTTGTATTTTTATGCTGATATTCTTTTCATGACTTTAAATATTTGAATATGTTCATGGAATATCATGCAGTAACACCATCACGTATTTACTTAGTACTCCTATTTATTCTACAGCATCTGCACAAGGTAACAGAAAGGAGACGTTTTTTAGGCCGACCTCACTTGTAGCACCTGAAAAATGGAGCATCCGTACGGTGCCTCATATTACACAGGTATTTCATCAGTGTTTCAGTCTTTTGGAACCTCTTAAATATCTTCTCTTAAATAATACAACTTAAAGTTGATATTAACATTTGCAAGGCCGTTCAATAAACTGGTTGTACTTGTTCCTACAGATTGGCCTCAATGCGGATGAAAGGCTGTCCAGGGTTAGACTTGAGCTTCCATCCTCTGCCAGTACCTCAGAACAGCGGGTGTTACCCCAAATAAGCAGGTCAGCTTAAAACGGATGGTTACACAATCAGAGGAATAACCATATTTAATATATACTTCAAAAGATTTTCACAATCTGATTGGTTCGCTACTCACTCACTCATTTAAGTAACCACTTAATCCTAATGGGTTCACAGGGAGGCAGGAACCTATCTCTGCCAACACTAGGTGAAGGCAAAGTTCACTCTCAACAGCTCGCACTCACATTCACACCTAGGGTCAGTTCGAAAGAGACAGTTAGCCTAATGTGCATGTCTTTGGATTGTGGGAGGAAACCGGAGTACCCGGAGGAGACCCATGCAGCCACTAGGAGAATATACAGACTCCACACAAGTACCTCCTAGCCCGATACTCGAATCCAGGACCTTTGTGCTGTGTGGTGGATGTGATAACCACTACGCCACTGTGCCACCCTGATAGGAATAATTAATAGTACTCAATTCAGGTTTGAATACACAGTTGGGAAGGTAAGTAGTCCTGAAATTGAGTGGAATGCCGTTTTATTATATCCATGTCCATTGGACAGTATTTTTATGATTTTTTTCAAAATTGAAAAATCAAACTAGGTAATTTGAGAAAACAAACGGCCAAAGTGACAGCAACAGCCAACAACAACAGTTAAAATGTAAAAAAATATGACAATAATAAAAAGAGCTTGTGTTCACCAAACAGGCTTTTTTTGTGTATCCTGTGCCTATTCTTAATACAGTTTCTTCATGGTCTAGCTCAGTGTTGACAATGCTCAGTGCTTATGGTGTAGGAGCGCCCTCAACCACAGCCTTTTTTCCTCAGCGTCTGTCTCAGAGGGAAAACACATAGCAGTAAAACAGACTTTGTAAATTATGTAAAGCGAAAATAAACTGTGAAGAGTAACAACCCCTCGACTCTACGTATAATACTCTGTCATACTTTTTGCGTCTCTCGGTAATTGCTTACACAAAGATAAAAAAATCCCACTGTAGTTTGCCTTTCTTATGTTTCCATAGAGTGTATACCACAACAAGTGCTGGCAGTAATATACGAGAATTAATACTCAGTTATATAGTGAAAATGATAACATCATTAACGCACTCATTTTCCAAAATGCTTAATCCTCTCACGGGTGCGAGAGAGCCTGGAGCCTATTTCAGCCAACATTGGGCAAAAGCTTTGTACACCCTGAACAGCTAACCAGATCGTTACAGAGCAAAATGATAACTCTTACACAATTTCACTAATTTGCTGAAGCGCTTAATTCTAATTAGGGTTTCGGGAAAGCTGGCGCCCATCTTAGCCAACTGAACGTACACCTTAGACAGCTTGCCAGTCCATCTCAGGGCAGAAGCACACTTTTTATGAACGACAGCAATGGTTCTACATGCCTCTCACCACAAACATTGAGAGATATCACTAGTCTTTGATAACCCAGTTTGTGGCACGGGGGGTTTGAACCACCAACCTTCAGATCAATAAGCTAGCACACTACCACCAGGCCACCACGCCCCTCAAAATGATAACTATGACTTAGAATTCATTGACACGATTTACTCTTAGATGGCCGACATCTGAGCTGATAGAGTCGAGGAACATTGCTGTGTGCAGCAATTTTTTTCCCTGACTGAACAATTATGTCTTGCCAAATATTTGACCCATAAATATAATCCCATGGAAGCCCGTATTAGCTCATATCTCTAATTCAAAGAAACTTTGAACAGTAATGTCTCTGTTTAGAATGCCAGTTATATATGCAATAATGTCTTTTCCTTTTGGCTTTTTCCCTTTTTCAGGGGTTGCCACAGCAAATGAGTCGCATGTTTGATTTGGTATAGGTTTTTACGTCGGATGCCCTTCCTGACACAACCCTTTAGCAAGGGACAGAAACACACTGACGGCTATGCAGCTCCTCTTTACGAAAGTCAGCAATGGTTCTTTTACATGAAGCTCTCACCATAGACAGTGAGAGACATGGCTGGCCTTTGATAACCCAGTTAGCTGCACTGGGGGGGACAGTGACAACCTTGTGGAGAGTGGGACTCGAACCCCCAACCTTAGGATCAGCAATCCAGCACTCTTTACCCCAGGCCACCACTGCCATATCAGTATTAATAATGTCACATAGCCCAAATTCAATCACATACACAACCCAGGTGTTGTTGGCTTTTATTTATTTATTTATTTTGCTCGTTTAAAAAGAAAAGCACTGTTAGCAAACCCTTTTGTTCTTACCTACTGACCAGCAATTTAGCATAATGCTAAATATATATATATATATTTATTTATTTATTTATTTATAGTACTGTATGTACATCCTTTAAGTCATCAAACATAACTATAAGTAAAGGTAAAGTCCGTTGGGCTTTTTACACCCGAGCCATAGTGGCTCATCAGGCCGGTGCTTATCCCCGGTTTCCATAGCGTGAAGCGACCAGGACTTCAACTCCTCCTGGATGGGACTCTAGTCCATTGCAGGTTACCTTCCCAGTATATTTTTACTGGTACCCATTTATACTGCTTGGTGAACAGAGGCACATTTGTGGTTAAGACCTTGGGGGTCTAACTAAGATTTGAACATACAACCTCCTGATCATGAGCCCAACACCCTAACCACTACACCATTGGCCCCACCTAAACATAACTATATAATTTCTAAAAAATGTGGGTGGGCATATGATCCAAATAACTATATTTGTATATCTGAACTGACTCACTCACTTATACCTCCTTCATTTGGGTCATGGGGAAGCTGGAGCCTACGTCAGCCAACACTGGGCGAAGGCAGGGTCCATACTGAACCATTGCAGCACAACACACCCACACACAACCAGTCTTAGTTTCACCTAAAAATGATAATTGGGAAATTTGACACAGTTTGCCTAATGTGCATCTCTTTAGACTCTGGCAGGAAACCAGTGTACTCATAGGAAACTTGCACAAGGAGAACATGCGAACTCCACACAGAATTGCTAACCACTAAACCACCATCATGCCAACATCTGACCCAAAGAACCGAAAGAAATAAGCATATTGCTTGGCCTGACATTTTAAGTGGAAAATTTGTGTAAATTTGATTTCTCCCTTCGCGTCTCTTTAACAGCAGGCAAAATTTAATTATACTTCCAAAGCAGCATACAGGAGAATGATTGGATCAAACCTGGACTGAAACCAGGGATCACTTTCTTTTTCAGAAATCTCTCACAGACAAATATGGAATGTGGAAACGTTCAGTTTGTGTTTGGGGAGAATATGAGTGAGAGGGTAGTGGTGAGTAGTTTCATTTAATGCTAAATCCAGTTAATATGTGCTATGTTTTGGTTGGTTTTTGCTTGACTTATGAACATGGTTTGTCTCCTAGAGTCCACCTTGTAGTGATGACAAGCCTGAATTGGACTGCAGCTCATCAGACTCAGATTCCTCCTGCTCAGAAGCCACAAATGACAGTAAGTCATATTCAGGGGTAAAGAAAGACACTTGGATTTTTTTATAGATACACATCTAATCTAGCAATAAAATTTAACGTACGTACTACATGTACACATAATGGGGCCTGTGGCGTAGTGGTTAGGGTGCTGCGCTCATGATCAGGAGGATGTGTGTTCAAATCCCAGTGAGACCCTCACTGTGCTAAGACCCTCGAGCAAGGTCTCAACCACAAGTGTGCACAAGGGTACCCATTTATACCAGTAAAAATATACTGGGAAGGTAACCTGCAATGGACTAGCGTCCCATCCAGGAGGAGTTGTACTCCTAGTCGCTTCACGCTATGGAAACTGGGGATAAGCACTGGCTTGATGAGTCACTATGGCTCGGGTGTAAAAAGCCCAACGGACTTTACCTTATGTACACATACATCTATTTCCAAGAGGATCTTGATTGTCTTAGCCGAAACTACCCTGAGTGTTGAAAGCCATCAATCATTCAGTGGAGTTTCACAGCACTTGAAACCACCTAGTGGTTGAATGTATGTATTGCTTCCAATAGAAGGTTGGCATTATTTAAATGTCCCTATTGTCTTTTATGTCTCCTAGATAACAGTCAAAGCTACTTAAATAAGATACTCACCCCCCCCCCCCCCGATGAATTTCCTACATGCATATAAACAATCAGAATCCACCATTTTTATCCAAACGATACAACAATTCAATACAAAATACCATGAAGGGAATAAACTGGTCTTACACTGGGGCACGATATCCATGATCCTCAGAGATTTGACAGAATCATCATGAGTTTGAATTCTGTTTTCTCCCAGAGTCCCAAGACATGCACGTTAGACTAATTAGTTGTTCCAAATCACTCCTTAGTTGACATTAGTCACAGTAGTTGTGTATGTTGGCCCTACATTGGTCTGCTAAGTTGTTCAGGGTATACCCCGCCGATTTCCAGTCTCAGCTTAGATGAACTGTAACACCTCCCCATGACTGGTTGGATTAAGCGGTTTGGCAAATGAGTGAGGAAAGGGTAAGTGTTACGCGCTGACAGTAACTGAAGGAATGTTTCCTCCAGTGTCTATAGTGAATACACAGAACACGCTGTGGGAATCTGCTGCAGCCTACACAGCCGCTTGCAGGAGACGCTGTCTGCTCAAAGAAGTGCAGATCATTACAGGAGAGGAGAATGAGAGCAACGTAGTCCAGGTATGAATTATGGATCCTTATTCTGTTAAAAAAATAGCTTGATGGTGCTCTAGGTGCAGGCTGTACTGACAAAAAGTGACTTTGAAACCTTTTAGCTGACATGCAAGCTGTTTGTTTTGGAGAGGGGAACCCAGTCATGGAGTGAGAGAGGGAGAGGTGTCTTACGACTTAATGACTTGCAAACTAAATATAAAGGATGCTTGCAGTCAAGGATGGGTAAGAAACAAACTCTTAATTTATTTCCAAGATTTATATTTACTTGTGTAGTCTGTGTAAACATTTAAAAAATAAGATTTATTAATTTTAAAAAATGTTCAGATAAGGCAGCCCCATCATAGAAGGATGCCACCGCCATCATGCTTCACTTAAGGTTTAGTTCTCACAATAAAACCCAGATACGTTTGCTTTTGTTTCCTCACAGTCATGAGACACCAGGGCAGTCTGAAGCTAATCCTGAACACCAAGCTGTACCCACACACGCACTTGCGTCACCCGGCACGGAGGAACCTACAGGTGACAGCCACGGACTTGGAGACCCAGAGTGTACGTGTGTTTCTGGTCCAAGCCAGTGCTCGAGACATTGCCCGCCTCTACGTAGCTATTCATCACAGACTGGTTGCCCTACGCTGCAGTACTGCTATGTTCAGGGACAGAGACGGAAACTGCAGCAGTGAAGACGACGACATCGAGGAGGAAAAGCCTCAGATCACATCTGGTAACTTGCCATTATAAGTAATTCTGTACATCATTTCTCAATCAACGTCACATTCTGCAAATTGACTGTTGCAATCGATTTATTTTACATTAATCTCCTTATTGGATTTTCAGAAATTAGCAGTCTTCAGGTGAACAGGGTAGGGGTGGCCTAGCGGTATAGGGTGCTGGATCGATGATTCTAAGGTTGTGGGTTCGAGTCCCACTCTCCACAAGGTTGTCACTGTCCCCCCAGTGCAGCTAACTGGGTTATCAAAGGCGGGCCATGTCTTTCACTGTCTATGGTGGGAGGTTAATGTAAAAGAACCATTGCTGACTTTCGCAAAGAGTAGCTGCAAAGCCGTCAGCGTGTTTCTGTCCCTTGCTAAAAGGGTTGTATCAGGAAGGGCATCCGACGTAAAAACCTATGCCAAATCAAACATGTGATGATTCGCTGTGGTGACCCCTGAGAAAAAGGGAACAGCCGAAAGGAAAAGAAGAAGAAGCTATCATCAATGATGCATTTTTAAATATTATAAACGTATAATAACTATTATAATGTTGAAGGGATGGTATGGTGATGTGGTTAGTACATCTTCCTCACAGCAAGAAGGTCCTGGGTTCGAGTCCTGAGGGCAAGGGCACCTCAGTTTGGTGTTTGAATGTTTTTTTCAGTGCTTGTCTGGGTTTCTTCCAGGAATGCTGGTATCCTCCGACAGTCCAAAACATGCGCATTAGGTTAACGGGCTGTCCCAATTTCTCACTCACTAAGTGTGAGTGTGAATAGTTGTGTGTTGGCACTGTGATGTATTGGCCAGCTGTTCAGGGTGTACCCCGCTTTGGCCGAGGTTCACTGTGATAGAGCAAATGAATGAATGAAAAAAATTAACAGGGTTACAGGTTGAATTTAGATTTCCATTAACATGCAGTGCCGCCTGCCTCTATTCTTATATGCTTATTCCATCTCCAAAAACACCCTGAGAGGGAAAGGGCTATTCAATCCTTTTGTACAAATAAGCTTATAGATACCCATTATTGGCTGATGGTCAGTGTAAGTGATGGGGAAGTCAGCGTATGTCATCCCATCCTCCCGTGAGAGCTCAACCAATAAACTCCCATGGACTTTGGGTTGTGGATGGCTCGAACTTGTAATCCCCAGCTTGATAGTCACACACCACTCAAGAGCCAAATTTAGATTGTTTTATAGAAAGATGATCACTAGGAGGACTGTAGTTTTTTTTGTTTTTTTTTATACTGCATTTAATCAAATCCAAAGTGAGCACACACAGACAGTTGGAGCAGTGGGCTGCCACACATTGTGTAGCCTGGAGAGCAGTTGGAGGTTAGGTGCCTTGCTCAAGGGCACTTCAGATATGAATGTGGAGAAAAGGAAGGTGCAGCTCACTTCCCTGCTGCCACACATTTTTCCTGCTGGTTAATAGATAGGAAAGAAAAAACAAACAAAAAACACCTACATGTAAAAATGACAGTGATGGACACCACAAACAATTAATCCATCCAACCTATCTATTTTCTAAGCAAAAACATTTATACCGTCTCTCCGAAAGATAACTTATTATTAATAAGTCTTACTGTTTTCCTTTCAGGGGGTTATAATTGGAGGAACAGTCATTCCAGACTCCGCCCATGAACATCCAATCCAACTTCGTGCCTATCAAAGATTCCCATCATGCTTCTGTTCTCTGTGACATTTTGAATATCAACCTCTTCTGAATTTAAGCAGTGGAAGCTTTTTTGTGGAGGCGACAGGCAGGATCTCTTAATAGTATTAAAACATGTGCTTATACCAAGAAAAGTTTTTCTCAGGTTGGAGACAGTGATGTATGCGTCATCTCAATGATATATATATATATATATATATATATATATATATATATATATATATATATATACACATACATATATATATATATATATATACATACACACACACATATATATACATATATATATATATAGAGCATTTTCTGAGTAGATCCTTCCGTAGGAAAGTGCTCAATACTTTTTGCTAGAGCAAATAACAATAAAAATAAAAGGACAGGACAAAGACTTTCTATTGAAACTCTATTTATCACTACAGATCTGTTTCGAGGGGTGGTGAAACCATCCTCTCTCTTCTAAGATTCTTCTATAATCACCTGAAGAGAGAGGATGGTTTCACCACCCCTCGAAACAGATCTGTAGTGATAAATGGAGTTTCAATAGAAAGTCTTTGTCCTGTCCTTTTATTTTTATTATATATATATATATATATATATATATATATATATATATATATGTTTAAGACATTTTTAAATAATTAATAATTATGCACTAAAGGTGAGGTGGATGTCACTATGCCGTATAAAACATAATGTATTTAGTTCCATGATACCCACTGAGCCTGAGGAGATTAAATGTTTTAGTATATACTACATGGGAATACAAAAACCCAACTAAAACAAAATTCTATAGCTTGTTTCATTATTACAGATGCAGGTCAAGTGAGCTCTCCATGCTCCAATCAGAGCCAAGTGCCATGTAACCAGTCGAGTCTTTTTAAATCTATTGGGAGTTCTAGTGTATATTACAAGGAAACACTCGTAATCCGTGTGGTTTAAACCTGATATCCATCTATAGTAATGTGTTTTCATACCCATTCAAAGTTTTTTATTCAATACATGGAAACACAAGAAAAACAACTGAAAATGTGATTATGAATTGTTTCTCAATTTTAGAGTATCATAATGATGACGTCACCTGCTCCAAGTGACCGTGACAAACCTTTTGTTTCAGTCATTTTAATTAAAGCATTATCTATTTAAGATACTGTTTTTTATCCTCAATATCAGAACAATCAGATGGCACCATTTCTATGTACTATATACAAATTATAATTCTGATTTTCCACTTTTACAAACATAATCATTTAAACCTGAACAGGATGTGAGTTATATAAAACAGGTGTTTATATTATATTGTAATATTATTATTACTTTTATTCTCCCCTATTAGCTCAGTCGAATCCAGCTGTGGTCTTTTTGGCCGAAGTCTACACCATGTTGTTGTGCCAATACACAAACCACGATCAGCTCCATTTATGATTGGGCTTTTAGTGCATCATGGTATAGCACAAATGACCAAATCTGTTCTCTTCCGTGATTAAATGAGGGTTTTTATAAAAAGTGAATTTACAAATTTTAATTTGAACCTTTTTTCACACTTTACATTCACAAGCTCAGAGACTCTTATAGATAACTGTGAAAACACTTCTGGAGGACCTGGGTCATGATATACTGTAGCTATGCAAAACAAATTCACATGGAATTTAAAATGGGCCAATTTTGACCCAGTTATCTTCTTTAATTTATTCTCTGGTTTTATTTCATTGCACTTTTTCAGAAAGGGGTTTAAATTAATGATGCTTTCTGTCGCTCAACCCATGCCTACTACAGCTTCACTCAGTCTCTGTGCCATTTATATATACTGAGACTGGCAGATGTCTGGGCTTTATTTACAAGGAATTTCTATTTCCATGCTACCTCAAAAACAGTATTTCTGATTTTCTGAAGCTTTTTGTTTTTATCATAAGATGAGTTTTTCACCAGTTCACCAATGTTGGTGATTTATTGAGTAGTTCAACCCATAAGCTTTATAATGCAAGTTCAGATAATGTCCTCAGCAACATTACTCTCTAATATTTGCATTTTTTTTTAAAAATCATCAAAAATATATTTACCCCTTATATAGATTAGCAATTATCCACCAAAGGAAAGATGGATGTAAAAGAATCGTCAATTCAACAACATCCACCAAGCTTGAGGAGCATTTAGTCCTTTTAGTACATGTACAGTATATTACAAGGAACAGATGTAGAGATAAACGGCATCATTTTGATTTCAAGCACATCACTAGGGATGATGTCTTTTAAAAAAAATAGATTGTGTCATTCCCATGTAGTATATAATAATTTGAAATAAATGGAGAAGGATTTAATGATGAAAGAATGTGTGTATATTTTTGTACATGTATTTTATGGATTAAATACATAATTTCAGTACATGGAAGGCTGTGTCTTTTTTCAGTTCCTGGCTGAGAGTATATAAATAAAGATATTTATAAGATATTCTACATTAAATGACAACTGTTTATTATTATCCACCATGCACAAATTTCTTGCACCAAGTCATGTGTCAGATTCTTTTATATTTTTCCCTAAATAAAAAGCTGAATGTCCATGACAGAATGCAACAGGCTGTCCTTGTACTAGGTTAACAAAAAACAAAACAAAGCAAAACAGCCATAGTATATTAAACTTTATATACTGGTTTACAAACATTTCCAGCTAAAAAATTTAAGTTTTTACTCTTCAAGCAGTAAAAGAACCCAATAAAAAGTCAATATTTTCCCTTCACTTTAATTAGCATGAAAAGCTCTTATCCAGAATGACTTACATAAGTGCTTGAAGGTCATTATCAGTAAATATATGCTTATAATGGTTTCTGAGGACACAGAATACAGACTACACAGAGTATACAGTCAAACTCAATGGGTAGGTGTTGTGCATGTTTTTTTTGTTTGTTTGTTTTTGTGACTGTGTGTGAATGTTCTAAAACATAGTGCCTGTCCAAGTACTGCCGAAAAAAGCAGGTTATCAGCCGTTGTTTGAAGACACCCAGTGACTCAGCTGTCTGGACAGCCACGGGAACTTTTTTCTACCACACCGTAGCCAGAACAGAGAAGAGTTTAGATGAAGTTTTACCTTATCTTTAAAAGGGAGGACCAGGTTAGTACTGCTTAATGATCTGAGAGAAGGCGGTAGGTGTGGGGTGTGTTAAGTGCTCTGAGGTAGGAAGGTTCAGTTCAGTTCAGTTTCTGTAACCGCTTAATCCTAATTAGGGTCGCGGGGAGGCTGGCGTCCATCCCAGCCGACTACAGGCGAGGCCAGAGTACATCCTGGACAGCTCGCCAGGCCATTGCAGGATGGAAACACATTGGCGCCTTTGCAGCCAACTCCTGTAGAAAGTCAGCAATGGTTCTTTTACATGCCTCACACCATAGACAGAGAAAGACATGGCCGGCCTTTGATAACCCAGTTAGCTGCAGTGGACAGTGACAACCTGTAGTGAGTGGGGATTGAACCCCCAACAGTGATCCAGCACCTAGACCACTAAGCCACCACTGTACCTGAAGTAGGAAGGCACAGGTGCAATTTTGGTTTTGGAGGCAAGAATTAATGTTTTAAACCTAATGCGAGCAGCTACAGGAAGCCAGTGAAGAAATCGTCACAGTGGCGTGGGAAAATTTGGGAAGGTTGAAAACAGCTTTATTCTGGACCAGTTGCAGAGGCTGAATTACTCTCAAAGGTAGGCCGGCCAGGAGTCAGTTGCAGTAGTTTAGTCTCAAGATGACAACTAAGCAATTGAGGGTTAAAGCAGCAACTTGGTGCTACTAGGGCT
This sequence comes from Plotosus lineatus, assembly GCA_024760905.1. Lineage (NCBI taxonomy): Eukaryota > Metazoa > Chordata > Actinopteri > Siluriformes > Plotosidae > Plotosus > Plotosus lineatus. Next base: position 26,882,650 of record CM045743.1, read on the forward strand.
TGAACCCTTGACCTTTCGATCAGCAAACCAGACCCTTAACCACTACCCCAAAAAATTCAATACTGTAACAAAATAACTAGGATTTATTTGAGTTTATTCATTTCTTAAAATAGTAGACCAGAGTCCTTAAGTGATCAGTTTCCCTTTAGCCAAAAAGCCTCCTGTGCGTTTACTTGTCCAGCATACACAAATTAAAAAAATACTAAAGCTCCCAATATTCATATTCTGCATTGTGAGGATTCATTTCTATCCAAGCTATGCCTTGTTACCTAACTTGATCAGTGCAACATTTAAGACAACACGCCAACATTAATCTGATCTTTTGCTGAGAAATCAACATTCCAGCAATGACTCTCCTTAGCAGCTCCAGCCTGTAATTACTCTGGATATTTTATGGGGAAAAGCTGAGTCGAGTTTCCTGAGCAGGCTGTTTCACTGGTTTGATTTTATCCTGCAAATTGTGCAGTGGAAAATAAGTACACACTGTCCCCGCTCTTCAGATTCCAAAGACAATTTAGGTATCACAGTACAGTCTTAAAAAAGTTCTGAAATATTTTAAATATACTGTATTGATTAACAGGCAGAAAAGAAACATTGGACTTGGCTGGCTAGTTTGTGGCAAAATACTAGAAATTATTAAGTTGGATATTTGTAAATAATTCAATAATTCATTCTGGCACCTAAAAACAGAGCTTTGCTTGTCTGCCAGTACTGGCCAAGATAGCATGGGAAGGAGTTCATCTGTCTGGATGATGGGCATGATTTAAACCTGATCCCACACATAAAGGAAAGAAGCAAAACTAGGACATTCCTTTTCAGACTAGCAAGAGCAAACTAATTATAAACACTCTCAAATCAAACACTTCAAAACTGAGTGCATGTAAATGTAGCTTTATTAAACAAATCACTCAAACCCTATTAGTACGCACTGGTCCTTGTCAGTAAACACAATCAGGTTATAAAAGTTACACATAAACGATGATTTGAAAGTATATCAGTGTTGTCAGCACAAAAAAAGGAAGGTTGGATGTTTTCAGTAATTGTGCAATGATTTAGTGATTTAACATTCATCAGGCCCAGTGCTTTGGCTTCCATTCGGCAATTCAGTGTCTCTCCACGCTAGGCCGTTCCAGCTCCGATTCAAGTGCTTCTGTCAAGAGAGAGTGAGAGCGGGCGAACGAGCGAACGAGAGAGCGAGAGAGAAAGAGAGAGAACACAACAGGCTCTCTGTTTCATCTGTAAGACTAAGTCACAGCTGATTAGGAATTGGCTCCATGAGCTACATCATCACCAATAGCAATTCAAGAAAACTGAAAGTTACAATTTGTAACCCTGATTCACTGTAATAAAAAGCTTTGGGTTTTTAAAACCATTTACAGTAAGTATACTGAGAAGGTTTATTGTTTCTAAGGTGCTAAAATTTAAAAAATTAAATCAGTCCGTGTTGACAATGTCAAGAAAATATTGTGACCCTGTCCTTTTCCAGATCTCAACTGTATGTGAGTGACCTAAAGAATGTAGAAGTACATCAGGTATAGCATGCAATGGTTAGAAAAAAATACAAATATGAGGCTCTAGAAGCTTTTAAGGAGATAGAAATCAGTTTCTTTCAAAGGTCACTCATTTTCCGAGGCTGAAGCCTATCTCAGCCGACTCAGAGTGAAAACAGATTATGCCAAAAAGAACTCGCCAGTCCAATGCAGGGAAACAAACACAACCATTCATGCTCACACTTAGGGTTAACTTGGACCGGCCAGTTGCAATAACGTTCATGTCTATGGACTGTGGGGAAAAAAACTAAAGTAACCCTATGAAACCTACGCAAGCATGGAGAACATGCAAACTAGACACATAAATTCCCCCATCGAACATATTACCTCCATACTTGAAGCAGACATGCTTACCACTATGCCACCCTGGTACAAAGTTAGAAAGGTCACAAATGTTATTAGCATCTATAATGTATGCATTAATAGGTTTTTACATCACAGGCGTTTAAAGTTCTTAATAATCGTAAAGATAAAGAAACACATTTGAGACCTATCACACTAGCCCTTTTAAATCAAAACTGTTTGAGGGCTGAATTGGAGCTGGTGCCTAATCTCAAATCAGTTTCTTTGCATTTCAGTAGCCAAAAAAAAGGGTTGAGAGCAGCACTACCACTCCCTGACTGAGGGCAGGTTATCATTACCAACAAGTTAGCATTGCTTGGAAAGTGGAGTGTATGCAGTGACATAATTGCATGGCTCTGTGGTGGGTCTTGATCCTGTTAATAAGCAACCTGGTTTTTATTTTTAAACATTTTAAAGGTTTCACAACTTAAATCAACCTGAACCAGCCTGAGCACCTGAAAAATAACTACTACATAATTGTGCTAGTGAGTGGAAAGGGGTAAAAAATATATTGCCATTATGAACAAAACTGGCTTAATTTCTGCTCATTGGAGTGTGAATATTTCTTTCTTTTTTTTTATTTGTTTAATTATGTAAAATATTGTAGAAAAGAAAAGCTTACTAGTGGTCAACTTCAGCATCGTCAAACTGTCCGAAGACTCCATGAACACCCGAGTCAGTCTTTTCATCATCTGTGAGAAGAAATATTTTCAAGGGTTCATAAATCAAAACAATCAAACAGCAAATTCTACCTGACGCTAGAATCCTGCAGTTTTTGAAATGGGATTTGGAACAAGTCACAAGAAATTTGGATGTCATTTCACAAAGCTTGGGTTGAATCCCATACAAAATCTTCTCCAACATGGCTTTAAGGACTTATACATCCAGTATACTGCCAAAAGACTTCGTAGAAGTCCTAGGTGGCAAAAGAAGCAGGTGGATTGTAGACAGAGAAGGAACTTCTGGAACTGACTAACCTAGATGACTAAACTGAGAATAAGTGGAATAAACCTAATCCAAGGCTTATAAAAGCTTAATGAATTTCCTAAATATGGCCACCACTTGGCTTATTAGTACAGCAAACCTAACAAGTTCACTGACCAATCAAAAAACAAAACAAAACAAAAAAACATACAATATGTGAGTAATTATTTCAGACTGGAAATCAAAATTCACAGTTCAGCTTCTATTTTGGTGGAAGGGAGAGTACCATTTAGTGGAGCTGCTGCATCCACGGTCCTGACTCCAGCCATACAGCACTGATGGGATGAGGACTGACCGAGCATCCCTTCCAGCCTCTCCAGTGTGGCCTGGCCTTCCATATTCAGTTGAGACATGCCTTCTTCAAATGAGTAATACGTAGGCAGATCGATCTGGCCTTGCTCTATGTAAGATATGCAAGATGTAAAAATTCATGCTACACTTTTTAAAACCCATTACTATTAACCAAGTTTAATGACAAGTCTTACCGGCCTCCTCAACATCATACTCGTCTCCATCGAAATCAGAGTCAGAGTCTTCTGACTCAGGATGCAGGGCTTGGCATTCAGATATGGCAGCAAACATCTTCTCCACTGCGGTTCAGGTAACTAGTCACAAGGCAGTTGCAAAAAATTCCGACAAAATATATGGATTAGAAAGGTTGTGTAATAAAATCCTTACAAGATCCTTTATCATTTGGTACAAAGCGGATCTCTGTGAATGCCCCTGTGGAGACGTCGCCATCATCATCATCATCATCATCATCATCATCATCATCATCAGCAGCAGCAGCAGCAGCAGCAGCAGCAGCATCATCATCATCAGCATCAGCATCAGCATCATCATTGCTACTGCCTTCTGCTTCTTTTTTGGCATTGGCCTCACTATCCTTAGCAGATTCTTAAAACGAAAAAAAAAAAAAATTAAAAAGTACACACAATCATTTGACATTCAACAAACATGAAAGAAATGTACGGGATTACAATTTATCGAGCAGTTATCTTATGATATAGATCCTCAAATGATATTTATCCAGTCCCATTCTTTTATTTCAATTATTTAGCTATAGACAGCAGAATCCAGCTGTTTTTAATTAGCCCTCTTGTTTGATTATCACACTGATGACAACAATATTTAAAGATGACTGGATGAAAAGTTAAACCTTTTTTTTCACTCCTTTTCACATTTCACGACATCAATGTATGGTGCCAGGCAAAAGTGGTGATAAAAACCACCATTATCACCACAGTCTTAATTTAAAGTTGAGAATTCAAGTGCAAGGAACACTACCATTGTCAGTTAGGCCACCGGAAAGATTTATCCCAAATACTACCAGATTAAAAGTTAAGCACAGGGTAGAAGGCTGCTTTTAACAAGACCACACACTGGAGCTTGTTTACATACACACTTCTCAAATGTAAACCCTGAAATTCGCCATGTGTGCTATTCAGGCTAATTAAAAGTCTGACATCATGCTGTAATCCAGGAGAGCAAGAATTTTTTGATAGTTTTGATACGTCTCCTAACTTTTGGATCCCTGACACACCCGAATCTGGTAACAAACACAATAATTAGATCAGATTTCAATCTTTCTGTATTCATACCTTGATACCTGGGGTTGACCTGCACGTATAGATGCTCTGCAGGATACGCACTCAGGTCACGGGAGATAGCATGAAGGCTGATGGATGGATAATCTAGAAAAAATCCTACTCCAGACCCATCGATCCAAGATACACGACTGTCACAGAGGGAAAAAGCATATATATATATAAAAAACACATACAATGGAGATTAAAACTAATATTGTGGTTTTATTTTCTTTAAATACTGTACAATGATGCAAGTCTGTTGATCAATTATTCCAGTTTCTGTAATGTTAAACAATTAGAAGTTCAACTCGTCCTGGAATGAGATGCGAGGTTAACCTTCCCCGTATTTTTTACTGGTACTGTATCCATTTATACTGTTGGGTGGACAGAGGCACACTTATATTTAAGACCTTGGACAGGGGTCTTAGCATGTGAGGGTCCAATGGCGATTTACATTTTTGGTATTTGACAGAGGCCCTTACCCAGAGAGACTTACATTTATCTTTTTTTTTTTTTTTTAGCCAAACAGTGGCAGACTGGTGGTACTGAGACTTGAAACCCCGACCTTCACATCGATAACTTGGTGCCATTCCCAATGAGTAACACTGCCCACCAACAGGGATGCATGACGTAGTTGCCAATCTCACAATTGGTCATCCAGTCATAACCATGTGATTAGGGTAGTGCTTCTCAATTATTTTCTGTGCCCCCCCAGGAAGAAAAAAAACATTTCACACCCCGCATCACCCCACGATCGACTATAAATGGGACTATTTGCCTATAAATTTGTTATTAGTACACTTGTGCATAACATTGTATCTTTATTAACATTAAAAAAAGAAAGAAATATTCCGTATTCAACGTAATAAGCAACCTGTTCCAATAAGCCCCCACCCCCCCACCCCCACCCCCAGTGTTTTTGATGTTAGGTCTAATAGCCGCCCATGTGTATTGGGAGCAAAATGGTAGATCAAACTTACCAATTTTATTCGATCAGTCTCTGTAACTGTAAAATGAGGCTTCACTGCCTGTAAAACTGAGTTTACACGGTATTTCAAGACCTCCTGCCACTGGAGAATGTCTATAATGTTCATCAATAACAACACATTTGATCGTTCTGCCGTGCTTTAAAAAAACTGGAAAATATTTTGCTGTGTTCTGTTGGTAAAAGTCCAACAATGGATTAACCATTCAAAACTGCTACAGCAATACTATGGGATGCTCTGAATGAATGGAGTGATGAGCCAGATATAGACCTATCAGAAAGTGATGACCAGTATTTTTCCACCTGATTCTCCTGCTCACTAAAGATGTTCCTGGGCATGTGCTTTTATTTATGTTCCTGTTGATTGGTTCAACATGCCATGTGCTAAAGTTGACATTCATGTTGATTGGCTTGATTTTACTTCCAGGAAAATATTTAAAGGAACAGAACCAGGAGGGAAAAGTAAGGGGTCTTTTTTTAATTTATGCTGCTTTCTGTTTATTTAAGGCTTTCACATAGTTATCACAAAATGAATAACACAAATACCAGTAAAACTCTTTTATTGTTCTGTTATTATTCATGTTTTCCACCTTGATGATAATAAGCATTTCCGCTGGTAACATTTTAATAAGCGCCCACCCACTCCAATTTTTAAGCGCCCTGAGTGCTTATCACGTCGACTACGGTAGTTCAACTTCCAACAAAGAAAGACTTCATTAACAGTGTTTTTTTAACTCTGCAATTGAAAAGTTTTAAAGTGCACCAATGTGCCTGCAATTAAAAAAATACATCCTTATTTAAACTCATTCGAAAATAAGTTTATCTCCATATCTCTCCACCTTTCTCTTCGTTCCTGTTAAAAAAAAGTTTCCGTGTTGTTTCTCGAGGGGTTGTTTACGGTCAGCACTATTCCACACAGACTAAGGGAGTTGCTGAGAAGGACTGGGTGCAGAATAGTGCTGAATGTTGTTTACTCCACTTCATATTGTGTGCCTGTGCAAAAAAACTACACCATCGTGCCACTGCCAACTAGTGGCACCTCCACTGCCAACTAGTGGAGTGGAGGTGCAGTTACACTTAATTCTCGTACACAATTCCAGAAAAGCATGTTCCCCTGGGTCATTCGCGCTCCCCCTGGCATCACACCTCCCCCACCCCATGCATCGTACCGCGCGCCCCACTATTTGAGAAGAACTGGATTAGGGGCAACCTGTCAGGTATTTTGAAGAGGAGTAAAACAAACTACATAGTTAAATTAATGTGTTAATTACTTTTAACATTGCTATGCATATTTATATTGTAGTTTATCTGACAGAATGGCAGGGAAAAGTGAGGACAATGTCAAGGGATTATGAGAATTTTTTCCCCCTAAAGTTTGTAGTTTTTGAGGAAACCATAGTAATCCAAATGGGCACAGGCAGTCTCTTTATGAAAATACTGTTTTTTTTTTTTTTATTTAAATTTTTCTGAGATGATGATGCAGAATTCCAATAAATACCTATAATAAATATGTAGTTAAAAATGAGTAAGAATACATGAGCAGATAATTTCCATGAAATAATGGGGGGAGCAGCCATTTTGTTCATCTTAAAAAAAAAAGTTTCCACATGTTTGTAGCCAATTTCTGCAGACAAGTAACTAACTGTACTGTATTTCTAAATACAACTCTATTGTGGTAAAAGAAAAAAAAGGGGGAAAGGAAAAAAAGAAGTCACACAGGGTTAGTTTGTCTCTGTTTTGTCGGTTTGTAATATTTTCTGACAGCATGTGTTCATTTTATTTTTATTTATTTACCTTTCTGCGACGCAGAGAGTTCCTGCTCCAAGTCTTTTCCCATCTAGCACAGCGGTAATGTTCTCTTCCTCATGCCTCACTCCTTCTTTTGGAGGGGAAACATTCTGCAGCACCACCATAATTCCAAATTTTCAGTTTGTTTACACGATTAATTCGCTGTTTAAACCAAGAGATTGAGTCTTTCCGACAGTTTAAGAGAGGCTTTAAAGTTGTTTATCCATTGCTACTCAGAGTTAACCAAACGCCGGGTGTCAGCCTGACAGGATGCTTCCTTCTTTTTCTTCTTTTCTCTCTCGCGTGCACGCGCGCTCTATCTGCCTGAAGTCGGGTACGTTGGGTACGAGTGGCGTGCTTTAGGGGCGGGGCTTAATCTGGAACGACACCTTCATTCTGATTTATACAGTACTGTACGTACAGTATATGGATGGTTGTTGTTTTTTTTATATATATAACTCCACGCCCCCTTTTTGAAGACAGTTGAGTGAATTGTAAAAGAACATTCTTCCCTCCACATTCTCAGAAACCCCGCCCCCTCGAGTGAAGAACCAATCAAAACAGGACCAAGAAGCCCCATCTTTGATGATGAGCTGGTCAGCGACGAAGATGATGGATTGAGTGATGAGTGAACTCATTTTCACTCAGACAACAAAAATTTAAAGTCATCTTTTCTAAAAAGGGCACTGTGATGTTCCTCCTCCCCTTTACAGTATTTCCTTTTCTGCTGACAGCTGACAGTGACAAGCTGGCTTGCATTCTTTCCTGAGTCATGAATTCAATTTGGAGATGATTTGTGCTGATGGTTCCAGACTAGGAACTAGCTGTAGCATAATAGGGGAGTAAGGCTCGTGCCATACGTATTGAGAAAACAGCATCATTTAGCTTTCACATCATTCAGGTATTTACAACTTTAAGGTATTTTAAGACTGGGCAAATGCACTGTAATTTTCAGAACACAAACTCCACCCAGAAAAAGAGCACTGAAAGCATGAAAGCGGGTTTGATACCTTGAACCAAGGCACAGAATCATTTGGTAAACATGACTAAAGAAGGCTTTTGAAAACGGGCACAAAAATAAAGGTGCAGCACCCTTTTATTATGACAAATGTACAAGATTGTATTTATATGAAAACAATTACAGTACAGTCAACAAAAGAAAATAAAGTAGAACAGAGACAGAGGACATAGCTAAAAGCTAAGGCCCGAACCATACTCCATGTGCACATCTGTCCAGACCAATTACAACTAAGCAAGAGACAGTCTATTGGCACAATCTTTTTCCTTTAGGGGAAACAAGAAAAAAAAAAAAACACATAAGATGGAAATATGTGTGGTTTTTTTTTTTTTAACTTCATATTGATCAAATTAAAAAGTAGGACTTCTTCAGTATCCAAATACTTCTGAGGGAGAACAGCAGTTTCAGTAATCTCACCTTACTCAGACTTAACTGATTTAGATGACTTACACATCTCCCACTGTGCACAAAGGACATGAGAATGAAATACATATGTGATTCGGAGACCAGCATGCCAAGCATACACATTATTTTACAAGACATTTTACAAAGCGCTTTATCTCACCAGTCCTTTTTTCAGAGTCCAGGTGTTCGAGTTCACTGGGATACTACATATGTACAAAGTTCCAGCAAGCAGTGACAAAATGGTATCATGAATGGCGAAGAAGGGTGGGATGTGGTGTGAGATTTTTGGGTGAGGGAAAAGAATAAGTTTGACCTAGGAATATAGCGTCGGGGACAAATCATGAAAAAATAAAAATATCAAAACCAGACAAAACAGTCATGCGGTAATTCACTTTAGACACTTTCAAATTGTACAAAAGTTACACAACCTACTACCAAAAAAACAAACAAACAAACAAAAAAATCTATAAACAGGTGCAATCATAAAAGACTGCTAAATATATATATATATATATATATATATATCATTCAGCTGATTTAAAAAGGCTTCTAACTATGTTACAGCAAAAACTACAGATATAGTACACGCAAGGGTAATGTCATATTATACATGATGCTTGTTTATTTACTCCGCCCCAGGACCGCACCCCCAACCCGACTTCGCTGTTCCTGCCAAAGTTAGAATCCATCCAACTTAACATAATCCATTTCAACGCTTGGGGAAAGAAGACCAGGAAGGATTTGATTGCAGGGTAAATATAGTGTTCAACACCATAGGGAATATAGAATACCACCACAGGAAAACCTCACCACCACCCCCCAAAAAAAAAAAAAAAAAAGACGCTAAAGATCATGACAGTAGCTTGGTGGACAGTGACCATTTCCATACTTTTTGTTAACGAGAAAAATATATTGCTCAGATATTAAAGAAAAAAAAATACTCATCTGTGTAGATATAGAAATGACTGTAACATGTTAATATATAGTGCAGAACAAGAGTGAAAATGATAATGTGAAAGGCGTCGGAAGGTGTTGATGGATCTTCAAAAATACAAAAATAACAATAATTAAATACCACCAGTGAAAAAGACCCTTACTTTTATTAAATACTTGTACTAAAATGACGAGTAATGAATATAACTGGCAAGGAATCCACATATAATACATTAAGGACACAAGACTTTCTTTAGGGTAAGAAATTTGAACCACACTTTAAAAAAATGTGTAAAAAAAACAAAATAAAAAAAAGAATAATAAAAGAGAAAAGGGAAGAAAAAGGCATTTGTTCTGAACAATCCACATTCTACACATATATATGATCACAACTGACATTTTTCAATTTGGCATTTAATGCACTGACGAGCTGCCGTAGTGTTTGATCTTTTAGGATTAAAACGATGGCTGAAAAAAAAAAAACCCCAAAACAAAACAAATAATGTAACATTCCTTTTCTACTTTTTAATAGGCCCACATTCAAATTCTTCCACAGAAATGGTTGGAGTTTAGTTAAATTGCCTTCATAAAGCCATAGATGATGGAACTGCAATTAGTTAAAGAAATTCAACAGAATAAATACAAGAATAAAACCAAGCTGAGGCTTTTGAACCAGATACAATTACCTATGAGCAAAAGTAACCAGCAACATGTTTTGTATAAAGATGGGAGGGGGGGGAGATTCTGTGTACACATCTGTTTGTTGTACATGGTTTTCTTAACAGTCAATAATATAGTTTTAAGAAAAAGCTCATAACCATGTCTAGACCTTGGGTCGGAAGCATTTCGTGACAGCTCCTTTATACCTTTATCTATTTCAATGTTTGAGTTCCTAAACTCCGCCCCCAGGAAAAAAAACATAATATCAGTGTGAAACAGTAACGTGTGGGCATTTTCTGAAAAGAAAAGAAGCAAATATAAACAATGATACTGTTTTTTTTCTCTTTGTTTCTGAAGGAACGACTACATTAGTGTAAAACAGAAGATTGAATAGATTCTATGTTTTGCAAAGGATTGGTATATTATTCACAAAAGGTTATAAAAATAAAACCGCCTCAGGGAATATTTTAAATGATGGGCCCACTGATGACACCTTAATCTGGTGAATTTATTTACAACAACCAGTCCAGGGACTGACAAATTATCGCTGACTATCATGTGGTACAACAAGCTAACGACCATCACATGGTAGCTTAGTTTAATGGGCTGATGTAGTGAACAAAATGGAGTCCGTGCACTCTGGTACCCTGCTCACTACATCTCCAGAATCATCACTATATCTTGTGGAACACTGAGCCTGCTGGAAGGAGTCTCAGGACCCCTGTGTACAGCATGATGACTAAGCAAAAAATTATTAGGGACAGAAACTGAGAAATGTAATGAAAGCTTGAGCACAAAAATATGCAAAAAGACAAAGTTACTCTTTTTATGTGGGGGAGGGGGGGTTTCACAACTGTTCACTGTTGCAAACATAGTCTACAAGATCTGTGACCCCTAAAAGGTCATCTTCGTCTTCATCCTGTGGCGCCATCTCCTGAGGAACCAGCCCATTGGCGCCAACGGGCACAGGCTGTGGGACGCTACTGTTTTTCAGCCCTACCTGACTCATGAGGGTGGGGTTAGCCATGTCAGTGGCAGGCCGTGAGATGAAACCCTCCAGAGTTTTCATGGGGCTCTGTCCATTAGTAGGAGGAAGTTCCAGGTTATAGTCTAGAGGGCTGACCCCTTTCACTACAGTGTTCTCAGGCTCCTTCTCCATGCTCTTCTCCTCCTCGTCGCTGTCGTCTGAATCAATGCGGTTCACCCGCTTGCGGACAGGTCGTTCCTCTTCCTCAGAATCATCCGAATCGCTGCTATTGTAGTCGTCCTCCGACTCCCTCCTCCTCTTCAGCGATAGGCGCCTGTGCCGTTTGCGAGACTCCTCCTCCGACAGGACCACTCTGTGCTTTTTACTCTTTCCATCTTCCTCATCAGACTCCTTGGATTGGAAACTCTCTGCGGGGTATCAACACAAAAATCAGTTAGTATTTCTACAGCAACCAAGGACTAGGGCTGGATTAAAAAGATGATCAAATGTATTATCCGAATTCTTAAGATTCTGGTTTAAAAAGGAGGTGTACATATGACCATCTACCATATGCTCTGCGTGCCACCTGTTCCAAGCTGCTTTATTCTGTTATGAGAGGTTTCAGTATTACTGATAACATTCATTAAAGCTCAGGAATGCCACTAAAACCTGAAAGAAAAGTTGTTTGTAATATAGGAATATTGAAAAACCTGATGGATTTATCACCCATTCACTCTCACTCACTAAGTTAGTTGACCACTTAATCCCACATGGGTCACAGAGAGGCTAGCACCCATCTCAGCCAACACTGGGCAAAGGCAGGGTACACCATGAACAGCTTGTTAGACCATCACATGGCCAACACACACATATACACACAGGGGCAAATAGCTGAACGTGCATTGTCTTTGGACTGTAGGAGAAAACAGGAGTACCTGGAGAAAGTCCCACAAACTTAACACAGAAATGACCAAGTTCAGGGATTAATCCTACACCTGGCTCATACTGATGCAGACATGCATCATTTTATCAATTCATCAATTATTTTTAATAATGCATTAGGTTAAAAGGTTTCTTTGACAATTAACAGCATGTTTACTGAAGATCTGTCATATCCAGTCAAAATTACAAGTGTAAGAAATATTCCAAACTGAATCAATTAAGAGTCATATTGAGACCTTTTGAATCAGAATCGATTCAGGAAATCAGTGCTGATACACCTATGAGCCCAACCAAAAACGATTTGGAAAAAAAAACAAACAAACAAAAAAAAAACACAAACAGAATGAGGCTGACCATCGCTCTCGGAACTGGATAAGCGCCTGCGCCTTTTGAACTTGTCCTTGTTGGCACTTCCCTGCGAGCCGTCTGTGTCGGATGCCTCACAGTAGTTGACCTGCTTTTTTTGACTCCGGTGAGAGCGGCGTCTGCGAATGTCCAGGTCACTGTCACTAAACTCACTGGAACCCTCCGTTTCTACACACACACACACACACACACACACACACACACACACACACACACACACACACACACTGTTTTAAGTGTCACATGTAACCCACATGAACCAACCTTGATCCTGATATGCCTATGATTTCGCAATTCTACTTTAAAGCAGCAAAATTTTCAATCATGCACACATTTTAAACAACTTAATATTCTTTACCAATTTCTTCTTCCTCCTCCTCAGTCTCCTCAAGCTCTTCATCATCAGAATATCCTTTAGGTCTGCGTCGCCGACGGGGTCGTGTATTCCATCGTGTATTTGACCGTCGTCTGGCAGAAAAGCTTGATATCGGTCCACAACCATCGCTTCCAAAGTCACTGTCGTCGAAAGCCTGTGTCTCGCTGTCCACATCATTATCGGACCCCACAAACTCCTCCTCTTCACTGCTGCACAGTTAGATTAGAAAAGGATCAACGAAAAGCTAGTGAGGAGTAAGTACCACAGGAAGCACTTAAGTAACAATTCTTCTGTTATGATTTGGAAATTTTGAAGGACGCTTTGTTAACTGGCATCAGCAATTTCCTGTTTCACCTGTCGCTCAGGCGGAACTCTTCCTCACTCTCCTCTTCATCCATGGTGCTGTCACTGTCCAGATCGTTCAGGCGCCGCCGTTTTTTCCTCCGCTGTCCAGCATTTGGGCGCTTCGGCCGCCCGTTTTCTTTCCCTTCTTCCTGCAAAATGGTGGACATGTCCTTCCCTCGATGGCCAGTGATATTTGCCATGTCCTTACCACGGCCTGCTCCTACACCCAAAACACAATGGCTCTTCATATAAACCATCATATAATTCTGCAGACTTGAAATAATTATCCATTAAAACTGAGGGGGGTGTTTATGACTCCTATACCTCCTCCCTCAGCCTCTTTGATATCTTCCTCAATAGCCTCCTCGATAGCTTCATCAAACTCATCAAACCTAACACGTACAATAATAAAAAAAACTTCAAACAATCTATTATAATATTAGCATAAACAAAAATAAACAAAAACTTAATCAATATACCTGTAGCTTATATATTTTTTGGCTCTGGTTGACCTTCGACCCCACGACTTGTTTTTCTTGATCTCTTTCTTCTCTTTCATTACCTCTTCTTGTTTTTCTTCGTCTGCTTCAATCTGTTATTAAAATAAATCCTGAATTAGTCCAAGCCTTTATCGGAGACATTACACAGAGCTATCATCACTTACAGTAGGAGTGATTATGTTCTCGAGGCTGATCCCAACGTAGACCAGACGCTCCTTCCTGAAGGACAAACCAAAGTAAAACTAATGTACGTCTTTCATGTTAGAAGAAACAAAAACAAATGAAAAGACACCATCCATCCAGAAGAGGCATAATGTCTTCCTCCCATAACTCAGCATTTGATTTTACCTTCTCTCGGCACGCTCCTTCTTTTTAAGTGCCACGTCAAGATTCTGTAACTGTTCTTCCAGCTTGTCACAAAGCAATTTCTGAAATAAGAGAAGAAGAAAAAAAAACAAAACAAAACAACAAACAAAAAAAAAACCAGCATCATAGGTTATAGCCTGGAAAGGATAGTCATGTGTCAGTTATTCCAGGAAAAAATAAGGGAGGGGAAAAAAAAAATAAAAAAAGATAGGGTAGACATGGCTTACATGCTGGCATGGTGGACAGAACCATTCTCCATCCGGGATGATCATGAGAGGAGGCCGAAGACATGCAGTGTGATATCCGCTGTCACACGAGTCACACAAAAGGATCTGAAAGTATCAGTCAGAACAGGTCAACAAAAGCATTCCTAACCTCACCGGGACACACATGGCCACTCATGAAACCCACCAGCTCAGGATGGTTGGGCAGGCCACAGTGCTTGCAGGGGTCATCGTTAGGAGGGAGGTCGTCAGACGACGAGGTAGAAGTATCCGAGCTGTTCCTCTCTCGGTTGCGGTTCCTCCTTCTGTTTCTCTTCTCCACTTGGTAATCTTCATCGCTGTCATCTTCCTCGGTCACCACCTCCTCGCTTGAACTCTCGTCCTCGTCGTCCTCGTCATCTTCCTCGGAGCCTTTCTTCTTGCGCCGTGAACAGACTCTGGACCATCGGACCCGCCTTTGACGTCTAGCCTGTTTTTTTTTTTTTAAGAAAAGGAAGATTTCTAAAATCTGAACAACTCACTTTAACTTTACTTTCATTAAAAGCTGCCTCCACCCGACACAAAACAGATTATGGTGAGAAGAGCATTGAATAACCTGAAAAAAAATCTGCCCAAGACAACACCGTCCGTACTTCACAAATCAATTTTTTCCCCCCCAACATGACTCCATGCACAGATCACTTCCAAAATGCAATTTTTCTTGTACATGGAAACACCAACAAACATTCCACCATAGGAAAAAATATCTCCTCCTGGAGAAGGTACTAGTTTGATCATCCATCTAAAATGGACAAATGTAATGAGACCAACCTTTGGTTTCGCTTGACCTTCTTGATCAACCTTTTTCTCTCTTGGCTTTTTTAGTATTGAATTTTCTTCATCCTCCTTTTCTTCATTGTCCCCTTTCTGTTTCTCTTTCTCGAATAGAGTGATCTGTTTCCTCTCCACCTTCCGGTCTTGGATTTCTGCTAACTTAGGAGTTGGTCTGCAAATCCTCGGTGAACGCCTCAGGCATCTTCCCTCAGTCACCTCAGACTCCGAATCCCCCTTTCCCTCTTCTCGCAGCAGCTCTGCTCTCCGTCTGTGAGCCGGAACCTTGATTTTTAGACGGATTCCTTCTGGCGCTTCAGGCATCACTTTACAATCATCATCATCTCCTTTGCTGGAGTTGATCTTTTCCTTTGCTTGACTCAGGTCTTCTGTCAATTCACCATCGAGGCTTGTGTCCTTCTCAGAAGTACCTTTTTGTTCACAGGTTTCTTTCTGGACCTCACTTGAATGTTCTGTAGAAGCTTTGCTCTCTTCCACAGGATGTTCATCCTGCAAACTTTTCTCACTTGAAGGATCCTTTTGAGGTTCAGCATTACAATCCTTTGAGGCATCAGAAGAATCTTTTCCAACTGTCTGTCCTGTTCCTTCCTTATCATTCACTGTTTCGGCATCAGCCTTGGCTTCTGCAGTAACATCCATGGTCTTGTCCTTGTTCACCACTTCCTCCGTTTTGGAGGAGCCAGGAGAACGGGTTTTCTGAGGCTTTTTTAGGACATCCTGTGTTTCGTGGTGTGCTGATTCTTTCTGGGTAACAACTGAATCGGTTTCTTGTACCTTACGAATGGTGTTATCAGTGTCATCCAACATCTTGTCATGATCTAATTTTAAAGATGCTGATTCCACATTCATCTCTGTGCAGGAAGCTGATTTCTCTTTGATATTTTCATTTTCTTTTGTCGATGATTGTTTTTCCATCTCCTTGAAGAGATCTGAATCTTCGGGTAAGATATTTACGTCGTTTAAAGTTTCCAATTGTTTGTTCTCATCTGGAATGTTCTGACTTTTCTCTGCCTGCTTTGCAGAACCTGAGTCAGGGTTCTCGACTTCCAGTAAGGCACCATCCTTTGGAGTGGGAGAAGACGTTTTATCGACGGGACTTTGGGTTTCTTCAGCTGAGCAAGGCTTGTCCATGTCTCGGACAGCTGGTACATTCTGTTCGTGAGCAGCGCTTTGATGTTTTGCTGAGACTTGTGATGTGGATGTCTCAGTCTCCATGGGTTCGTCAGTCCCCATCTGTGCACTGTGATCTTTTGCATTCTCATACATAGCTGCATCTTCTTTACCGTGTTCACCTGACTCATGGTTTATTTCTTCTCGCTTGTCATCCGTTTCTTTCTCTTTCAGAGAAGAAGCCTCTTCTAAGGTCTCTGGCTTCTTCGTCGCTTGGTCCACACTAGAGTTTTGAGGTGCTTCCTCCTTGAGAGATTTCAAACAGTCTTGAGCTTCCATCTTTAGTGACTTGTGATCCTTTTCCAAAGCTGCTTGTAACTGGATCCATTCAGGTTCAGATGACTTTTCATTTGGCAGAGCCACCTCTTCTATTTTTGAGGTTTCTTGTTCCCCCTTTGATAAGGCAGTTTCCTCCACTTCTATGGAATCCTCTGTACTACTCTGGCTCTTATCCATCGTTCCCAGGTCAATCTTCTGCTTTTCTTCACATCCCTCTTGTTTTGTGTCAGAAAACGGTTTCTTCATTTCCTTGACTTCAGCATCTGCTTGCTGATCTTTACAAATAGCTTGTGGGTCTTTTTGCTTTCTCTGCAAGTTGTCACTCACTGCATCATCACCCTCCACTATTACAGCAGGAGAGATATTCCCATTGAGATTCTTACTGCTCACTACATTTTCTTCACTGGCAGGATGCGCTTCTTTTACTGTGGGGTTACGCAAGATGATATTGCTTCCACAATTGTTGGGATCTAAATCCTCACTCCGTTTCATCTCACGCTTTTTCAGAGGGATCTTTGCCTGTTGATCATTTTTCAAAGCTTTCTGTATCTCGTCCGATTTCTTCTTCAGCTCTGCTGCGTGTTCAGAAGGAAGCATTCCACCATTGTTTTCTGCTATCGATACAGATGTCGTTTTGACTGATTCGTCTTCATCCATGGGTTCCTCCTTTACTGATTTGCTAACAGTTTCCTCGACCACATACGACTCGTTAGATTTGAGATCGTCCTTAGTGTCCTTGTCTGTTAGTGCTTCTTTTCCCGCTGCAATTTCCTGCTTCACACTATCAGTTTGCTCTAACGTGTCACCTTTTTCAGTTTGGGGAGATTTCTCATCATCTGAATCCTTGTCCTTTTTAACCTCTCCTGGAAGATAAGAGCAGATTAGCTACTGTCCACAGCAAAGAAAATTTTTAATACTGTAAACATCTACAAGCCCCTTCAAAAATAATACTGAATTTAACAGAGGACTTTATGAAACACACCATTATCCTCTTTTTTCTTGTTTTCTTCAGACTCAGGGTTTGGGCTGTTACTAGACAAACCTTCCTCCTGATCCTTTTTGACTAACAGTGCCGGATCGATCTGGGTCTTCAGGAGTTCAAGGATCTGAGCCAAATCATTCCTGGTTCTGTAAAAAGACAGATGTAGTTACTTACAATGCTGCTGTTATTTCTTGAACACAGAATATTTCTTCCATTTCTTGCACTTTGTATTTGACTGGAGAACAAAAAAAACCCAAAACAAAACAGGTTTTAACCTATATGCACGCTCCTGTATTACCCAACACATCTTGCACTACTCCAAAGTGCCAGCAACTGGGTTATCAAAGGCTGGCCATGTCTCTCACTGTCTATGGTGTGAGGCATGTAAACGACCATTGCTGACTTTCAACAAGAGTAGCTGCATAGCCATCCGCATGTTTCTGCCCTGCGATGATCTGGTGAGCTGTCCAGGGTGTACTCTGCCCTCGCCCAGAGTCGGCTGGGATGGACATCAGCCTCCCCGTGACCCTAATTAGGACTAAACGGTTACAGAAAATGAATGAATGAATCCTGCACTATTGCTTTGCTTCATAAACAGAAATGTACAGTAATAGTACAAACCAACTCTAATGTCCAGAACTTCTGTTATTGAAGGTTTGTTTTTTTTTTTTACTTACATGAAACTTAAAATCAAGAACGTGGAGAACATTCAAACTCTACACAGAGATGCCCGAATCTGGGCATCAAATCCCAGGAACTTCTTGCAGTGAGGCGTACATGCCAACAAACACACTACCATGCTGCATTTTACTTAAAATCACATGACAATAATATTTACACTGATGTTTGCATGTTCTTTTAAAACATTTTTTCATAGACCCCCCCCCCCTTTTTTTAAACAGCTAAACATCATCTGTTCAATAAGTTATTTCTACTCTGCTCAACTCTGCTTGGATCAGCTGACTGATGTGATTTGTGGCGTTCCAAACACATGTTGCTAATATTCATCTCTCCAATATCTACAGTATGCTGCTTATTCGTCAGGGTGACATTCACAACCATCAGCAATTAAAAATAGTCTAATGTGTCTATCAGGTTGACTTAATTTACATCTTTTTGACTACTGGAGGAAACTAGAGTACCTGGAGATTCAGCCTTTTTCCTGAGAGGTGAAGTGCAAAACACTGAGGTACCATGCTCTAATACTGTCAATAATGGAGGGACAATGTCCCTCTGGTGGACAAACTATACAATAACAACACTCTAAATAAAGTAGTTAAAGAATCCATCTTTCATCTGTCAACTTTTTTGACAGCAATTTCACAGAAATTAACTCATATCAGCCAATAAAACTAGCACACCAATCAATCAGGCCCTACTGTATGTATATTTATAAATGAAAATTAAGAAATACAAAAGAGTTGGCTGTTAATATCCACGAGTTAATTCAACTCCTTTGCTTCATACACTGTCATACTTACCTAACAATACATTTCCAGGATGAGCCATCCAAATCATCCTGCTCCTCCACATACACCCGTACATTGTGATCCTGGTCAAGCTGGAACCAGTACATAAGACCATCTTTGTCTCTGCCTATGGGCTGGAGACGCATTTTATCAGGGTCTTCTTCATTGATGACTGTCTTGAACTTAACATTGTCATCAAACTGGCATTCACACAAATACTGTGGAAAATAATGAGCCATAGGTTTTAACACAATAATAACAATCAATACAGAAAGTAAATATTAGCAATCCATTTAGGAATGAATATTCATCACACCTTGAGAATTCCAGTCTTAGACTCCACAGTCATCTCACAATATCCTTTCTTCTCCAGTTCCCATGCCCAGGTGGTGTTGAACTCCTGGCAAATCTATTAAAAGCACAGAACTAGTCATTAAAAAATAAATAAATAAATACATGGTTCATTTTTTATTGTCTACCATTATAAATGAAAATGAAATAAATGGCTGCTGTAAGGCGGAGAATGAACCCTTCTGTCGTGGTGATGATGGAGCTGAGCAGCAAAGCTTCCACTTTACCACCCAATCTACGTTCCAGCCCTCACCTATGGTCATGAGCTTTAGGTAGTGACTGAAAGAACAAGATCACTGATACAGGCGGCTGAAATGAGCTTGCTTCACTGGATGACGGGGCTCTCCCTTAGCGATAGGGTGAGAAGATCAGCCATCCGGTAGGAGCTCGGAGTAAAACCGCTGCTCCTCTGTGTCGAGAAGAACCAGTTGAGGTGGCTCGGGCATCTGATAAGAATGCCTCCTAAATGGTTCTCTGGTGTGGTGTTTGTGGGCATGTCCAACTGGGAAGAGAACCCAGGGTCGACCGAGAACATGCTGGAAGGATTATGTCTCTCAGCTGGCCTGGAAATGCCTCGGTGTCCCCCGAAAGTGGCTGGGGCGATGAATGTGTGGACCTAATTTCTTAGGTTGCTGCCCCCATGACCCAACCCCGGATTCAGGGGAGGAAGATGATGAAACAAATGGACAAACATTTAATATGCATGCAGAAAATGTGTATTTTGTGTGTAAATTTGAGGGGGGGGGGGTTTCATTCATTTTTCAAACCACTTATTTCTAAGTAGGTTACTGATATCTGCCAACTCTGGGCAAAGGTGGGATACACCTTGGACAGCTCACCAGGCCATCACAAAGCATGTTTGTGTTACACAATCATTCACACTCATATCGAGGGGGAATTCAGAACAGCCAGTTGTACATCTTTTTGAAATGTAGACGGAAACCACAGTACCTGGAAAAAACCCACACAATCACGGGGAGCACACACCAACTTCACACAGAAAGACCACAAGGCCATAAATCAAACCTGGGACCCTCTTCCTGTGAGGCAAACGTGCAAACTCCAGGAAAAACTCCAAAACAAAAACACGACTACAAAATCTTAAATATACAACAAAAACCCAAACAAACAAACAAACAAAAAAACCCTCAAAATAAATAAATTGTGTTTTATTTCAAAACAAATTATTCATTTTTATTAAAAGTTATCTGCTCTGACAACACATTAATTTAAGAAGATTTGTTTTGGTTATTTATTTATGAGAACAAAATATAAAAATTGTAATTAAATATGGATTTTAATACACAAATAACATTAAAAGGGAAACATTATTTTCTGCTTTTTTTTTTTATTAATTTGCGAAATATAACAGAATTATTTTCCTCCTGAAAGGCAAAAAGAAGTCAAAACAAGGTTTACCTTTACAATATATTTCTCCCATCGATCTGCAGAAACAGACTTGCCTATTTTCCGAAGCAGCTTCACATGGAGGTCTACCAGTAGCTTAGGAACTGCATTTGGAAACAAAAAAAAAAGAAAAAAAAAAAAAAAGAAAAGAAAAATATTAAAATCAGTCATCCCGTATGTACATCAGACTGGCTGTGTTCATCAGGTCATTCAGTTCTGCACATGGTTTACAGTACAATGAGAGAACCTGCACTGCTTTACTATATATTTCATTTCACAGTATGAAACTCCAAGTCGATAAATCAATAACGGATCAGTTTCCATATTTTATTCCAATTAAAGGTAGTATTACAACCAGGAAAGCAGAAAACACTGCCACCAGTATGTCTCTTTATTTTTTCAATCTTGGTGTTTTCACATGCACATCTAGTCTTACCAGTTAACTGATATGAATTTCCATTCCTGTACTGGTCTCGTGATGTACTGATGTGTATTTGTTTTGGCCGCAGAAAAAAAAAAAAAAAAATCCTCAAACGGAATAATAAAGATAACCCCGTACCATAATTCTCTGGATGTACAGCAGCTTCAGACCAAATTTCTACATATCCCTTAGTTTATTTCTTTTCCTTCCTTTTCCATTTACTCAGTCATTCATTTTCTAAGATGCTTAATCCTAATCAGGGTCCATACGGAAACTGGAGCTCATCTTAGCCAACTCTGGGTGAAGGCGGGATAACTTCTGGACAGCTCTCCAGGTCATCAGAGGTAAGGTAAGTCTGTTGGGTTTTTACACCCAAGCCTAGTGGCTTATCAGGCCGGTGCTTATCTCCGGTTTCCGTAGCATGAAGCGACCAGGAGTTCGACTCCTCCTGGATGAGACGCTAGTCCATCGCAGGTTACCTTCCCAGTATATTTTTACTGGTACCCATTTATACTGAACAGTGAACAGAGGCACACTTGTGGTTGAGACCTTGCCCAGGGGTCTTAGCACAGTGGGGGTCTCAGTGGGATTTGAACTCACAACCTCCCGATCTTGAGCCCAGCACTCTCACCACCGGCCCCACTAGGTCATCAGAGGGCAACATACATAAAACCATTCAGTCACCTTGGGGTAAATTGGAACCGCCAATTAAGCCTACTGTGTATGTTTTTGGACTGTGGGAGGAAACAAAGCACATGGAGAACGTGCAAACTTCAGAAGGCCAAGAAATCAAGCCAAGGAACTTCTTGCTGGGAGACAGGCATGCTAACCTCTGCGACACCTTGCTGACTTCATAAACTTGTATGGTACTCAATGTCCGCCCCCCCTTAGTGATATGCACACACACTTTTTTCTTTAAAAAAAAAAATGTATGTATGACACCTATATCCATCTCTATATTTTTTAAAAAGTATGCCTGTGGTATGCGCTCAACCCTACTTCTTGCCTTCCTTACTTTCTCACTCATATTAGATGTGCATATAGTTAATTTCTTTTTATTCCCTTTCTCTCTCTCTCTCTCAGATATACACTAATATCCCCCCCTTTTCGACATATTCAAAGTAGCAGCATGCATGCATCCCTCCTTCCTATTTTTCCACATTCTCACTCTTCTGTAGATGTGCATGAGATGCATAGCCAGGTATCTTTCTTACTCTTTTTTGGATGCATACATATCACATACATTTTTACATACATTACATACAAAGCCATGCATCTTTCTTTCTTTCACTGTTTTATTTTATGTATATACAGCTGCATACTTTCCCCCTTTCTCTTAAATTTTCTTCATTCTTCTTTGAAATTACACATGTATAGTTAGGTATCGTTCTCGTTCTTTTTTAGATCTATACATATGACACTTTGTTCCTCTTTCTCACCCCCTTTTTAGCTGTGCATTAGATGGCTCATTATTTGGTCTTAGCATTTTTAAAAATATTACATGTGCGAATGGATCCAAGTGCAAATAAAGAGCCACATACACCGCTGGGTATCTTCCTCTTTGTTTAGATGTATGCATTGCCATTCTTTCTCTCCTTTTTAAACCTACACATGAGATGCACAGGTATCTTTCTGTCTCTCAACTCTTTAAGATATATGCATGTGAAATACACATCGTTTACAGCATTTAGCAGGCGCTCTGATCCAGAGTGTTTTAAAGTCTCCATCAGTGAATATATTCTTATATTTTTTGTTTTGTTAGAAACATCCCTTTCCTCCTCTTTCTCTCTTTTCTTTCCGTCTCCCATCCTCACTATTTTTAAACTACATATAAATATAAACACAGACCTGCACCTCTTTCCACTCACACTAGTTGTGCTAATCTGCTCATTCGTCATGTGCATTGTTTACAATAAACGCTAGCTAGCTATGCTAACACACACACACTGCTTTGTTGAGGATAGTGTCGCATGCTAGAAAGCCCTTAAATTACTCGAGTGGATGACACGAAAGATTCACGTTTAAGTTCTGCTATATTAACCGAATAGAAAATGTACGACGACCGTGTAAACAATCGCAGAAACGGACACATTCCCGTTATTTTGACAGCGAGGTGCCGTCCTCGAGCAGGAAGTTTACAAGCTCTGCGCATGCGCGCTGCCGCTGGCTGACCACTTCACTGCCAAATTATTATTCAACTGAAAATAAACTGTGTGCGTTTAAAATTCCGACGACGCGCGCGCTGTGGTTATTAAAACCCAACTTATTTTCCCCAGACTAAAACAGCGCAATTTCTCCCCAACTAAGAAGCCACACATCAGTTAAAGCCCGTCTTTATTTGGGATGTGTGTGTGGAGCACATTGGCAGTGTGCACCGAGATAAAGCCAGGCAGAGAGAATAAATCCTTCGCCGCACAAAGCGCCACTGATGCGCCAAGAAACGTCGCTCGGAGCCGAAACAAAGTTAAAAACCGTTACAAAACTGCCAGTGTAAAAAGTTTCTGTTGTTATTGCACCACCGGGAAGATAAAAAACGAGCAATTAATCGAGTTTAGACGTCCAAAAACACACAATAACACCAACAGCGAAGCCCGAACGAATTTGCACTCAAGCAATGGAGGTGTAAAAGCTTTTCCCTCCCACATCGCAGCTACTACACACAAAAGTGCAGCTAACCTGTGGCCGTTTCCTGTAGATAACGCTCCAGCTGCGGGAATGTAAGCTCCGGTAGATCCAAAAGGGCTCCATAACGCTCTAAAAAAGAGCAGATCACGGCGAAGCTTGGGCACAACCCGATGGAAGAACCCGCCGCCGCCGCCGAGGCAGCCATTTTTACGATGGATGGGGTTGGAGACTGTAAGCTGGAGGACCAATGACTCCCCACAATGCAGCGCGCTCTATAAGGCCAGCAGCTCAGCAGTTGTGTTTTTTCCCCACTCGCATTTTGACAAACTCCGCCTTCTCCTCGCGGCTGGGCTGAAAAATACACAATAGACCAACCTCCAGCACAGCAAAATAAAATTCAATGTTTTTGTTAGAAGGTTCAAAACAAATTATGGAGGATGATTAAAATTATCAAGTCTTTCTTTTTCAAGTACACTCAACGTATTTTTGTTTCTTTCTTCCTTTAGGCACATATAAAAAAATATTTTCTATATTGTATCTGAGATGTATCTATAACAATTTAATTGATATTTATTATTACTCATTTGCCAAACTGTTTCTTCCTATTAGTGTCACAGGGTGGAACCTATCTTGAAGGACACTGTGCATCTTGAAAGGCTCATTAGACCATTGCAGGACACACACACACACACACACACACACACACACACTTCACAGAAATTAGAAACCATTACTATTACTAATATTATGGATGGCATGGTGGTGGAATGGTCAGTACATCTGCCTCACAGCATGAACACCTGGGTTCAATTCCCAGCTCGGGCGTGTGGAATTTGTAGGATCTTCCTGAGCTTGCATGGGTTTCCTCCGGGTATTCTGGTTTCCTCCCACAGTCCAAAAGCATGCACAGTAGGCTCAATGGCTATGCCACATCACTCCGAGGTGCGAATGTGAATGGTTGTGTGAGTGTTGGTCCTCTGATGACCTGGCGAGCTGTCCAAGGTGTACCCCACCCGTACCCAGAGTTGGCTGAGAAGGGCTCCAGCCTCCATGCCACCCCAATTAGGATTAAGCGGCTTAGAAATGTATTAGGTTGTATCATAATAATGTCATCATCATCGTCATCATCATCATCAGCCTGTCATGCAACTGCTGACAGATGGCCTCCACAACCTTCATAGTTGTGGGTTTAACCCATAACTCACCACGCTGGTTCAGTGCGGGTTGGTGAGTGGTCTGAGTAGACGGTTAGAGTAACACGCTGACGGCTTTGCAGCCTACTCTTTATGAAAGTCAGCAATGGTTCTTTTAGATGCCTCTGACCATAGACAGTAAGAGACATGGCCTGCCTTTGATAACCCAGTTAGCTGCACTGGGGGTATAATGCATGTATTACTAATATGGTTGCTGTTGTTTCTGCTGTTGTAAGAAAACAAGTAAATATGATTAATTTACATAGTTATAATGGTCCATTTTATTAAACAATATTATTTGCTAATGTAAAAATATAAACTAGTTTAAAATAAGAACCTGTCTTTGTTGTGAGGAAAAAAAAAAAATATATATATATATATATATATATATATATATAAACTTGATTTCAAAAATTGAAACCAATACTGTATACAGTACAATGCTCCATACGCATTCTTGTGAGCTGTCTGCTGATTGGAAAGATGAAAGGTCATCAAATGTTCAAGCTATTCTAACTAATCAGAGTATGACCCAGAAAATGGGCGGGGTTTTACGAGTAGAGGTGCGAAAGAAAAAAGTAACAAGACGGCCCAGAGGTCTTTGCGACAGACTGATGTAAACAAACCAGAGAATAAATAAGAAATGAGTTCGAGCCGTGACGGTTAACGACCACGAGTAAGATTACTTCCTGCACGTGGAAAAGGAAAAAGAGTAACTGTCGAGAAAATTATCGTGTGTAAACTCTTAATCTGGAGGTTTTCCTGTGGAGTGACAGCGGAAATGACTGAATTTAATATAGCAGAGAAATTAATTTCATGGGAAGAAAATAAAGAGGAAATTAATTTTAAATTAACTTACAAACTCCTTGTTAGTACATGAAGTGTGTGGGTGTCTAATACGATAGTAGTGCTTTTTGTTGGGACTTTCCAAGAAAGAATAATGGCTACTGGATTTTATTAATTAAAGAAACTTCTGCACGTGGTTTATATGCAAATTAAAAAGGGGGCGGGATCACTCCATTTTTTTTGATGGGAAGTCATTAAAGTGGAACTGCTTTGAATGGATTATGATGATTGTTAGGATTATTATCATTTGGAAATTGTTTTTACTCTATTTTTAATGATTCTTCCACAAATATTTTCCTTTTTGATGAAAATGACATCACATCATTTTACATTGTACAAATTACATCACCTTTTTGACGTCACAGATTCCAAGCCCTCTCTCGAGAAGACATCAGGGACACTTCAAACCCACCTCACTTCTTCATCACTCTTCAGTTCTCTTCCTGTTCACCACTACCCATGCTTTTCATTCATTATACTCTTCCAGGAACCTGTATTTGAAACCATAGACATCAACTCTGACTTGTTAAGTCAGAAAACCAGGGATAGTCATCCACTTTATCCTCAAAAACCATCCCTTCTGTACACTTTTATGCATTAACTTGAGCTGTGAGGAAGAACAGATTATTATGACATCATGCGTTCATCTCATCTCGCTCACTCATTTGCAAAACCGATTCATCCTTCTAGAGTCCCAGAGAGGCTGGAGCCTATCTCAGTCTACTCTGGGTGAAGCCGGGATACACCCTGAATGGCTCGCCAGAGCGGCACAGTACCAACACCCACAAACAACCAATCACACTGACATTCGCACCTACAAGCAATTTGGAACCTTCAATTCGCCTAATGTATTTAGACTGTGGGAGGAAACTGGAGGAAACAGAGGAAGGCCCACACTAGAACAGGAAGAACAACTTCACACAGAAACGCCTGAAGCTGGGATTCGAACCCAAGACCTTGTTGTGAGGCAGATGTGCCAATTACTACACCACAGTGGTGCTCATAGCTACATGTGTACTCCCAGAGGAAATATTGTATTATGCCTTTAGATAAAAAGTGCAAAGGTATGATTTTACAGGTAGTTTTTGGTTATGGGGTGGAGGGTGTTCAGGATACAATTAA
The DNA here is from genome assembly GCA_024760905.1 of Plotosus lineatus. NCBI lineage: Eukaryota > Metazoa > Chordata > Actinopteri > Siluriformes > Plotosidae > Plotosus > Plotosus lineatus. The sequence goes on from CM045743.1 coordinate 26,909,686, forward strand.
ATGACAGAATTTTTTTTGTTGTTCAAAAACTTGGCACTATGTAGTACAGGACAGACGGACAAGTAGACAAGTGAATGGGTGAACGGATAGATTGACAAACAGGTCGATTCATTTCAGCAATGCAGTCGTGAACACCATGTGTTTAAAAAAGAAAAAGAATAACTATTCTATCCAACAGGGGGCAGTGTACATTAGATTAATGCAGTCATTGAAATTACAGTATACGGTACTGTATTAGCACAATTAAAAAAAAAAAAACGATGAATATCTTTATCTTTACATGGATGTTCATATATTTTGTAACATGATTTTGTTCAGCACAACCTGTCATTGCAAGTGTGCCAGTCTCTGATGGAAGAAGTAAGCAGTTGTTGCAAAAACATGAAATGAACCTGGAAAGTGTGCTTGCTGGCTAAATCCTAGACACTTTGTTAGCATTAACCAATCTCATCAACACCATGTGCTTTGTTGTGTGACTTTCCTCTTTAATTGAGTATAATTTTAATGTACCTTATGAAAACTTGTATCGTGTAAATCAGTTGTGTTGTCCTGTGATGGTCCAGCGTGCTGTTTAGGGTGTATCATGCCGTCGCCAAGTGTTGGCTGAGTTAGGCTTTATCCTTAAATGCAGCTGAATATTGGTATTCTGTGTATGACACACTTTGACGGCAAAATGAGGGCTTGGTGGGCAGGATTGGGACAGTTTCACAGTGTGCTGTTTTACTGTGCACTCACTTTTTAGCTAATTACGCTGTGGTGACTGGTTAAGGGCTAATCCCTGAAAGTACACACAAGAAGAACTTTGTTGGTAATCAGAAACTGTTGAAATAATCGTGAATTACCTTCTGTACCTGGGGACTGGTGGCGTAGTGGTTAGGGTGCTGCGTTCATGATCAGGAGATTGTGAGTTCAAATCCCACTGAGACCCTCATTGTGCTAAGACCCCTGGGCAAGGTCTCAACCACAAGTGTGCCTCGGTTCACCCAGCAGTATAAATGGGTACCAGTAAAAATATACTGGGAAGGTAACCTGTAATGGACTAGCGTCCCATCCAGGGGGAGTTGAACTCCTGGTTGCCCCATGCTAGGAAACGGGATAAGCACTGGCCTGATGAGCCACGAGGCTCAGGTGTAAAAGCCCAACAGACTTTACCTTTACTTATAGTTATGTTTAATGATTTTTAATGAACACCTTTTTAGCTTTACCTACCTTTTGCACTCAGACTTAAAGCTCTAAGTTCAACATGCAGAATGTGATTTTTTTTTTTTTTTTTACCTCCAGCCAAAGCAGAGTTTTGGTATTTTGTAGTCACCAGCATTTGTCTGTCTTCTTCCTTTCCTTTCTGCTTTTCCCCCCCTTTTCAGGGATCGCCAGAGCAAATCATCTGATTTGCATGTTTTGATTTGGGATAGGTTTTTACATTGGATGCCCTTCCTGACACAACCCATTGTCTGACCATCTTTATATTTGATTGTTCATCAACGTGAGAACAAAACCCCAACAACACCTATTCACAGATTTTCACCAAATTTGGCGAGGACACCAAAATACCTGAGACCGAAATATGCTGTTATTTTAAGATGTCAAGGTCAAAAGTGAAAGTCACAAGGTAAGAATGGTTTGAAGAGAGCACTCATAACTTTGCAACAAGTGCTGGCAGATACCGTACTGTTACCATGGAACATTAATAGGAAACCATATACTGTACAAACGCTCTCCGACTTACATTTTAGTTAGGTTCCGGACGCCCGAACGTAAGGTAAAAAAAACGTAAGTTGTTACGGTATGTTCCAGTGATGTATGACATTCATACTGTACTATACATCCATAAACACCATTACCGTATCTCATAAAACACCTGTAATTCACTAATCAAATATGAAATACAGTATTAAATATAACCTTTAACATGCTTTGTGATGCAATATTTCTGCTTGTAAATGGTTCCGATGGTTGACAGAGCCATTTGGAAGAAACATGCGACATTCAAATGTTTTTCACCAGCATCGATTTTCTTGATAATAGCCATCTTCGTTTCTAACGAGATGGCTTGCCGCTTTTTCCGATTACCACCATCACTAGTAGGCTTACGCTTATGACCAACCATATTTGCTTAGGGCTACAAAAGTCTGCAAAACAGTATAAACACAAAGATCAGAGAGACGACGTCTTAACACAAGGATAACACGCGGTAAAGTGGGAAGAAGGAGGGCACGTTCAGTCTGCCGTTTGTAAACAATGAACGCAGCATCATTCGGAAGTAGCGTATTATGTCAGCGTACTACGTAGGTACGTCTTGTACTACAGAGAGCACGCTAAACTCACAATTTAACATAGGGTTGGTTTTTTTAAACGTAAAATCGAAAAATACGTAAAATGAATGAACGTAAAGTGGGGACTGTCTGTACTGTACTTTCACCTGAGACATTGAGTGATCTTGAAAGGTTAAACCCAAGCCATGTTATAAATTCTTCAATCCAATGAGATTGTCTTGCTTATTTATTTTATGTTAACAATATACTATAGCACACATTATTCAATTCGGTTTCATTTTTATGGATTGTACATTGTCACAAAGCAGCTTTACATTGTAAAAATAGTAATTTACAAAGTACAAAGGAATTTAAAACTTTTTCTACAACCTCTCTACCTTCATAATGAGCAAGCCTGTAGCGACAACGGCAAGGAAAAACTCCCTCAGTTAAGGGTCAGTTATAAGATGAGTACATGAATAATTAAGACCAGTACCCATATAGGGCCTATTTGCTATATTATCCATGCTGCATGGTAAAGGTACTTTGCATTCAATGGATACCCATCTAGTTAATTTTTTTTGAATCCATATTTTACAGCCTTGCTTAAGGGCTCAGCCAAGTCTTTTTAAATAATCCTGGAGTTTGAACAAAATTCTCATAAGATGTTCTGCCTGTTGTGTGGGACATAAAAACAGCTGCAATGGCAAGATTACTCTTTTTTGCTGAGCCACAGCTCGGCCTGATAGTGACACCGATCTCACTGTAGTCCTTTCGATTGTGTAAGGTTAACAACTAACACAGCAACATATTAATATTTACCGAATGCTTTCATACTGATTAATATATTCATGCATATGTTAGCCCTCTCCGATCATATATAAATAACCATGAATGATCACAGTTGGTTAGGTTCACGTCAATAACCTCAGGTTATTTCTGTAACTTCAGGCAATTTGCAATGCAAATACAACAGCACAGACAAGGTGCTCTGAGATCATATGACCACTGATAATCACACAGGAATATTTTTCAAAGCAACTGTGTTGATCTTGCAGTAGGTTGATCTGTTCAAACATACCAAAAAGGAGTGTAGCATACTTTATGTGTTAATAATAATAGTAATAATAATAATAATAATAATAATAAAAACCAGTTTAAAATAATGGCTGCTTCGAATCAAATTTTCAAAAAGTCACCCATTTAACTTGTATTCAGTGTTTATCTCAGGGACCAGGAATGTCCTGCTCTAAGTGAATGTCATCTCAGCTCATGCCATCTCAGCCAACTCTGGACAAGGGCAGAATACACCCTAGGCAGCTCACCGGGCAGGGCATCCCAGGGCAGAAACATGCTGATGGCTTTGCAACCTACTCCTGACAAAAGTAACCAATGGTTCTTTTACATACCGCTCACCAGAGACAAAGACATGGCTAACCTTTGATAACTCTGCACTTGAGGACAGCATTGTCAATCGTTGACAATAGGGCTCGAACCCCCAATCTTGGGATTGGTAATCCAGCACCTTATTTTATCTAAGAGTAATTTGTTCCAATCTTTGTGACCAGGTCAGATCCAATTCTTGCATGATCATCAGTTGATCTGAGATTAGAACCGTAACACTAAAAGAAATCTGAACATTGGACTCTGCTCCCAACAGCAGGACATAATTTCATGCTGATCTCATCAGAACTCCACTACAGAAGAAAGTATGATGTCTAAAAATGTTGAAATTGAATGGACTCTTGATCTAAGGAACAAAGATGCTATCCAAGAATGTCTGCTACTGCACTTTAGATGGAGCATTCTACTTGGAAGACCCAGGTGCAGTGTGTATCTTTGGAAACCAAACACAACATAAACATGGTTGTTGATTTACCAGAAACGGAAGATGGAGCCAATCGCAGTTGACTATGGCAAGGTTCACCCTGAACATCTCGCCAGACCATTGGAGGGCCAATACAGACAAATAACCACTCACATTCACACTTAATGTGTGATCCAGAACCGTCACTTATCCTAATGTGCATGTCTGTGTTCGTGGGAGGATACTGAACCATACACAGGGAGAATGTATAAACTGCACACTGAAACAACGTTGTAGACCTTTTCCAACATTCTTGCTGTAAGGCGAGAGTTCTATCCACTTTTTCAACATGCCATTATTTACAATACAATTAGTGTAGTGGCTCTACCAGATTCAATCCTACTAGGTTCTCAGGTAGGTTGGTGCCTATCTCAGGCAACATTGCATGAAGGCAGGGTACACCAGAACAGCCCATCAGACCATCACATGGCCAAAGACAGAATTATTCAGACTCACATTCACATTTAGAGGCAATTTGGAGCAGCCAATTAGCCTAATGTGCATGTATTTGGACTATGGAAGGAAACCGGAGTACCTGGAGGAAACCCAGGCAACCAAGGGAGAACATGCAAAACTCCATGTAGAAATGTTCAAGTCAAGCCTGGGACTCAAACTCAGAACTTTCATACTGTAATTGCCACGTGTTAACCACTAAGCCAACTTGCTGCCCTCTACCAGACTACACATGAGCTAATCTCCAAATTGTCGTGGCATTAACCACAAGTATTTTTTTTATTGAAAATGACCCATACCAATATACATACAAATACGTACTGCAAAACTCCAGAGGCAGAAGAACTAGCATTGCCAGCATGGGGTGTAAATTGTTTTGTTGACATTTTGTTCAATTCACCTATATCACTCCAGTTCATAATTTCTTCTCTTCTTTACAGTTTGCATTTTGTATTGTGGCAAAAGTTTTACGCCAGATGCCCTTCCTGTCGCAACCCTCTGCATTTCTCCGGGCTTGGGACCGGCATAAGGGGAAGTGAGACTGGTTAGTGCCACCCACCGCCTCATGGCTGCATTTCAGTTCATAATTTCTCTCAATTAGTAATGATTGTAGAATTATTTTGTTCATTCCTGAAAGATTTTCTGACAAATGTAGTTCTCTTTCCAACAATATGTGGGTAGTCCTTCATGTCCAAAGAAGACGTTTCGTTTTGTAAACTCATCTGTGTTTCCGGAGGTGGCTGTGCAACCCCAGGCTGGAGGTGCAGAGTCTGGAACAGTGTGAGCACCGAACGGCCGTAGCTTGAATCACTGCTGCTGATGCTCTGTGACATTGTTCTCTGGCAGCAGTGAGCTTCTGGCATCCTCCAAAGTGACAGTAGCTTTATGGATGGTGGCTCGCCAGCTTGATCAATCACTGGCACAGTCCTCCAATTCCTTTGGTTTGAGTTAATTCTGACTGAAGATGGCCGGATGAGCAGATTATTAAAGTGTTCTTGCCAGCGTTTACTCAACTCTCCTTGGTCTTTGATCAGAGTTGAGCCATCAGAAGATAGTAAGAGAAAGCATCCCGATGTGGATGGTCTGTACACTGTCTTCAGCGAACTAAAGAATTTATTTGCATTGTGTATGTCAGTATAGTGTTGGACATCCGAAGCTTTTTCCTGCCACCATTTGTCTTGCATTGTCCATAGATTGGACTGCACTTTGGCCTGCAGAGTTTTGAAAGTTTCACGTTTTGAAGCAGAAGAAGATTTGTTCTGCCATTCAATATAGGTCTTGTTCTTTGCCTTGAGGGCTTCCTTGATTTTTTCATCATTCTGATTGAACCAATCTTAATGAGCTCTTGTTTTTGCCCCAAGAAACCTCCTTAGCAGTCTCAGAGAACGTCTCCTTGAACGAGGACCATTTTGCAATGCCATCCTCAGAGGAAAGACCATCTTGAAGTCTGTCCTCAAGCTGCTGCTGGAACTTTAGAAGGTAGGCTGGGTCTTTTAGCCAAGCAATGTTGAATGAAGCTCTAACAGTCTTGGGCTTGTTTCTGTGAGGTGGTGGTATGTGCAGGTGGTATGTTACTCAGAAATTATGGTGTTCTATAAGGTTTAATTGTTTGTCCACTTTTACTTTGCCTCCAATGTAAATCCCCAGGCACTTTTCATTACCTACTCTCAGGACTTAATCTTTTGTCTTTCTGCCATCTTTCTAACCTTCTAGGACGTTCCGTAAAACCCAAAACTTGCTTTGTAGAAGAAACTGTAGATTTACAAGTTATACGGGTTTGACAGTGAGCATAGCATTCGCAAGTTTTGCTGTATTCAAAAGCAAATGGGATTCTACCGATACTGTATGCATCTGAGTGCAAGAATTCACTGGTAAGTCTATCATCATCGTTTTTTTTAAAACTGCTTAATCCTAATTAGGGTTGTGGGGAGGCTGGTGCCAGCGAGGGCAGAAGTACACCCTGGACTGATAAGACTGATAAAACTGATGTTTTAAAGAAAACAATTTAAGCATTAAACCACCTCTTTTGTCTGAGAAAAGTTTCACAAAAAATATTCTCAGAGAGCAAGTAAGCACAAAAAGACGACAAAAGCGTAGATCATGTTAACTAACAGGAGATTTCGGAGAATAGTCCGATCTCAGAATCTGTACATGTGATACGCCATGTGAATGGAACAAAGTGGCCTGGGGACTCTCCAAACAGAGAGACTGAAATACGACCAGTCATAGCAGTGCACTCTTTTGACTAAACTCTCTGAACTCGCACAGATGGAGAGTAGAAGGACTTACCTCTCATGAAAATGGTCATCATAGGCTTTATAAAGCTGTAGACATAAATTCACAAACAAAGGCTACTATATTGTAGCTATTTCATTAGGAATGCTTTTGTTTGTTTCAACCCTTTCAACTCATGTTTATCACATTCATCCATAGTAACTTTGAGATTTATTTCACATGCAAACCAATGCATGATTCTGACAACTTTTATATATCGATCTTTCACCTCCATGTTTTGCTAGACATATCAGTACTCTTCAGGATAATTAATTATTTTATCCAGTAAGAGTGGCAGTGCCAGCTGTTGTTTAAGGCAGGCAGTGAACATCTTGTCTGCGCCACACAAATATACCTGGATCCGGTTTCACTCTTAACACTGAAGGGAGGGGACTGGTGGATTATGAAACGGAGGTTGTTTATCTCTTAGAGGATCTGAAAGGTCACAAAATGTACTGAAGAAACTGGTTTAAACTGGCCGCAATAAACTCGTGTGATCCATTCATGCAACATATGTGAAGTTGACATGTTCTGTTTCATGCTTCAGGCCCAGAAGTATTAATAATTGTCGCAATTTAGTGGTGATTTGAGGAGGTGGTTTTATTTGTTTTAAGAAGAAAATGCAGGTTAACCTTTGACAGATGACTCCATTTTACATGTTTATGTGTTAGTTGCATATTCTTAAGTTTAGAACAATAACATCTGTGGATGATAAATAAACTGAGTTATAATTCACCTCTATATTATCTATATCCATCAGGTTTGCTTGGGCAAGTCTTAGATGACTTTGGGTGTCAAGTGGAGAAGATGTTAAAACATGGCAGTCTATCTATTGCTGCCTTCATTTACTATCAAGACAATGGGAAATAATAGCTGCCAATTCCAAAGTTTTACATAGAAGGAAACTGGAGTACCTGGAGGAAACCCACGCAAGTATGGGCAGAACATGCAAAATCCACACGCAAAAGCCCAGGCTGGGAATCAAACCCACGCCTTCTTGCTGTGAGGCGGACATGCTAACCACCACGTCACCGTCCTGCCAAGTCGTAATTCTGAATAAGATATTCAGAAATAATTTTAACACCAAAATTCCCAAGTTGAGGTGACATTTAGCCTTTCAGCTTAGTGGAGAAGAGGGCAGCTTCAGTAATGGACAGTTTAATTTGAATTTTAAATTACAACCTAAACGAAATTCATATAGTTGATATAAGAATATACTATTTATTGTTCTATCCATATAGTACAAGGACTAGTCTGCTATTGCTGTTTGAAGCTATAATAGGGAGGCAGTTGTTATGGCAACAAGGACCTTAACCTTAAAGGGTACCTGTAGTGAAAGCGCTCATATACCTAATTTGATGTATTGTGTATAGTTAGTGACAATACACCTATAAGGTGTTTATTATATTCTCTCACAAACCAGCTTTAAGCAATTCAAAGGCTTCACTAATGTCAAGCTTCAGAGCACAGGAGTTTTGCAGAGTCGCATTTCCTGTGACGTCACATCGTTGACAAAGCCTCTACCGGACCTGCGAGATTGCAATGTAAACCTATGGCTATATACCTGACACAACAACACAGGCTCACGGAAAATTGGAAAAAACAGACATTATAAATAGGTTTTTTTTAAACCATGGACAAAGACAATTTCGTAGAAGGAGCAGAAGGTTATTTATATGAACCACTGAAGAAAGACTATCCACATTTAGTGAAATCGGACCAGGAAAGTGACGACTCAGAGGATGATATTGGAGAGTTGGCAGAAACTCTTACACGGCAAAATCGTAGCAAACAACCAGCAAATATTTGGTGCTCTTGTGGAAAATGCGTGCGTCAAAAAACCGATCAGGAGTGCTATCGTTGTAAACAACATGAATTGCTTGAGGAAAATATACTGACATTCTGCAATTGGCTATACGACTGTCAACGATGTTAGGTCACAATGACCTTTGACCCCGGTGAAAAAAACCCAACATGTCCACGCGCTGAACCTTCGTGAGCAAGGAATTTCATACAGAAGAAAAGGAAATGTGGACTTATACATAAACTACCGACATCACGCAATGTTTAAAAGTTAATAATAAGGTATAGTGGATATTTTTTTAACGCTGTCAATTTTGGGTACAGGTTCCCTTTAAGTCCACCATTTCATTCTGACAACAAAGCAATTCAAAATACCAGTACATGAAGGTACTATATGTCACAAACAACCAAGGACTTTGACCATGGGAGAAAATTGGAATAGCCAGAGGAAACCTCTTGGGAGAACACGCAAACTCTGCACAGAAAGGCCCTTAAGAGAAAATTGAATTATGCGTCCTTGTAAGAGCCTCATAAAGCGATTGGGTATTACACAAAGTTGTTCCCTTTTGAAGACTTTGATTATGTCTACTAGTAATTTGGTGCTAAGAAATAGAAGCGGTGTGGGGAAAAGACATGTAACACTGGGGTTTAGGTCTCAGGAGGTTATTGGTGAATAATTTTATTCCACCCTCTCATCTGATTGAACGACCAAAATAAATATCATGTAAAAAATACTACAGTGAATTAACACTAAGATTGATATTTCCTGATTTGCAACATGCACACCGAACTGATGAATGGTCAAAATTTCACTGAAACATCTGCCTGGTTAAATTTAGAATAATGCATGACATTTGGAACATACTACTCATGCTCCTGTCACCTGACTGCATGCTTATAAGTTGAAGTGAGCTGTATGACACTTCATAACAAGTGTCTGAGCTCAGAGGGTGAGGATCACTCTTTGGAATACAACTCTATACAGAAAACAGGATCATTACTATCTTTTTTCCCTCCTGATCATTTTTCAATTGAATGATATTTTTAAACACAAGGTAAATCACTCTGGCACAACTTATTTTTAAATAAATTTGCTTAATTCTTAAAACATATCATATATTATGAGTATGAATCATTTATTGGTGAAAGCTGTATTAAACATTTACTCGTGGTGGGTGTCAGAAGTTTAATTGTAATGAAATGATGTATTGCTTCCAGTGGTATGCTACTTTGGAATATTATTACACCTATTTTTATGGCCAAAGTTAATAAAACACAGAGACAACTACAACGACAACAAAAAAGAATTCCTGTAGAAGAAACCTGAGGTAACTATTTGCATTGAAATAATGCTTTCTTTAAAAACTTGTCTGACAAGGTGAACATCACACAGAATTATAATATAACCGTTTAATTGTTGTTCCGACAACATTTCCAATCTTTTTCTATTTCACCACTAATCTCAGGTGTTTGGAAAGATCATTCCTTAAAAAAAAGAACAACACAGAGAAAAATAGTAAAACGAGTTTGACTGTTTTGCTCAGTGAAAAAGAGCAGCATGGTTGGATTCAAGCCCACAGATCTACCTCCCACTGTTACTGTGAAGTTCTTTGGTGCTGGAACAGCAGCATGCATCGCTGACCTGGTGACTTTTCCCCTGGACACAGCCAAAGTCAGGCTCCAGGTAAAAACTGGTTAAACTTTCCAGATTACTGGCTCAAGTGGTTAGCATTGTCACCGCACAACAAGAAGGTTCTTTGATTCATATCTCAGCCAGGGAACATTCTTTGTAGAGTTTGCATGTTTTCATACTCATGTGGGTTTCCTCCTAGTACTCATGATTCCTCCGACAGTCCAAAACAGAATAGGTCAACTGGCTACTCGAAATTATTCCTCTGAGTGAGCATGAGTGTAAATGGTTGTTTGTGGCTGTACAGTATTAATCTTATAATAGACTGGATGTACTCTATCCCTTGCCTGAAATCAGCAGGGACTGGCTCCAGCTTTCCCCGCAACCCTGACAGACAACAGATTATTATAAGTAATACCTAATCATTCCTGTTTTGGTTGCAAGTTTCATCATATCGTCATGATATTTCCAGATCCAGGGTGAATCGAAACCTGCAGTAGGAGCAGCGAAGATTAAATATCGGGGTGTGTTTGGTACCATCACCACCATGGTGCGCACAGAGGGAGTGCGGAGTCTCTACAACGGGCTGGTGGCTGGACTGCAACGACAAATGAGCTTCGCATCAGTCCGTATCGGCCTTTATGACTCCATGAAGCAGTTCTATACTCGGGGATCTGACAGTGAGTGTTGCATTCCACAGGGATAACTATTACCTTTGGCAAATGTTTTCATCCTTCTTATAAGCTGTGAAGATAAAATTGACTGAGATTATATGTCAGGAAAGGGGGCAGTGGTGGTCTAGTGGTATAGGGCGCTGGATCGCTGATCCAAAGGTTGGGGGTTCGAGTCCCACTCTCCACAGGGTTGTCACTGTCCCCCTCAGTGCGGCTAACTGGGTTATCAAAGGCGGGCCATGTCTGTCACTGTCTATGGTGAGAGGCATGTAAAAGAACCATTGCTGACTTTTGTAAAGAGTAGCTGCAAAGTCGTCAGCGTGTTTCTGTCCCTTGCTAAAAGTGTTGCAACAGGAAGGGCATCCGACGTAAAAACCTCTGCCAAATCAAACGTGCGACTCCCAAGTAAAAGGGAAAAAGCTAAAAGGAAGACATTGTCATGTCAGGAAAATAGTCTGTAACAAAGAAGACGTAGATGAATTATGGATATAAACAAATGTTTCAATGTACAAGTATACACACACTTCCTCAGGGTGAAGCTCTAAATTAGGTCTGGTAAAACCAGACATCATGACTCACACTTTTTTTTTAAGGGACTTTATTTGTTTGCAGGTAATGTCATGTGATCTCAATATCCACACCCTTGTTCCTGGAGGTTTTAAAATACGTTTGATATACTGGAACCCACGCAGTGGTGGTCTAGTAGATAGGGCGCAGGATCGCTGATCCTAAGGTTGAGGCTTTGAGTCCCCATAGGGTTGTCACTGTCCCTCCAGTGCAGCTAACTGGGTTATCGAAGGCGGGCCATGTCTTTCACTATGGTGAGAGGTTCATGTAAAAGAACCATTGTTGACTTTTGTAAAGAGTAGGCTGCAAAGCCGTCAGCGTGTTTCTGTCCCTTGCTAAAGGGTTGTGACAGGAAGGGCATCCGATGTAAAAAAAAAAAAAAAACATGGCAAATCAAATGTGCGAATCAGATGATTCGCTGTGGCGACTCTCGAGAACGAGAAAAAGCTGAAAAGAAAAGAAGAAGATACTGGAACCCACAGAGGAGCGGTGGTGGTCTATTGGATAGGGCGCAGGATCGCTGAGGGTTCAAGTCCCCACAGGGCTGTCACTGTCCCCCCAGTGCAGCTAACTGGGTTATCAAAGGCGGGCCATGTCTTTCATTGCTATGGTGAGAGGTTCATGTAAAAGAACCATTGCTGACTTTTGTAAAGAGTAGCTGCAAAGCCATCAGCGTGTTTCTGTCTCTTGCTAAAGGGTTGTGACAAGAAGGGCATCCGACATAAAAACCTATGCCAAATCAAATGTGCGAATCAGATGATTCGCTGTGGCGACTCCCGAGAAAGGGAAAAAGAAGAAGATACTGGAACCCGTGGTTTAAAAAATACTGTAGTTATAGAGATTACTATCCATGATAAGACTTCCATTCACAATATTCTCTTAATGCTTTCTCCAGATGCAGGCATTGTGAGTCGGTTGCTAGCAGGATGTACTACGGGGGCCATGGCAGTAGCACTTGCACAGCCCACAGATGTGGTAAAAGTACGTTTCCAAGCCCAAATGCGTCTAGCTGATGGAACAAGGCGTTACAATAGCACCATTGATGCCTACAGGACCATTGCTCGGGATGAAGGCATCAAAGGGCTGTGGAAAGGTAATGCCTCATAAACTTTCACCTACTTTTTAAATTGTGAGCGAGATGGGTGTCATAATAATGTGATAGTGATGATAATTGTGCCCTAATTTGTTTTAGGTTGCATACCAAATATCACAAGAAATTCTATTGTAAACTGTGCTGAGCTAGTAACCTATGACATCATCAAAGAGCTTATTCTGAAGTATAATCTCATGACAGGTGACTTACCTTCAGTAATGTCAAATGTTTAATTAAATTATTTAAGATAGGAGTTCCTGGCTTTATTCTATGTAACTTTGCTTACAACCACAGACAACCTGCCTTGCCACTTCACGGCTGCATTTGGAGCTGGTTTCTGCACCACCATCGTAGCGTCTCCGGTTGATGTGGTGAAGACTCGTTTCATGAACTCCACTGCAGGCCAGTATAGCAACGCCATCAACTGTGCCCTCATCATGCTGACCAAGGAAGGACCCACTGCCTTTTACAAAGGGTGAGCAGTATCTGGTAACCAAGTGTGTTTAGCTCAAAAGACACTTCAGGTGGAAATAATTCATTAATTTATTCATTTTCCAAGTTGTATAATCCTAATAAGTATCACGGGGAGGCTGGTGCCCATCACTGCCGACTCTGAGGTACACCATAAACATCTCACCAGGCCATTGTAAGGCCATCACTCACACAACCAATCACACCCATACCTAGGGGTGATTTCAGCGTTTGTTTAACTGTCCATGTTTTTGGACTGTGGGAGAAAACCGGAGTACTTGGAGGAGACCCACGCAAACACAGGCAGAAAATGCAAATTCCACACAGAAAGGCCCAAGCCAGGACTCCAAGCCGAGACTCGAACCTAGGCCTTCCTGCTGTGTATCAGATGTGATAACCACTGCGCTGCCATGTCCCCTGGTAGAGATAATTTTGTTTGAAATTTGATTTTCTTAAAATCAAAAAAATCATAAAAAATGTGATTTCAAACTTTTAGGCCACAGTGTCTTCATCACTTTTTAAAATTCACCCTAAAAGCCACTGTAAAATTACAAATAACATATTTTCTGACAGTTTTCCACCTTTATTTCTGTAATTAAAACCAAAAATCCCACGAAATTGCATCATTTCAAAAATTCAGTCATGCTGTTTTGCCTGAAACAAAAATGGTATAATTTACTTAACTATCTCCACCCAGTTTCATGCCCTCGTTCCTCCGCCTTGGATCCTGGAACATTGTGATGTTTGTCTCCTATGAGCAAATTAAGAGAGGCCTGACAAGAGTGCAGCAATCCTGGGAGGCACCATTTTGAATGCTTCTGTTGAGAGAATGTGAATTATATCACTATAAGCTGGACAAGTTTGAGTATTTGGACAAGTATGAGTTTGTTTTAAAATCCTGTCTGGTGATGGGAGAAGATACTCTCCAGGATGGAATCTTTTTATTTTGGAAATGAACTGAGATGCAAAAAAAACAAAAAAGGGGGGGCTAAGGATGTTTCCTACAACAAACTGGGAGGATTTGTCTTTAGATATTTGATGTTGAACTATCAACCAAGGCACCACATGTTCCTTCAAGAGCTTGTATAACATTTGTCTTCTCTATAGATTTTGCACTTATTTATGTCCTGCTTGAACATTCATAGGTTTTCAGGAAAATTAAGTTTCATAAAATGTTTACAGATTTGTTTACAATCGCTACACAGTTTGGGGCCATAGAGAGCGGATTGATTTGCTATAACAGTCATGATATTTTTATACAATGTGCATTCCTGTAAATAAAACTGATGCAGTAAATGTATTTATTCAATTTGTAGAACTTGACCATAAGCACTGGGAAAAAACCCCATAAAAATAAATTAACCCATCCAGAAATCCTGTACTACCTCCACCAAGGACATTATTATTTTATACGTGATTTGTCTGTTTGTTTGTGAACAGGATGACAAAAAATGTACATGTAAATGTTCAACTTCTGCCAGACATCTGGATATGGCTAAGGAAGGCTCCATTGCATTTTTGAAGATGATTTGTAGTAAATTCTGGATCTTTTTATTTTTTAAAGGTTATTAATATTGTAAGTATTACAATAGTGTTACAGTAGTGTTACTTATTGTAAATATTTAATGCAGCCGTGAGGGGGGGGGCACAAACTAGTGTCTCTCCCTCATGCCGGTCCCAAGCCCGGATAAATGCAGAGGGTTGCGTCAGGAAGGGCATCCGGCGTAAAACAAATGTCAAATAAAACATGCGAATCACAAGAAAGAATGTCATACCGGATCGGTCGAGGCCTAGGTTAACAACAACCGCGATCAGTGCTGTTAACCAACAGGGTGCTGGTGGAAATTGGACTACTGTTGGTCAAAGACGTCGAACAAGGAGAGGCAGGAGGCGTGTCCGTAGGCGGAGAGAGAAGAGGAAAGGCATGAGTCTAGGACTGAAAGTAGGGACTTTGAATGTTGGAACTATGAAAAGAAAAGGTACAGAGCTGGCTGACATGATACAGAGGAGGGAGGTGGACATACTGTGTGTTCAGGAGACCAGATGGAAAGGTTGCAAGGCTAGAAGCTTAGGAGCAAGGTTTAAGCTGTTTTTTCATGGTGTGGATGGGAAGAGAACTGGAGTTGAGTCATCTTGAAGGAGTTTGCCAGGAATGTTCTAGAAGTGAAAAGAGTGTCAGACAGAGTGATGAGTCTCAAGTTAGAAATTGAAGGCGTGATGTTCAATGTTGTTAGTGCTTATGCCCCACAGGCAGGATGTGAGCGAGAAGAGAAGGAGAGATTTTGGAGTGAGTTTGATGAAGTGATGCAGAGTACCCCCAGAGGTGAAAGAGTGGTCATTGGGGCAGACTTCAATGGACATGTTGATGCAGGAAACAGAGGGGACAAGACAGTGATGGGCAAATTTGGTATCCAGGACAGGAACACAGAAGAACAGATGTTGGTAGATTTTGCAAAAAGGATGGAAATGGCTGTGGTAAATACTTTCTTCCAGAAGAGACAGGAGCATAGGGCGACTTATAAAAGCGGAGATAGGAGCACACAAGTAGACTACATCTTGTGCAGGCGATGTAATTTGAAGGAAGTCAGGGACTGCAAAGTAGTAGTGGGTGAGAGTGTTACCAAACAGCATAGGATGGTGGTGTGCAGGATGACGCTGATGGTGAGAAAGGTGAAGAAGGCAAAGGTAGAGCAGAAGACAAAGTGGTGGAAGCTGAAAAAGGAAGTGTCGTGTTGTCTTCAAGGAGGAGTTGAAACAGGCTTTGGGTAGTCAGGAAGTGCTTCCAGATGACTGGACAACTACAGCTAATGTGATCAGGGAGACAGGTAGGAGAGTTCTTGGTGTGTCCTCTGGAAGGAAAATAGATAAGGAAACTTGGTGGTGGAATGAGGAAGTGCAGGAGTGTGTACAAAAGAAGAGGTTAGCCAAGAAGAAGTGGGACATTGAGAGGACCGAAGAGAGTAAACAGGAGTACAGGGAGACACAGCGTAAGGTGAAGGTAGCGGTGTCAAAGGCCAAACAGAGGGCGTATGACGACTTGTATGATAGGCTGGACAGTAAGGAGGGAGAAAATGATTTATACAGGTTGGTACAGCAGAGAAATAGAGATGGGAAGGACGTGCAGCAAGTTAGAGTGATTAAGGACAGAGAGGGAAATGTATTGACTGATGACAGAAGTGTGCTGGGAAGATGGAAAAAGTACTTTGAAGAGCTGATGAATGAGGAAAATAAGAGAGAAAAAAAGAGTAGAAGAGGTGACTGTTGAGGACCAGGAAGTAGCAAAGATTCGTAAGGGTGAAGTGAGGAGGGCATTGAAGAGGATGAAGTGTGGAAAGGCAGTTGGTCCTGATGACATACCTGTGGAGGTGTGGAAGAAGTGTCTAGGCGAGGTCGCAGTAGATTTTCTAACAAGAATATTCAACAAGGTCTTAGAGAGTGAGCAGATGCCGGAGGAATGGAGGAGAAGTGTGCTTGTGCCCATTTTTAAGAACAAGGGAGACATGCAGAGTTGTGGCAACTACAGAGGGATAAAGTTGATGAGCCATACAATGAAGTTATGGGAAAAAATAGTGGAAGCTAGACTAAAGGCAGAGGTCAGCATTTGTGAACAACAGTTTGGTTTCATGCCAAGAAAGAGCACCACAGATGCAATGTTTGCTTTGAGGATGTTAATAGAGAAGTACAGAGAAGCCCAGAGGGAGCTGCATTGTGCCTTTGTGGATCTGGAGAAAGCATATGACAGGGTGCCAAGAGAGGAACTGTGGTATTGCATTAGGAAGTCTGGAGTAGCTGAGAAGTATGTTAGAGTGGTGTAGGATATGTATGAGAGATATAAGACAGTGGTGAGGTGTGCTGTCGGTGTGACCGACGAATTCAAGGTGGAGGTGGGACTGCATCATGGGTCAGCTCTGAGCCCCTTCTTGTTTGCTATGGTGATGGACAGGCTGACAGACGAGGTTAGACAAGAGTCTCCATGGATTATGATGTTTGCAGATGACATTGTGATCTGTAGTGAGAGCAGAGAACAAGTGCAGGAAAATCTAGAGATGTGGAGGTATGCCCTGGAAAGGAGAGGAATGAAGGTTAGTCGATTTTCCGCAGTAAAACAGAATACATGTGTGTGAATGACAAGGACCCAAGAGGAACGGTGGGGTTACAGGGGCAGAGATAAAGAAGGCGGAGGATTTTAAGTACTTAGGCTCAACAGTCCAGAGCAATGGAGAGTGTGGAAAAGAGGTGAAGAAGCGTGTGCAGGCAGGTTGGAATGCTTGGAGAAAAGTGTCCAATGTGATAGGAGGGTATCGGCAAGAATGAAACGAAAAGTGTCAGCGATGTCGTATGGTTTAGAAACAGTGGCACTGAGGAAGAGACAGGAGGCAGAGCTGGAGGTAGCAGAGATGAAAATGTTGAGGTTCTCTTTGGGAGTAACGAGGATGGATAGGATCAGGAATGAGTACATCAGAGGGACAACACATGTAAGATATGTTGGAGACAGAGAGGCTAAATTGAGATGGGTTGGACATGTACAGAGGAGGGATAGTGAGTATATTGGTAGTAGGATGCTGAGGTTGGAACTACCAGGCAGAAGGCCGAGAGGAAGACCAAAGAGAAGATTTATGGATGTGCTGAAGGAGGAGATGAAGGCAGTTGGAGTAAGAGTAGAAAATGCAACGGATAGGGTGAGATGGAGGCAGATGATTCGCTGGGGCGAACCCTGAAGGGAAAAGCCCAAAGGAAAAGAAGAAACATGCTGACGGCTTTGCAGATACTCTTTACGAATGTCAACAATGGTTCTTTTTCATGCATCTCACAATTGACATTGAGAAACATGGCCGACCTTTGATAACTCAGTTAGCTGCGCTGGGGGGGACAGTGACAACCTTGTGGAGAGTGGGACTTGAACCCCTAACCTTAGGATCAGCGATCCGGCGCCCTATACCAACAGGCCACCACTACCCCGGCAATTTAAATGCTATTTTTTTGTAATAATCTTAAAAATGAGTACATCAGCGTGACAGCACATGTTAGAGGTATTGGAAACAAAGTCAGAGAGGCTCGATTGAGATGGTTTGGACATGTACAAAGAAGGGATAATGAGTATATTGGTAGTAGGATGCTGAGGTTGGAACTACCAGGCAGAAGGCCGAAAGGAAGACCAAAAAAGAGATTTATGGATGTGGTGAAGGAGGACATGAAGGTTGTTGCCGCAAGACAAGATGCAGAGGACAGGGTGAGATGGAGGCAGATGATTTGCTATTCGACCCCTGAAGGGAACAGCCAAAAGGAAAAGAAGAATCTTATATATTAAAAAAAACTTAATACACTTGACAAAAAATGTACATAATAATAATGATATTACTTTAATGATAATACATTCATATATAAAGGCCCTATAAGAAGGTCATGGGGTTTTCCAAGAAATAATAAAGGGAAGTTACAGAGGATTAGTCAGCATTTGAATCAGAATTGAAATCTTTTTCAAGATTCCAATAAGTAGTTGTGTGGAGCACTGGTGATCAGTAAAAGTATATATGTGAACATTTGTATTCTGTTTCTAATTTTGTATTAAGCGTCAGGTTAACATAATTTTAGATGTACATTATATACATGGAATCACATGGAGTTTAACTGCAATGCTTGTTTTTTTAAGAACCAACATGGTGGCATAGTAGTTAGCACGACTCCCTCACATCCAGGAGGTCCCAGGTTCACGAGTACATTTCTGCATGTTTTTTCTATGCTTGCATTGGTCTCCTCTGGGTACCCTGGTTCCTCCCCACAAGCCAAGCCTCCTGGCATCCCAATAGTATGAATAAGAGGTTCAACAAACAAAAGTCAGTGAGTGAACAACATCATGTTAACAATCAAACTCTTCTCATGACACAGGCATGTTTAAAACTAAAGCAGCACCTGGATACCACATGAAACCTTTCTCTAAATTATTCACATATGTGCCTGGGTTGTGTCACTGTGACTCAGCATTTCATGTTATACATCTGTAATATATTCTGTGCAGTACTCCAAAGACTCTTGATTATATACTGGTACTGCAAGATACTAGAACTTCAGAAATATTATCCTTTCATACTCTGATTGCTGAATGGGGATGTGAATACAAAGGCTTTGTGGTGATCACTTCCCCCTCAACAGTGCTTGTTTTTGTTCTCTGGGGACACAATGTTCCTGTTTTGTGTCAAGAAAAAAGAACCTGATCAGATCACAGTTATTGAGTTTTGTGTGAAATTAACAAGGTTAACTTTTATTACTTTTAGATTATGATGATGATTCATTTATTTTGTCATCATCTTGTTTTTGCTCACTTTGCTCAACTACAGTACTTTTTAGACTGTGAAGTTTGTACTAGTATACAGTATTCTCCATGTGCTTAGGTGCTAACAGTGTTTATTTATCACAAAAGTTGTGAATTTGGTCTGAGGTTGCTTGCTTTGTGCACAGATTTACCATTCTGTTTAAACTGGTTTAAGCTTCTCAAGGGGCAGTGGTGGTCTAGTGGTTATGGTGCAAGGATCGCTGATCCTAATGTTAGGGGTTCAAGTCCCCACAAGGTTGTCAGTGTACCCCCCCCCCCCCCCCCCAGTGCAGCTAACTGGGTTATCAAAGGCAGGCCATGTCTCTCACTGTCTATGGTGAGAGGTTCATGTAAAAGAACCATTGCTGACTTTCGTAAAGAGTAGGCTGCAAAGCCATTAGCGTGTTTCTACGACCTGGAGAGGGATGGGCTCTGCCAGGCCAAGTCTGTCCATGAAGGTGCCCCAAGGACATCCTTGGATGTTAAGGGATAAGTGAAGTGAAGAAGAAGCTTCTCAGTTCCACTCATTCACTTTTAAATTCAATTTTAAATGCTGAACCATAATAGGGTCTCAGGGAGAGCTGCTCTCAGATCACACTGGGGGAAGGTGGACTACACCCATTCCACACACAACACCCATGCTAGACCATCACAGGTCCAATATACATAACTATTCACACTTACATCCCCCCGCACCAATATATATAAGTGTATATATGTGTATGTGTGTGTGTGTGTGTGTGTGTGTGTGTGTGTGTGTGTGTGTGTGTGTGTTTATAGTGCACATCATTTTGGACATACTGTATATGTGTATTTAAGATATTTAACGTGCGAATCATTCACTATGGCGACCCCTGATGAAAGGGAAAACGCCGAAAGGAAATCTCTCTCAATATTACAGCATGTATGCCGGCTATCATGGTTGGTTTATTTTATTGTCATATTGTGATTACGTCAATGCAACATAAAATCAATCATTAATCTGGTCATCATTAGAAATAGGCAAAGCTCTCAATTTACCAGTCGATCTACAACCCTCACCTATCGCCACGAGCTTTGGATAGTGACCAAAAGAACAAGATCACAAATACAAGTGGCTGAAATGAGCTTCCATTGCAGGGTGGCGGGGCTCTCCCTAAGAGACAGGGTTTGAAGCTCGGCCATCTGGAAAGAGCTCGGAGGAGACCCACTGCTCCTCCGCATTGAGAGGTTAGAATGCCTCCCTATGTGGTGTTTCGGACATGTCCAACTGGGGGGAGACCCGACTCATTGTGTGTGTGTGTGTGTGTGTGTGTGTGTGTGTGTGTGTGTATATATATATATATATATATATATATATATATATATATATATATATATATATATATATGTCTGTCTTCCTTTCGGCTTTTTCCCTTTTACTCGGGAGTCGCCACAGCAAATAATCTGATTCGCACGTTTGATTTGGCAGAGGTTTTTACGTCGGCTGCCCTTCCTGTCACAACACTTTTTAGCAAGGGACAGAAACACGCTGATGGCTTTGCAGCCTACTCTTTACGAAAGTCAGCAATGGTTCTTTTACATGCCTCTCACCATAGACAGTGAGAGACATGGCCCGCCTTTGATAACCCAGTTAGCTGCCCTGGGGGGACAGCGACAACCTTGTGGAGAGTGGGACTTGAATCCCCAATCTTTGGATCAGCGATCCAGCGCCCTATACCACTAGACCACCACTGCCCCATATATATATATATATATATATATATATATATATATATATATATATATATATATATATATATATATATATATATATATATATATATATATATAATGTGTGTGTGTGTATATGTACATATACTATACTGTACATATATATATATATATATATATATATATATATATTCTTCTTTTCCTTTCGGTTGTCCCCTTCAGGGGTCGCCACAGCAAATCATCCGCCTCCATCTCACCCTGTCCTCTGCATCTTCTTCTCTTACTCCAACGACCTTCATGTCTTCTTCCTTCACCACATCCATAAATCTCTTCTTTGGTCTTCCTCTCGGCCTTCTGCCTGGTAGTTCCAACTTCAGCATCCTACTGCCAATATACTCACTATCCCTCCTCTGTACATGTCCAAACCATCTCAATCTAGCCTCTCAGGCGTTGTCTCCAAAACATCTTACATGTGCTGTCCCTCTGATGTACTTATTTCTGATCCTATCCATCCTCCTTACTCACAGAGAGAACCTCAACATTTTCATCTCTCTCTCTCTCTCTCTCTCTCTCTCTCTATATATATATATATATATATATATATATATATATATATATATATATATATATATATATATATATATATACAGAGTGTGTGTGTGTGTGTGTATGTGTGCTTGCAATTAAGTATAGTTCTTATAAATGTGTGTGAATGTTTTAATTTTGTCGAGAAACAACTGCACGTTCTTCAGTTGTGCAAGAAGTACGCATGCGAGTTATTGGAAGGACGTACGTCCTGTGGTTGGTGACGTCACGTTGTGCCTGTGAGGGGGCGGGGGCGGTATAAAGCCAGTCGTTTTCTTTGTTCCTTATTGACACACTGCTGTTTGTCTCATCCGTCGGTGTTGAGCTTTAACTTTGTGTTCACTGCGTTTGAGGAAGGAAACTCGTTTTCTTTGTTTCAAATTCTGTACTTTCTTTTCGTATTCTTAACCCGGTGAGTCTTATTGGTAAGTGTTATTTATAATGGACAAGTTCTACACCTGTTCAAGAAAGTTTTACAGGGAGATTGGAAAATAACGGGCATCTTTTTCTTGTATTTATTTATATGTTTGGCTTTGTTTCAGGAGTATGTTTTTAAGGTATCCGTTTTCTGAGCGGTTTTCTATGGAAAAACAAGGCAGCCAGCTTATAAAAAGTAATTTCAACCAAAGGGACACCTTCAGAGAATCTTGACTCTTCAGACTTCAATTCCCAGGGTCTCTTGAGTGAAGGTGGTATTATTTATTTGTGTATTTATCATCATCATTATTATTAATAATAATCATTAATAATAATAATAATAATAATATCATCGTGATTCAAAAAACACTACATACACCATCCAAATAATACTTCCTTGTCCAGCACTTTTATATGTTTTCCCCCATGAAAAATGTCATACTGACAGTTTCAGTTCCTATAATTTGTTTGAACATCCAGCCAGTGACGACAGCACTTTATTACGTTTGACTTCTGGGTGGCAACGATAAACAATCTAACTCCTGACACTCAGAACCACAACTCAAACCACAGCAGCACTTCCTGAACTCGTCGTGCTTGAAGTTGTTGTTCAGAGACTGTCCGGGGTCTCTGCACTTTTCTACGCTTTTTTAAGTTCTCAGGAGATTAATATTTGTCCAATGAAAGAAGAGATGAGGTCTAATTTAAAATGTCCCTGGCCCACAATATAAGGTGGGGCCGGTGATGTAGTGGTTAGGGTGCTGCGCTCATGATCGGGAGGTTGTGAGTTCGAATCTCACTGTGCTAAGACCCCTGGGCAAGGTCTCAACCAAAAGTGTGCCTCTGTTCACCCGGCAGTATAAATGGGAACCAGTAAAAATATACTGGGAAGGTAACCTGCGATGGACTAGCATCCCATCCAGGAGGAGTTGTTGTTCTAGTCACTTCACGCTACGGAAACTGGGGGGGAAACACCGGCCTGATGAGCCACTTGGCTCGGGTGTAAAAACCCAACAGACTTTACCTACCTTACCACAATATAAGGCTCAAATTGTTTAAAATGTTAATTTCTTGTCTTGCTGTCCAAAAATAACTTGAAATTTGGTCACACAAAGAAAAACTCTACAGTACAGGTGCTTTTGTAGAATTTCTTATTTAAAAAAAAAAAAACACTGCTTGTTCCACTTAAAAGCCTTCTGCCCACCACTTGCACATCATCTAAAATAACTTTAATGAGGTTTTTACATAACATGGTAATCTTACAGGCTTGAAATTCAAATTATAATTTAAGTGAGTGTGCACCGATATCTTGAGACCTGTGTTTACAACTTTAGTGTATGTTTGTGTCTGTCTCAGATCTGGGTGGAGTTCACGTCTCTCGTTTTCACATCATTGGTCTTCAAGTTCCTTTTCTAGCTTCAAATTTCAGCAAACCAAAAAATGGTTGGCTTTAGACCTGCGGATGTGCCCCCAACTGCCGCTGTGAAGTTTATTGGTGCTGGGACAGCAGCTTGCATTGCTGACCTAATTACCTTTCCTCTGGACACAGCCAAAGTCAGGCTCCAGGTAAGGCTCTATTGAATGGCTTGTCCCAGCAGCAAAAACAGAATTCAAATTACAGAACCAGCTTCCCTCAGGAACATCACTTAATCTCTCTTGCATCCAAGCAGTAGGATCAGCTTTAATACCTGAATAACTTTTGATATTGATCTTCTGAAAACTTTGAAAGTCACAAACTGATGTTAGCTCTCCCCGTTTTCTTTCTCAACTTCCAATGTTCCTCCTTGAACTAGTCATGTAAGCTGAACCAGGACTTGATGCATAAGCAGTAGGATCTATGCGAAACCCGGACTGACATCATGGACATCATGTGGCTGGAGAATGTCCCCTCTTCCAAGTGGTCCTTCCTAGTGTCTGTAAAGTCTTTCCATGCCCCTTTTGTTCTGTACAGATTCAAGGGGAGGCTAGCAGCATGGTGAAAGTGGGCGCTGCCCAAATGAAGTACCGTGGTGTGTTTGGCACCATTGCAACGATGGTGCGTGTGGAAGGGCCACGCAGTCTCTACAATGGGCTGGTGGCTGGACTGCAGCGCCAAATGAGCTTCGCTTCTGTCCGCATTGGCCTGTATGATTCGGTTAAGCAGTTTTACACCAAAGGATCTGATCGTAAGTGGTTAAATGTGATTTGGGGAGGAAGTGATTTGGCACATATAAATCTGCTGAAACTTGGAGTACATTGTAATTAATGAGGCCTTCCTATTTTCTGGTTTTTTTTCTTTCTTTTCTTTTTTTTTTTTTTTTATATATAAAGATGTGGGGATTGGCAGTCGCCTGCTGGCAGGCTGTACCACAGGTGCAATGGCTGTGGCTCTGGCTCAACCCACAGATGTGGTGAAGGTGCGTTTTCAGGCTCAGGTTCATGCTGGTGCTGCGAACAAACGCTATCTTGGAACTATGAATGCGTACCGAACCATTGCCAGAGAGGAGGGCTTTCGTGGACTGTGGAAAGGTGAGTCCAGGGTATGTCGAACATCTATTGTATATTAACTTTCAAGCTTCGTAGAAGTGAGACAATGTTATTGCCTTTATACATTTCAGGAACTGGCCCAAACATCACCCGCAATGCTATTGTGAATTGTACTGAATTGGTGACTTATGACCTCATCAAAGATGCTCTTTTGAGAAATACATGGATGACTGGTAAGCTCATCTTAAATAACAAATATTGGATATTAATACTGTATCAGAGGTGAAAAATAAGCACTTATTTTCCCTTTTCTTAGATGACCTTCCATGCCACTTTACATCTGCATTTGGTGCTGGTTTCTGCACCACAGTGATTGCTTCTCCAGTTGATGTTGTGAAAACGAGATACATGAACTCTACCCATGGCCAGTACAGCAGTGCCTTGAACTGTGGTCTGGCGATGTTGACCAAGGAGGGGCCTATGGCCTTTTATAAGGGGTAAGCTGGAGATTTCTGTTTTTATATTCTTTTGTTACTTGGAATGGTGTTCAGGGTGGTCTTTTGACATTCTTTTATATCCCTTTGCAGATTTATGCCTTCTTTCCTGCGGCTGGGCTCCTGGAACATAGTAATGTTTGTCACTTATGAACAACTGAAACGTGCCATGATGACGGCTCGCCATAATCGGTCTACTCCTCTTTAGGTCCTGGGGTTGTGTGCTAATGTACCCCCTTTTTTTTAATAAAAACATTAACACATCTGTAGAACTCGGGTCTAACACCCCCACCCCACACAATTCTTTCTTCTATTTGAGCTATGTTTTAAAACGGAGAATAAAGTTCTTTTTTTAAAATGCATCAGTCTGTTTATTTCTCTGTAGCAGAAGCAATGAGCAGTTTCATGTGCAATATGACATGATGCTGGGGGGGGTGAATGACAATCACATGGAGAGGGCTTGCTTTAGAAGCAGTTTCTTCTCTGCAGAGAGCTTCTGTGGGAAGTGTGTCTTGAACTGGATGATCAGATCTCCACGTTCTGCAGGGTTGTCAGATAAAGGCATTCCCTCTCCGCTCACCCGCTTGCTGTACTGGGGACTGTATTGAGCAAAGAGCAGAGTTGAGGTATTTGGTGCACTCAAGTTCTTAATGTGGGGGTGTAATATTTAAACAATATTTTATTTGCTGAGTCACATTTAAAAAGGCTCCACCTCGTCACATAACAAGGTCTATTTGCCATTTTATTCAAATGGAGGACCTTGTTAATTCTCAATTGATGACAGGCACAGTCTTGGGGGGGGCTTTAATATCCAGTTGGTAGCATAATGATTTAGAACATCAGCCTGACAGCAAAAAAAGTCCTGGATTTGAGGGTGTTTCTGTGTGAAGATTGCATGTTCTCCCAGTGCTTGTGTGGGGTTCCTCCAGGTACTCTGTTTATTTCCCACAGTTCAAAGACATGCGCATTAGGGTAATTGGCTAATCCAAAATTCCTGTAGATGTCATTGTGAATGTGTGTGTGTTTCCCTGTGATGGTCTGGTGAGCTATTCAGGTTGTACCCTGCCTTCCCACAGTGTTGGCTAAGATTGACTACAGCATTCCTTATAGGAATAATAGGTTCTGCAGATTAATGCGAATGAGAATTGGCTGTTAAATTCATATCAATAATAAAATGCAGGAAAGCATGACATGCCCGAAGTACTGTAGTACATACAGTACAAAGTTAGGTGTCTTGCTCAAGGATACTTCTCTTCCTCCACCTTCATGGCTGAAGTGCCATTGAGCAAGGCACCTAACCCCCCACCCCCAGTTTTCTGGTTTCCCCCAATGTGTCTGGCATCCGACTTCTCCAAGTGTGTTCTCACTCTGGATAGGTAAAGTGCAGAGGCAGTAATTTCCCTTGCAGGATTAATAGAGTATAGCAACAACAAAAAAAGTCATACAGTATAGTGTTTATGATCCAGAGAGAAGTTCCATACTCACCATACGATCTCGTTAACAGGAATGTTGAGAAGTCTGCCATCTAGTGTCGCCACTTCTACTGAAAACCCAGTCAGAGCCTGCCAAGAGCAAATACACTTAGGGAGCAATCACATTAGAGGTGCAATAGATAAGCATCTGCCAATTGGTGTTTTCTGAATTTTTTCTGCAAATTTTGATATTTTTGTCAAGATGTTTTGTGACTCCACATGCAAGTGAATATTTTCCTGCCAAGATACGTAGATTTTGCAAAAGTTGCCAGCAGACTACAACAATTTTGGCTTTTGATTTGCAAGTAATTTGCAATTGGTTTGCAGATGCAAAAAACAAACCTATTGTAAATCAAACTGAAAGTCCATGTCAGGTCAGGTGTTTGTCCTGCTACTGGTAACATGTAAGCCAGTACAACCTGCTGCATGGTCAAGTGGTCGGCAACTATACCGGCTTCACCTGGTTCCAAATTTGGTGAGAAGAGTGGCTAGCAATCTAGTAGGAATAAAAACAAGACCTATCAGAAGGCGGATGAACTCTTTAGAGTCAACGGTCAGCTAATAGAGATGGTGTCTCAAAAAAAAACACCCTGCAGAAAGAACATTGGGCCTCTACTACGAATTTTTTTTCCCTTCGTATTGAGCCATGACAAAAGAGAAGGCTGTTTATAGCTGCCGCCTACACCAGAATTTTGGCACGGCACCTAGATTGATTGATTGATTGTAAATCAGTCACGTTCATTCATTTTCTGTAACCACTTAATCCTAATTAGGGTCGCGGGGAGGCTGGCGCCCATCCTAGCCAACTCCAGGTGAGGGCAGAGTACACCCTGGACAGCTCGCCAGGCCATCGCAGGGCAGAAACACGCTGACAACTTTGCAGCCTACTCTTTTCAAAAGTCAGCAATGGTTCTTTTACATGCTTCACACCATGGACAGTGAGAGACATAGCCAGCCTTTGATAACCCAGTTAGCTGTACTGGGGGGACAGTGACAACCTTGTGGAGAGAGGGACTTGAGTTCCCAACCTTAGGATCAGTGATCCAGCACCTTTACCACCAGGCCACCTCTGCCCCTAAATCAGTCACGTTTTCTTTGCTTTTTAAGATCAAACCATTCGCTTTTATTTCAAGTTATTATTGCAAACAAAAATAAGATATTAATGATGTTCCTCCCACAGTCCAAAAACATCCATGTGGGATAATTGGCTGTTCCAAATCACCTCTTGGCTTGAGTGTGAGTGTGAATAGTTGTGTGGGTGTTGGCCATGTAATGGCTTGGCGAGCTGTTCAGGGTGTACCCTGTCCTTGCCCAGAGTCGGCTGAGATGGGCACCAGCATCCCCACGACATTAATTAGGATTAAGTGGTTTATTTAAATGAATGCATGAATATTAATGATGACAAAATAGACAAAATATGATGGATGCCACTAAGTCTAAAATCTTCCATATGGCTCCAACTTGTTGCTTTTCCTTGTGAATAAAAAACAAATTTGAGAATATTGTATTGCCATTTGTGTCAGTTGCTTTTCTATTGAACCTTGTGTTATCACCTCATTACAGTCACTGTTAAGTACTGATAATTAAGTTCTTGATTAGTCTACCTTTTCAAGAGAGATGTTTTTTCTGTAAATCAAGTCGTTATTTTGACGGGTAAACAAGGGATGGGACCTTTGACGAACAGTGAAAATGATGTCTGCTGGGATGCTGTTCGGCCCCTGAAAGGAAAACATCTGTCCATGTTTGCTAAATAGATACATCATTTATTATTTATTTCTAATTAAACAAAGGCGAGTGGGAGAATTACTGCTTATATAGCTGCCATGAGAACAGGCACAATACTCTACCTCAACTAGACCGAAAAAAAATCACATGAAGCAGCATGTTGTCCGAGTCGCACCTGATCACCTTCTTTAGGGAATGTTATCCGGGTCCCTTCCTTCCAGCCTGGTTTTACTGTGATGCTTAAAATCTTGTCTTTGATGCTGGATGTCTGACCATCTTCATTCATGACCTAAGTAAATAATGTACTGTAGTGTAAATATTCGAAGAAAAGACAGCATACTGGGGTGTGTGAGTGAGTGTGAGAGGGAGAATTTTAACAAAAATAGTCGAAGCAGAATTAGGGAAGGAATTACTGTGTGCCTATTAACAGCACAATGTCTGGACATCTTACACGTCGGGATATCTTGATCTTTTTAGTGCATCCATGGAAAAGGTCTTCTAAGCCTAAATGCAAGTCACGCTCAATAGGTGGATCCTGCATTTTCACTTTCACTCGTCCAAGAAGGCCTCCATAACTGACATCCACCTCTGTGGTAGGAAAATCTGAGGAGACAATAACAACATTGGTTGATTCACAACTCATAAACTCACACTAAATGTTAGGATTTAAACCCCTTTCACTAAATGAGACAGAATCGGCCAAGATGTAAACCATCCTTTGTTAACAGTCCTGATGGTTGAAGAAGCCTGTGCTATTTTATCGACTATATTCAATTATAGACAGTATTGGAAATGTATAATTTATGTCCTTAATTTTTAGTCACAAACTGTACTTGAACTGATCTAGTGAGCAGACATCCTGGCTTACCAGCAAAACCATTATCTCCACCAAAGAACTGTCGGAATGTTTTCTCAGGATTTTCATGGAAGGTGTATCCTGATTCCCACACACTGCTTGTGGCTGACTCTGAAGGTATTCCCCCTCTTAAGCCTTCCTCTCCAAACTTATCATACATGGCCTTTTTCAGAGCTGCAAGGTTACACAACTGATCAAATCAGCTCCCACAAAATATCGGACAACATAAGATGTTTATATTTCACAAGCTGCAACAAAAACATAATACGTACTGTATTTTCAGAACATTCACATACATTTCACATGACCACTGTTATGGACTTTTGATGGTGCATGTATTTATATTTTCATGTATTATTTACTTCACTTATCCCTTAACATCAGAGGATGTCGTTGGGGCGCCTTCATGGCGAGACTTGGGCTGATTTGGCCTGGCGGAGCCCATCCCTCTCCAGGTCGTAGAAACACGCTGACGGCTTTCCAGCCTACTCTTTACAAAAGTCAGCAATGGTTCTTTTACATGCCTCTCACCTAAGGCAGTGAGAGACATGGCCTGCCTTTGATAACCCAGTTAGCCGCACTGGGGGGACAGTGACAACCCTGTGGGGACTTGAACCCCCAGCCTTAGGATCAACGATCTTGCGCCCTAACCACTAGACCACCACTGCCCCATGTATTATTCCCAAGAATATTGTTCAATGTTTGTAAAATATGAAGCGGTTAGTGCATCCATCTTACAGCAAGAAGGTCCTGGGTACGAGTCCTGGACTCAGCGAGACGTTTCTGTCGAGAGTTTGCATGTCTTATACATGCTTGTGTGGGATTCCTCCAGGTACTCCTGGTTTCCTCCCACACTACTAAATCATGCACATTGGGCTAATTGGCAGCTCCAACTTGCCTGTGGGTGTGAGTGTAAATGGTTGTGTGGCTATGTTGGCCCTGCGATGGTCTGGCGAGCTGTGCAAGATGTAACCCATCTTCGCCAAGTCTAGACTGAGAGAGACTTCAGCCTTCTGACCACCAAAATAGAATTAAGGGGTTCATCAATTGAGTGAGTAAGAGGTGGTTGTAGGATTTATGAATTTATGAACGATCAGTGGAACCATAAAATGTACAGTGTACAGCGTATGTGATATTTATGTAAAGGTGTGCATTCTGATTCTCAAAAGCTCTGATGCATTTAGTGCAACATTTGGTTTACGAATTTATTTATTTTACATAATATTGGTTACTTACAATCACTCAGAACCTCATAAGCTTCAGCAAGTTGGTTGAATTTCTCATAAGCACCAGGCTGGCTGTTGTTTTGAGGATGATACTTCAGAGCTAGTCGACGATACCTGATACATACATGTGTATGTATTCAAATAAACCAATAAACACTCACATTAACAAAAACCCCCACTTTTAAATTTTTAATTGTTTAATCACAATCAAATACAGTACTCCCCAAAATACAAACCCAAGTGGTTTTGACTTTTAATTTGATTCCTTTGCTTAATAGATATTATTATCGCTAGTCCAAATCTAGGCAGAATGCCAAAATACCCCTTTTTGGATAAATAGTGCACTATGTAAGATAAAAATGCTATTATATTTTTATTTACTTATCCACTGGTACCCTTTATGAGTGCACTGATGCACAGCCCAATAAACCGGATGTATACAGACATCCCATAATTTTTATTTACAGTACTCATTAAAATAACAAAAAAGGAGCAAACATGTTTCTTACGACTGTTTAATGTCCGCGTCAGTTGCATTTCGGGTAATTTCCAACGTAGCGTAATAGTCTTTTCCCATTTTTAATGTAATTGCAAATTAGTTTTGTTCCACATTCATTTATGTACAGTACCATGCTCACAGTTTGGAGTTGGAGTTGCTAGGCAACATTGACACGGCAACATCGCTAAGGTTACTGGGTAATGTAGTTTATTGGGAAGTATTAGAAATAAATGCCATGTAACATGATGACATTTTGGAAGGTGCAGCACATGAGGTGATACCCGGTTACAGTCACTGACAGTGTGCACGTCTAACTGCCCAAATTTTAACGAAAAATAAAAAAATAGAAATACGTAATCAAGTATAATTCATTTTCTGAACCGCTTAATCTTAATTTGGGGCACGGGGAGGCTGGCACCCATCTCAGCCGAGGCGAGGGCGGGGTACATCCTGGACAGCTCGCCAGGCCATTGCAGGGGAAATTCATCAACTATATCAACCAAAAATAGTCCCTGAAGTCTGGAAATGATAAGAATAATGTTCCACGATGTGACAGTGACAAAATAAAAGTCTCACTATATCTTGGTTGTGTGTTTATTCCTTTTATGAACCGCTTAATCCTAATTAGGGTGGAGATGTCTTCTTTTAGGAAACCGTCCCTTGTTTCAACTCATTTTGTAATTCAAACTTCCTCGCACAAGTGTTGATACCTCTCGAACCTGTGTAATCTTGAACTGAAACAGAGGAAATAATACACTAACTAAACAGAAATTGCTCAGCCTCTTTCCACACTGACTGTAGGCTAATAATGAATATATTGCATAAACCAAGATATTAATTATTAAGCATACAATGCTTTAGTATATATATATATATATATATATATATATATATATATATATATATATATACACACACACACACACACACACACACACACACACACATACAGTCGGCCCCCATCTTACGAAGACCACTGTGCATGAAATCCCTGGGTTATGAAAAACATTTTCCTGAGTTTCCGTTCCGAGAAACGAAGCAGCCCCCTCTTACGAAAAGAAATTCAAAATTCAAACGCTCCAATCAAAATTTCACACAATGCGCGAGTTGCTCTCTCATTGGCTGTCTCTCAACATCCCGCCCCGCCGGTCTCCCAGATAGAGGCTTCACTCTTTAGATTTTAGTTTTGTTTTTAAAGTTGTTTTAATTCAGTAAATGTTTAATAAACGTGGGCGCATTTCAGCTCATCTGGAATTCCGATCCCTCAAGGAATCAAATTAAAGTTGAGTTTGTCAAGCAGGGAATGCGCTTTGAATTCTACGTCTTGTGGGCGTGGCCCACAGCGCACGCGAGAGATCGAGAGAGAGAAAAAGAGGTGTGTGTTAATAAAAAAAAGTTAAATAATGGTTTAATTAATAAATATGTTAATAAAATGGGTTAATATGTTAATAAAATGTTTAAAGGTTTAATAAATGATTTTCTTTTACTTTAAACACATATTTCATACAAAATTGGTGTACTTTTATCATGTTTAAAGGGTTTATGGGGTTTATCCAGTCCAAACACTGGAGCCTTGGAATGAATTAGGCGTTTAACATGTAAGATGCGCCCCCTACTTACAAAATCCCCACGTTGCGAAAAGGGCTCTGGAACTGGTTAATTTCATAAGTTGGGGGCCGACTGTATATAAAATCAAAATAATTTATGTTTATAAGAATTATATACACAATTATCAGAGAATTTACATGGAAAGTTTCAGGGAATAATCAGCTTAATGTACAATTTAAGTCTTTTTATATATAAAACTTATTGGAAGTGAGAAATCAGATGGTCAGCCAGCCAGATAGATAGATAGATACATACATAGACGGGTAAAATAACTGCACCACAGTAAAGATCCACTGTCACATTTATTATAACAAAATCAAATGTTCAGACCCAAACACATTTTTTAACTCATTTGTGCTAGAAGTCCTTCGAGTTCTGGTCTGGCCTTAAACCGGGATCTGTATTCTGCCTCAGTGTGCTGAAAAGAAAGAAACAAACAGTAACCCTCTATTAATCAACATGGCATTTCTGCTACCTGAAATGATAGGGTTAACATCTTAGCAATTCCCCACCTCCAAAAAAAGTGTGTGTATGTGTGTGTGTGTATATATATATATATATATATATATATATACATATATATATACACACACATACACACACACATACATGCATATATCTATACACACATATATCTATACACACACATTATATATATATATATATATATATATATATATATATATATATATATATATATATATTATTTTCTGAGTAGATCCTTCCGTAGGAGAGTGCTCAATACTTTTTGGTAGAGCAAATAACTATAAAAATAAAAGGACAGGACAAAGACTTTCTATTGAAACTCCATTTATCACTACAGATCTGTTTCGAGGGGTGGTGAAACCATCCTCTCTCTTCAGGTGATTATTGAAGAAATATAAATAGATAATTCTATTATATAAATAATAATAAATAGATAAAGATATATAGAAATTCTTCTATAATCACCTGAAGAGAGAGGATGGTTACCACCCCTCGAAACAGATCTGTAGTGATAAATTGAGTTTCAATAGAAAGTCTTTGTCCTGTCCTTTTATATATATATATATATATATATATATATATATATATATATATATATATATATATCTCCCAGTGCAGCTCACTGGATTATCAAAGGCCGTCCATGTCTCGAGAGATTCATGTAAAAGAACCATTGCTGACTTTCATAAATCCGTCAGCATGTTTCTGCCCCTTTCTAAAGAGTTGTGTCAAGAAGGGCATCGGATATAAAAACCTATGCCAAATCAAACATGAGAATCAGATGATTCACTGTGGGGCCCCTGAGAAAAAAGGGAAAAGCCAAAAGGAATATATATGAAGTATATCCTAAAATCAACCTTTTGCCTAGGGAAATAATTTTTAACACAATTATAAAGGGATTTGGTTAAAGTAGAATTAAAACTGTCAACTTGTTCAAGAATGACATCTTTCTGGTAAAACCAGTAGCTTTGCACCAAATTCTATATTCATGAAATCAGAACAATGTACATAAACACATAAATAATGTAAATTCACTGGTTCTGTTCACCTTCTTTATGGAAAGCTGAAGGCCCTCTGGTTGGTTTTTGAGAAGGACCTCCATTAATATAGGTGCCAGTATAGCCTTCATCTTGCTTATCTGAAACCAAATGAACCAAGAAACTAATCTCACATGTTAATTCATATGATAAATGCAGGTTGAAATGCACTCCTTTTACAGTGATGTTGTGTCTACAGCAACAACTTAATCACTGCAACATGGATAGTGTATGCACTACATGCTGGAATAACAAAATAAAACTAGACACATCTGTACAGCACAAATCTTCACCAAGCTTAAAAAAAAAAAAAAAAAAAAATTAAGTCCACAGCAGCCCCTACTGGGCTTGCAGTAATACCACACTTATAATCGATCTCACAACGCTAAATAAACTAGAAAATTCCTACACATAGAGTTACCAATGTTTGTTCATAAATTGTTCGATAAAAGTTGTGAAAATAAACCATCTTGGCAGGTAACATGTCATGTTAGTGCTTTCGAACAATTCCACCCTAACCAAAATAAAAGAGATTATAATAATAAAAATACAATGTGTTGTTCATTGCTCATATGAAAATTGATGATTTTCAGATCAAGGTCATAAAAGAAGAATAAAACACCACACACTATCTGAAAATCAATCAGCTTCAATATGGTTACTGGATCTCCACTTGGTTTCAAACTGAAACAAAACAAACCACATCATCCCTTCTGGGATTCCTTTAAGTCAAGGAAAGGTTTGTATACCTGAACGACCCGCTCGTGAGTTTTGAGTACAACATCGACGTACATCTTGGTACCCTGCTCAGGCATAACCATGACTTCTGAGCTCTTAGTGGGCATGGCATAGCTTGAAAAAAGACAAGCAAATTGGTCATCTCTCAGGCAGAATGGTTATCTTATGAGAATAATCTGACATGTAAAATTAACCCTTACCTTTCTGTCACTTTGATATCAAGTCGTTTGCAAAGTTTGTGAATGTACTGAGCATAATGCTCGACAAGGGTCATGTCATAGCCAGAGACCATGATGTTCAGGACACCGTACTCTGTGTCTGTCGCAGCCTTGATCTCCTGTACCTGAAGGCTTTCCTTTTTCTTCTTCTTTTGCTGCAGAAACACATGAATGGTTCAGTACTGCACAATGTATTCCAACTAGAGAGCAACAAAATTTTGATCACTCAAGGTGCCTCGATCATTCACCATCTCCTTTGGAAGTAAATACTTGTATCGGCCAATCCCATGTGTAGGCATAGATCTGTACTCTCGGTCAAGCAAAAAGACACCTACAAAAGATTAAAAAAAAAAAGATTTAACATGCTTCCTTTGTGTGCCAAGGTGTTTATCACAAGCATGGGGGGGGGGGGGGTAAGATAGATTACCTGGTGACAACCCTTGCTTTGATACAGGCGACCTGCAATGAGGTAAAACAGCATTCTTTAAAAACAAACCTCTCCCAATCAACAGCTATTTAGTTAAGCTACTAAAACAAACAAAACCAACCGCATGAGCGAAACAGCCTGGAGTAAAGCCCGGGTGTTCTGCACGAGGAAAACCTACAGGAAGAAATTGAAAGAAATCATTAAAAAAATAAAGAATAAAATAAAAATATCCAAGGTGTGATTTAACTATGGGGCTGACATCTTGCTTGGAAATGGTTTCGAGTGAAGTAAACCTGTACAAATATAAATCACTGTCCAGTAATTTAGTAATAAAAATAGTATTATATTATTCAACTACAGTATTTAAGTTCTATTAGTTTTCTATTACTACGATGACTACCACTACTAACAAT
The DNA here is from genome assembly GCA_024760905.1 of Plotosus lineatus. Lineage (NCBI taxonomy): Eukaryota > Metazoa > Chordata > Actinopteri > Siluriformes > Plotosidae > Plotosus > Plotosus lineatus. The sequence goes on from CM045743.1 coordinate 26,945,439, forward strand.
AATAACTAATAATATCTGTTATGTTATTGTGAGGGCAGTGGTGGTCTAGTGGTATAGGGCTCTGGATCGCTGATCCAAAGGTTGGGGGTTCGAATCCCACTCTCCACAAGGTTGGCACTGTCCCCCTCAGTGCAGCTAACCGGGTTATAAAAGGCCGGCCATGTCTCTCACTGTCTATGGTGTGAGACATGTAAAAGAACCATTGCTAACTTTCGACAAGAGTAGGCTGCAAAGCCGTCAGTGTGCTTCCGCCCTGAGATGGCCTGGCGAGCTGTCCAGGGTGTACTCTGCCCTCGCTCGGATGGACACCAGCCTCCCCGTGACCCTAATTAGGATTAAGCAGTTACAGAAAATGAACTGAACTGAATGAATGTTATTGTGATTAGTAGTAGTAATAATAATAAAAAGCATGGTAGCGTTAGCACATGTGCCTCACAGCAAGAAGGTTCTGGGTTCGATTCCCAGCTTGGGCGTTTCTGTGTGGAGTTCGCATGTTCTCCATGTGTTTGTGTGGGGTTTCCTCTGGGAATTATATTTTCCTCCCCAAATCCACAAACATGTACAGTAGATTACTTGGCTGTTCCAAATCACCCCTAGGTGTGAGTGGTTGTGTGAGTGCTGGCGAGCTGTCCAAGGTGTACCCGCCCTCGCCTAGAGTCGGCTGAGATGGGAACCAGCCTCCACGCGACCCTAATTAGGATTAAAAAAAAAAAAAAAAAATGAATGAATTAATGAAAACAGTAATTATAATATTTATCCCTCATGGTGTACCTTTGAAATCCAAAATATCCCCTTTGACTGCACAGGGTCAAAAATACTCACATATACACAGTATGAAGTGCAATAATTATAATAAAGTGGTAATGCTGAAGATTCCAACAGAATCCAACTGAATCCAATGCTGAAGATTCCAACAAGAATGTGCATGAGCACAAAATATGACCTTTAGAATTCACAAAAATAACCCATTAGTTAATTATAACAAGAGGAACACTACCTTTCCGGTTAAAGCATTCATTCCTTCAGTTATAAGGATAAAATTCCAGTCAGATTATCAATAAAAATCAGTTTGTCCATAAATATAACCGTTTATTTGAATTCTGGAGTCGGCCTTTCCGAGCTATGTCTCTCATTCGTGTTTCATAAAGTGTTTGCTGCAAAAGTGCCAGTACTCTTTTTCGCCGTCTAGCGGTGTGGCGAAGTAATTTCATCCCAAAGATTCACTGTACAGTTCAGTTCATTTTCTGTAACCGCTTATTCCTAATTAGGGTCGCGGGGAGGCTGGCGTCCATCCCAGACAATTTCGGGTGAGGGCAGATTATACCCTGGACAGCTCGCCAGGCCATCCGCAGGGCAGAAACACTCAATAAGGGCAGTAACACTCAAAAGTCAGTAATGGTTCTTTTACATGCCTCACACCATAGACAGTGAGACATGGCCGGCCTTTGATAACCTAGTTAGCTGCACTGGGGGGGACAGTGCCAACCTTGTGGAGAGTGGGACTCGAACCCCCAACCTTTGGATCAGCAATCCAGCACCCTATACCACTAGGCCACAGTACATATGCAATACAAAGAATGCGCGGACTATAGGTCGAAATAAGAACAAATAATAATGTTCACTAGTTAATATTTTTCCACCTCAAAGTTTTCCTTTCAGTATTATACTGTTATTGTATGCGTTTATCAAACATGTGAAATTTTCTTAGTCCTAGCTGCACTAGTCATGGTAGTCATGGTCCAGGGCCCAACACATGGATCAGAGAGCAAACAGGAGTGAGAGATATCCTGCACACCATCAACAACAGCAAGCACAGATGGGCAGGCCATGTGGCCCGATTCTCTGACAACCGTTGGACAATCAGAGTAACAGAGTGGACACCCCAGAGCTGGAAACGACCACGAGGACGACCAAAAACAAGATGGTGCGAAGACCTGACTCAATGCCAAGGGCACAACTGGCCAAGCCTCGCACGAGATAGAGGTCCAGGGAGGGGTTCCTCAGCCATGAGTGAAGTCACCTTGAATCCAATCCAATCCAATCCTAGCTGCACTAGCAATGTAGACATTTTATCAGCGTATATAGACCATGATCAAATTATAATCACTACAGTATTATTTTATGCATATTTGGAAAGAAATATATTTTGTTGTTGATATTAACGGATAGGCTGCGATGGCCAGGCGAGCTCTCTGGTGTGTCCCCTGCCCTAGCAGAGTCAGCTGACATGGACGCAAACCGACTGACGAACCAGGATAAAGCGGTTGAGATAGAATGAATTATACTACAGTATACTTAAATCATCAATCCTTCAACTTCATTAAGAGCTGGCATAAAAATAATTTATTATGAAATACATTCTAAATTAATTATAAACTATATACAAACAACAACACAATTTATGCATTTTATGCACAATCTCTCTCTCTCTCTCATAATATATGTAACACAATATAAATCTGATTCGTTTGTTTTTTTTATACTTATTTGTACGTACTTCCTTTGCTTCTTTGCTTTGTGGTTTAAAGTCTGTTTATTATTCACTGATTCGTTATGTTGAATAAGCGCAATGTATAAACTAAATCAACATTGTGTAATCTAAAGTGACTCAAATATGAATCATCACTACGGCCATCATCAACATCAAGCCCACTTTCCTGGGACTTTAACCTGATGACGTTGGCTTTCAAACTCACAGAGATTACGTCAGAGGAGCGTGACGTGGCGCTTTAATGTGACAACCGAAATTGCTTTATCCTTGATCCCGCCTCATGCACGCGCAGCACCATATAACATTTACCTCGCTCTTATTTCGTCCGATGTATTTCTTAATATAAAAACATGGTTTATTGTGCATTTTAAAAAACATACATGTCCATGAGTATATATATATTGCATATTAATATGAGTATCTGAATAGTTATGTTTCTGAAACGTCAATAAACAAATCAAATCTTTCTATGGCTAAATCACAGAACACTTAGTGCTCTATATGTCAGTGCACTTCCTAGGTACAGATTTAGGTATGAAATAATCACTTCAAGTGCACTACACTGACACTAGAGTTATTTGGAACGCGATTTCTGCCTGCCCTGTCAATCACAACTAGCCTAGTCAGGTTCGGTTGAGGATTTTGCTCGAACTCCTCCTTTAATGCTCAGTCAGAGCGATGGAGCCACAGCCAGACACCTCAAAGTGATCGCAAACTTCATATAGACTTTAACAGAGTTTAAGGATATTTTTATATTTATATTTTATCATCACGAACAGTTTGAATCCAGGACGACTGGTGTGTTTGTGGCGCTAACAAACCGGAAGTCAGATAAGGATTTAAAACTGCAAATATCTTCCAGTCAGCAGTCATGTCTGGTGCAGGAGACTTTGGGAACCCACTAAGAAAATTTAAACTGGTGTTTCTTGGAGAGCAAAGTGGTATGTTATTATTAATATTATTATTATTATTATTTTTAATGTGATTATACATTTACAGCATGAGCAAGTTACCGGACTTATATAGTTATTAATGCTAGCCGCTATTTTCCTCCACTCGTATTCCCTCAAATCCCACCTTCTCTAGTTTCATTGGCTGCTTATTCTTGTCACAAATAATCTTCTTGCAAATCAGAACTACTGGCCAATCACACTGCTTGATGTTATGCATACTAGCGAATCCAAGCGTAGTAGGCGGTACTTGTAAAAAGAAAAATACACATAGGAAACGTATCCTTTGAACACTCAGGTTCAGTCGGATAATTTTTAAAAAAAATATCTTTTATAGTCTAAACAAGCAGGAATAATAGTAACTTGTATATCAGTAAAAAAAAACAAAAAAAACTATCCTTCCATAAACTGTTGTTAAGTGTCCCACAGAAAATACTGAGCAGACATGTTTTGAAACACGACCATGAATAAGTTTAAATACAGTACATAATTGAAGCACTGCTTTATTTCTGAGAAGAACGATATATTATTATAATTGTAAAAAAAAAAAAAAAAAACACAATACGTTTCAAAGATTGTCACTTTTCTGATGAAACTCGCTCCTTGAGTATTAACCGGACAAGTCTTCAGCTGGTTTGTAGTCGGTGGTGACGTTTAGGTCACTGATGGCAATGTTATGGTGAAGAAAACGAGTTGGTGCAACGTTTTAATAAAGCATTCAGCTCGAGAATCTTTATTCTAACATCTGATATTGTGTCAGGCACTGAATATCTCAGTTTTCTGTTTATACTCGTGTATTTTAGCAATCTAAATACACCGCGTAGGCATCAGAGTGTTTTTGTCTCCAAGACATCTAAATATATGTAAAGACTGTGAGCAAGGACACAGTGAAAGCTTGGCGTGTCCATTAGAACATTTCCTGTTTGAATAATCCTCTTTTTTACGTTTTGCTAGAAATGTCAACTGGATATGCATCACTGATTCTAGTTAATAAAACATGTCATATTAAATAGGTGAAGCGATGATTTTTTTTTTTACCCAAATTTAGTGGCCCAAAAGTCTATACTAGTCTTACTAGTACTACTTACTAATACTAGTCTTTCTCAAAAAATTAGCATATTGTGATAAAGGTCATTATTTTCTGTAATGTACTGATAAAAATTAAACTTTCATATATTTTAGATTCATTGCACACCAACTGAAATATTTCAGGTCTTTTATTGTTGTAATACTGATGATTTTGGCATACAGCTCATGAAAACCAAAAAGTCCTATCTCAAAAAATTAGCATATCATGTTCAGGTAGTCTAAAAGAGCTATTAACCTCATCATCTGAATCAACCAATTAACTCTAAAAACACCTGCAAAAGATTCCTGAGGCTTTTAAAAACTCCCAGCCTGGTTCATTACTCAAAACCACAATCATGGGTAAGACTGCCGACCTGGCTGCTGTCCAGAAGGCCATCAGTAACAACCTCAAGCAAGAGGGTAAGACACAGAAAGAAATCTCTGAGTGAATAGGCTGTTCCCAGAGTGCTCTATCAAGCCACCTCAGTGGGACGTCTGTGGGAAGGAAAAAGTGTGGCAGAAAACGCTGCACAACCAGAAGAGGTGACCGGACCCTGAGGAAGATTGTGGAGAAGGGCCAATTCCAGACCTTGTGGGACCTGTGGAAGCAGTGGACTGGGCTACAGGTGCCGCATTCCCCAGGTCAAGCCACTTTTGAACCAGAAACAGCGGCAGAAGTGCCTGACCTGGGCTACAGAGAAGCAGCACTGGACTGTTGCTCAGTGGTCCAAAGTACTTTTTTGGGATGAAAGCAAATTTTGCATGTCATTCGGAAATCAAGGTGCCAGAGTCTGGAGGAAGACTGGGGAGAAGGAAATGCCAAAATGCCTGAAGTCCAGTGTCAAGTACCCACAGTCAGTGATGGTCTGGGGTGCCATGTCAGCTGCTGGTGTTGGTCCACTGTGTTTTATCAAGGACAGGGTCAATGCAGCTAGCTATCAGGAGATTTTGGAGCACTTCATGCTTCCATCTGCTGAAAAGCTTTATGGAGATGAGGATTTCATTTTTCAGCACGACCTGGCACCTGCTCACAGTGCCAAAACCACTGCTAAATGGTTTACTGACCATGGTATTACTGTGCTCAATTGGCCTGTCAACTCTCCTGACCTGAAGCCCATAGAGAATCTGTGGGATATTGTGAAGGGAAAGTTGAGAGACACCAGACCCAACACTGTGGATGAGCTTAAGGCCGCTATCGAAGCATCCTGGGCCTCCGGAACACCTCAGCAGTGCCACAGGCTGATTGCCTCCATGCCACGCCGCATTGAAGCAGTCTTTTCTGCAAAAGGATTCCCGACCAAGTATTGAGTGCATAACTGAACATAATTATTTGAAGGTTGACTTTTTTGTATTAAAAACACTTTTTTTTTTATTTTTTTTTTTTATTGGTTGGATGAAATAAGCTAATTTTTTGAGATAGGAATTTTGGGTTTTCATGAGCTGTATGCCAAAATCATCAGTATTTAAACAATAAAAGACCTGAAATATTTCAGTTGGGGTGCAATGAATCTAAAATATATGAAAGTTTAATTTTTATCAGTACATTACAGAAAATAATGACCTTTTATCACAATATGCTAATCTTTTGAGAAGGACTAGTATATGCCATGCATGTCTGAAACAGAGCATTGCCAGTGGTGGCCTGGTGGGGGGCAGTGGTGGCCTGGTGGTAAAGGGCGCTGGATTGCTGATCCTAAGGTTGGGGGTTCAAGTCCCACTCTCCACAAGGTTGTCACTGTCCCCCCCAGTGCAACTAATTGGGTTATCAAAGGTCTATGGCAGGGGTGTCAAACTCGTACCACAAAGGGCCATGTGGCTGCAGGTTTTTGTTTCAACCAAGCATAGAAGCATGAAGACTCTTATCAGTTGTTTGAATGAGCCAAGTCAGGTGTGCTGCTGCTTGGATGAAACAAAAACCTGCAGCCACATGGCCCTTTGTGGCACGAGTTTGACACCCCTGATGTAAAACAGGGGTGCTCAATCCTGTTCCTGGAGATCTACCTTCCAGATGACTTTTTCTCCAACCCTAATGTGGCCCATGTGACATGTAAGATCCAGTCAGGTCTTAAGACATTTCGAAGTCTATTGCTTCAACGATTGGATGGTTAGGTGGGCATGATTAGGGTTGGTTTGAATGCTTTCTGGAAGGTAGATCTCCAGGAGCAGGATTGAGCCCCCTTGAATGTAAAAGAACCATTGCTGCCTTTCCGAAAGAGTAGCTGCATAGCTGTCAGTGTGTTTCTGCCCCTTGCAAAAGGGTTGTGTCAGGAAGGGCATCCCACGTAAAAGCCTATTCCAAATCAAACATGCGAATCTTATGATTTTAGTGTGGTGACCCCTGAAAAAGGGAAAAAGCCAGAAGAAGAAGAAATGGAGCAAACAGAAATGTACTGCAATATGAAGTTTTTGAAACCGTTTTGGGTCTTGTTTGGTCTTTTCTTCAAACAACAAACAACATGCCCCTGTAAATGTCATCTATGTACTTGAAGTTAAAAGTATCTTGTAATAAGTTATGAATAGTACAATAAGTTGCTGTAAGATTATATATAAATATATCCAGGTATGTACGAGTATACAGTACTACCATTATTAAAAATTGGCTTTTTACACCCAAGCCAAGTGGCTCATCAGGCCGGTGCTTATCCCCGGTTTCTGTAGCGCAGTGCTTCTCAAATACACATATCAGTCGGACACAAAAATGCAGGATACCAAGTACGATGAAACAGAATTTTATTGAGCTCAGGGGAAGCACTGGGTGTGGGAAAATCGTGTTTACTGGAGTGGTGAGGGAAAAACAGTGTTGAGCACAGAGCTCCTCTAGTGTGCTGATGGATGAGTGAATTCAGGTGTGCTCTCTGGATTTCGCCTGCGTGTAACAGCCACGCCCCTCACCAGCGCATGCAGAGAGAGATAAACGCCACCAACTAGCACAGACATTTTGGGGCCATTTTCAAGGCCTTAGCATATACACCAGTACTTAGGAGTATAAAGAGAGAAAAACTTAGGCGCTTGGCTAGAGAAGTGCTGACATGTAGTGTAGACGAACTAACAATGCGGCTCGAACACAAAGACAGGAAGCACCATATGTTGGATGCTGAGAAATACAATCTCGACCAATCAGCTTGCTGGATTCACAGCTAATCAGAGAACACTCAAGTCAAGCAGGAGAACAGAGCATGTTGGGTAGCGTAGTTGAAATGTAGTGCGTGTGAATTTTGAACACTGTACTGTAATCTTTAATTTTTTTAATTTCCCGATAGGAAATCGACGATATTACGGGGACACGTAGTAGGAAATGCGAAGTGGTGGGGGATTACTGTAATACGATTTATAGTCACTCGCGGGTGGTGAGGGGGGCGTGAAATGTTTTTTCCTTCCTCCAGGGTTGCCCCAGAAAATAATTGAGAAGCACTGCTGTAACGTGAAGTGACCAGGAGTTCAACTTCTCCTGGATGGGACGGTCGTCCATCGCAGGTTACCTTCCCAGTATATTTTTACTTGTACCCATTTACTGTATACTGCTGGGTGAACAGAGGCACACTTGTGGTTTAGATCTTGCCCAGGGGTCTTAGCACAGTGGGGGTCTCACTTGGATTGGAACACAACCTCCTGATCATGAGCCCAGCACCCTAACCACTACACCATGGGCCCCACCCATTATCCAAAAGATGATTCTTTATTTATTTTGTATCTGAGTCACTGATCAGTTAAAAAAAAAGCTGTAAACAGAATTGAATTCGTCTAACGTCACACGATCTTTCAATGCTAATTCAAATCCCTACAGGGAGATGAGTAACTGTTAAACAGTCTTCGATCTTGGTCACATCCCAACTGTTTAGCCCAGTTGGAGTTAGCCAATTTTAGTGGAGTGGAATTTGCAACTCAATGTTTTTGCTTGTTTCCACAGACTACTGTACTTAAAAAAGGCACATGATTTACAATGTTTTGATGAGTACTCACTCTGCTTTAAGAGAAACTTCAAGCAGCAGAAGCTGATCGTGGCATACACAAATATGAGAAGGTATATTAGATATTGGTGTCTTGCCCGTATAAACTAGAACTCAAAGTGCCATCTCAATCCCATACACGTTCCTTCAGCAGCTGCCGCAGCTTCGCCAAACAAGAATCCCAAGAATGACTCTGGTTTATAATTAGCACAGGGGCTGGGTCACATCTTCAGTCCCCTTTGCCAAATTGTTTTGGGAATCAAAGAAATTCATAATACAAAATCCAGTGATTTTTTTTTTTTTTTTTTTTTTTTTCAGATCAGTTCCCATTCTGGGATGTAAATGAAGCTAGTGTCTACTGCATTTCTCTGGTGATTTACAAGAAACCCATTCTTGTTATTGCTTGTTCATAGTGGTGTTTAACTTTTAAACTAAATCAACTTCATCACCCCTTGGCCTGAGTCAGCTGGGATGGGTGCCAGCCTCCCCGTGACCCGAATTAGGATTAAGTGGCTATACAGAAAATGAAATGAAATAAAATGAAATAAACTTCATCAGTGAATTGTGATTTTTCATTTTCATCATGTTTATTAAATAATGTTAATAAAGGTGTAATGATGTACTCTAATCATGATTTGATTCGATTCAATTCTCATTCTGGTTTGAACAAAATTGAATCATAATAAAACTGCAAAGAAATATGTATTTTGATCTGTATACAAATAAATTAAAAAAATGCTATGTACAGAGGTCACATACTATAATAAGAATGCACTGCTAAAAATTTTGATAAAACAAGCAAAACAATGATCTCTGTATTCAAATTAGCACTCCGAAGTCAGCTAAAATGACAGCTTTCCATGGCCTTTGTTGTTGTTCCTAACCTACTTAACAGCTTTGTTTATCAGTGAACACATGATTGTGTAATCATAAATTGTATCATGAATGTTTGCTCTACATGGGAATGGCACAATCTGATTGGTTTGTTGTTTGGGATAATACACTTTATTTATTGTGGATAATGGTTGCCATGTAGTACACATGAGTATTGTGATAGTGTGCTGAATGATAATTTTCATTATTTAAAAATGCAGTAAGGAAACCATAATCAACTTGTTTTTGTTTGGTTTTCTTTTGTTTCTGTTGATGGTATATGGTATTAAAACTTTTGAATGACTTTTATTAGACTCACTGTGAGAGTATGTAGAGCTCTACTGACATGATCATAATTAAAAATGTTAAAATAAGCCAGAAAATGCATATTAGTTGGTATGTTTTTTCTTTGCTTATGTTCCTGTGTAAGTGCGTTCTAAAACAGTCATTCACCTCAGGCTTGGTGGACATTCCATCTTGGGAACTATTCAGAGAGATACACCTGTGGTGGCCTGGTGGTAAAGGGTGTTGGATTGTTGATTCTAAGGTTGGGGGTTCAAGTCCCACTCTCCACAAGGTTGTCACTGTCCTCCCCAGTGCAGCTAACTGGGTTATCAAAGGCTAGCAATGTGTCTCACTGTCTATGGTGTGAGGTTCATGTAAAAGAACCATTGCTGACTTTCATAAAGAGTAGCTGCATAGCCGTCAGGGTGTTTCTGACCCTTGCTAAAGGGTTGTGTCAGAAAGGGCATCCGACGTAAAAACCTATGTTACTGTGGTGACACCTGAAAAGGGGAAAAGCCAAAAGGAAAAGATGATGACACTGCTTTCCGCACATAATTTTGAATTATAATCTGGAGCACAGGTGTAGATCTCACAGGCTGAAGGAACACTATGCTGTTCCCTGGCTATGAATGTTGACTGTAAAATATTACCTTGTGTAATTAAATCTAGATTGCATGCAATGTCTTATTATTATGGGGTTCCAGGCACAAACATTGTCCTAATGGTCTGGCATGTAATAAAACTTGAGCCTGTTGTACTTGTCAGGGTATTGTATAATTTGTATAATTGTAAAATTCTTTTCTTGTAGTTGTTGGTTTTTTCTTTTTCATTTTTTGACAATTTTTGTCCAATTTAAAAGGAAATCGGAGAACAAGAGATCAAGGTGCCTTATTTCACCTGAAATTAAAAACAGTGTCATGTGAACTATGTTGGGTTTTTTTTCACTGCTGCATGACTTAAACAGACCATGTATATATAAAAAGATCAATGTTAGTAAAATACTCATATCAACCCATTATCTGAGGAAAGCTTAATATACATTTTTTTATCTTCCTTTTTCTGTTATAGTTGGAAAAACTTCACTCATCACAAGATTCATGTACGACAGCTTTGATAATACCTATCAGGTGAGTCAGTATGAACCCATCAGTCCATTAGGTCATATAATGTCACTTTTTTGCTGTTATGCTCCTATTTCTTGACATGTTTCCCCTCATTGAATTTTCAGGCGACAATAGGAATTGATTTTTTGTCAAAAACGATGTACCTCGAGGACAGAACAGTGAGTGTTATTTGCATTCCTACACACAAATTTGGAACATTGCACATGGGTTACAAATTGTACATTTCCTGCAAATGTTAAAGTGAAATGAAAGGTAAATCCCTTCCAAACTCATGTTATACTTGAATGTATGTACATTTTCACTATCAGGTGGTTTTTAATTAATATTTTCAAAGCTGTAGTCAGAAGCCAAATCCATTTGGTAATCTTTAGTAGCCAGTTTGAAAAGACTGTTGTTTCACTTGCTGGTGTGTGAAATCGTGAGATCATATAAGGCAAGGTAATGACACACATAACAGTATACAGGTATTAAACTACAAGTCAGATATCAACTAATGAACTTTTTTTTTATCAATTATTTAATCAAAACTTAAAATCACTTGTTTAAAATACATCTTTTTTTTATTTAATTTTACTTTTGAATGTAAATTTTATCAAGTTAGGTTGGTTCAGTATTTGAGTGATTTAAGAAACTCCACCCCTAGGAGCATAGATGTGTACAGTGACTGATAGGAAGCCAAACAGGCACAGTGGAGTAGCGGTTAGCACACCAGTGTCCTAGCAAGAAGGGCCTCAGGCACCTTTGTGTGGAGTTTCCTCCAGGTACTTTGGTTTCCTTCCACAGTCCAAAGGCATATGCACATTCTGTTAACTCTCTGTATTAAATTTCCCCTGTGAAGAATGATTGGCTCTAGGGTGGGCTGGTAAGTTTTCAGGGTGTATCTTGCCTTCACCCAGTGTCTGTGTAGATAGCCAGTGAAATCAGGAAACAGCTGAAGCTCCCTCCCCCATTCTCTTTCTTGCCATATTTCTTAATTTTCCTGCTGATCATGTTCTGTTCCCTCTCATATCATCTCACTGAGAAATTGAGAGCTTTTTGTTTTTATTTATTAATTTGTTCCATTAGTTGAACAGTTATATAATTTTCCCGGTTTTGTTTATTCTTTACCTTCTGATTTTATCATCATGCATTGTCTTATTTTATTTTCCCGTTTTTTTTTTTTTTTTTTCCTTTGTTCTTTTTTTATTTCTCTCTCTTCTTTGTGTGTGTATATGTCCCATCCATGACACACAGATCAGGTTGCAGCTGTGGGACACGGCGGGCCAGGAGCGATTCCGTAGCTTAATTCCCAGCTACATCCGTGACTCGGCCGCCGCTGTCGTAGTGTATGACATCACAAGTAGGTACCTCGCAAACCTGACGCTTTCTCTCCCTCTCCTCTGCCTCCCCCACCTTGCACCTCCCTCCCTCCTTCTATCTGCTTTCATTCTTTCTTACTTCTCCCAACCCCCCTACCTCTCCCCCCCTGTTCTCTTCTTTGTGTCTTTCTGCTGTATTTCGGGACTTTGGTGGGGTTCACATAGGTGCGCCTGCAGCTTTGGGACACGGCCGGCCAGGAGCGTTTCCGGAGTCTCATCCCCAGTTACATCCGCGATTCCACTGTTGCCGTGGTAGTGTATGACATCACAAGTGAGTGACAGTGGCATATTGTTTGGGTGAGGGAAAAACCTCCAATAGATGACTGCAGATTTAATTGATTTTTTTTTTCAGTTCACTTCGGCGCTTTTGCAGAGGTGGACAAATGCAACTCATCAATGAGATGCATCCGGAACATCTTTATCATTCAAATTCCACAGCCTGCTGAAAACAACAACCTTAGCCAAATGGGGTTTTTTTTTCAGGACAAAAGCCAAATTTTCTATCCAAAATGGTTGCTGAAAATTTTCAAGGTTGCACCCTGCCAGTTACCAAAGAGATGGCTAGTTTGAGCCTTGGTTGGTACATAGCTGCATGTTCCAAGCCCATGGGGGCTGATTGGTCAGGAAGGGAGGGATGACACAAGTTATTCCCTGTCACTCACATGTGATACTAGATGCTTCTCATACAATAGAGCCGGTGTGCCCCTCCGTGGTTGGTATATGTCCTGTGAATCAAAATAAATTTAGGAGAAAATTATTTGTCTCTCTTTGAATCGCCATGTTATTGTGGTGGAGTGGAGGGGTTTGCGTGTCCTAATGATCTTCGGAGCTATGTTGTCGGGGGCATTATGCTCCTAGTAGGGTCATCCAAGGCAAACAAGGTCTAGGTGACGGTCCAGACAAAGCGCAGTTCAAAAGACCCCTATATGGAGAAACATACAAGGTTACAGTATCCCTTGCCTGGACGTGGGTCAGCAGGGTCCCTCCCTGGAACCAGGCCTGAGGTATGGGCTCAAAGGCGATCTCCTGGTGGTTGGGTTTCTGCCCATGAAGCCCGGCCGGGCCCAGCCCGAAAAGGAGACATGGGCCTGCACTCCCATGGGCCCACTACCTATGGGAGGGACTATAGGGGTCAAGTGCATTGTGTGTTGGGTGGTAGCTGAAGGCACAGGTTCTGTCAGACCGATCCTCAGCTACTGACTCTGACTCATGGAACATGGAATGTCACCTCTCTAGTGGGGAAGGAGCCTGAGTTTGTGTGTGAGGTTGAAAGATACCAACTAGATATAGTCAAATTCATCTCAGGAGGGAGTGAAGCAGTTCTCCACAAATACTGTTTGCAGTAGAAGTGGGGACCTGCTCATCTCGACTGGAGATGTTGTCGGGAGGTGGAAGGAATACTATGGTTCAAGCTATGGTTCAGTTCATAATTTTTATCAATCCAGGACCTTCACCTCTTTTTGGAGTGATTCGTAGCCGAGTGTGAAGCGGATGGGAATAGAATCAGCACCTCCAAGTCCGAGGCCATGGTTCTCAGCTGAAAAAGCATGGAATGCACCCTCCGGGTCTGGAATGAGTTCCTGTCCCAAGTGGAGAAGTTCAAGTATCTCAGGGTCTTGTTCACGAGTGAGGTTAGGATGGAGCAGGAGATCGACAGGCGGATCACTGCAGCCTTTGCTCTAAAGCAGAGCTCTCAATTTACCACTCGATCTATGTTCCAACCTTTACCTATGGTCATAAGCTTTGGGTAGTGACCAAAAGAAGATTAACGAGACAAGAGCTGAAATATGTGTCCTTTGCATGGTGATGGGGCTCTCCTTTAGAGTTAGGGTGAGAAACTCAGCCATTTGAGAGGAGCTCAGTGTAGAACTGCTGCTCCGCATTGAGAGGAGCCAGTTGAGGTGGCTTGGGAATCTGGATAGAATGCCTCCTGAACGCCTCCCTGGTGTGGTGTTTCGGACATGTTCAACTGGAAAGAAACCCTGCGGTCGACCCAGAACACACTGGAGTCATGTCTCTTGGTTGTTTGGTGAACTCCTCAGTGTCACCCCCGGAAGAGCTGGAAGAAGTGGCTAGGGAGAGGAACGCCTGGACCTCATTGCTGAGGCTGCTGCCCCCACGATCTGACTCCAGATTAAGTGGAGGAGGATGATGATGAGAAAATTAGTCAGCAGAGGGTCAATGGCTATACTGCCAAGTCTGAGAGTTTTTGGAAATTACTAGGAATTGATCTTTAAAAAAAAAACAAAAAAAAACTTTGTTTGCATTCATGTGTATTAATGCATTTAGCTTGCTCATTAAGTATTCTGTTATATCTTTATTACATTATATTGCATTAGCCTCCACTCTGTAACCTTCCAGACAGAACTTCTACTTGCTCATTACTAGATTCATGATTGTCCACCTCTGCATTTAACTTTGTACCCTTTTTAAATTTTCTTTCATTTACCTCATTGAACACCGTTTACTTTATATCTGTCATGAGCGTGTCCCCCTCCCCCAGACTTATATTTTTTCGGTTTGTCCTATTGTTGTGTCATGAACATAAGTTGGAAATTACTGCACACCTGTGCAAAAAGAATAAGTTTTGCCTCTAAAGAATAATGTGTCCTATTAGCAATTTTAACATCTTGCTAAGGATGTAGGGACTTGAATTCAGATTCTCCCTTTTCCCTTCCTTCTGTTTGTCCCTGTTTCCTATTTGTTCTAAGTTACTGTCTTCATTTTTATTTTTTTATATATATATTGTTATTTATATTATTGTTGTTGTCATTGGCTCCCTCCATTGATGTACATGTGATCAGCATGGATTTAACATACATGTTTTATACATGATTATTTGCATCCTGCCAGATGTGAACTCTTTCCAGCAGACCACTAAATGGATCGACGATGTCAGGACAGAGAGAGGAAGTGATGTTATCATCATGTTGGTTGGAAACAAGACTGATCTTGCAGACAAAAGGTTTGTACAGTGAGGAGAGTTCATCTGACAGGAAGTTTTGTGTCATTTCTTCAGTTGTGGAAATGTGTTACGTCACAAGTGTAATAAATTTAAACAAAACAAAAGTGGGAAACAAGCAGGCTTGAGAGTTTTATTGTTGTTTGTTCATTGCAGGCAAGTATCGATCGAAGAGGGTGAGAGAAAAGCCAAAGAGCTAAATGTGATGTTTATTGAGACGAGCGCTAAAGCCGGCTATAATGTGAAGCAGGTGAGTTGAAGTTCAAATCTTAAGGCTAGGTCAAAGGTCAGACCTTGACCTGAGAGCCAGGAGTGGCTGGCTAGCTGCTTAGCCGGTCAAATACAAGTGAGAATGTTTCATGAGATGAACTACAGTTGTACTTGCTTGTATAGACAAAGGTATGTAAAGCCCTTGATTATAAACACAACACCTTCTATTAAAGTGCAGCATTTAACACCCATTTGAATAGCAGATTTTAGTGTTTAAAGGCACATTAGGGAAGGGTATTGTCCAGTCTTGTTTGTATCTATAATGGGTGGCCACGTCAGGCAGCGTCCCCAAGGCTAAAGCCAAAACTGCATGTAAAAATCACACATTTTACACTGCTTATAGAAGCAAATAGGAAAAGGGTTTGTGGAACTTGGTGTTTGGTTGTGTGTGTGTGTGTGTGTGTGTGTGTGTGTGTGTGTGTGTGTGTGTGTAATAGTGAGTGTAAATGGTTTTATGTATGTTGGTCCTGCAATGGTCTGCCAGGCTGTTCAGGGTGTACCCCCCCCCCCAGTCCAAAGTCGACTGAGATGGGCATCAGCCTCACTGTGGCCCTGATTAGGATTAAGAGGCTGAGAAAATGAATGTATGTTCATCATAGGGCAGAGTATGGGAACTGATGTCTGGAGATCTAGATGTGCTGATCCACTTGACTTTCTGAAACTTTTGATTCTCTCGCTCATTGATTTAGGGTTCGGTCAAAGTCATGAGGGTTATTTTGGTTCACAGGCTTCAGTGTTTTTAATATATTACACAGAACAAAGTACACAACAGAAAAAAAAAACAAGCAAGAAGAGCGTAGAGGTCTCCCCCCACCCCCAGATGTTTTTGTTATCCGGATAGTTTGTTAAATTGCCATTTTGTTCATGAATGCTGCTTAGTATTCAACACCTTGTCTGAGCAGCTATTGTCTCAGAAAAGACTGAAGAAAAAAAAAAAAAATCTGGAGTCAAGGCTGAGCATTGTTGGAACGACGGGGGTGGAGATCAGCGACGTCATTTTTTTTTTTTTTTTTTCCGGTTACATCTGATTCTTATTCTTAGCTGGAGCGTAATGTGCTGATTCATCCTCTTCAGGCTTGGACACAGTAAGCTGAGGAACAAAAGCCTTGTAGCTATGAATCATTCATTCACTGTGAGGGTGCACATTAAAGTCATGCAGACGATTCAGTTTTTCGATTCCATCTCTGCTGAAATGTCTTAAGGAAGCATTTTTATAGAACGCGTGGGCACACCTAGCTTCCTCTGACCTTACACGAGATGTTTTGAGTCTGCTGTCTCTGTTTTCATCTGTTGGGGTTGATGACACCTTGTTTTTTTCTTCCTTGCAGCTTTTTCGGCGTGTGGCTGCCGCTCTGCCTGGCATGGAGAGCACACAGGACAAGAACAGAGAAGATAGTATCCTTCACCATGCTGCAGTCTCTCTCTCTCTCTCTCTCTCTCTCTCTCTCTCTCTCTCTCATACACACACATACACACACACACACTCTACTTTGCATGCATTTGCCTGTAGAAACAGTGCAGTGCTTATTGCTTAGTGGAACATATTACACTTTTATCAGGAGTGAGGGTTTTTTAAGCTACAGCGAAATGTCTCTTGTCTATACACTAGGAATTACAATCGCTCTATAGGTGCATCAGGTTGAGTCGATTGCTGTGTCTCAGTTTAATGTACTATTAATAGTCAGATGATGGTCATCAAAGCAACAAACTTTTTGATGTATAATTCTAACCCTCAGTGATTGTCTTGAAGGGAGGTTGGGCTTTCAGACTTTTGCAGCATTATAGACAAATAAGAACAGGCAAAAATCTTTGCAGGTCATAAGGTCAGTGACTCACTTCCTGTGACGCATTTCCTGTAAGTATTGGGGAACTGAAGGTGCAAAAAAGCAATGACTTGAATCTAGCTAATATTGAAGTCACAGGGTCACATTACTGAGTGAAGTGTAGGGGAGTAAACCCTTCAAATCAGGAGTGGAGCCCTGAAGGTGTAGCGCTGATGACGACTGGACAACCCAGGATCTCCATATTTCTTCCCAAGGCTTGTGCCCTGGAGAGGTCACTACAGTACCACTGTTCTTGTCCTAATGCTATTTCAGCCATTCTTTTCCCAAATGAAGAGGAGAATGGTCTTTCAGAGAGATGCATTTCACACACTTCTGCTTGTAATTCTGAAGATTACATAACTTTCACTGGTGTTTAAAGATGGAAGTTCTTGGGAAAATTGGCATTTGGCCAATTGGCAAAAAATTGGCAAAAGGGTACAGTAAATCCAAACTTGAGCACTCATTACAATGTCTAACCTTTCTGGGAAAAGTCTGCTTAAAAATTGATTTTTAAGAATGTCAGACACCAAGTCAATTTGTCCTCTACCATCAGCCATTGTGTAAAAATTATAACTTGAAAGTATTGAGTGGGGATGACAGACCATTCAGCTAGTTTTGCTATGACCAACCGATCAGAGGATGGAAAAATGCATGGGGCAGTGGTGGCTTAGTGGTTACAAGTACCATTTTTATACAACTGAATAATTGATACTTGTAAGTTGCTATGGATAACAGCATCTACCAGATGCTTTAAGTGTAAATTGTAAGCCCTGCAGCTGGCCTTCTGAGGCGAATCTGAAATCTGATTGGTTAGAGAAACAGTCCCATTGCAAATATAGTTTAAATAACAGTTAGCGCTGCTGATTCTGAAGGCCCTGGGCAGAGTAGATTGACATGGCAGCACATAGAGACTGAAATCTGGTTGAGGGGAAAAGACAAAAACAAAAAAACATCCATATACTGAAAGTAGTGCAGCTAAGAGACCTGCTAGAAAAAGAAGAGATCAGACTGTTGGGAATAACATAATACAATTCAATGGAACAAGTACAAGAGTTGTAAATGCAGATCAATGCTTCTGGCCCTGACAGTCTTCCACTGCTAAAACATTAGAAGAAGATTTTAAGATATTTAATCCACTGATCTGAGTCTTCAGGCAGTTCATTGGTCAGTCTCTGCACAGACCACACACACACATCACTCACAGACCAATCAACTACCTGAAGACACAGATCAGTCGATGAAATGAGCCAAATCAGGTGTGCTGCTGCTTGGTTGAAACAAAAACCTGCAGCCACGCCCTTTGTGGAATGAATGAATTTGACACCCCTGAAGAAGCTCTAAAGTTTAGAGTCTAAACCAGGGGTCGGCAACCTTTGCCATTCAAAGAGCCATTTGGACCCGTTTTCCACATTAAAGAAAACACTGGGAGCCACAAATCCTTTTTTGACATTTTAAATCAAATCACACTGCATATAATGTTTTTCCCCTTTTTCCTTCATGTTAATATAAAATAACAATATGTTACATTGATTTAAACGACTGCAGAGACCATTAAATTACAATTCTGTTTGCAACAAAAACATTTAGATTAAAAAAATTGCCAGCCTCCCGCGACCGAATTAGAATTAAGCGGTTCAGAAAATGAATGAATGTGTTCGAATGCTTCTTGTGTTTTTATAAAGAAAAAGAATATCCATCCCACGAAGCGCGGGACGGGCTGCAGCCAGATGTGTAACGGGTTGGGTTGCCAACCTCACCAATCACGCCCTTCGTGGGATCTTCTTTTCTTTATTCGTTATATTAATGTTGTTTTGTCATAGTTTTAATTTACAAAAATGACACTAACACGGAAAAGTATTTGAAGACTTATTTTAAGAAGGAGCCTGCTCAACATTCTTTTAAATAAATATTGATGCTTAATGCTGCACTGACCGACCCATTCTCAGAGTGGATACTGAACCACAGTGAGGACAGTTATTTAATCTGGAGATTGCTGTGGATAAACAAATCTCATCCACATCTCTTCCTTCAGCTGTGATTTCTGTTCCTGAATTACAAACCCCGGTGGCAGAAAAAAATCTCTCTCTCACCGCACTGCTGCTTGCCATGAGCTCTTTTCGGGCTCTTTTATATTTATTTGGTGTGGGAGGGGTGATTTTGTGTGTGTTCTTGTGTTCTTGTGGACACACACAAAATCACCCGCCCACACCAAATAAATATCCGCCACATCTGTGACTCTTAATTTTCATCTATGTAATTTTCAACCCGAAAAGAGCATTGGAAGGGTACCCAGATCATTCAGGTGAAAAAAAAAACCTAGATTGGACATCACTGTTTCAATTCTGAAGTGGGGCCATCTTGGTGGGATCACATGACTGTTTAAGACTTAAAGCAAGGTGGCTCACGAAGATGGCTCCAATTCAGAATTGAAATAGTAATGTCCACTCTAGGTTTTTTTTCTTTTCTTTTGATGATCAGTGATTGGTGGGAACAGGTGGAAGGTGTGGCTATTGTTTGGTTGAAGTGAAAACCTGCACCCACACCGGCCCTTTGCTGTGTGAGTAACTAAGCACTTTGTGGTGCACCAGTCAGCCACCGTAAAGCACAACTTTATTTTGAAAAGCCATGGAGCCGCACCAGAAAGGTGAAAGAGCCGCACGCGGCTCCGGAGCCGCGGGTTGCCGACCCCTGGTCTAAACCATTCCTAATGTTAACATTGCACATGTTCAACCACTAGGGGCCCCAAGAGAGCACTGTAATAAACAAAAGTAAAAATAAGAGATCCTTATAGTCAACTGTTGCATGAACAATGAAAATCAGTTTAGTCACTGTTTAGCACCAATTATAAAAAGAAAATGCACAAAAGACAACTAAGGAACTATACTAAGCTATAAATGTACAATCAGATATCCACCTATACACAGAAGGTGAATGATATGTCAAAGGTGCATGATATACACTGGTAAGAGGTAGAACTTTTAATTGTAAGGTGCATGGTGCAAAAATGTTATGATCGAGACCTGCTCTAAACATGAATATTGCACTGTCCAGGAAGATGATCTGAATGTGTGTGTGTGTGTGTGTGATGGCAGTTGTGGGGTTGCACGTTTAATAGCCTGTTGGTTAAAGCTGTTCTTGTCTGTTTTTGGTGTCCTGTACATTTTTCCCGAGAGGATAAAAGGTGGTGTCTATTGAGTGTAGGGTCCCGTATAATTCTTCTGACTCCTCTGGTTTGCCAGGGTAATTGTCACTGAGGTAGGATAGTATAGTTCCAATTACCCGATCCGCCATCCTCACCACCTGCTGCATGGCCTTCCTGTCCTCTGCAGTACAGATGCTAAACCACAGTGTATAGCAGTAGGTCAGGAGGCTCTCGATGGCGGAGCAGTAAAAGTTTGTCAGTAGGGTCGAGGTAGCTGGCTTGTTGGAGCTGTCTGAGGAAGTGCAGCCTTTTCTGTTTCTCCATCCAGTGAGGGATGTTTATGGTCCAGGTGAAATCAGCAAAGATATGGACTCTAAGCAACTTGAAGCACTCCACCCTCTCTACCCCCTCTCCATCAATGTAGAGGGCAGAGCGTTCAGTTTGTTTAGATCTCCTAAAGTCCATTATCATATCCTTGGTTTTGGATGTTTTAAGTTCCATATTATTATGTCATACCATTGCTGTTGATGCAGGACGTCTTTTCTGTAGGCTGATTCCTTATCCGTAATCAAACCTATAATGGCAGTGTCATCGGCTTGTTGTTGAATGGTGGTGTTTATGTGAGTGAGGGGACAGTCATGTATGAAGAGGAGGGATCTAAGAACACACCCCTGTGGTGTTCCGGTCTTCAGGATGAGAGTGGAGGAAATGTGTTCTCCTATCCTGATGTTCTGAGATCTGTTGCTGAGAAAGTCCAGTATCCAGGTGCACAGTGAGCTCCCTTGCCCGAATGGACCAGATTCCAAAAAAGTTGGTCAAGATGACAGGTCAAAAGTTTAAACCGAGAAAATATATAATTTTAAGGCGAAATATGTTGATTTTGAATTTTATAGTGTCAACAAATCTCGCAAAAAATTGGACAAGGCCATTTTCACCACTGTGAGGCATCCCCTCTTCTTCTTACAATGGTCTGCAAACGTCTGGGGACCGAGGAGACAAGTTTAGAAATAGGAATGCTGTCCCATTCTTGTCTAATACAGGCCTCTAACTATTCACCAGTCTTGGGCTTCCTTTGTTGCACCTTCCTCTTTATGATGCGCCAAATGTTCTCTACAGGTGAAAAATCTGGACTGCAGGCTGGCCATTTCGCTACCTGGATCCTTTTCCGACACAGCCATGATATTGTAATTAATGCTGCACGTAGTCTGGCATTATCATGTTGAAAAATGCAAGGTCTTCTCTGAAAGAGACGACGTCTGGATGGGAGAATATGTTGTTCTAGTACCTGAATATACCTTTCTACATTGATGGTGCTTTTCCAGCCATGCAAGATGCCCATGCCACACACACTCATGCAACTCCTTACCATTACAGATGCAAGCTTCTGAAATAAGCACTGATAACAACTTGGGTTGTCCCGGTCCTGTTTAGTCCGGATGACATGGCGTCTCAGTTTTCCATAAAGAACTTCGAATCGTGATTCTTCTGATCACAGAAATTTTCCACTTTGCCACACTCCATTATAAATGACCCTTGGCCCACACAAAATGCTTGCACTTCTGGGTCCTGTTTAGAAATGGCTTCTTCTTTGTACTGTAGCGTTTCAGCTGGCAATGGCTGATGGCACGGTGGATTGTGTTCACCGACAATGGTTTCTGGAAACATTTTTGAGCCCATTCTTTGATTTTTTTCCTTACAGGAGCATTCCTGTTTGTGGTGCAGTGCCGTTTAAGGGCCCAAAGCGAACGGGCATCCAGTATAGTGTTTCAGCCTTGACCCATACGCACAGAGATTCTTCCAGATTCTCTGAATCTTTGGATGATGTTATGCACTGTAGATGATGATAACTTCAAACTCTGCAATTTTTCAGTGGGAAACACCTTTCTGGTATTGGGCCACTATCTTTCTGCACAACATTGGGGGAGTTGGTGATCCTCTACCCATCTTCACTTCTGAGAGACACTGCCACTCTGAGAAGCTCTTTTTATACTCAGTCATGTTGCCAATGGACCTCATTAGTGGTAATTGGTCTTCCAGCTGTTGGTTACAAGTGCATTTGACTTTTCCACCCTTATCACTACCTATCCCAACTTTTTAAAGATTTGTTGACACCATGAAATTTAAGGTCAACATATTTTCCCCTTAAAATGATATATTTTCTGTTTAAACTTTATCATCTATGTTCTATTTGGAATAAAATGTTGGAATTTGGCACTTCTACATCATTGCATTCAATTTGTATTCACAATTTGTAGTGTCCCAACTTTTTTGGAATCCGCTTTGTACATTACAGTAGTGAGAGGTGAAAGATTGTGGTGAAAGGACCACTAGCTTTCCTTATGTTAAGTCTGTAGGGAGGCTCTGATCTAGTGCTGCTGGAGCTGGATGGGATTGTCATCCCTGTCTGGAAGAGCAGGCCAACTGCGTATTGTTGATTGTTCTGAGGTGTGTGTGATCGTTAGTCAAACTATTCTCTGCTTTCGCCTTAAGGTAGGCAGAGATGTGATCCAGCCTCCCTGTGACTTTAATAAAAGAATAAAGCAGTTCAGCAAATGTTTGTATAAGCTCTGTATTTTCCACACTCATAAAATGTTTACTTAACCACCCATTCACAGTGATAGACGTGACACTGCAGAACCCTCCAGAACAGCCTGTGAGCGAAAGCGGGTGCTCCTGCTAAGGATCGTTCTCCGTCCAAGTGTGCTCTCTCTCTCTCTCTCTCTCTCTCTCTCTCTCTCTCTCTCTCTCTTTCTTTTTTGTCTTTTTCTGAGTGCTCCTCAAAACCTTTTATATTGCATCCTCATTTCCCTCACTTGCATTTTAGTATCTCCACACCAAGAAAAATTGTGAGGAGCATGGCATCAGGGAAATGTTTTAAAAGAAATGAGACATTTCCTCTGAAGAGCCACAACAGTCCAGTGATGCTGATGACAGAGTTACATTAAAATCTCTGTCATTGCATAAGGGCAGGGTATTGATACAGTGATGTGCAGCTCTTTCAGGAAGGCTGTGCTTGTATCGATCAACACTCCTCAATACATAAACTAAATAATTGGAGGTGCTGGCAAAGATAGTGACCTGAAGAACTTCCACTTCTAACATGATGTGAGGGAATGAGGAAGTGACAAACAAGGGTTTTTGAGAAGTTTTCTTTCTCTTACTCTATCTGTTCCACCTCCATCTTGGAACCTGAAGAACACTACATTGATCCATCCATCAGTCCCTATGTCACTGTTCTTAGCACTGTGCTTTTCCGTTGACTTAGTCATGACCTTAAGCTTAGGAGCACAACATAGATGTGAAACATCCCAAATTGTTTAAAATCTTTTTATTCACAGATATATTTCTACCTTTTGGAGGCTTGCGCTCTTGAGTGCATTAGATCTGACTAGCCAGCTAACGTCTAACATGTGAGCACTGAACAATTGTGTTTAATTTGAAATGATGCTGTTGACACGAAAACACTTTTCAGCTAATTCTTGTTTGAGGTAAAGCAAGAGCTTATATTCACTGGGCTGAGTAGCACCCATAATCCGTCACATGATGAAAGATGTGAGCTCTAAATGGTAAAGCACAGTGTGGATACATACAATGTTTACGAACCGTCGGCTATGTCCAAGTCAATGTATTGGAAGTTATAGTATGTGTGTATGTATATAATATATATATAATGTATGTATGTGTGTACATATATATATATATATATATATATATATATATATATATATATATATATATATATATGGTTTCTGAAGAGATGGTCAAATTAACACAGATCGCGGACACTGTCATCTGAGAACAGTTAACGTTCACATCAAATCATTGCTACTTTATTGTGTTTGTTTTTGCTTGACATTTTTATCTTTTCTGTTTTGACTGTTAAATTCGGTAGCACAGTAGAGATATCACTGCAGTAGCTATGACAGATTTGCTTTGTATATTAAGGGACGTATCAAAGGAAAAATCAGTGATATTAATATGCAGGCATGCCTTTCAAGAGTGGATTTTGTGCTTCCACTGGCTTTGATTTCTTAGTGTTATTATATTTTTTGCTTGATTGCTTGAATGTAATATTGGTTATATTAGCAAATTTTCCCTTTCAGTTTTTTAATTCAGATTTTGTGTTCTGTAATATTTATTTCTAATTGATCATTCTGCTTCTTCATCACCATCTACCCACAACCCACGTACAGTACTGTACATGCATCCCGTGGACGGCTGATTTTAAAACAGCTCATGATACAGTGTAATTTGTAAGGTTTCCTTTATTTTAATTCACACTTCACTTCACAGTTCATCAGCTCCAGCTTTTCTGTACATTTTAAAGTGTGTGTGTGTGTGTGTGTGTGAGTGTGTGTGAGATGCTGTGGACAAAAGCTCATTATTTGCACTGCCAGACTACATGAGTCTCTTATTTGATGTCCCTAATAAAGACCTTTATTTAGTAAACATTGAGCTCTCTCTCTCGCTCTCTCTCTCTCTCTCACTGAACTATAAGCATTTTTCAAACTACAAAACTCAGAAAGCTGCTAATTCATGGAAATATTGCAATTGTCTCTATCTCCATTATCTCTGCCTTGGAATTACTCAAGTCCCATTACATCTTAGCTGTGTGTTAAACAGTCTCTTACTCAGAAATAAATCTGCTCTGTGATTCATCTGTGCTTCACCCACAAGCTTCTATGCAACAGCTCAAGTTCTGAGTAATGTTTTTGAAGGAGAAGGTAGACTGACTTCATTCTCACATACAGTACACTGGATTTGTGCACAGGTTATGGAAACGCAGATGGAGGCCATGCTCCGAAGTTCTCTCCAGTCCTAGGACTTTTCATATTACCTGTGAACACCAAAGTAAACCCTTTCTCTGAAGTGAAGCTTGTTCCAATGCAAAGAAATGGTCACAGAAAAGCTGCGTAGTTCGGGTTGGGTGTTTGTAATGAGTATGCCTCTCATGCAACACTCCTGGCCATGAATACTTAATATAGTTTGCTTTAGTGCTCAGAGGTCAGGTGATGATTCTCAATCCTGGAGATAATTAAAGTGAAAACACATTGTATATACGGTGGAATCATGGCTATCCATTTTAGTAACAGTAACCAAGCTAAATGCAAACACAGGACAAAGTAAATCTGGTTCTAAACAGATGCATTATCATTTACAAGAATGAAGAGCTGCAGAAAAATTTAGCAGGGCACATACTGAATGCCATGAATGCAGCCATGAGGTGGGGGGCACTAACCAGTGTATCTCCCCCTCACGCCGGTCCCAAGCCAGGAGGAATGCAGAGGGTTGTGTTAGGAAGGGCATCCGACGTAAAACCAATGCCAAACAGTTATGATGCAAATCAGAAGTATTACCCCCATATTGGATCGGTCGAGGCCCGGGTTAACAACGACCGCCATCAGTGCTGTCAATCAACAGGGTGCTGATGGAAATTGGACTACTGTTGGTCGAAGACGTCGAAGAAGGAGAGGTGGGAGGCGTGCCCGTAGGCAGAGAGAGAAGAGGAAAGGCATGAGTCTAGGACTGAGAGTGGGGACTTTGAATGTTGGAACTATGCAAAGAAAAGGTAGAGAGCTGGCTGACATGATGCAGAGGAGGAAGGTGGACATACTGTGTGTTCAGGAGACCAGGTGGAAAGGTAGCAAAGCTAAAAGCTTAGGAGCAGGGTTTAAGCTGTTTTATCACGGTGTGGATGGGAAGAGAAATGGAGTAGGAGTCATCTTGAAGGAGGAGTTTGTCAGGAATGTTATAAAAGTGAAAACAGTGTCAGACAGAGTGATGAGTCTCAAGTTAGAAATTGAAGGTGTAATGCTCAATGTTGTTAGTGCTTATGCCCCACAGGCATGATGTGAGCTAGAAGAGAAGGGGAGATTCTGGAGTGACTTAGATGAAGTGATGCAGAGTACCCCCAGAGGTGAAAGAGTGGTCATTGGTGCAGACTTCAATGGACATGTTGGTGCAGGCAACAGAGGGGACGAGGAAGTGATGGGCAGGTTTGGTATCCAGGACAGGAACACAGAAGGACAGATGTTGATAGGTTTTGCAAAAAGGATGGAAATGGCTGTGGTGAATACTTTCTTCCAGAAGAAACAGGAGCATAGGGTGACTTATAAAAGCGGAGGTAGGAGCACACAGGTAGACTACATCTTGTGTAGGCGATGTAATTTGAAGGAAGTCAGTGACTGCAAAGTCATAGTGGGTGAGAGTGTTGCCAAACAGCATAGGATGGTGGTGTGCAGGATGACTCTGATGGTGAGAAAGGTGAAAAAGGCAAAGGCAGAGCAGAAGACAAAGTGGTGGAAGCTGAAAAAGTAAGAGTGTCGTGTTGTCTTCAAGGAGGAGTTGAAACAGGCTTTGGGTGGCCAGGAAGTGCTTCCAAATGACTGGACAACCACAGCAAATGTGATCAGGGACACAGGTAGGAGAGTACTTGGTGTGTCCTCTGGAAGGAAAGTAGATAAGGAGACTTGGTGGTGGAATGAGGAAGTGCAGGAGTGTGTACAAAGGAAGAGGTTAGCGAAGAAGAAGTGGGACATTGAGAGGACCGAAGAGAGTAAACAGGAGTACAGGGAGACACAGCGTAAGGCGAAAGTAGCAGTGGCTAAGGCCAAACAGAGGGCGTATGATAACTTGTATGATAGGTTGGATAGTAAAGAGGGAGAAAATGATCTATACAGGTTGGCACAGCAGAGAAATAGAGATGGGAAGGACGTGCAGCAAGTTAGATTGATAAAGGACAGAGAGGGAAATGTATTGACTGATGACAGAAGTGTGCTGGGAAGATGGAAAGAGTACTTTGAAGAGCTGATGAATGAGGAAAATGAGAGAGAAAAAGAGTAGAAGAGGTGACCATTGAGGAGCAGGATGTAGCAAAGATCAGTAAGGGTGAAGTGAGAAGGGCATTGAAGAGGATGAAGAATGGAAAGGCAGTTGGTCCTGATGATATACCTGTGGAGGTATGGAAGTGTCTAGGAGAGGTAGCAGTAGATTTTCTGACAAGAACATTCAACAAGGTACTAGAGAGTGAGCAGATGCCGGAGGAGTGGAGGAGAAGTGTGCTGGTTCCCATTTTTAAGAACAAGGGAGACGTGCAGAGTTGCAGCAACTACAGAGGGATAAAGTTGATGAGCCATACGATGAAGTTATGGGAAAGAATAGTGGAAGCTAGACTAAGGGCAGAGGTCAGCATTTGTGAACAACAGTTTGGTTTCATGCCAAGAAAGAGCACCACAGATGCAATGTTTGCTTTGAGGATGTTAATAGAGAAGTACAGAGAAGGTCAGAGGGAGCTACATTGTGCCTTTGTGGATCTGGAAAAAGCATATGACAGGGTGCCAAGAGAAGAACTGTGGTATTGCATGAGGAAGTCTGGAGTGGCAGAGAAGTATGTTAGAGTGGTGCAGGACATGTATGAGAGATGTAAGACAGTGGTGAGGAGTGCTGTCGGTGTGACCGTCGAATTCAAGGTGGAGGTGGGACTGTATCAAGGGTCAGCTCTGAGCCCCTTCTTGTTTGCTATGGTGATGGACAGGCTGACAGACGAGGTGAGACAAGAATCTCCATGGACTATGATGTTTGCAGATGACATTGTGATCTGTAGTGAGAGCAGAGAACAAGTGCAAGAAAATCTAGAGAGGTGGAGGTATGCCCTGGAAAGGAGAGGAATGAAGGTTAGCCTCAGAAAATCAGAATACATGTGTGTAAATGAGAAGGACCCAGGAGGAACGGTGATGTTACAGGGAGCAGAGATAATGAAGGTGGAGGATTTTAAGTACTTCGGCTCAACAATCCAGAGCAATGGAGAGTGTGGAAAAGAGGTGAAGAAGCGTGTGCAGGCAGGCTGGAATGGTTGGAGAAAAGTGTCCAGTGTGATGTGCGATAGGAGAGTGTCAGCAAAAATGAAGGGAAAAGTGTACAAGACGGTGGTGAGGCCAGCGATGTTGTATGGCTTAGAAACAGTGGCGCTGAGGAAAAGGCAGGAGGCAGAGCTGGAGGTAGCGGAGATGAAAATGTTGAGGTTCTCTCTGGGAGTAACGAGGATGGATAGGATCAGAAATGAGTATATCAGAGGGACAGCCCACATAAGATGTTTTGGAGACAAAGTCAGAGAGGCTAGATTGAGATGGTTTGGACATGTACAGAGGAGGGATAGTGAGTATATTGGCAGTAGGATGCTGAGGTTTGAACTACCAGGCAGAAGGCCTCGAGGAAGACCAAAGAAGAGATTTATGGATGTGGTGAAGGAAGACATGAAGGTCGTTGGAGTCAGAAAAGAAGATGCGGAGGACAGGGTGAGGTGGAGGCGGATGATTTGCTGTGGCGACCCCTGAAGGGAGCAGCCGAAAGTAAAAGAAGAAGAATATATATATATATATATATATATATATATATATATATATATATATATATATATATTCTTCTTCTTTTACTTTCGTTTTATTTTATATATATATATACAGGCTTTTTCATGAATTTGTGGAATTCCTCTACCAGGGACCATAACTTAAATCTTTCTAAGATTTGATATCCAGTATTATTTTCAAATTTTGTATACAGGTATATTGTGGTTGATTTCAAGTTTACCATAGGTTCATATAAGTATCAGTAGGTATTTTATAGTGTGTTTTTATATTCTGAAGAGCCAGTCCAGGCCAGCGAGTCATAGAATGCATACTTCATCCTCGGAATCCATAGAAGAGCCACCACCCCCAGCAGACGTTGGTGCTTGTGTGGAGGTAGTAACTTCAGAGCACAGTTACGCTTGCCAGCCTCATACCCTCAAGCGGAAGTATATTGATACCGTCCAGAAGCTAGAGGAGATACAGACTGATCTCCACAATACAAAGCGTCAGGAGAAGCGTGCCAAGGCCTGCATTGGCAAGATCTTACATGAGCTGGCAGAGCAGAAGAAGCTGTCTGATGATAATCTCGAGATGCTGGAGGCTTACAAAGGTATGTTTAATTCCCTAACAAGTGATAGGCATAATAGAATTTTGAAAGATAAAAGCTGCTGCCTTTAAGAACTTTCCAATGTTTGATGATATATATTTATATTCTCTTCCAATTCTAGACATCTCTGTGGAGCTGTTCAAGAGACCTGCTCATGACTATTCTGAAGATCAGAACTAGTTTGCAACAACTTTACATTTGTACAGCTCAGGCCTATCAGTTTCTGTGAGAGAAACTTCATCTATCACACCCTGCAACTATTCGACGGTATGGTTTTTGTATCTGTAAGTGTACATGTGCAGGCCTTGTTGTACGTACATTTACAGTTAGGTAGTTGATGTTTGGTTTTGAATTCATTCACATACTGTTTTAAATAGATAAGCCATGTTCAGGTTGAGCTTTATTTATTAATTAATTTTCTTGCTTTCAGATATATATTGTGACTGTCAGTATATATATCCATATATAGCCATATATCATTGGAAGAGCCTTTCAACAAGGTTCATGAGTAAGTTACTTCTTCAATCGCTGTTCTAGACAGAAAATTGGTCTCCGGTGTAGATTTGTAAAACCTAACTTTATAGCATCATATGGATGAGGGTTGGCAGTATACATCTGTTGACCTTAGCATTTTCATCTTCTTAAAAATTAGCACAGGAAATGTTTTTATATTATGTGTGTGAAGTTACATAGGGCCCCTCCATAAAATAAGTTCATATGGTGGTGCCACCGGTCATAGTAATTGAATTTCATGAAAAAAATACATATGCTTATTTATCATATATTAAAATATTCCTTATGAACTCTCAGAGTTTTTTGTGCGATGGTACTTCAAATGTCTCTGTTTTTTTTCAGTGTACCTAATGCTAAATAATTCGAGTATTTTATTTCATAGTCAATCCCGCATCAGCTTGCCCAGATGAGGGACCTGGTCCCTGGTCCCTAGACCTCTTGTTGGATAGTACAATTCACATTTTGTTCTTATGTTGCATTCTAGATGGGTGAGTAGCATATCAGCGAACCCTGGAATTTCCCAGCAGGTGCTGAACCTGCTTCAGTCAAAGGCAGCAGCTAATTCAAGAAACCACAGCTACTGTAGCACCATGCCTGATGGAATGTCTCTGAGAAAGCATCTTGACTGGGATCCAAAGCATCAAGAGATGGTTGGCTTTGTTGACCTTGGTGCAGGGTCACTGGAAGGTGGTGCAAAGGCTACTGAGGCATTTGTTGTTATGGCTGTTGGCCTCCAGGGCCAGTGGAAAGTGCCTGTTGCATATTTTTTTAACCAATAGTTTATTAGCAGAAATCCAACTGTGTCCATAATTCACGATTTCATATTTTATAGCTTTGTTTATCATGGCTAACAGTGGTACCAAATTCAATATGTAAAAAAGGTAAATCTGTTGGGCCTTTTACACCCGAGCTTAGTGGCTCATCAAGCCGGTGCTTATCCCCGGTTTCCATAACGTGAAGTGACTTGGAGTTCAACTCCTCCTGGATGGGACACTAGTCCATCGCATGTTACCTTCCCAGTATAATTTTACTGGTACCCATTTATACTGCTGGGTGAACCGAGGCACACTTGTGGTTAAGACCTTGCCCAGGGGTCTTAGCACAGAGGAGGGGTGTTTAACTGGGATTTGAAAACAACCTCCTAATCATGAGCCCAGCACCTTAACTACTACGCCACTGGTAATGGTTTCACATGTCTTGGAATAATAACAATATTCGACATGTCTTATAAATAAATAAAATACATTGACAGACAATTTGTGCTATTTCTGCGTTTTGTGCTTCCAAAAACACATGTACATTTACATGTACATGTACAGACCAGTTACAGTTCGTATGGACCTGTAGTGATTCAGCGATAAGTCATAATTATATTGATCCATATGGACCAGTAGCAAATTCCATGTTTTTCCACAGTGCCTCAATCTGGATCAATCTTCTTTTGTTTTTTCCCCTTTTTTTCAGGGGTCACCACAGCAAATCATCTGATTTGCACATTTGATTTGGCATAGGTTTTTATGTCGGATGCTCTTCCTGAAACAACCCTTTAGCAAGGGACGAAAACACGCTGACAGCTTTGCAGCTACTCTTTTACAAAGGTCAGAAATGGTTGTTTTACATGCCTGTCACCATAGACAGTGAGAGACATGGCCGGCCTCTGATAACCAGTTAGCTGCACTGGAGGAAATAGTGACAACCTTGTGGAGAGTGGGACTCAAACCCCCAGAATCTTTTTTGACAAACTAACAAAGCCCCAAATTCTGGGAGATGCCTGTATATTTGTGGTGCAAATCATTTCCTTATGTTAAATATTCTAAAAGGACTGGGGGTGTTGTTGCATATCATCATGCATGATATTTGTAGAAACGTACCTCATAGTATCAAAAGAAGTTCTAGCACCTTTTCATGATAGTTTTTCTGCCATAATAGGTTCCTTAACTGATTATTCCTTTTATTCTATTTATCATGATATTCAGGAGTTGACATAACAGGAACATGGCTAGACATGAACTTTGTGCTTGCAAACAGACATAGCTGGACTGGACAGATTGATATCTCGACCAGGTTGTTCTACCCTGTGTAGCACAAATTGGCTTTAGTATTTAAATACTCATAGTTATAGTATTTGTTTGGTTGCTCTGCTAAGAAAACCAAAAAGCAAGTTCTGTAATATATTGCTACTTTAACAGAGAGAAAAAACATTCTTTTATATTCGCTCAGAGTTAAGGCACTTGTGCAGGTTTATAAGCAATTTATGAGCAAAAAATGTACAGTATAACCAAAAAAAGTCCACCATCCTGCCTGGAGTGGCTGTAACAGCCACCTCCTGCCGCCCTCCTGCCCATTCAAAAGGGTCTGAAAAGTGTATCCTGAGAAAATTCTGGCTCTTTTCTATAGGTCTAATTATTTGGCTTGGCACATAAAATTTGATGTTTTCCCCTCCTGATAATGGTTACAGGTTATACAGGTTATATCTTTTTCCTTATAGTGGCTCAAAAAAATTAATATCACATTTGAAAATATATTGATTATGTTGCACTGTGGGAAGAGTAACTGCTGTATGGAAGTCAGATAAGAGTCGGCTCAAAGAACCGGCTCGTTCACATTACTACAACATTGTTTGTTTGCTAGTATTTAAATTCACTTAGTACTGTAATTAGTAAAGTAAGAAATAAATGGGGAATTGGTGGCCTGGTGGTAAAGGTGCTGGATCACTGATCCTAAGGTTGGGAGTTCAAGCCCCACTCTCCACGGGTTGTGACTGTCCCCCTGGTGCAGCGAACTGGGTTATCAATGGCTGGCCATGTCTGTCACTGTCTGGTGGGAGGCTGTAAAAGAACCATTGCTGGCTTTCGACAAGAGTAGCTGCAAAGCCATCAGTGTGTTTCCACCCTGCAATGGCCTGACGAGCTGTCCAGGATGTACTCTGCCCTCACCCGGAGTAGGCCGGGATGGGCGCCAGCCTTGTCGCGACTCTAATTAGGATTAAGCGGTTCAGAAAATGAACAAATCAATGCGATAGCATGGCATTCCCCAAATACCTAAAAATGTCCAGTGGTAACAAAATTGGTACATTTTTTGGTCATTAAAACTGTGCCGTTTGCAAAATGTATCACACGAGGATTCGTTCATTCATTATTCAATTTGATTTTTAAAATACCTAATTACACATCCACTCATTTGCTGAACCGCTTAAATTTCCAAAGGTGGCTGGGAGGCTGGAGCCTATCTCAGTCAACATTGGATGAAGGTGGGGTACGTCCTGGACAGCTCACCAGGCCATCGCAGGACCAACACACATGTACTCCAATTTCACTGAAGCTCGGCAGACTTGCGGAAGCAAAAATGTTGTCATCTACAAACGTTCCTCAATTATTCCCTCATCTTCCGTGTCATTCCGTATGATTCCGTATGTGTTCCTCCACTTTTGGCAGACCAAAATCTTCCGCGAACGTGCTTTTGAACATGTTCAAAAGAACGTTTAAGGAAAAATTTTCCGTGAGTGTTCCCTTTGACGCCGTAGTCCTTCCGTAAACATTCCGTCATTTCCGCAAATGGTCCGTAATCTTTACTTTTATACCGCAAGTGTCCCCCCCCTCTTCCATATGGTCAAAAGCAGCCACGGAACAGTCGCATTCATCTACGGATCCCCACGGAATACTCACAGAAGGCACACAATACATACGAAACAATAGAGAAACACTGTGAAACTTCCGTAGACATTACACAAAACAAAGCAGAATGGTCGCGGAATACATACGGAATAGTTGCGGATAGCAGGAAAGACTTACGGAACACTCACGGAATTCACTTCAACTATAAATACAGGCACGCAAGACAAAAAGACATTCGAGAGATGCCACAATGCCGAAAGCCAAGAAGAAGACAACCACCAAGAGGCCATGGTCTCCAACGCCGGAAACCCCAGTTGAAGAGCCTTCTCAAGAAGCCAAGGTCGAATTGGATGTCGCTTCCGATATCGCTGCTGACTTGAACAAGAAGGCACGAGTATATATCAAGCTTACCGACGATGAGGAGCGGGCCATGGTAGAGTTCATCCAGGCGAACGAGTGCCTTTGCGACAAAAACCTCCTATGCTGGACAGACAAACCACACAAGGCCAGGCTCTGGGCTGATCAGGGTTCATGGGGAAGACGGACGAGGAGCTGAAGCAGTGGTTCCATAGTGTGCGGACGAGGCTGGGAAAACTTAGACGTTGGAACTCAGGCCAAGCTGACCTGAACATGTCTCAGAGGGACCAGTGGATATACGACAGCTTTAGCTTCCTATGTCTACACATTGCCTTCAGAGAGACAACGTTCCGCCGCTGTATCTCAGCAAAGATTGCTGCTGCATCTGGCTCCGGCAGTTCCATGCCCACCACCACTGCGTCCATAAACCTACCAGACTACCATAAACGTCGGAGGGGTCACAGGACAGTGCAGCTGTCAACCTCCAGCTGGCAGAAGAGGCAACACCCATTATCCCCCTCAACGCAACGCCGGTCACTACAGCATCCAGGTCCACCTTGATAATGTCTGGAGCTGCAATATCCAGCCTTGACGACAGAGCCGACCAGATTCTCGCAGCAGTCGAACAGCTGGTGAGACAGAGTAGGGCAGTACGGACGGCTGATGAGTCAGAGAGGGTGAGTTTCACCAGGTGGGCGGCAGCTGTGCTGCAGAATCTCCCAAAACCTGTGTTTTGGCATGCCAAGTTGAAGATTTAAGAACTGCTGAATAACTGCTTGGACAGAGCTGAAGCCTTGGAGATGCAGCCACAGGAACAACCACCTCCTACACAGCAGCAGTCACAGCAGCTCCAGCCTCCTCAGCAGTATTCGCTGCAACACCATCAGCAGCTTTCACAGCAGCTTCAACCACCACCTCTGCACCAGTGGCATCAGCAGCATCACTGGCTGCCCCCACCGACGCAGTGGACCACGCAGCTGTCTGGTCCACCCGTGCCTGTTTGGAGATCTCAAGACGTGAGATGGGCAACACCACCGTGCCCACAACAATCGAGGTCGTGGTCGTCTGCAGGAGAGCACAAACCACAACCCGGCAGACCAGTCAGTTGCCCTCCAGTTACATGCACATCAATGCCTGCAACCACCCCTGCGGCTGAGTCCAGCCTGTACAACTTTTCCAGTGTGCACAGGCAGTGTTGTGATGACTTCGAGGACTCAAACTCCACCAGTGACTCGGGAGACTTTTGTGTTTTTGTTTTTTTTTTTATTTCAATTTATTCAATAATTTCAATTCATTTACCTTATTTTTTCTGTTTTCAGGTTCATGTAATAAAGTTTTGATGTTCTAATCACTGTGGTTTTGACTTGTGTGCATTTTTTTTAGTCTCGAATGGTTTATAGAAGGTGCAAATAAAACGAACATATTGACATTATTGATATTAAACATATTAACATATTGTAAATTATAAACATATGGTAAATTATAAACACATTGACATATTGATATTAAAATTTTAAAAAGACTTTAATACAAACAAGAGTCAATAACAACACACAATTTCTCAACAACAACAGAAACAACAGAATATAATATGGTAGTTCAATTAAGGACCCATCATTGTCATACTTTCTTCTGGCTGTTAGCATATGGCTGCCAAGAGACTTTTCCAACTTCTCTGTTCAAGTAGAGCTTCAGGTACTCTCTCTATCTCTTGACCTCTACAGTGTCTCTGTTGGAACCCACCACATGTTCCAAGTCATGCGCCACTGTCCTGGAATAATGTTGTGGTCATCGTCTTCTCGGTCCAAAACTGCATCCTGGGTGACAGTGTATCTTATCCTCATGATGTTGTGAAGACAGACAGCAGCTTCAACCATAAGTCTGACTACATCGTCCTTGTTGCAGTGTAGACAGTAGGAACTGCCAGCGATTGGCCAAGATGCCAAATGCACTCTCAACCACTCGACGTGCTGTGGATATCCTATAGTTGTACGCCAGTTCTTCCTCTGTAAAAGCTCGCCTGGAATATGGCTTCATGAGGTACTTCCTGAGAGCAAAAGCATCATCACCAACAATGAAGTATGGCATGACAGTGTCATCTTTTGGCAGACGTTCTGGTGTGGGGAAGTTGATGGTGCCAAATTCGATGCACTCTTTGAGCTCCGAGGTGTCGAATATCTGGGCATCAGACATGTGGCCCATGCCACCGACGTCTATCCATAGGAATCTGTAGTTGGCATCTACAAGTGCTAGCAGAACAATGAAGAAAAATCCCTTGTAGTTGTGATAAAAGGTTCCATTGATCAAAGGTTCCAAATGGTGGTTTTCTAATGGCGACATGTTTCCCATCCAAGGCTCCAACAGCATGAGGCAGGTTCCATTTTTCCTGGAAATCCCAGCTGAGTGATTTCGATTCCTGCACAGTATGTGGACACTGTATGACCTCGTATTTGTAGTGGTCGATGATGGCCTGACAGACCTCTGGTAGGAAACTTGCGATGGTGTGACGAGATACCCAGAGGAGGAGACTTGTTGCCCGATGCCAGATGACGCATGGTGACAGCTAGTTTCAGACCAGGACTGAGTGCACTTCTGAAGTTAGTATTATTCTTTGTCAGTCTAGGAGCCAAAACCATCAAAACTTCGATGCACTCTTTGAGCTTCGAGGCGTTGAATATCTGGGCATGAGACGTGTGGCCCATACCACCGACGTCTATCCATAGGATCCTGTAGTTGGCGTCTACCAATGCTCGCAGAACAATGGAGAGAAATCCCTTGTAGTTGTGATAAAAGGTTCCTGAAAATGGTGGTTTTATAATGGTGACGTGTTTCCCATCCAAGGCTCCAATGGCATGAGGCAGGTTCCATTTTTCCTGGAAATCCCAGCTGAGTGATTTCCATTCCTGCACAGTATGTGGACACTGTATGACCTCTTATTTGTAGTGGTCGATGATGGCCTGACAGACCTCTGCTAGGAAACTTGCGATGGGTGACGAGAGACCCTGAAGTTATAGGCTAGAGTAGAATACTTGTCGCCCGAGGCCAGATGACATGGTGACAGCTAGTTTCAGACCAGGACTGAGTGTGCTTCTGAAGTTAGTATCCATCTTTGTCAGTCGAGGAGCTAAAACCATCAGCAACTTGTCAAACAGTTCAGCTGGGACTCGGAGATAGTTGAACAAGGACTGCTTGTCTTCGCTACGGAGCTCCTCCATGAGGTTGTCATAATTCCCAAGGCCAATTCTTCTTTCCACCATCAGCCATGAACATACCCAGAAGCGTTTGGGTGTGTATCTCCTTTTTTTGGTCGTCCTCTACGGTCGTCTCATTGCATTTTTGTGTATTGGTGAAGCAACAGCAGCACGTGGAGCAAGGCATTTCTCTATCCTTGTCCATTTTGGAGAGCTTCTTGATGTTTCCAGTATTGGGTCACTTGGCAGAATGAGCTTCCCTGGTCGAATCCGCGAGTTTATAGACGTAATCAGAAGCAAATCCTTTGATCATTGCCGATTTTTCTGTATTGAAAGGTGTTTACGCCGGGTATTCATCAGTTATTCTGTGTTGAACGTAAACATTCCGCTTTCGTTCCGCGTGTTTCCGCAATCATTCCAAAGCTCTTCCATCTGAAACAGAGTAGTACCGTAGTTATTCCTTGAGTGTTCCGTGCTTTCCGTGAACGTTGTATGCATTCCTAAATTGTACCGTAGTCTTTCCGTGTCTGTTCCGCATATGCCGTGAACGTTCCGAAAGCGTTCCGACTGTACAATTTTCCGTGGGATTTTGACCCATTTCCCATGTAAAAATGCCGAAGCTCCTCTGGAGACTTCGTTCTGCGCCTTTCTGCCACAATCATTGCATTCCATGCTCCAGTGAAATGGGGGCACATGAGGGGTGATTTCTAACAGCCACTTAAAGCCTAATGTACATACAGGGGGTGGACAAAATAATGGAAACACCTCAAATTTTGGCATCATAATCTTTGAACATAATTTAAACAATCAAAACTTGGCATATGTTGTTATTTTTTGTATAATAATTTTGTTATTTGATATGTTGATGTAAAATAAATGTATTTTTTTCCTTTTTCAGATATTGAAAACATTAAACAGATATTGAAAACATTAATCATACCCCATAATGGCAGACCTCTAAGATTTTAAAAGAGGCCAAATTGTTGGTGCTCGTATGGTAGGTGCTAGTGTAACAAAAACTGCCCAAATGTTCGGTGTTTCAAGAGGTACTGTCTCAAAAGTAATGACTGCCTTCGAAAGATGGAAAAACGTCCTCAGCAAAGCACAAGTCCGCCGTCGTCTTTAAAAGAGTTGAAGGGTATTCTAACTGAAGAATGGCTTAAAATTCCTTTGGAAACAATTCACAAGTTGTATGAATCAATACATATTATTTTGTCCACCCCCTCTATCTTTGAACTGTAGGAGGAAATCGAAGTACCCATAAGAAACTCACACAAGCATGGAGAGAGCAAGCAAGCTCCACACAAGCACACCCACCAAGCTCAAGATTCAAACTTGGGGCTATCTTGCTGTGAGGCAGACATTTTAACCATGTAGCTACACCAAATCACCAAAAACATCAAATGCTGTGATTTATTTTATATTAAGTATATAAAAAAGGAATTTGAACTTAACTATTAATTTTAATTAAATAATGTGTGTGTGTGTGTGTGTGTGTGTGTGTGTGCGCACGCGCATATATATACTAGTATATATATTGTGTAGAATGGGACTCGAACGCCTATATCTTATATCTATCTAATATATATATATATATATATATATATATATATATATATATATATATATATATATATATATATATGTGTGTGTGTGTGTGTGTGTGTGTGTGTGTGTGTGTGTGTGTGTGTGGGTGCATTATAATATCTATGAGTCAGACGTAATTACAAGCTTTGATTAAGTTAGTGACCCAAAATAAAGCTGAGACAAGGAGTCAGGTTTTTTTGCATTTCTGTAGTGTGTCCACCATCTAGTGGTGAACTCTGGGTGATTATTTAAAAAATTACATTAAAACTTATTTTATGGCTCAATTATGAGTTCACATTTGTTTTTATACTGGCATTTCAATGTTTATTCATTTAATGAGAATGATAAGCTTTTGCCACCCATTAAAATAGCAACCAGTTTATGTTACAAATATTTTCATATAACCATATAACCTAACTGGCTTTCTCCATCGTCCTCTTATCCTGTACATGACACCTCCTCACTTACTTACATATGCACACAACCATACAATATAGAGTCTGATGTAAGGTAAACCACTAGCTATCCTATTTAACCCTTCAAACTGGCTGCAGGTTTTGTACTCGGGAGACGTTCAGCCAGCTGTATGAGGCCTACAGAAGCGATTTGTAAGAGCCCGGTCTTCCTTGTCAGCCTTTCAGGAACTGGCTTAAACTGAGAGATTGTCTTGAAGCCAGCAAGTGTATCAGCAGTACCACAGAGGCATCCAGAGGAATGAGCGCAGCACGGTGCCTGCTGCCATGCCAGCCAGCAAGCCCAGTGCTATCTGCTCTCCAATCCAGTTATCACTGTGTGCCCTGTGCACCCAGACATGATGCGTACCTGAAAAAAAAACACAATGGAGTGAGAATACACATAACAGTAAACCAGCGAAAATCATAAAGTAATTACTCTATATGTAGTAAGCATGGGTCGGTAAATACAGAAAACAAGTACAGTATACTACTGTGAGCACGGATGTATTATAAGACTCATCATACGGGACGTTGTTTATCATCTCCACCAAACATTTAAGAGATTTGATTTTGGATTGTCAAGGTCAAGGTCAGAGGAAAGGTCACAAAATTTTGGATTGCTTCCTAACTTTAAAATGGGTCTATTATGAAACATTAATAATAAAAAAAAAAACATAAAAAGGTTTGCCCCCCCCCCCCCCCATTTAGTCATATTCAATTCCAACCCATCAAGTATTACCTTCCCTGTGAGCATCACCAATCCCCTCTGTGACATGACCTGCTGCCACCCACCTCTTTACGAACTGCTAGGCATGCATATTTGGGTGGACTTAACACACTCAGAGGAAAAATGCTATCTGAGCCCTTGTACAAATGAGCTCACAGACGCCGATGATTTGCTGGTGATCCCTGTGACTGAAAGCTCAGACAATTAGTTTCCATGAAGCTCCCAGTTGCAGCATCAGCCTAGATTTAAACTTGGTCAATGTGCCACTCAGGAGCCATATCTGGGTGTTAACATTTCTTATCCAGAGCGACTTACAATTATGCTTTTTTTATACAACTAAGCAATTGAGGATTAAGGGTGTTGGTCAAGGGGCCAACAATGCTTACAGTGGGAATTGAACTGCTGATCTTCGGATCACTTTGGATTCCCCCAGTGTAGCAAACTAGGTTATCAAAGGCCGGCCATGTCTCTCACTGTCTATAGTGTGAGGCATGCAAAAGAACCATTCCTGACTTTCGACAAGAGTAGGTTACATAGCCATCAGTGGGTTTCCGCTCTGCGATGGCCTGGTGAGCTGTCCAGGGTGTACTCTGCACTCACCCGGAGTCAGCTGGGATAGCCGCCAGCCTCTCTGTGACCCTAATTGAAAATGAATGAATGAACCTTTGGCTCAGTAGCCAATTGCTTAAACTGTTAAGCTGCCACTGCCATTAATTAAAAACAATATTAATAGGACCACATGTTTTATTTATTCATATTTGTTACATCAAGCACCTGTGTGGTCATGGTACCTTGCACTTTAAGGGCTGCTACTAGAGATTACCATTTTTCATTTAACACTGACCACGACTGTTATTAATACTCACTCAACATCCCACCAACTGACTAATTTTAGATATAAAGGTTTCCCCCCAAACCAATAGATTTTTTTATTCTATTTTCATGGAGCCAACAGGTTTAAAGGGAAGTCCATTCATCCCTCGCCTCAGTGACACTCTACAGCTCCTTCTGGGGATCCCAAGGTATTCCCAGAGCAGACAGGATCTACAATCCCTGCAGCAAGTCCTGGGTTTTCCTCTGGGGCCATTCCAGTTGAATGTCGCCGGATCACCTCCAATTACATGTTTGTTACCATTGTTTTTATCCTTTAGTTCTATTCTGGTCCATATAGTGCTTTATTTTCCAATTACAATTTCAGGTGTTCATTAATTTTCTGTAACCGCTTCATCCTAATTAGGGTCGCGGGGAGGCTGGTGCCCATCCCAGCCAACTCAGGGCGAGGGCAGAGTACACCCTGGACAGCTCGCCAGGCCATCGCAGGGCGGAAACACGCTGACGGCATTGCAGCTACTCTTGTCGAAAGTCAGCAATGGTTCTTTTACATGCCTCTCACCGTAGACAGTGAGAGACATGGCCGGCCTTTGATGACCCAGTTAGCTGCACTGGGGGGTACAGTGACAACCTTGTGGAGAGTGGGACTCGAACCCCCAACCTTTGGATCAGCAATCCGGCGCCTTATACCACTAGACCACCACTGCCCCCTTTTTAAAACAATTTCAGTTGTTTTAATTAGAATGTACAAATATAACTTATAATTAATTAATTAATTAAAGTGCATTGCGTTAAATTACCTCCATTACCACTGCCCGGTGTGATGTATACAGCATTGTGTCCATTAACAGGAACAGACTGATACGAGTCATTATAGGGATCATAACTGTAGAACTTGGAGCAAAAGGAAATATAGAGTAGGGAAAATTAGGAAGAGAAATGTAATTTCCAAAAAATAGAGGTATGTTCAAACGGGGTACACGCACTTGATTACACATGATTATATTAATTAACCAATTAGACTAATAAAGAAGGGTTTTTCAGCTGATGCTAAGAAGATTGGTGCATCTGTCTACTTCTCATTTAGAGTTAAAATTGATTCATAGTGACCTTATATTCATGTTATAAGAGTCCTGGACAAGTGTGCAACTTACAGGACTCTGTTTTGCTTCCATGATTGTCAGTTTCCAAGCCCTGACAAGAGAAAAGATACAACAGGAAAATTAATTGCTGTGACAATAACAATGAAAGAGTAAATGTGGAAATAAAAGGAAGGGCACCCACAGAGCCTCATCCTCACTGTTTGCACACAGGAGCACAGTGGATCCATCATTCAAGTACAACACCAACAGATTCTCCCTTGGGTGACTCTCTGGTGGAGATATGCCTGTTTCCAAATAAACATCTGTTAAACATACTGTAAGGTGAAGCATTTTGGGCTTTTTACACCCAACTCTAGAGGCTCATCACGGCCAGAGCTAATCCGGGTTTTTGTAACATGAAGCGACTAGGAGTTCATCTTGTCCTGAATGGAATGCTGGTTACCTTTTCACTATCCATTTATACTGCTGGGTGGACTGAAGCACACGTGGCCAAGGGTCTTAGCACAGTGGGGATCTAATGGGGAAATAAACTGTATTCTATGCAAACACAGAAACAACATGTACCAGAAAGGCCCCTGGATCAAACCTGGATTGAACCAGGATCCTTCTAGCTCTGAGGTGAGAGTGATAATGCACTACCTGTCTCGCACAATTATCAATAAAAAAGAGAATTCACCAAATTTTTGTCACGTGGCTCACCTGTACACTCAAGACCGGATTTCACGTTCACACACGAGCTCTTCAGGCTCACTTTGACTTCATAGTCCTTCCTCGAGTCTGTCTTATAAAAGACCAGGCTTCCATCTATCCACAGGTCACACCAGTTCAGCCTCCAGCGCCTGAGGATGGACGCTATAAGGCAGATTTACACTTGACTGGTTTCTCTAATGACTCAGAGCATTAATAATAAGAGCTTTAGATAATAATATTTAGTGCAAGTGCTTAGAGGTTGATGCTGATAATGGACGCAGGTTCCCTGGCAGAGAATCAATAAAAATACTTTGATTGACTTTTACTGAAGTCACCAAAGCGGTAGAATTAAAGATTAGTACAGCTTAAATGGTTGTGCTTAAATGGAAGATGGGCCTTTTTTCCCCTCATACCTGTGCATATTAGATAAAGAATAAGACTGCAACAGGAAAAGAATCAACAGTGGGTGTGGCCTAATATGAAGCTGAACTGGATTAAGAGTGATGTGGGTTATGTCCAAATTTAATCATATTTCATGTTATCACTAAATGAAGTTAATAAATAAGTAAATGCATTTGGTCCTGTAACGCCTGTAGAGTGTAATGTGTTTGAAAATCTAAAGAAGCCGCATTAGCTTTGACACTGGAGACTCCTTACAAAAGACTTGCGCAACTTTAATGGTTCGGACCTTTCCACTGGATTGATTACAGGCATGTGCCACTAAAATGTCTCCTCTAACAAGCTTAAAGAAAACCTGTAGAATGTAAAACTCGCCAAGCCCCAAAAGCAAAAAAAAAAAAAAAAAAAAAAAAAAATATATATATATATATATATATATATTTTTTTTATATTTCTTATCCACAATTTGATTCACAAAATCTAAGGACACCCTCCAATCAGGTCCCATCTCTCGTAAAAATAACTGAATAAATAAAATTTTCAAAGTTTTTTTTTCACCCCCTGCTGGCTATGTCGCAATGTGACGCTTTCAGAAAAATAGCTCCTCTTCACAATGTGAAAAAATCTTTAAAAAAATTCCTGGATACAGAATTTAATCTGGACCATATAATTGAGTATTTCTAATCCAAAGTTTCACCTTTTATAATAAACAAATGTGTGTATTAAAAAACCAAGTACTGTATGTAGTATGTATTTATATAACAAAGTAAGTATAGATATTAATAATTCTAATTAATTATATTGGGACATTAAAACTCATCAAACTCTTCAAGCGCTAAAGCTTCTGTCCATTAACATCTACCTCTACAGCACTGTGTTTAGTCATTCCCTATTTATAGCTTCTTTATCTCAGTTATCACTCTCTATCTGTTGCCTATAGGGTGCAGTCCTGCCAAATCTCCATTTAAAACATTTACACAGCCCTATGCTTAAAAATGTATTTTTGTTATTAAAGATTATATACACCAGTATAAAAGGATTCAGAACATTTTAAACGTGTTACATGGATGTTTAAAAATGTTTTGTCACGAATTAAATACCAGCTGTTCCTGTACTCTCTGTAATTCAGAAAAGGTATTTATTTGTTTGCTTTATTTAAATACTCTGGATTGATATGTGCCTTGATATTTGAAGGAAGATTCACAACCGTGCTACTCACACTGTCGCCAGAGCCAGCCCGACTTCAGCAGAGTCATGATGCCGATTTATTCTGTGACTTTTTTGGAAGCCTTGCGGAAAAAAGCAGTCTAATATAGAAATTAATTCCTATAAAATAAAATAAAC
Source organism: Plotosus lineatus (assembly GCA_024760905.1). Classification (NCBI taxonomy): domain Eukaryota; kingdom Metazoa; phylum Chordata; class Actinopteri; order Siluriformes; family Plotosidae; genus Plotosus; species Plotosus lineatus. Next base: position 26,989,495 of record CM045743.1, read on the forward strand.
ATGAAAATTGAAATCAAAGTGAGGCATGAGTGTGTTCTTGGAGGAAAATGAATGTGTGTATTTACACCCTGGTGACTTGACTAATCCCATAGAGAGGAGGAGGAGGAGGAGGAGGAGGAGGAGGAGACCATAATCTGGGATTACAGATCTCCCTTAACTACCAACCTCTAAAATATTCTGCCTTGAATTTTTTTCCTGGTGGGTTTAAAAACAGATGGCTTTTTCCTGATTAAATTACTTCGTTTACGACATACTGTACTGTACTGTATATAGACGCTGTATATAATGAGTTAGTGTAAATATAGTAAGTGATTATGTGTCTGTCATTCACATACATTCTGCCAGCTTTAAACAATGCACATCACAACGATCACACTTTTTCAGTGACTTCCTCATTTGCGGAACGGCTTAATCCTACCAGGGTTGCATGAAGGCGGGACCCTGTCTCAGCCAATTCTTGGTGAAGGCAGGGTACACCCTGAACTGCTCACCAGATCATCACAGGGGAGCACATACAACCATTCCCTCACACTCACATTCACATTCTAGGAGCAATTTGGATTAACGAATTATCTGAATGTACATGTCTTTCGACTGTTGGATGAAACTTCAGTACCTGGAGGAAACCCATGCAAGCACTGGAAGAACAAACTCCACATAGAGATCTAACCCTGTTCCTTCTTGCTGTAAGACAGACATGCTAACCACTAGACCACACTATTATTTATTGAGTTATTACTAATTCGATAAAGTTCTGTACAAAATGTTCTGGTAACCCAATCATCAAACAAACATTTGCACCCTTTAGGCACCCAATGGCACCGCCTGGATCTTTTTGCTGTGCGGCAGAAATGCTCACACTACGCCACTCTGCTGAAACAACAAGTACAATGTTATAGTGATGTTGTTATAGTGAGGTGATGTTTCTTGATGCAGAAAGAGTTTGCACTCTCCCCATATTTGCGTTGGGTTTCTTTAGGTACCATCCAAAACAACACACATTAAGACAAACGGCTACTGTTCATTGCTCATACTGATGAATGTGAGTGTGAATGGGTATAAAAGAACATCCACATTGGTCATTTTGAAAATAATAATAAAAGATATCCTCAGTCATGTATGCTAAACACACCGACCTTCTTGTACTAGTTCGACCTGTTCCTGATGCATCGTCATGGTAACTGTCCATAGCAACACCCTGCAGCCAAGTACGATGCTGCCAGGCCGTGAGCTTTTTTTAGTCACAGCTGTGTGTGCAAATATGTGCAAAAGTAAGACAGGCTTATGAAGAGGTGTGTGAGAGCCACTCGAGATGAACAATCAATATTGCACTGTCTCTATCCTGACACTTTCACTTCTATGATCCTCTTATAGGAATATTTTTGTTAACTCTTTAAATCTATGAATTATGCTATGCACGAATAAAGAAAATCAATCTACTGTCCCTAGACAACAGATCTGCTTTGTGTGCTCCTGCTAACCTTACATACAGATGTATATTGTCACAACCAGCCAGGTGGAACCGTCTCAATGCATGAGATGCGATTTATATTATGTACATAAGTAAATTCTATAATTTGTGCAAATTAATTGGTTATTTAGAAAAACAAATATGTCAATAACCTGGTTTGGCAGTGAGGGAAAATGAGGTTATCAGTACAACAACAAACACTTGACCTTCAGTGTTTCAGTAGAAGGACTCCCCTTTGTCTCATGCTCACATTTCTACCACTAGAGGGTCGTAATTCTACTGGACATAAAAGCCAGACACCATTTCAATTCCAGCGGCTTTGATTTCTGTAAGTGATCTTGTCAGAATCTGCTCAGTGTGTAAGCTTGTTTGATCAGGAGCTCAGTGTCGCAGTGTGTATTATACACAGAAATCACAAATATATTAAGATTTAATGGACAGTTCAACGATCCATTGAAAGGCTAATACACAAACATACAACCATTCACATTCACACCGTGGGCGGTTTAGCAAGTTGTGCTTGTTTTTGGATTGTGGGAGGAAACATTAGCACCCAGACTAAACCCATGCAAGCACAGGAAGAACATACAAACTCCATGCAGAAAGACCCTCGCCAAGCCTGGGAATCTATCCTGGGGCCTTCTTGCTGTGAAGCAGACATGCCAACCACTGTGCCACCCTGGTTAGATTTAAAATAGAAATTAATCAAATATGATGTGGGTGGCACTGTGATGTAATGGGTGACATGTCCAAATCACCAAAAAAAAAAAAAAAAAAAAGTTTGGAGTCATTTGGGCTTGGTGAAGATGTTTCTGAGTGGAATTTACATATTCATCCTGTGTCCGTGTGTCTCCTGGCACTCAAGTTTCCTCTAAAGACATCCACGCTGGGCTAACTTCTTCTTCTTCTTCCTCTTCTTCTTCTTCTTCTTCTTTTACTTTCGGCTTTCCCCTTCAGGGGTCGCCACAGCGAATCATCTACCTCCATCTCACCCTATCCTCTGCATCTTCTCTTATACCAACTGCCTTCATGTCCTCCTTCATTACGTCCATGAATCGTCTCTTTTGGACTTCCTCTAGGCCTTCTGCCTGGTAGTTCCAACCTCAGCATCCTACTACCAATATACTCACTATCCCTCCTCTGTACATGTCCAAACCATCTCAATCTAGCACTTGTGTTGGCTGCAAACTGTTCAGGGTGTACCCCGTCTTTGCACCGTGTTGGCTGTAACGGGCTCCGGCCTCCCTTGTGGTAATAATTGTACTTATTATGTACATTTTGATTAAATGACTGTGAAAGTTTTATTATCTTTAATGTTTAAAACGGAATGTTTTGTGTGGGGTTTTTTTTTGGGGGGAAAAGAAGAGTCGACTCATTTGGCGTTTTCGCATGAGCCTAAAGAGCTACTAAGCCCTGCTTTGTCTCATCAGATTGCAAAATGCATTGTGCACGGCTGGCCTTCATGTGGAATTCCGGAAGCAGGAAGGTGTGATGTCGGATCTTTAAAAGGAATCCTTGACAAAAATATATCAGAAAGAAAGTAAGAATCGAATCTTTGGGTGTTCTTCGACAACATGGAAGCTGTTCCTTGGTAGCTCTGGTGCCCTCTGCCCATAGACTTCATATTGACTCTTCCTCTTTTTTTTTCCTTCTCGCTTTTCCTTCCCATCCCCCACTTTGGGTTGAATGCCGATGTCACCAGCAGCTCCGCTTACGGAGCCGAAAGTGCAGAAGCAAAAGCGCAGGAAATTTATTAATTTGAACAAAAGCGAAGGCGGCCTGCGAAAAGCGCGAGGAGGTTAAAACGGATCCGAAATAGAAACCTTCAGCTGCGGTTCGGTGAGTGTTACACACACACACACACACACACACATACACACACACACACACACACACACACACACTTCTGTTTCTTTTCATACGTTCACACGTTTATTGAACGTTCAATGTTATATTTGCTTCTCTGGTGCCTTTTTTTCTACCGTAATGTACGTTTTCATGGATACAGCTCGCGCTCGCAGTTTGCAGTCGCATTCGCACTCACGGCGGAAGACAAAAAGATCCTCACGAGCTCGCACAGATTTCTGAGTATTATTGTCATAATTTATTATTATTATTGTTATAATTATTATTATTGTTGCTGTTGTTGTTGTTATTATTATTATTATAATAACCAAAAACCTATTAGCATGAGTGAGCAAGACATAATGCACATCATATAGACCGTGACAGGAGGAAGAGGTGGCGGAGGTGGAGGTGGTGGTGGTGCGGCGGTGGTGGTTGGTGGAGTGACTCCGACCTCTTATGTTTCTCCTCCGGCCCTTTTTTTTTTTTTTTTTTTTTTTGGAGACCTGAATTGCAAAATGGTGTCGGTAGTCCGAGAGTGTGGATCATGTTGCAGAAAAAGAAAATGCGAAATACTGTACCTGAGATTTGAGACAAAAAAAAAAAAAAAAAAAAAAAAAAAAAAGGTGCATTGCGTTAGAAAGAAACGCTTATTTGTCGCGTGTGCACCGAACAAAATGGATAAATCCTCTGTTATTGAATTAACAGCAACTCGTAATGTATGCACATCACAGCAAATCACATCACATCCCTCCTGTGTAAGAAGTCACATCGCAAGACCATAACCACTTGCACTTGAGCCCAAATCTGCACTGATAAATGAACGATTGCTTTATCAACGCTGATTAATATTATGCGTAGAATTATGCGCTCAATAACACCAACATTTTTTATGTAGTTCCGGCTGACTTGTCAGATTCATTCTTTTCCAGAACTGATGGTATCTTGACGGCCACATCTGTAATCTCAGTTCCGGTTTTTGCAAGTGCACAGGTTGAAGAAGCATCTGTAATTTTAATTAGCTTGGTGCACTGTTTATGAATGATCCTGGATGACTTGGGATCGATAACTCTTGAAGCATTTAAAATTGAACGCGCACTGATGGCTGAATTAACACTTCCATTTCCTCTGCACAAGACCCATTATGTCCTCATGTAAAAAAAAAATTGAGGTACCATTGCGTACCTAAAGGGTGCAAATGCTTGTTGCTGAGGGGAGATACCCTTTTATTAGTCAATTGTGTACCCTTTCATGCCAGAACATTGTTGAACAGAACCTTATCAAATAAGTAATCATTAATCGGGTGGTGTAATGCTTTGTACACAGCAAGAAGGGTTAGTTTTGAGTCCCAGGCTCAGGGATGGCGTCTTTTGTGTGAAGTTCACATGCATTTGTGTGTATTTCCTCAGGGTATGTGATGGTATAGTGAGCACTTTTATTGTATACCTCACCTTCACTGAGTGTTGGCAGAGACAGGCTCAAGCCTCCCTACGACCATAGTAGGAGTAAGGTTAAGCAAACGAGTGTGTGAGTGAGTGAGTGTTATGTAACTAATAGGCTGTTCATTTTTGTCCTCTTTTCTCTTGCAACCCTCGGGATAGCTGGAGGGACCCTTTGGGCTGAAATAGTACAAATTTGTTCCTTCTTTTGACTTACATCACTTTGTTCCATTTCTGCTACTCAAAGGGTGCACTTCTGGTCTCTTAAAGAACAACACTGTACTTCTGAGGGAACATTTTTTCAAAAGTGTGTATGTAAGTACAGATATGTTGTCTTGTGCCTCCATTTTTAGAGTATCAGTGTTTATTCCTTACCTGAAGGATTTTTCTGCTGTTATTCTTTTTTATTGTTATTGCATGGGTTGCTCATAATCACTTATCAGACATCTATATTCCTATACAGTATGTATAACCAGTTAAATTAAAAAAAAAAAAAAATCATCTTTTGTTTTTTTTTTTTTTTTTTAAATACGAAGCAATTTATTTCTTCATTCCAGTCGCCTGATTTTCCCAGCTGCCTCATCTGGTGCTTCATCAACACCTGCAGCTTTTACATCAGTCCTGCTGGGTGCAAATGAACATAATACAAGATCATTTAGCCTCAGTATGTATCACTTCATTTAACGCTACTACATTCAGACTGAGAGATGCTGTGTCTGCATTTCCAGGAATCATACGAGGGAAATCTTGTACTTATAGCAGCAAAACATGGGTTATAATGTTGATGTTAATGTTAATATATGATTATAGGCTTCAGAATATTGAACCTGACCTGTATGACCAAGATATATCAAGGGGGAAAGGGCAGTCTGCGAATCGTAGTGTGAGCAGCCACATGCCACATTTGGTTCTCCAAAATTACTTCTTCTTCTTTTCCTTTCGGCTGTTCCCTTCAGGGGTCGCCACAGCAAATGATCTGCCTCCATCTCTCCCTATCCTCTGCATCTTCTACTCTTACTCCAACGACCTTCATGTCCGCCTTCACTGCATCCATAAATCTTCTCTTTGGTCTTCCTCTGGGCCTTTTGCCTGGTAGTTCCAACCTCAGCATCCTACGACCAATATACTCACTATCCCTCCTCTGTACATGTCCAAACCATCTCAATCTAGCCTCTCTGACTTTGTCTCCAAAACATCTAACATGTGCTGTCCCTCTGATGTACTCATTTCTGATCCTATCCATCCTTGTTACTCCCAAAGAGAACCTCAACATTTTCATCTCTGCTACCTCCAACTCTGACTCCTGTCTTTTCCCCAGGGCCACTGTCTCTAAACCATACAACATTGCTGGCCTCATCACCGTCTTGTACACTTTTCCCTTCATTCTTGCCGATACTCTCCTATCACACATCACAATCGGACACTTTTCTCCATCCATTCCAACCTGCCTGCACGCGCTTCTTCACCTCTTTTCCACACTCTCCATTGCGCTGGATTGTTGAGCCTAAGTACTTAAAATCCTCCACCTTCTTTATCTCTGCCCCTGTAACCTCAAAGTTCCTCTTGGGTCCTTGTCGTTCACACACATGTATTCTGTCTTACTAAGACTAACCTTCAATCCCCTCCTTTCCAGGGCATACCTCCACCTCTCTAGATTTTCCTCCACTTGGTCTCTGCTCTCACTACAGATCACAATGTCATCTGCAAACATCATAGTCCATGGAGATTCTTGTCTAACCTCATCTGTTAGCCTGTCCATCACCATAGCAAACAAGAAGGGGCTGAGAGCTGACCCTTGATGTAGTCCCACCTCCACCTTGAACTCTTCTGTCACACCGACAGCACACCTCACCACTGTCTTACATCTATCATACATGTCCTGCACCACTCTAACATACTTCTCTGTCACTCCAGACTTCCTCATACAATACCACAGTTCTTCTCTCGGCACCCTGTCATATGCTTTCTCCAGATCCACAAAGGCACAATGCAGCTCCTTCTGACCTTCTCTGTACTTCTCTATTAACATCCTCAAAGCAAACACTGCATCTGTGGTGCTCTTTCTTGGCATGAAACCAAACTGTTGTTCACAAATGCTGACCTCTGCCCTTAGTCTTGCTTCCACTATTCTTTCCCATAGCTTCATTGTATGGCTCATCAACTTTATCCCTCTGTAGTTGCCACAACTCTGTACATCGCCCTTGTTCTTAAAAATGGGCACAAGCACACTTCTCCTCCATTCCTCTGGCATCTGTTCACTTTCTAAGACCTTGTTGAATATTCTTGTCAGAAAATCTACTGCTACCTCCCTAGACACTTCCATACCTCAACTGGTATGTCATCAGGGCCAACTGCCTTTCCACTCTTCATCCTCTTCAATGCCCTCCTCACTTCTCCCTTACTAATCTTTGCTACTTCCTGCTCCTCAACGGTCACCCCTTCTACTCTTTTTCTCTCTCATTTTCCTCATTCATCAGCTCTTCAAAGTACTCTTTCCATCTTCCCAGCACACTTCTGTCATCAGTCAATACATTTCCCTCTCTGTCCTTTATCACTCTAACTTGCTGCACGTCTTTCCCATCTCTATTTCTCTGCTGTGCTAACCTGTATAGATCATTTTCTCCCTCCTTACTGTTCAACCTATCATACAAGTCATCATACGCCCTCTGTTTGGCCTTTGACACTGCTACCTTCGCCTTACGCTGTGTCTCCCTGTACTCCTGTTTACTCTCTTCGGTCCTCTCAATGTCCCACTTCTTCTTGGCTAACCTCTTCTTTTGTACACACTCCTGCACTTCCTCATTCCACCACCAAGTTTCCTTATCTACTTTCCTTCCAGAGGACACACCAAATACTCTCCTACCGGTCTCCCTGATCACATTGGCTGTGGTTGTCCAGTCCTCTGGAAGCACTTCCTGACTACCCAAAGCCTGTTTCAACTCCTCCTTGAAGACAACACGACACTCTTCCTTTTTCAGCTTCCACCACTTTGTCTTCTGCTCTACCTTTGCCTTTTTCACCTTTCTCACCATCAGTGTCATCCTGCACACCACCATCCTATGCTGTTTGGCAACACTCTCACCCACTACTACTTTGCAGTCACTGACTTCCTTCAAATTACCTCGCCTACACAAGATGTAGTCTACCTGTGTGCTCTTACCTCCGCTTTCATAAGTCACCCTATGCTTCTGTTTCTTCTGGAAGAAAGTATTCACCACAGCCATTTCCATCCTTTTTGCAAAATCGATCAACATCTGTCCTTCTGTGTTCCTGTCCTGGATACCAAACCTGCCCATCACTTCCTTGTCCCCTCTGTTGCCTGCACCAACATGTCCATTGAAGTCTGCTCCAATGACCACTCTTTCACCTCTGGGGGTACTCTGCATCACTTCATCTAACTCACTCCAGAATCTCTCCTTCTCTTCTAGCTTACATCCTGCCTGTGGGGCATAAGCACTAACAACATTGACTATCACGCCTTCAATTTCTAACTTGAGACTCATCACTCTGTCTGACACTCTTTTCACTTCTAGAACATTCCTGACAAACCCCTCCTTCAAGATGACTCCTACTCCATTTCTCTTCCCATCCACACCATTATAAAACAGTTTAAACCCTGCTCCTAAGCTTTTAGCCTTTCTACCTTTCCACCTTGTCTCCTGAACACACAGTATGTCCACCTTCCTCCTCTGCATCATGTCAGCCAGCTCCCTATCTTTTCCTTGCATAGTTCCAACATTCAAAGTCCCTACTCTCAGTCCGAGGCTCACGCATTTCCTCTTCTCTCTCTGCCTACGGACACGCCTCCCGCCTCTCCTTCTTCGACGTCTTCGACCAACAGTAGTCCAATTTCCATCAGCACCCTGTTGGTTGACAGCACTGATGGCGGTCGTTGTTAACCCGGGCCTCGACCGATCCGGTATGAATTTTGTTTTGATCATTTGCATTTTTAAATGTGGCAGAAGTTTTACGCCGGATGCCCTTCCTGTCGCAACCCTCTGCATTTATCCGGGCTTGGGACCGGCATAAGGGGGAGAGACACTGGTTAGTGCCCCCCCCCGCCTCATGGCTGCATTGTTCTCCAAAATTACTATGTGGGTAAAATTGGACTGAAAAGGCATATAGCGAACGGGACGTCTGCTAAAATGGATTGTAAATGAATGCTAAACTAAGACCTGGCCTCTTGAATCGAGGAAATAAAACATCTCTGGAAGAAAGAATCACACCCTAAAGAACAGATGTTTAGGTCAATTCATTACAACATGGCACATGCTCAACATTGCCTTTGTTACTGAATGGTGAGGTTTGGTCCTGGGATTGTGCCGATATTAAAATTTTTCTGTAATTACTGCCTGATCTTTCATCTTGTTTTACAGTTTTATAATGATAAAAATTAAACGTGGGCTCCAGGACAGAAACTAGAAATCTTACCTCATACAAACTTATTTGACCTTTAAACTACAACACCTTTGTGTCCATTTATTTATTATAAATTATATATAAATTATATATAAATATAAATTAAATATACTATTTATATCCAAATTTAGTAGACGTGATCATCCTGTAAAATGTGTAAGCATGATTAAAATAAAAAACCTGTTAAAGTTACCCCGTTGACCAACCGATTCAGAGCAAGGTTTTACTCCGGTGATGCGAAGGTGTCATCAGAGAACGTTCAACTCTGTGCTTAGATAAGATAGATCAGGTTCTACTTCACTTCTGGCTCAATTGAAGTCAATTTTAATTTTAAATTTTAATGTAGTTAATAAATAATAGACTGCCTGATATGGCAAAAATATCATATCACAATACAGTGGATTATTGTCGTGACATGACATTTAGATTTGCACTCAAGAAAAGATCAACATGGTATAAAAAATTCATACAGACCACTTTAATAACGTATCTTTTTGCAATGGTTATGGTTGGAAAATAAAACAATGGGTATAAATTTACACCTAGGCCAAATATACCAAATATTCACTGGTATTTGGAGTTGATTAGCATCAAATACTGATAATGATGATACCCTCGAGAAGCTATTTCACTAATGTGAATTTAAGATGTTGGATTCACAGATGTATAAATTAAAAAGGAAGAATATAGTTACAGTGGAACCTGGGTGGTCAAACACAATTCGTTCCAAAAATGTAGACGATTACCGATTTGTTCGAAGAGTGAAACAATATTTCCCATAAGAAATAATTAAAATTTGATTAATGCATTCATGTGAATTCCTATGTTCGTCAATATAGTTGTATATACAGGGATCCCTTGCTACTTCGCGCTTCAATTCATGCAGCTTCAGTGCATTGTGTTTTTTTTTTAAATATTCATCGAATTAAAAAATAAGGAAATTAAAGAACAACAAGGCCAATTATTAAAAAAAACACCCCCCCCCCAAAAAAAAAAAATCTCCCCAACACCCCCTATCAAAACTACTTAAATTTTTATGTGAGGTGCGCATCTGAGTGTGTTCACATGCATCTGTGTGCGCCCACGCGTATGTATGTGTGTGTATTTATATTTTATTTACATCTTATGCATTATTTTCGAATGATTAATTGCTATTATAAGCATTTATAGCGTTGAATATGTATTTATTGATATTATATACACATATACGTCAGTCAGGGACGATTGATCCTACTTTGCGGAATTCGGCGGTCGCGTTGGGATCTCGGTCCCAATTAACCGCGGAAAGTGAGGGATCCCTGTCATTTGAAAACAAAGTGTATTTATGAAACATATTAATATACAATACATACATTAATGTACAAAAGAGTAAAATATAATAATAATACATAATAATTAACCCAATTATGTACTGTATTTGTTTACAGTACATACCTTTCTGGTTGCGATGTGTCAACGTATGTGGATGGATGGGGGATGGGTTGTTGCTTTGAGGGGGAGCGGCGGTTTTCCCTTCTCTGTCTCTTGATCGCAGTTCATTCTTTCACGTTCCCGTGACTTTTCTCTTTTCCTTTCCAGTAGAATTGCTGCTGCTTTTCTTAGGACCCAGGGTTAAGGGTTAAAGTAGCCGTGATGTAATGAATAAACACAAGACACTCGCTCAATGGCTGTTCAAAGTACTGTACACTGCTCATGCGTTCAACACGTTCAGCTCTGCTCCGTTCAAACTCTGATAATTTGTTTGAACACCAAGGCATATTTTCCTCATATTTTTTGATCGAACTCTGATTTGTTCGACTAAAGCAGGGGTCGGCAACCCGCATCTCTGGAGCAAAATGCGGCTCTTTCACCTCTCTGATGCGGCTCCAGGGCCTTTAAAAATAATGAATGTGTACTTTATGCTGGCCGACAGGTCCAAACGTGCTTCATATACAAAAACCACTGCCTCACCAAAAACAACTTCAAAAAGAAAATGCTGCTTATATACTCACAACGGAAGCACTTTTGGCTACCAGGGGTAGTTAGTTAAACCATTTTTCAACCGAATTAGAGTTCTGCAATGGTCGGGTACCCACAGGTACCTACCAGGTAACCTTGCAAAAATGCTGTTTTAGGGTTAAAAATTGCATAGATAAAAATTAACAGTCACGGGTGTGGGCAGGGTGATTTTGTGTGTGTGTTCTTGTGGACAGGGCTATCGTTATATTAATAAGCTGCATTAAAAATCTCTGTGTTTTTGATCTGCTGTGTTGGTGGAGGGAGCACGCGATGGTATTTCCAAATCCTTGTGCTCATGGCAAGGAGTGTTCTCGCCATCCCAGCAGCAGCGCAGTGAGCGAAAGAGATTTTTCCACCGCTGGGGCTTGTAATCCAGGAACGGAAATCATAGCTGAAGTTAAAGATGGTGGGTGAGATTTGGTTTATGCACAGCAATCTCCGAATTAAATAACTCTCCTCCCAGTAACAAAATAAAAGACCGCGGTATGGTTCAGTCTTCACTCTGAGAATGGGTCGGTCAGTGCAGTATTAAACATTAATATTATTTAAAAGAATGTTGAGCAGGCTCCTTCTTAAAATAAATCTTCATATACTTTTCTGTGTTGCTGTCTTTTTTTCGTGAATTAAAACCACAACAATACAACATTAATATAAAGAATAAAGAAATAGAAGATCCCACGAAGGGAGTGATGGTGAGGTAGGCTACCCAACTCATTAACACATCAGGCTGCACCCCGTCCCTCGCTTTGTGGGATAGCTGTTCTTTTTCTTTATAAAAATACAAGAAGGACTCAAATACATTCATTTACTGAAACGCTTAATCCTAATTAGGGTGGCAGGGAGGCTGGCGCCTATCCCAGCTGACTCTGGGTGAGGGCAGAGTACACTCTGGACAGCTTGCCAGGAAAAGGAAGACACTGACGGCTATGCAGCAACTCTTGTTAAAAGTCAGCAATGGTTCTTTTACTTGCCTCACATCATAGACAGTGAGAGTCAAGGCCAGCCTTTGATAACCCAGTTAGCTGCACTGGGGGACAGTGACACTTTGTGGAGAGTGGAGCTTGAACACCCAACATTGGGATCAGTAATCCAGCACCTTTACCTCCAGGCCACCACTGCCTCAGGGCTCAAATAAACATGGGGAATTTTCATTGAAGGTAACTTTTTATTCAACGTCTTTTTTTGAATGTAAATGTTTTTGTTGCAAGCAAAATTGTAATTTAATTGTCTCTGCAGTCATTCAAATCAATGCAACACATTGGGGAAAAAACATTGTATGCAGTGTTATTTGATTTTAAATGTCAAAAAAGGATTTGTGGCTCCAAGTGTATTCTTTACTGTGGAAAATGCGCGCTCTTTGAATGGCAACGATTGCCTAACCCCTAAAGAGTCGTTCAACCACCGAGGTTCCGCTGTATTTAAAAGAAAAAGCAAAGAGAGTCGTCGTAATGACCACATAAACTTGAGAAATCAATAAGCCCAGCAATCCCACATACAAACCAAATTGCCAAAAATTATCCTATCTTACAATGTTAACGAATCCTTAAAAAATTCTGGATCCAAAATTTCACCCATATCATCTCTAAATTCGAATGGAGTCCTCCTCATCAACAGCCCCGCCTCTGGTAGGAATTTTATAAAAATCCGCATGTCACTTTTCGTAATCCTACAAACAACACACCAACAAACCATGGGTACAATAACCTCCTTAGAAGAGGTAAAAAAAAAAGCTGACAGTGGCTTCAGATCAATAAGGAAAAGAACCGTCAATCATCTTGTCAAAAAATTTAATATGTATTTTGACTAGATGTTCTTCTTTCTTCTTTTCCTTTTGGCTTTTTCACTTTCTCAGGGGTCGCCACAGCGAATCATTTGGCATAGGTTTTTACGTCGGGTGCCCTTCCTGACACAATCCTTTAGCAAGGGACAGAAACACGCTGACGGCTTTGCAGCTACTCTTTACGAAGGTCAGCAAAGGTTCTTTTGCATGAACCTCTCACCATAGACAGTGAGAGACATGGTATTCTGACTAGATATTTCATAGAAATGTGAAGATCACATGAAACAGTTTAAATCTTAATTCTTAAAGACTACCACAAACTTAAATTGATATGGAACCTTCTTGTTTTCCTTTCGGCTTTTCCCTTCAGGGGTCGCCACAGCAAACCATCCGCCTCCATCTCACCATATCCCTTCATGTCCTCCTGCACCACATCCATAAATCTTCTCTTTGGTCTTCCTTTCGGCCTTCTGCCTGGTAGTTCCAACCTCGGCATCCAACTACCAATATACTCACTATCCCTCCTCTGTACGTGTCCAAACCATCTCAATCTAGCCTCTCTGACTTTGTCTCCAAAACCTCTAACATGTGCTGTCCCTCTGATGTACTCGAAACTCCCAAGAACGTCAACATTTTCATCTCTGCTACCTCCAGCTCTGCCTCTTGTCTTTTCCCCAGGGCCACTGTTTCTAAACCATACAACATCACTGGCCTCATCACCGTCTTGTACATTTTTCCTTTCATTCTTGCCAATAACTTCCTATCACACATCACACCGGATACTTTTCTCCAAGCATTCCAACCTGCCTGCACACGCTTCTTCACCTCTTTTCCACACTCTCCATTGCTCTGGATTGCTGAGCCTAAGTACTTAAAATCCTCCACCTTCTTTATCTCTGCTCCCTGTAACCTCACCGTTCCTCTTGAGATGGAAACTAAATTTTAGATATATGTATATACATATATACACACACACACACACACACACACACACACACACACACACACACACACACACATATATATATATATATATATATATACATATAGACATACAGGGATCCATCGCTACATCACGCTCCAATTCATGCGACTTCAGTGCATCACGGTTTTAAAAAAATATTTATTGAATTAAAAAATAAGGAAATTAGGGAAGAATATGTGAAAAAGTTAAGGAAAATGCCACAAAACAAAGCTAATTATGCAAAAAAAAAGAAACCCCAAACAAACAAAAACAATAAACAACCCAAAACCCCTCATCAAAACTACTTACATTTTTATGTGAGGTGCACATCTGACTGTGTGCACGTGCATCTTTGTGCGTGCGAGTCTGTATGTGTGTGTATTTATATTTTATTTACATCTTGTGCTTTATTTTTTAATGTTTAATTGTTATTATAAGCATTTATAGCATTGAATATGTATTCATTGATATTATATACACATATACATGTATGTATACGTCAGTCAGGGGATCCTACCTCGTGGAATTTGGTGGTCGCGGGGGGATCTCGGTCCCAATTAATTGCAGAAAGTGAGGGATCCCTGTATGTATGTATATGTGTGTGTGTGTGTGTGTGTGTGTGTGTGTGTGTGTGTGTGTGTGTATATATATATATATATATATATATATATATATATATATATATATATATATATATATATGCTGGTATTAATGTAAACAAAACTATAAATTTTGTTTAAAATAAAAGCACTTTTAAAGGTTAAAATGGATCAAAATTACAACCTACAGTTCTGTTTAAAATTATCCTGGACCTTGAAATGCCAGCGAAATGATGCTCATGTAGAGCCGAACTTTTGAACTTCATTCTTCATTAAAAAAAAAAATTAGCTAACACTGTCTGGTCGCAGCCCCCCCAAGTGGGCGTTTGTAAAACCTTGCTCATTTTTTAATCTATGCTGATCGAGACTGGGTACACATCAGCACCCACATCCCTCCTCCCCTCTCTTCAGCTCCTTTTTGACGTTTCAGTATTTTTTTTAATTACGCAGTGGGCAGAGTTAGGCTCAGAGCTGGAGACTTAAAGAACCAAGTATGTGTTTTAGTAATGACATTTAAATTTGGCTAATAACAATTTTTTGTGACTGGTGTCTACTGGGATATTTTTAAACTTGAGGTTATGTTAAAGCCCACCAACATTAGTTGTCTCTGATTCAGATATTAGACATGATCAGATATGATAAACACTACTGCTCTTCACTGTTTCCAAGACCTGTAGTCTAATCCTCTTGCTGTAGGTGGTATGGCTTTATGCATGCTCTGGCATGTCATGTTTAGCAAAACAAAATTCTTTGTTGGCGTAGGAGGTTTGTGTGTGTGTGTGTGTGTGTGTGTGTGTGTGTGTGTGTGTGTGTGTGTGTGTGTGTGTGTTACAACAGTCCATTTACATGCAGCAACTGAACATATGTGTGTAAAGTGACCCAGTTTGCACACTGCTGCAGAAAGAGTGTTTCTAATAAAGAGTGACTAATACTTTCACTCATCTCTCAAAAGACTAAAATGACCTTGATTATAATTATAATTAATATGTGATTGTTAGTGGTGTCCGAGATTAATTTTATAATAACAGTAAAAAATACATAATAGGCCTATTTACCCACAGTGCAATTTCACCGAACTGCTGATGCCTGTGGAATTTAATCTTCACTCTATCAACCTTAAGAGGTTGATGCAGTAGTGCTTTTAAGTCTTTTCATCCTCAAAAGAGATTAGCTTTTAAATCTTCAGCATTCATGCTAATATTGCAAAATATCTTATTGGTTGCTACCTATAAGAAAATAAAAGCAATTGTCCTTATATATTTTTGATTGTTTTTCAGAGCTATCCCCTCAAGCTGGCTCTTATCTCTTATTTTGAGTGATTGTTTACATTTTTAACCGTGTTACACACTGTTGTAACTGAGCTCGCAATAACACTGTCCTCTTGTAACTGCCACAGACAGCCACTGCTTTTCCGAGACAAATGAAAAAGCAATCCTGATAAACAGACCAGTACCAGAATCTCTAAACATGTCACAAATATGTTTCAAGTAGGAAATTTGCTTTAACAACAACAAAATGTTGCGTAGACATTCTTGTATGTATTATTATATTCTTTTGCAGTTCTAGAAAGTGACAGACATTTGGATCCTACTGTAGATCTGTACATTGTGTAGGTTACAGAGACCACCCACTGTCCTCTGTCCAACATCCGCACACACATGCTTTTGTTTATGATTTACACATCGGAGCATGACAGGGGAATGTCCTCAGATAAACTCTCTGAACCCTCTTTCAACACTTTGAAAATTATATAGCTTGAAAAAAATATAGAAATATATTATTTACCAAATTTTCTCACAAAAAAGTTTTTTAATATAAATAATTACTCTAATTTTAATTTTAATTATCTTGTAAATATTATTAAAAATACAATGTATAATTTGAATCATGACTCTTTTTTGCAATAGTTTTTCATCATACATTACAGTGTTTAAATGAAAGAGGAAATGTTCTAATGTTCTTATCGCACTGGCATATCATTCTCTAGGTTGTGTTTTATGGGGCAGGATTTATGTTTCAGATAAAAATAGTTGCCTTTTAAGCTCGTTCATTGTCACTCAGAGCAAAACTCTATGCTTTTATTCCTGGCAAATCCAGACCTATTAGAAAAAACATGATATAGAATGCTGTTGTCAAAAAATAATTAACAACAGGGTGATGTTATGCAGTGCAGTATAAACTGGAGTCACATTTACATTTACAGCATTTAGCAGACGGTCTTATCCAGAGCGATTTACAGAAGTTCTTTAAAGTATCAATCAGTGAATATATTCTTATGCTGGTTTATTAGAACACTACTAGAAGACTAAATATATCAACAGTCAAACTCAAGTGGTAGATGTTGTGTGTTGTGTGTGTGTGTTTGTATACAGAATAGCGCTTAACCTAGTACTGCTGAAAAAGATACGTTTTCTGCCATTTTTTGAAGATACCCAGTGACTTGGCTGTCCAATAGAAGGTCATTCCACCACCTTGGAGCCAGAACAGAGAAAAGTTTAGATGCATTTTTTTCCTTGTCCCTTTGTAGAGGGAGGGATCAGTCTAACAGTGAGGATCTGAGAGAACGCGGTGCAGTGTGAGGTGTGATAAGTGCTTTGAGGTAGGAAGGTACAAGTCCATTTTTGGCTTTGTAGGCACGCATTAGTGTTTTAAAATGGAATGTGAGCAGTTACAGTTAGTTCCAGTGGAGAGATCGTAGCAGTGGTGTGGTGTGGGAAAATTTGGTAAAGTTGAAAACAAGCAGTGCAGCTGCATTCTGGATCATTTGCAGAGATTGAATAGCACTCAAAGTTAGACCTGCCAGGAGTGAGTTGTAGTAATCTAGTCTTGAGATGACAAGGGATTGAACAAGTATCTGAGTGGCCTTAGTGGAAAGAAATGGACAAATGCTTCGATATTAAAGAGAAGAAATCAACATGATTGACAAAGATTAGTGATATGAGAAGGGAAGGACAGGCAATCATCCATGGTTACTCCAAGGCTTCATACAATGCCTGAAGGATAGATCACAGCATTGTCAAAGGAGATTGCAAGATCTTGATGTGGGGATGAGTCAGCTGGGATGAACAGAATTTCAGTCTTGCTGGGATTAAGCTTCAGCTGGTGAACTACCATCCATGAGGATACGGTATACTTGCCAGTGATCAGGCAGAAACATCAGTGTCTGAGGGAAGAAAAGTGAGAGCAAGTTGAGTGTCATCTGCATAGCACTGGTATGAGAACCCATGTGAGGATATGACATTACCAAGGGACTTAGTAGAAAGAGGGAACAGAAGTGGACCAAGAACAGTCCTGGAAAACATCAATGGAAAGTTACCGTTACCACCCTGAAGTTAATTTTTTTAAAGTCAAGTTTATTTTTCCAAGAGTTTTATTACTTTTATACAGCAACAATCTCACCAATTTTCTGAACAAAATGTATAATTTATTTTAAAAAGAAACTTTTGTGGGGTTCATTTTAAAAAAATTTTAATCGTTTTACTGATACTGGATTCTCTTTCTATAAATGCTAAATATCTGTAAATATTACTAATTCAACAAATACAGACATGAACAAGCCCCTTTGAATTATCTTCTATTATCATTATTATTATCATTATTATTAGTAGTATTGAATCACTATAATATATAAAGTGTATAAATAGTATACTGATCAAATTCATAATTACAACAACAATAATAATAATAATAACAAAAATACTAATACACTCGGCCCTGACTTACGAAATTATCCGTTCCAGCGCCTTTTTCGTAACAAGGGAGTTTCGTCAGTAGGGGTCGCATTTTACATGTTAAACGCCTGATTCGTTCCAAGGCTCCAAAAACAACCCTATAAACCCTTTAAAAATGATAAAAGTACACCAATTTTGTATGAAATGTGTTAAAAGTAAAAGAAAATTATTTATTAAACCATTTAAATATTTTATTAACATATTAAACCATTGTATTAACATATTTATTAATTAAACCATTATTAAACATTTTTTATTACCACACACACACACACACACACACACACACACACACCCCTCTGTCTCTCTCTCTAGCTCTCTCTCTCACACACAGACACACATTAAATATGTATTGTAGACACATTAAATGTTTATTGTAGCGCTGCGCGCCACGCCCACAAGACGTGGGATTCAAAACGCATTCCCTGCTTGACAGATTGGCGGTCCAAACTCAACTTTAACTTGATTCCTTGAGGGATCGGAATTCCAGATGAGCTCAAATGTGCCACATTTTATTAAAAATTTACTGAATTAAAAAACTTAAAAAACTAAACTAAAGAGTTAAGCTTCCTTTCCTCTCTCTCTCACTCTCTCTCTCACTCACACACACACACACACACACACACACACACACACACACACACACATATGGACGGGATGTTTTATTTAAAGCAGAATTACAGTACCTGTTTGAAAGATCAGAGGTCCTCACTGTATTTCCACTTTAAGGTCTCCTTCTGGTTCTGCGTCATCCCTCCTAGCCAATGGGGTGGGATGTTGAGAGACAGCCAATGAGAGAGCAACTCGCGCATCGTGTGAAATTTTGATTGGCGCGTTTGAATTTTGAATTTCTTTTCGTAAGAGGGGGTTGTTTTTGTATCCCGGGGACGAAAACCTAGGAACATGTTTTTTGTAACCAGGAATTTTCGTACATAGGGGGTCTCGTAAGTCGAGGGCCAACTGTAATTATTATTATTATAATCATTATTTGTATTATTCTAGAAATAATGTTAAAACAAGTGCAGGGTCATTCCATGTGAAATCACCAGGATTTTCAAAAATCTCTATTTTACAGTGCTGTCTGATTTTTAAGAGACAGTAACTCAAAAACACCTCAACGGATGACCATAATATTTCATGCAATAAGTCTTCAACGTGAATATTGTTCCTTGAATCATCTCAACAGAATAACTCCTTGAAATTTTGAAGAAATTTTGAGAAAAAGCCTTTCAATATCATTTTGGAAAGTTTTTTTTGTATCTTAGTTCCCAGATATGGTGTATACCAAATTTCAGTTTCATATTTGTATTTATAGCTGAGATGTTGCCTTTTTAAAATGGAATAGAGCTCAAGATTGGTTCATGAGTGAAAAATGGGATTTCGGGGAACCTTTACAAATTATATCAAAATGATCTACTAAACTACTTAATATTAAACAGAAATATTTTTGCATGTGTTTATCAAACATGCGTGGGTCCTTCAAAAAAAATGACATGCCAGTCCAAAGTGGTCACCTGGCAGGTACCTGGTGAATATACACAGAATGACCCTGCATTAATATAAACCTTGAAGTTAGAACTATTTCCAGAGCTGATGTTCTGGAAAATTAATCATCACCAATGAGAATCCAGCATTCAGCACCACTGTGGTAATAAATAAACAATATTATAACAGTAGTGTGCACCAGTTAAAATAATTTCTCTTGGCTTCAAGAGCCTCTCTTATGGCATTTGATCCTCAACTGGTTTGATTTGAGCTGCTTTGTGTATAAATGTTTTGCAAATGATTAGATGATAACACAAGTACTAATGTTTCCGTGATGCTTCTGCTTTGCTTTTAATTTGCTTCACTTCCCCCTTTCACTCACTGTGATCACCATATGTTACTGTTTTGATTGTTTCAGATTTGCACACGCTTTCCCTCCTCCACCTACACTTGCCTGATCAGAACATGGCAAGTGGGCATCCCATTGACTCATTTGCTTTCATGTACAGACCCGAAAGCACTCAGAACTCAAAGAGGTTAGTGGTATTACTTAAAGTCCCCTACATCCACTCAGCGAATCTCCATCTTTACCCCTTTACCACAGTCGACTTCAGTGAAAACACCACCTCATGTCACAAGTGTGGAAGTAGTAAAAAGAAGGAATTGGGGTCAATGGAATGTAAATGTTAGGTATCATGTTCAATTATTTTAAAATTCTTTGTCCCAAACTTATAAGAAATCTTTTTCCCTTTTGCTACCAAGATTTTATTTATATATTTATTTATTCTTTACAAGACGGCTGTGTTTAATCTGGAAAGCTAATGGTTATGACATCAATTTATTAGCATGTAACTGGATTAGGAATTATATGGAATGTGAGCCAATGGTTCAAGAGTTGATGTGGGATTCTAAAAGCAAAGCCAATGATCATAATTAGCTGCCATTTTGTAAATATCTCAAAGACTGTGATGTAGTAGTCACTGCTAAACAAATACGAATAAAGCTTGCTGTTTGCACTACCATACACAGTATTCCTCTTACAGATTATGGTTAGTGTAAAACACTTACAGGTACTCAAACTACCATAACATCAGGTGTAACACGTCTAGGAAATTATCAAACAATAGTAACCCCTGGTTTGTTCGTTCAGTGTAAAATAGTAAAAATGTGTACAAAGTACTATAACTTTACCCTAGTAATGTGTACCAAAAATGCTAACAAACAGGGAAGCTTCAAGAACCATGGGTGTCGTACATACACTCACTGACAAAGGGACAAACCACCAGAACTTTTACTGTAACATCCCAGCGCTAATTGCTGTAATTCTTGGCTGTGACCTCACCTACATCGAGATGATACTGCATCTATCTAAAAAAAGTGAAATCCCCTGGAATTAATAAAGTATCTGTCTTTCTGTATATCTGTATGTCTGTCCGTCTTTCTGTCTGTCTACAGCAGGAGTCTCCAATCTTATCCACAAAGGGCCGGTGTGGGTGCAGGTTTTCTCTTCAACAAAACAGTAGCCACACATTCTACCTGTTTCAATCACTGATCATCAAAAGAAAAGAAAAAAACTAGATTCCACATCCATGTTTCAACTCTGAAGTGGGGCCATCTTGGTAAGATCACCTTGCTTTAAGTCTTAAAGCAAGGTGATCTCACTAAGATGGCTCCACTTGAGAATTGAAACAGTAATGTCCAATCTAGTTTTTTTCTTTTCTTTTGATGATCAGTGATTGAAACAGGTAGAATGTGTGGCTACCGTTTGGTTGAAGTTAAAACCTGCACCCACACTGGCCGTTTGTGGATAAGATTGGAGACCTCTGGTCTACAGTAAGAACATCAACAACTAAGTACTACAAACGACTGTAATTTGGGATGAACAATAAACACCAACACACGAGGAAACCCCCATAATGTGCATTTCACTCAAATGCATTGGTAAATCCACTGTGACAACACCACCAAGTGACCAAACTACCATAAACCCTGGAGTAGATCACCTTTAGAAACGAACAAACGATGAAAGCTGGATATAGTCTGGAATAGCCTGTCTGTTCTCAAAGTCTAATAAATGGGCAACAGGCAATCAATTATCACTTTGGTTGTTGCACCGCTACTACAGTACTAAATATAGAAAGATAACCATAGTGCTTGGTGTAGAATGCCTCAAAAACAAGCATACTAAGACTTCTCATACCTAGAGTTAGAATACATATAAACTAATGTACAAAGTTTGAATATACTGAGATGGGAAAGCCTCTGAAACTGCTTTAGTTGAGTATCGGCCAGTTAATATGGTATATCTTTCTCACCAGGCAGTGAAATTATTAGCTCTCCAAATACCAACGTCCTTAGTGTGCAGACGGGGGACACACATGACAGGTTTATAGCTGTGGGTGACACCGCCCCCATCAGCCACACTATAATGCATCCTTTAGTTATATTCTCTAAGGGACTTTATTTACGGCACAACATAAACGAACAGGGCATGCATCCATCATGGTCTCCTTCTCTTTCCTCTCTCTGTTCTCAATTTCTCATCCGTCACAGCTTTGTCCTCAGGAGTTGCCAGTTTCCTTTTCCTGCGGCCTCATCTGGTTAACGCTGCAGCGTCATGTTATTGTACTGTCACTCATGTGCTATCCATCATACTCATATTTCCTCAGGAGTTTTGATTTTAATATGAGCCAGTTCCTTCTGATTGTTCTTTTTCCATGTCAGACTTCCTATGTGATGTAATTTTTGTAATCGTATAACTTCTATTTACTGAGGTACCAAATGTTTTACACACTAATTATTAATTAGTTCAGCTGATTTTCTATAACCGCTTAATTCTAATTAGGGTCGCAGGGCGGCTGGCGCTCCATCCCAGCCGACTCCAGGCGAGGGTAGAGTACACCTTGGACAGCTCGCCAGATCATCGCAGGGTGGAAACATGCTGAAGGCTTTGCAGCTACTCTTGTTGAAAGCGATCAAGCGATCAAGCGCCCTATACCACTAGGTCACCACTGCCCTAATTATTAATAAAGTATTAAATAAGAATTGAAAAAAGTTAATATCATACTGCACAGACAGCCAGAAAATTAGCAAGAAATGAGAAAGAAATTTTGCTGAAATTCTTGATTACAATATGTTACTTTATTAGGAAAAAATATATATTAGCTAGATAGTAGGTGATATTCAATTTTATAATACTTTGTCTTGATCCATATGTATTTATTTACTTAGTTACAGATGCTCCCCGACTTACGTTTTTAATTGGTTCCGGATGGCCAAACGTAAGTTGAAAGTGAACGTTAGTTGTTACAGTGACATATGACGTGTGCCGTATGACGCTCATACTGTCCTATACATCCATAAATACCATTACAGTATCTCATAAAACACCCCTAAATCAATTATTATAAACAGAACAATGTAAAATAATATCAAATATATCAAATAATATCAACATTAATTTCAAATAAGTCACTTATTTATATCGAGTGACTTTACATGAAGCTTAAAACAGCCAATCAATGCTTACAATATGTGAGGCACTCAATACCGAAAGTAGTGTACTTGCAAAAGTAATGTACTTGCTGTGGGTTATACAGACTTCCGGTCTTTCAAGTGCGCAAGGGTGCTGTTGAACTTGTTTAGAACAGAGCCTGCACTGATGTGAATCACCAGCAGAGCGGAGAGTTCTTTCTTTTGTGTAAGTAAGTAAGTAAGTAAACTTTATTCAAGAGCTGCATACAAAGAACAAGTTCAAATCCTATTGAATATTAATATAAAAATAAGTATACACTCTTAGGATTCTGCTAAAAGATAATACATATCTCTAACTGTTCTGTAATTTGTGGATTCGGGTTTTCATTCATTTTACAATTCTCTTTGCTTAACTGAGTATGCATGGTAGATTGCGCCGATCCGAGCAGATGGTTAATTCATCTCCGTGTATGAGACTTGCACCCATGCTAGTAGGCTTACGCTTCTGAGCAACCATATTTGCTCAGGGTTACAAAAGTCCGCAAAGCAGTGTAAACTCAAAGATCACAGAGATCTTAACACAAGGGTAACAAGCTATATAACTGATATGTATACAGTCGGCCCCCAGCTCACGAAATTAATCCGTTCCAGAGTCCTTTTTGTATAGCGATGCTTTCGTAAGTAGGGGTCGCATTTTACATGTTAAACAGCTAATTCGTTCCAAGGCTCCAGTCTTCGGACTGGATAAACCCCATTAATCCTTTAAAAATGATAAAATTACACCAATTTTGTATGAAATATGTGTTAAGGGTAAAAGAAAATCATTTATTAAACCATTTAAACATTTTATTGACATATTAAACCATTTTATTAACATATTTATTAATTAAACCATTATTAAACATTTTTTTATTAACACATACCTCTCTCTCTCTCGCTCTCTCTCTCTTTTCTCTCTCTCTCGCGCGGGCCACACCCACAAGACGTGAATTCAAAGCGCATTCCCTACTTGACAAACTCAACTTTAATTCGGAATCGGAATTCCAGATGAGCTCAAATGTGCCTACATTTATTAAACATTTACTGAATTACACAGCTTATAAAAACTAAAGCGTTATTCCTTCTCTCTCTCTCTCTCTCTCTCTCTCTCTCTCTCTCTCTCTCTCTCTCGCACGCGCACGCTGCGGGACACGCCCACAAGATATGAATTCAAAGCGCATTTCCTGCTTGACCATTTACTGAATTAAAACAACTTTAAAAACAAAAACAAAAACTACAGAGTGAAGCGTCCTTCTGTCTCTATCTGGGAGGCCAGTTGGGCGGGATGTTGAGAGACAGCCAATGAGAAAGCAACTCGCGCATTGTGTGAAATTTTAATTGGCGCGTTTGAATTTTGAATTTCTTTTTGTAAGAGGGGGTTATTTCGTATCTCAGGGACGGAAACTCAGGGAAATGGTTTTCGTAACCTGGGGATTTCATGTGTGTGTGTGTGTGTGTGTGTGTGTGTGTGTGTGTGTGTGTGTGTGTGTGTGTGTGTGTGTATATATATATATATATATATATATATATATATATATATATATATATATATATATATATATATATATATATATATATAAAACTGATCTGGGAAGAAGGAGGGGCACATTCAGTCTGTCATTTGTAAACAATGGACGCAGCATCATTACGTCATTGCGTCATTACGTCAGCGTACTACGTGGGTACGTCTAAACTCAAAATTTGACTTGTTTTGAAAAAAAAAAAAGTAAAATCGAAAAAACGTAAAACGGATGAACGTAAGTCAGGGAGTGTCTGTATTTGTTGATGACGATATTTATCTAGATTGAATTGTGCTGTTTAAAAATTGATAACTTTTAGTTTTGTAAAACAAAATATTTTGTTTTAAATATGTTTTAATAATATGTTTTAAATTCATAATTCATCATCATCATCATCATCTTCTTCCGCTTAGTCCAGGGTCGGGTCGCGGGGGCAGCAACCTTAGCAAAAAGGTCCAGACATCCCTCTCCCGAGCTACTTCCTCCAACTCTCCCGGGGGGACACCAAGGCGGTCCCAGACAAGCCGAGAGACATAGTCCCTCCAGCGTGTTCTAGGTCGACCCCGGGGTCTCTTCCCGGTTGGACATGCCCGAAACACCACACCAGGGAGGCGTCCGGGGGGCATTCTGACCAGATGCCCGAGCCACCTCAACTGGCCCCTCTCAATGCGGAGGAGCAGCGGATCTACTCCGAGCTCTCCCGGATGGCGGAGCTTCTCACCCTATCTCTAAGGGAGAACCCGCCACCCGGCGAAGAAAGCTCATTTCAGCCGCTTGTATCCGTGATCTTGTTCTTTCGGTCATTACCCAAAGCTCGTGACCATAGGTGAGGGTTGGAACGTAGATCGACTGGTAAATTGAGAGCCGCCTTGCGGCTCAGCTCCTTTTTCACCACAACGGACCGGTACAGGCACCGCTTAATAGCAGAGGCTGCAGCGATCCGTCTGTCGATCTCTCGCTCCATCCTTCCCTCACTCGTAAACAAGACCCCAAGATACTTAAACTCCTCCACTTGGGGCAGGACCCGGAGGGTGCATTCCACCATTGTCCGACTGAGAACCATGGCCTCGGACTTGGAGGTACTGATCTTCATCCCGGCTGCTTCGCACTCGGCTGCGAATCGCTCCAATGAGAGCTGGAGGGCCCGATTTGATGAAGCCAAAAGGACAACATCATCCGCAAAAAGCAGAGACGATATCCGATGGCCACCAAACCAGAACCCCTCATCGCCTCGACTGCGCCTAGAAATTCTGTCCATAAAAATTATGAACAGAATCGGTGACAAAGGACAGCCTTGGCGGACTCCAACTCCCACTGGAAACGAATCCGACCTGCTGTTACCAATACGGACCAAACTCTGGCTCCGGTGATACAGCGACCGAATCGCTCGTAGCAACGGATCCGGAACGCCGTATTCTCGGAGCACGCCCCACAAGATCTTTCGAGGGACACGGTCGAAAGCCTTCTCCAAATCCACAAAGCACATGTGGAGCGTATAGAGTTGGTCAAGAGTGCTGCGGCCAGGACGAAAACCACATTGTTCCTCCTGAATCCGAGGTTCGACTATCGGTCGGATCCTCCTCTCTAGTACCCCTGCATAGACTTTCCCAGGTAGGCTGAGGAGTGTAATTCCCCGATAATTGGAACACACCCTCCGGTCCCCTTCTTAAAAATTGGGACCACCACCCCAGTTTGCCAATCCAGAGGTACAGCCCCCGATGACCACGCGATGTTGCAGAGACGTGTCAACCAAGACAGTCCTACAACATCCAGAGCCCTGAGATATTCTGGGCGGATCTCGTCCAACCCCGGAGCTCGACCACCGAGGAGCTTTTTTACAACCTCAGTGACCTCCACTCCAGTGATGGGCGGACCCTCACCCGAACCCCCAGGGTCTTCCTCTTCCACGGAGGGCGTGTTGGTGGGATTGAGAAGGTCCTCAAAGTATTCCCTCCACCTCTCAACAACATCCCCAGTCAAGGTAAGCAGCTCCCCACCTCCAGCGTAAACAGTGTTTGTGAAGAACTGCTTCCCCCTCCTGAGGCGTTGGATGGTGGCCCAGAACCTTTGAGGCCAACCGATAATCACTCTCCAGGCCCTCACCGAACTCCTCCCACGCCCGAGATTTTGCATCTGCGACAGCCTCGGCTGCAGCACGTTTGGCCTGCCGGTACCGGTTGGCTGCCTCAGGAGTCCCACAGGCTAATAAGACCCGATAGGCGTCCTTCTTCAGCTGGGCGGCCCCCTTCGCGGCAGGTGTCGACCACGGGGTTCGGGGATTACCGCCACGACAAGCCCGGCGACCTTACGGCCACAGCTATGGGCTGCCGCCTCAGCAATGGAGGCACGAAACATGGCCCATTCGGATTCCATGTCCCCGCCTCCTCCGAACGTGGTTGTAGCTCTGCCGGAGGTGGGAGTTAAAGGCCTCTCGGACAGGGGCTCCGCCAAGCGTTCCCAGCAGACCCTGATTACACGCTTGGGCCTGCCAGGTCTGGAAGGCAACCTCCCACACCACGAAGCCAACTCACCACCAGGTAGTGATCGGTAGACAGCTCAGCTCCTCTCTTCACCCGAGTGTCCAGAACATATGGTCGCAAGTCCGATGACACGACTACAAAGTCAATCATCGAACTGCGACCTAGGGTGTCCTGGTGCCAAGTGCACTTATGGACACCCTTATGTTGAACATGGTGTTCGTGATAGACAAACTATGACGAGCACAGAAGTCCAACAACGACACACCATTCGGATTCAGACTGGAGAGGCCGTACCTACCGATCACACCCTTCCAGGTCACACTATCGTTGCCCACATGGGCGTTGAAGTCTCCCAAGACAACGGCGAGTCTCCCGAGGAGGCGTTCTCCAACACCCCCAAAGACTCCAAAAGGGTGGGTACTCTGAACTGTCATTTGGTGCATAAGCACAAATAACAGTCAGGACCCGCCCCACCCGAAGACGGAGGGAAGCTACCCTTTCGTCAACCGGGAGAACCCCAACATTTGGGCACCGAGACGGGGGCAACAAGAATACCCACACCGGCTCGCCGCCTCTCCCCATGAGCAACTCCAGAATAGAAGAAGGTCCAGCCTCTTTTCGAGATGGATGGTTCCAGAGCCCAAGCTATGCGTTGAGGTGAGCCCGACTATATCTAGTCGGTATCTCTCCACCTCACGCACCAAATCAGGCTCCTTTCCCGCCAGAGAGGTGACATTCCATGTCCCAAAGGTCAGAGTAAGCAGCCGAGGATCAGTCCGACAGAACCCATGCCTTTGGCTGCCACCCAACTCACACTGCACCCGACCCCTAAAACTCCTCCCACGGGTGGTGGGTCCATGGGAGGCGGACCCATGTCTCCTTTTGGGCTGGGCCCGGCCAGGCTCCATGGGCATAAGCCCGACCACCAGGCGCCGCCTTGAGCCCCTCCTGGGCCTGGCTCCAGGAGGGAACCCCGGTGACCCGCGTCCGGGCAAGGGAGACTGCTTCTTTTGTTGTCTCGTGTCTTTAGGGGTTTGTTTTGAATCGCACTTTGTCTGGACCTTCACCCCGGACCTGTTTGCCTTGGGTGACCCTACCAGGGGCATTTGCCCCCGACAACATAGCTCCTAGGATCATTAGGTCACGCAAACCCCTCCACCACGATAAGGTGGCGATTCAAGGAGGGGAAATTCATAATTAAAATTATTATTTTATTATAATATATAGAAAATGTTAAAAAAAATTCAATTATCTATCAGACTGTGATATGTATTTCTAAAATAGTTTTAAAAAGTTGAAGCTAAGACAAAACATCGATGGAATAAAATTTGAAAGAGGAACATTATTTTTGAATATGATTTTTTTTTTTTATATTCAGTTATACAGTGGTATCTCACCTTACGATAGTCCCAGCAAACGAAAAATCTAGGTTACGAAAAACATTTTCCAAAATTTTTTGTCCCTGAATACTAAACAAGTTCTCCTTACGAAACGTGCCAAACGTGCCATTCAAACATTCAAATGCGCCATTCAAACATTCAAACGATGCACAAGCTGCTCTCTCATTGACTATCTCCCGACATCCCGCCCTGCTGGCCTCCCATTGGCTAGGAGGGATGACGCAGCTCCCTTGAGTAGCAGCTTGTTTCATGAGTTTTTCGAGTGTGCTCATTGCAACTTTATTTTTTGGCTCAGGCTTTTAACCATGCATAAACATTTGTAAGATTATAACTCTGCTAAGAAGACATGGTCAATTAAAAAAAAATTCAAACAATGCACGAGTTGCTGTCTCATTGACTATCTCCCAACATCCCACCCACTGGCTTCCCATTGGCTATCTCCAAATATCCTGCCACGCTGGCATCCCATTGGCAAGGAGGGATGATGCAGCTCCCTCCCATTGGCTACCTCCCAACATCTCGCCCAGCTGGCCTCCCATTGGTTAGGTAGGATGACGCAGAACCCTTGAGCAGTAGCTTATTCATGAGTTTTTTTGAGTGTGCTCATTGCAACTTTATTTTTTGGCTCAGGCTTTTAACCTTGCATAAACATTTGTAAGATTATAACTCTGCTAAGAGGACATGGTCAATTAAAAAAAAATTCAAACAATGCATGAGTTGCTGTCTCATTGACTATCTCCCAACATCCCGCCCCGCTGACCTCCCATTGGATAGCAGGGATGATGCAGCTCCCCTGAGCAGCAGCTTGTTCATGAGTTTTTCGAGTGCGCTCAATGAAACTTTATTTTTTGGCTCAGGCTTTTAACCTTGCATAAACATTTGTATGATTATAACTCTGCTAAGAAGACATGGTCAACACGAAGTAAGTATCTTAAAAGGTATGCTTTTATAATTTTTAAATGGTAGTATTGGGGGCCTTGGAACGAATCATGTGTTTTACATGTAAAATGCGGTTCTACATACGAAAAATCCAGGTTACGAAAAAGGCTCTCGAACGGATTAATTTCATAAGGTGAGGTACCACTGTATTTCTGAATTTTTTCTGGTGTGAATACTATGAAAATGTGATTTGAGCAGGAGATTTCACTCTAATTGTTCTTCAGCTCATGCTGTCATCTGTGTGAGTTTTACCTGGACCCTTTTCAAGCTTTTTCAATTTTACTTTATGAGTTATATTTAATATCTTAATAACCTCATTAATAAAGCCCAGCAGACACATCTACGAGAAACCAAGTGTTTTCTAAACCTTACTTCTTTCTTATGACGCTATACCACCCTTGCATTTTTAACTGTGTTTAATGCTGGCTTG
The DNA here is from genome assembly GCA_024760905.1 of Plotosus lineatus. Classification (NCBI taxonomy): domain Eukaryota; kingdom Metazoa; phylum Chordata; class Actinopteri; order Siluriformes; family Plotosidae; genus Plotosus; species Plotosus lineatus. Next base: position 27,019,508 of record CM045743.1, read on the forward strand.
ATTACCCTTTTCCCTCCCAATTTTGTTTTTCATCTTCTTTTTTCTTTTTAGTAAGGTTCAACCGTCTTCCAGCATGAATCCTGTTTATAGTCCAGTGCAGCCAGGCACGGCATACGGAAACCCCAAGACCATGACTTATTCAGGTGAGGAGCTTAGCACTGTTTCTAACAAGGTGTTTTCGTTCCGAAATGTAATTAGATCAGAATATATATTTAAACAGTACTTTTATTTAATAATGGGCCATTACACTATTGTTCATCAACTACGTATTACATTGTAATGTAAAATTATATATATATATATACATACATACATACATACATACATACATACATACATACACACAGAGATGCCTCACTTTCCGCGGTGAATTGAGACCGAGATCCCCCACGACCGCGAAATTCCACGAAGTAAGATCAACCCCCCCAACTGATGTATTTGTACATGTATGTGTGTATATAATATCAATAAATACATATTCAATGCTGAAAATGTTTATAATAACAATTAAACATTCAAAAATAATGCACAAGATGTAAATAAAGTATAAATACACACATACAGACGTGCACACAAATGAGCATTCACACACTCAGATGTGCACCTCATAAAAATGTAAGTAGTTTTGTTGGGGATTTTTGGGTTGTTTTTGTTTTAGTTTGTTTGAGGTTTTTTTGCATAATTGGCCTTGTTTTGTGGCATTTTCCTTAACTTCCCCCCCTATTCTTCCTTAATTTCCTTATTTTTTAATTCGATGAATATTTAATAAAAAAACCACGATGCACTGAAGCCACATGACTTGAGGCACGAAGTAGCGAGGGATCCCTGTATATACAGGTCCTTTTAAAAAAATTAGCATATTGTGATAAAGTTCATTATTTTCTGTAATGTACTAACATTACACTTAAATATTAGACTTTCATATATTTTAGATTCATTACACACAACTGAAGTAGTTCAAGCCTTTTATTATTTTAATATTAATAATTTTGGCAAAAAAAGTAAAGAAAAACCAAAAATCCCTATCTCAAAAAATTAGCATATTTCATCTGACCAATTAAAAAAAGTGTTTTTAATACAAAAACGTCAACCCTCAAATAATTATGTTCAGTTATGCACTCAATATTTGGTTGGGAATCCTTTTGCAGAAATGACTGCTTCAATGTGGCGTGGCATGCAGGCTGTCAGCCTGTGGCACTGCTGAGGTGTTATGGAGGCCCAGGATGCTTCGATAGCGGCCTTAAGCTCATCCACAGTGTTGGGTCTGGTATCTCTCAACTTTCTCTTCACAATATCCCACAGATTCTCTATGGGCTTCAGGTCAGGAGAGTTGGCAGGCCAATTGAGCACAGTAATACCATGGTCAGTAAACCATATACCACTGGTTTTGGCACCGTGAGCAGGTGCCAGGTCTTGCGGATAAATGAAATCTTCATCTCGATAAAGCTTTTCAGCAGATGGAATCTCCTGATAGCTAGCTGCATTGACCCTGCCCTTGATAAAACCCAGACCATCACTGACTGTGGGTACTTGACACTGGACTTCAGGCATTTTGGCATTTCCTTCTCCCCAGGCTTCCTCCAGACTCTGGCACCTTGATTTCCGAATGACATGCAAAATTTGCTTTCATCCAAAAAAAGTACTTTGGACCACTGAGCAACAGTCCAGTGCTGCTTCTCTGTAGCCCAGGTCAGGTGCTTCTGCCGCTGTTTCTGGTTCAAAATTGGCTTGACCTGGGGAATGCGGCACCTGTAGCCCATTTCCTGCACACACCTGTGCACGGTGGCTCTAGATGTTTCTTCTCCTGACTCAGTCCACTGCTTCCACAGGTCCCCCAAGGTCTGAAATCGGCCCTTCTCCACAATCTTCCTCAGGGTCCGGTCACCTCTTCTGGTTGTGCAGCGTTTTCTGACACACTTTTTCCTTCCCACAGACGTCCCACTGAGGTGCCTTGATACAGCACTCTGGGAACAGCCTATTCACTCAGAGATTTCTTTCTGTGTCTTACCCTCTTGCTTGAAGGTATCAATGATGGCCTTCTGGACAGCAGTCAGGTCGGCAGTCTTACCCATGATTGCGGTTTTGAGTAATGAACCAGGCTGGGAGTTTTTAAAAGCCTCAAGAATCTTTTGCAGATGTTTAGAGTTAATTCATTGATTCAGATGATGAGATTAATAGCTCGTAATAGAGTACCAAAATCATCAGTATTAAAACAATAAAAGACCTAAAATATTTCAGTTGGTGTGTAATGAATCTAAAATATATGAAAGTTTAATTTTTATCAGTACATTACAGAAAATAATGAACTTTATCACAATATGCAAATTTTTTGAGAAGGAACTGTGTGTATATATATATCTTCCCATTTGGACATGTCCGAAACACCACACCAGGGCAGGGAGGCGTTCAGGGGGCATTCTAACTTCATGCCTGGGCTCCTCAATTGGCTCCTCTCAATGCGGAGGAGCAGCTGTTCTGCCCCGAGCTCCTCCCGGATGGCTGAGGTACAAAGTGTGAGCAAAAAATTCCAATACTTTAGCGAGTCAATTATGGGCCGTACGGTTATATGTATGTAGCATTATGCTGTGTGATATCTTGCTGTCTGTATCAGGTAACAATATGTATATGCATATTTGTGCTTTTACGACTGATTTTACTGCATATTGAAAGATATGGCTCGGGCCTTGGTACTGCACTTACACATGAGCATTTTGTGTATTGTTCATTCATAAAAGGAATTGTTACAGAACCTCATTTTGAACTCTTATTATCATTGACTGGAATGTACCTCAATCTCATCATCAACCTAATTCAGCCTCAGCAATCGGGAAAATAAATTTGTGGATCTGTCCTGTGATTGGATTGGATTCGCTCTAAAATTTAGTGGAATCTTTATTGTCTCATGCTACACCCTTTCACCGAAATTCATAGAAATCGGCTCTGTGGGTTTTGTGCAATCCTAATGACACAAAAATTTCACCAAACAGTACTACCTTGGAACAGATAGTAAAAGAATTGAGTGTGTTTTGGAATAGGAAAACAAAACAGTTACTTGTTTGACAGCATTTTTGGTTATTTTCCAAATACAAGTCCAGTATTCTTATAACTTATACTACAGCAGTCTACCAATACTGTTACAACTATGTGTGTAAGCCCTGTAATGAACCAGTGAGCTGTGGAGGATGTAGCCTGCCTTCTCCCAGAGTCGGCTGAGATCTCTACATTTGCATCCTCTTTAAGTTATCAAAATAGAAAACAGAACTGTGATGGCCTGGCGAGCTGTCCAGGGTATACGCCGCCTTTGCCCAGAGTCGGCTGCAATGGGCGTCTACCTCCCTGTGACCCTAATCAGGTTCAAGCGGTTCAGAAAATGAATGAATGAATGAAAATGGAAAACATTCATCATACTCTCTGCAAAGCGCAAATCCCTCCGTTTTGAAGACTTTCAAGTGTCGACAAACCCAAAGAACAATCACTGGGAACGGAGCTTATTTTCGTGCTTGTTAAATTTATACAGTGCAAAGAACTGCATAGTTTTTATATTTTTATCTGAGCTCCTTATCCCCAACTGTTGCTATAGAAAGTAAAGCATATTATAAAGAGAGTATTAATATAAGCCTGTGATTTATCTTCAACACAGAGCTATTGCCAAAGCTGCTCTAGAAGAAAATTAATCAACAACTGCTATTTAGTGCTTTTCAGCCAAGGAAAATAACCATTGGAATGATTCTGTATGAGCAGTGGTTTAGGAGACACTTTTGGCTTGCTGATTGATTTTGGCAAGTAGAGCGTTTTGAGGAAGGCATTCATCCCGAGGCAATTTTACAGTGCAGTTTGAGAAAGTAATTGTTCCCCAGTGTGTCTATCCTTCCTCCCCTCTTCCTGATCAGTTAATCATATTTTTTTTCCTTTTCTTCATTTCCTTTGTGTTTGTTTTTATGGTGAATGGACTATGCATTGTTTTACCAAGCTAAGTGTATATTGATTCATGGTGTTTCCATATTCAGAGTCAATACTTTTTGATTCTCTTAGGGATTTCTTACTCACTGCAGATGTGAGTGTGTGTCTGTGTCTGTCTGTGTCTGTCTCTGTGTGTGTGTGTGTGTGTGTGTGTGTGTGTGTGTGTGTGTGTGTGTGTGTGTGCATATTCTGATCCTGTGATCTCTCTATGCGTCTCTGTCCTCAGGCTATCCTGCAGGTTATTCCACTACAGCTCCAGCGTACACACCTAACATCTACCAAACGGGCACTCCGGGATACCCTCAAGGTAAAAGCCTTACTCATATTCTGTCTCCATTCCCCATCTGTATCCTGGGTACATATGTCACATGACCTTTCTTTCTTTGTGCTTGGTGTGTTGATGCAGGATACACAACAGGAACTCCTTATAAGGTGCCCCCGGCACAGACGAATGGAGCCCCTCCACCGTACTCAGCATCCCCGAGTCCCTACTCAACGGCCATGTATCCAATCAGAAGTGCCTACCCTCAACAAAATCTGTACGCTCAGGTGAGCAGTGATGCACAACGTCCAGCTAAACTGAGGCTAATAAGCCTTACTTTCTATTAAGGTTATAATCATCATACCCTGAGCTTGACTTCAGCCCACTGTGTAATTTAAAAAAATGCTAAAACTGGAGGTGTCAGTGGTTGCTGGTGGTAAGGTGCTGGCTTACTGATCCCAAGGTTGGAGGTTCAAGGCCCACTGTCAACAGCTGTCACTGCTGTCCTCCAGTGCAGCTGATGGGGTTATCAAATTCCAGCCATGTTTCTCACTGTCTTTTGTCAAGAGTAGGATGCATAGTCGTCAGCTTGTTTGTGCCCTGTGATGGGTCTATCCAGAGTGTACTTTACCCTCGCCCAGAGTCAGCTGAGTTGGCCTTATAAGGATTAAGCGGTTGAGAAAATGAATGAATAAATAAATAAACAAACACCACCCCCTTGAATCTTTTAAAAATTTTGGGGGGAAGAAAGAGCTTAAAAGGGGTAGGGGTGGTTGGATAACCTCTTTTGAATTAGGAGGCTTAATCAGCTCTGATGGATATTCTGAGAAGTCCAAAGCCGTTGACTTTATATCAGGATTTGCTTTTCATTGTTCACGATGAACAAGTAGTTTCAAGTCAAAAGTGACATGGTGGCATAGTGGTTACCATGTCCACCTTACAGCAAGAAGGCCCAGGGTTCATTTCTCAAGATTTGTGAGGTTGTATGTGTTTGGGCTTTGAAATTTCTTCCTGTACTTGTGTGGGTTTCCTCCAGGTAGTTTGGTTTCTTTCTACAGTCCAAAGATGCTTTAGTCATTAAACTAATTGGCTTTTCCAAATTGCCCCTAGACTTGAGTGTGAATGGTTGTGTGTGTTGCCCTGCAATGGATCGGTGAGCTGTTCTGGGTGTCAGCTGATATAGGCTTCAGCCTGTCCACAACCTTAATATTAGGATTGAGTGGTTTGGCAAATCAAAGGAGAAGTGTACAAGACAGTGTTGAAGCCAGCGATGTTGTATGGTTTAGAAACAGTGGCACTGGGGAAAAGACAGGAGGCAGAGCTGGAGGTAGCAGAGATGAAAATGTTGAGGTTCTCTTTGGGAGTAACGAGGATGGATAGGATCAGGAATGAGCACATCAGAGGGACAGCACATGTAAGAGGTTTTGGAGACAAAGTCAGAGAGGCTAGATTGAGATGGTTTAGACATGTACAGAGGAGGGATAGTGAGTATATTGGCAGTAGGATGCTGAGGTTGGAACTACCAGGCAGAAGGCCGAGAGGAAGACCAAAGAGAAGATTTATGGATGTGGTGAAGAAGGATATGAAGGTAGTTGGTAGAAGAGAAGATACAGAGGATAGGGTGAGATGGAGGCAGATGATTCGCTGTGGCGACCCCTGAAGGGAAAAGCCGAAAGGAACAGAAGAAGAAGAAGAAGATGATGAGTGGTTTTTGAGTGAGTAAATTTTCATTTGAAAGACACCAGATTTAAAGGTGCAGTGTGTAAGATTTAGTGGTATTTGGCGGCATCTATTGGTGAGGTTCCAGATTGCAACCGAGTGAAAGTCTACTCCTGATCCCTTTCCTATGAGGCTTGTTTAGGTCTTTACCCTAGAAGCCTAGTGTGCAAAATAGCAGTTTCCATGAGAGGGACCTCCACTTGTTTTAGGGTTTAGAAAGCTCATAGAGTTTTGGCGCCTATCCTCTAGGGGCAGTGGTGGTCTAGTGGATAGGGCGCAGGATCGCTGATCCTCAGGTTGGGGGTTCGAGTCCCCACAGGGTTGTCTCTGTCCCCCCCAGTGCAGCTAACTGGGTTGTCAAAGGTGGGCCATGTCTCTCACTGTCTATGGTGAGAGGCATGTAAAAGAACCATTGCTGACTTTCGTAAAGAGTAGGCTGCAAAGCCTTCAGCGTGTTTCTGTCCCTTGCTAAAGGGTTGTGACAGGAAGGGCATCCGAAATAAAAACCTCTGCCAAATCAAATGTGCGAATCAGATGATTCACTGTGGCGACTCCCGAGAAAGGGAAAAAAGCTGAAAGGAAAAGAAGATAGGGTTTTGGCGCCTATCTCAGCCGACTCTGGTTGAAGGGAGGGAGTAGTTTGCCAGATAATTTGAGGGCCAAGACACATACAACCACATTCACACTCACACCGAGGAGTGCTTTGAAATAGCCAACTAGCTTAATGCCCATGTTTTTGGACTGCGGGGAGAACCCGGAGTACTCAGATGAAACCTACACAGGTAGAGGGAGAACATGGAAACTCCACACAGAAACATCTGAGCCCGGAACCCGAACCCAGGCCCTTCTGGTATGAGTTGGACGGGCTAACTACCATGCCACCCAGCCCAATGATATTTTTATAATCATCAGATTAATCAGAATTATTAAGAATGTACATAATTTCTGATTGCACATTTGTTACATCATGATTATCATCATATGCTATCCCCGTAGGGTAGTGTAGCAATTGGTCTTTTCCGGAGAAGATTAACCGGGATGCGGGAATGCTTATTTGTTACATATTGTACCCTTAATAACAACACTGGCATGTTTCAGCACATACAGCCAGAAAATTTTGAATTTCAGCTCAAAAGTGTGGTATGTCTTGATGATGAATATAGAGATGAATGTGGAATCAATTTAAAATGATGATCACATCGTTTTTTTCAAAGGGTGCGTATTATTCCCAGCCGGTGTTTGCGCAACCTCATGTAATCCATCATACCACGGTGGTGCAGCCAAACAGCCTGCCGTCGGCCATCTACCCTGCACCGGTGCCTACTGCCCGGCCTAACAGTGTACCTGTAGGCATGCTGAGCGGCTCCACCATGGCCATGTCTGCTGGTGGGTGATAATTTTCATTCTGTTTTTGTGTGTGTGAATACTGTATAAGCATTAACTACATGCAGCAATGGCAGGATTATTTTATGCCAGATGCCTGTGGGGCTGCTGATCCATGGAGATCCATGTTTACTGAACAGAACACATGCATGTGATTTACTAACAAAACTGTTTTCTTTTTATTAGTGTACTTTACTCTTTTGCATGTGTTTGCCCACAGGTCCTCTGCTCACCACACCACAGCACACGCAACACATTGGCACTCACCCAGTCACTGTGCCAACGTACAGGCCGCAGGGGTACAGCTACCTGCCTCCGCACTGGTAGAGCGGCCAGCATGCTGCATGTGAGTGTCTTTATGCTACAGGGGTCAGAAATCTTTATTTTTAGTATACTAGTAACAAAGTAAAGTAAAATGTAGGGGTTGGAGTGGTTAGGATTCTATCGCAGTCACTGTCAGGGTTTTAAACTTCTGCATGTGTGCTGCTCTGTATTCTGCAGTACCAACATGTGCATAGGGGGCAATGTTTGATATACTGAACCATATATTATTTACAATACAGTGGTACCTCATCTTATGATAGTCCCAGCAAACGAAAAATCCAGGTTACAAAAAACATTTTCCAAAATATTTTGTCTCTGTATACGAAACAAGTTTTCCTTACAAAATGCGCCAAAACACGCCATTCAAACATGAAAATACGCCATTCAAACATTAAAACGCGCCATTCAAACATTCAAATGATGCACGAGCTGCTCTCCCATTGACTATCTTCCAGCATCCTGCCCCGCTAGCCTCCCATTGGCTAGGACGGATGACGCAGCTCCCTCGCATTGGCTATCTTCCAACATCCCACCCCGCTGGCCTCCCATTGGCTAGGAGGGATGACGCAGCTCCCTCGCATTGGCTATCTCCCAACATCCCGCCCCGCAGGCCTCCCACTGGCTAGGAGGGATGATGCAGCTCCCTTGAGCAGCAGCTTGTTTTATGGGTTTTTCGAGTGTGCTCATTGCAACTTTATTTTTTGGCTCAGGCTTTTAACCTTGCATAAACATTTGCAAGATTATAACTCTGCTAAGAAGACATGGTCAATTAAAACAAAAATTCAAACAATGCACGAGTTGCTCTCTCATTGACTAGCTCCCAACGTCCGGCCCCGCTGGCCTCCCATTGGTTATTTCCCAATATCCCGCCCCGCTGGCCTCCCATTGGCTAGGAGGGATGATGCAGATCCCTCCCATTGGCCATCTCCCAACATCCCACCCCGCTGGCCTCCCATTTGACGCAGCTCCCCTGAGCAGCAGCTTGTTCATGAGTTTTTCGAGAGTGCTCATTGCAACCATTTTTTGGCTCAGGCTTTTAACCTTGCATAAACATTTGTAAGATTATAACTCTGCTAAGAAGACATGGTCAACACGAAGTAAGTACCTTTAAAGGTATGCTTTTATAATTTTTAAAGGGAAGTATTGGGGGCCTTGGAACAAATCACGCATTTTACATGTAAAATGCAGTTCAAATTACTAAAAATCCAGGTTGCGAAAAAGGCTCTGGAATGGATTAATTTCGTATGGTGAGGTACCACTGTATATGTGTAACTCTACATTGTACTGCCTGTAATTTAAAGATTTGTTTCTGATGGTCAGTGGGGCTGAGCGATATTAATAAATGATTGTATTGTGACATGACTAATCCCGACACCACCCAACTCTTATGATTTAGTGGAAACATAATCTTTTCTAGGTGGCACAGTGGCATAGTAGCTAGCATGCTACTATGCATAATACAAGAGGGTTTCCTTTGGGTTCGTCAATTTCCTCTGACAGCCCACAAACTTGCACATTAAGCTAATGTGCTGTTCCAAATTGCGCCAAAGTGAGAAAGTGAGTGTGAATGGTCATGTGTGTTGGCCCTACAATGGTTTGGTGAATTGTTTTAGGTGAACCCTGCCTTCATTTCGAGTCTGCTGGGATCACCTGAGTAAGTCGCAAGAGTGTACATGTGCACAAGAGTACGTGCGCACCCTGTGTTTTCCCTGCATATGTTTAGTTGTGAACAGTCAGTGTAAATACTGTGCTCGTGGTACCTTCTGATATTTTGACAGTATCGCCCAGCCCTAATGGTCAGGTTTTCTCCCACTTCTAGTTATACAATGTGTTAAATCATTTAAAAAAATCACAGCTGTATCTTTAAAATAGCTGTCAGCTTTTAGATTTCAGCGGTAGCGTTGGCTTGGCTTCAACTTCATTTAAAACATTTTGATTCAATTTTTGTAGGACTTTGATTTAGTTCTGCTGGCATGTCTAAGCATGTAGTCAATAAAGCAAATGTTTCCATGATATACAAAAGTGCTGTGGCAGGTTCAAGTAGACCATTGCTGATGTGGAGCATTAATTGTAGAATGTAATTAATTTCCTGTGATTTCTCGCTGTCGCACGCTCTGTCCGTCTCTCTCTCTCTCTTTCTCTCTCTCTCTCTCTCTCTCTCTCTCTGTGTGTGTCTTGGGTTTTCTGTAGATCTGGAGTTCACATTGTTCACATTTCCAGTCTTCGTGGACGTAGCCTCCAGCACCGGGCCACAGAGTTCTTCTGCGAGTACAAATACTGAACGAGCAACGGTCACTTGATGTGTTCTTGGCGATTACGTTAAAGCTGCTCACCCGATCGAAATTTGTTCAGTTTTTGTGTTACGTTAGAAATCCCTGACCAACACCTACCAGCAGTTAAAAACCGAACACAAAACAGAAAATTTTCATGTACCCTGAGCAGCAGTGAGCATTTCTCTGCCGCTCACCTGGGGTCATGTGCTACATTAGTACTTTCTCTAACGGTCTGAATGTATACGTTTGCTTATTACTCCCTATAACGCTAAGGTTTGAGTTCAGGGTTTTAACCATCAAACACCCAACCCCCATCCCGAATTACACCCCCATCCCTCCAAAACTTGCCATAACCCGTTTTTTTTTTTTTTTTCTTTCTTTAAAGTCCTTAGTAAAAGGGCAGTGCTGTGTTTTCTTTCGAGAAAATCATATCATCCTCCATCTCCGTCTCATGACTCGGGTCTCCCTACTTAGGTTAGTTCATAAAATTTGGGGACTCGTAGTGAATCAGTTTCATCTGGCCAATGGTACTGCCATTCTAGTAGATGCACAATTTTTTAAAAAGGTTTTAATGGTTTAACCAACTGTAGTGGATGTTACAGTGAGTTAGCCTTCTTTAACAAGTTTTTAAATCAGTTAACCAGACTTCCTGGACACTTTAAGTGAACAAGCCCATTTTTTAAGCAACACATTAATGGGTTATTCATTAGTAGGTGACATTTTGAAGTGATTTGAAGAAGGGCACTTCAATGTGAATGGAATTTAATGGTTGTACCAAGTCTAAGGTGGTTATTAACATTTAGGTACTCTATTAGACAGTGTTACAAGATGCTTGAAGATGTTTTGGAGAAGATATCTCGGTTTAATCGACATTTAAAAGGGTTAACTAGGATAAGTGGACATTTCTTTGGGTAAATCATTGTAAGTTGTCTTTTCAAGTGGCTTCTCCAAATTTAGTGCCCATTTCCGTTACCTAAACAACTTTTAAAGGACATTTCAACACTTGAATACTTCAAGTGGTTTGGCAGGCTTAATGAACCAGCTAATAATCCAGGTACTCACTTGGATTGACACTTAAAGAGTTAGTCTGTTTTTTTTATTGGATATTTTATTTAGTTAGCCAGATTTAACATAACCTTTCATTGGCTCACTATTGGACTGGATGCTTCAGGTGGTTAACTTATCAGCTTCAGTGGATGTCTGGATGGATTAGTCAGTTTGGATAGTTCAATGGAGAGGGCAAAGGGTAAGGCTTTTTAGTGGAAATTTTAATCAATTATTCAACTGTAGTGCTCATGTTCAGTTTTTCCCAAGATGTCTGTATGTTATTCACCACTACCATATCTCACAAAGCTGTGAAACAATGTTGCTATATTATCCATGCAGTATGTAAACCATGAACAAAAGGCCTTCTGTAATAGGCTTCACATGCACATGCTTATTTGAATGTTGTGTGCATATGCAGAAATCATAGAAAAGATACAATAAGACAGGAGCAGTACTGATGGAGGGCTAGGAAGCCTCAAGGTGTAATGAAGTGGGGAAACCAAGCAGTCGGTATTGAGGCCCTAGTCATTTGAACTTTTACACCAGTTAGTTCTTGCACCACATTGTTAAACTTGTCATGCTTAAAAAGCCTTATTTCTACTTGGTGTTATTCTGTATGTGCTTAAATTGTCAGATCAACTGATGCAGGCATGCTTTCTTTTGTTATTTCTTCCATTTTGCTAAAATCTGAGCAAATCAAAGCGCAAGCCGAGTGTGGTTAGCAATAAAGTTCAGAAGTCCAGTTCAGAAGATTTCTTGCTCCTGTGTAGCGCCAAGGACTCATTACTAAGCAGCTGAGAAGGATAAAAACACAGTCTCTGCCTTTTGCTCCTGTTTGTAAAACACCTGTAGAAATGTTTTTTTCTTTTTAATAAATCCCTTTCGTGCTTACTTGCAGCTCAAGGCATTTAAGGACGCAACCTTTGGAGAAAACTGTTTTTGTGTCCACATCATAATCAGCAAAAGTACTCTGAGAGTGAAAACTTTTGCCAAGCTAAAACTAAAAGCAGAAAGCAAACAGCACCCCCTGCTGGACGTACTGCAATTCCACACTTCCAGTTTAACAGTTCAGGCCGTTAAAAAACCTCCCTGGTCCAGAATTTGTTCCGAATCAGTCTATTGGAGTGTTTATGTGGGTCATACTCCACCCCTTCAACAATATTCACTAAAAACCTATACCCCTTTGCATAATTAACACCTAACATTGGGGGGGAAAATAAACATAGGTAACAATAGAGGTAACAAAAGCACAAGAAGAGTACATAACTCTGCCAAGTTAAAAATAAATAACAAAGTGCACAGCACCCTCTGCTGGGCCAGCGATAATACCACACTTCCAAAAAAAAAAAAATTAGCTGAAGAATACTTTAAAGCAAGGGTGTCAAACTCATGCCACAAAAGGCCACGTGGCCTCAGGTTTTTCTTTCAACCAAGCAGCAGCACACCTGACTTTGCTCATTTCAACAACCGTTTGAGTCTTCAGGCAGTTGATGGCTCAATCCGTGTTATCTGTACAGAGACTGACAAATCAACTGCCTGAAGACGCAGATCAGTTATTTTGAATGAGCAAGTCAGGTGCTCCTGCTTCGTTGAAACAAAAACCTGCAGCCACATGGCCCCTTCTAGCATGAGTTTGACACCGATGCTTTAAAGCAGTGGTCTCCAACCTTTTTTGCGCCAGGGACCAGTTTTATATTTGAAAATGTTTCCGTGGACCGGTTAGTCTACTTGGTAGTTTTGTTTTTGTGGCTGTCACCGCAGAAAACCCCGCCTCTCAAAGATATTTGTTTGGAAACAGACGAAAGACTTTCAGTGCTTCTGTGGCAATGTGAAAAACAGTCGTTTTTCAAAATAAGATCCAGAAGCTCGAATAAAAAACTATAATTTGTGCCATGAAACATTTTGTCTTCAGACCGGTATCAAATTGTCCTCGGACCGTTAGCAGTCCATGGACCAGGGGTTGGGTACCCCTGCTTTAAAGTATTCCTGGATACAGAATTTGGTTCATATCATCTTTAAAATTGAATGTTGACTTCCTTGTTCAAGGCTTCACTTCTGGTAGAAATTTTCTTTGGTATTGGCATGCTAATAATTTAATGACATAGCATGTTGATTAGCAAGTGGAATTTTAGCCCAGATCCTAAAATATACATGAAGTAAATGATGTCATGTTATAGTGCATTTTGGGTAAGTCATTCTAAAGTGTACAATGATGCTGAATGTCTTTTTTGAGCAGGTACCGTCCACGAAGTTATGTGAAAGATTTGATAAATTAAACAAATTCAGTGAGTCAACAAAGTTGTGTTAAAAACAATTGTAAAGCAGAATGTGTTTTTTCCTTCTGTTCTCTCTCTCTCTCTCTCTCTCTCTCTCTCTCTCTCTCTCTCTCTCTCTTCATGCATGCTGGCTCTCTTAGATTTGGAGGAGGCCATAGTCTCAACGTAACACTAAAACAGGAATTAAAATCTGTGTTTTATCACGCATTAGGTTATCATACATGGGCGTAAAAGAATAGTACGTATCAGTAAAAGACTATGTTGCTGAAAGAACGAATATAACATTCAGTAAGGATCATTGCACTCTTCAAAAGTAATAATCTATGCTTGTAGTTGGTAAAATACTTAATCTTAAATAAACAGCGCATTTATTATACGTTTCAGTTGTGGTACTCTAGTCTTCCAGACAAAAAACCCCCCAAAAAAAAAAAAAAAACACCGAAGAGATCCATGCAAAATATTATCTATCATCGCAGTATTCTTCCATATTTTAATCACTCTATTAAAAATAAGTCTGTGTTTTATGATAATAAGGCAACAAAATTAAGTCTGCAGGCTATATCTAAAATGATCACACTAGTCTAGAGTTATATGTTTGTCCAAGGGAGGTTTTCGCCCTGGGTTGTGCTGTGTCGATCTGTGTGTATGATGAGATTTGCATTTGCAGCATCCTCTGTGTCATCGTGATTGTTGGTTTTCTGCAGTCAGGCATCATAAAATTACCCCGAATTACTTTTTTGACAGCAGAAGCATGCTCTTCTTGAGATTTTGATTTAAAACAGTAAATGGGAATGAGTCATTAAAAGTAGAGTTTTTTTCCTTAAGTCACTTAAGGGCCTTCTGATGTCAAAGAAATTTGGAGTGACTCGTATTTTTCTAGGAGATTAGATCTCCCGGTAACAGTTTCTCTGAATCTGTATTTTGGAAATGATTTCTAAAGTATATAATTATAATTTACTCTTTAATCTGCAATAAACTTAAATCATAAATGTCATTATTCATCTTAAGTATCTGAGTTTGTCATTTTAATCGTATTATGAGTATATTAGCTATGCATTGTATTTCACCATCCACATACAAACGCATCAGATATCTAGGAGCGGCGTAACACACTCAGATGACACCACTATACACTTCTTTGGAAGATTGGCTAGCCATATAGAGCGTATGTCATCTCTCCCTCTATAACAGCTTGGCCACAGATTGGCTTTGTCCCCCTCCTGCAGCGTAAACTCATGAGTTTCAGGTTATAAAGTGAATGCCATTGTTTTATTTTTGTGCCACTCAGACACCCATATAATTTTGATCAATTCTGTACACCAAGAACTACCTACAGAAATGGTCAGTATGAGTATGCTTTTGTGACGTGAGGTGAGCCCTTTGGTCCGTTGCCGAAAAAAATCTCACTAAAAAGTTGCAAGTAGTTTAGTTCCAAGTTTTTCTGATGGCTCACCATATTCATTTTTCATTCCGATTTCGTTGTAGTGCTTCATCTTAATGCTATCCTGCCTGAAACATGACACACCTTGCAAATACCGAACAAAATTGAAATAATAACAGTTCAATCACATACATGCAGCTAAACATTTGAAGCTATGCACTAGTTGATCATTTGTGACTGAAACAGTAGTCAAACCCATGGAACATTCTACACACTTTTTACACACATTCCTTCTCTCGCAAAAATGCAAGCATGGCCGCTAGGAACAGACCTGCAATCCTGAGAAGCAAGAATACTGTATTTGTGATGTATATACCCGAATATTATACAGAGTAGAAGTATTTTGAGTATTTGAGCACTAGAATGTATTTTCAAATACATGTATTTTCTCAAAGACTTAAGTACTTAGGTACTTTTACGCCCAGGTCTGTTGTAGAGCGTGTAATCACTTTCCATTGTTCATTTTAATTTTATTTACTTGTGGAAAAGTCTTAATGCTTGTTCAGTACAATGACTACAACAAATGTATCACAATTTTTCAGCATGTGCGTACTTTCGTATGCCGTATTACACTTCAGGGTTCTTTTTATTTAGCATATACTACACGGGAACGGTGCAATCTGATTGGTTCACTCTGTTGGGGTTATAAACATTAGTATTGACTACACTGGAACAGCAAAAACCTGATTGGTTGACAATCTGGGGATAAAAAAAAAAACATGAGTACACTACAAGGGAACAGCGGACTCTCATTGGTTCACTATCTGGAGATTAGACAATATTAGTATATACTACATGGGAACGGTGCAATCTGATTGGACAAATCAATGGACACTCACAGCTTTTCATTGTCAGAGCAGGTTTTGTTGTCATCATGCTTTGAAATTAAAAAAATAAAGCAACAAAAACACCGTTACAGAGTGCAGTTTTTTTAAGTCTCTGTCTAGTAAAACTCAGCACAGCTCATATCACCTGCCTCTGTAAGGGTTAAAAAACTGTATGACCATTATTTAGGTTGCTTCTTGTGTTTCTGTATAATATATAGTACAATAATTTTTCATCACATGTTTGTGGATGTGGCTATTCCATGCTATCCACCCTTCCTTCACAAAAAATGATTAATTAGCCACCTCACGAACAGAGAATAATGCTTGAATCAATTAAAAGATATAAAATCAACCCATGAAGATAATGTTTTAGATTTCTTTTCCTATACTCCCGTGTAGTATATACTAAAACGGTGATTCACCTCAGGCTTGGAGATTGTCGATCAGAAATATCTTGGGGAACTATTCAGCCACATCCAACTTTCCCTTGGTTAAGTTCGTTGTCTTTGGGAAACTGCAAGAATAGTTTAATTTTTTATTTTTAATAGGGTCATTTTTAGTTTTTGTTGTTTGTCAAAACTGTAAAAAAAATATCAATGAGAAATTTCTGGTTTCTGTTTGCAATTATGTCTCAAGGAGCTTGGAACTAATGATGGTATCATGTGTTGGTTTTTATTCTGAACAAAGTGAAAAAGAAAACCCAATAATTTTTACAACACAAAGAATTAAGGCAACATTATTGCAGGTGTATAATTGGACCATTATGTCTAGTGTTGTATTTTTCAATTGTACATTTTCATAATACACACATGTGAGTTTTTTGTTTCTTTGTACAATGCTGAATTAATAATTTCATTCTGTTTTCCCCTCAACTTGACACTGTATAACAGGAGAGGTGTGTAACTGTGATCGATACATTTAGATTTAAGAGATAGAAATCACTGGATTTATTTCAGACAGGAATTAAATCCAAACCTTGTGTGTATTTCAGTAACAGTTTGCGTTTGCATATTTAGCGCAATACTGATGCAGTAAAAAGAAAAAAGTATCTTAAGCCTATTTCAGGAATTTAACTTCAATAAATGACTACAGTACATTTTGGCCAGAAGTACTAAAGAAGGTTCCTTAGCTATAAGACATAACCCTGTACACATTTTGCTTTGTGTGTAATCAGTACACTAGAATATATTTTACCTATATAAACTCGTATAAGAACTCTAAAATTAATAGTTATGTGCATTTTACTCAAACGAACATGTTGCACTCCCTCACACCTGCGTGCTGTAAAACTCGAGACGTTTTGCAGCTCCTGTACAAGCACTTAATTAGGAATACTGAACCGTGATCCAATCGCAGGCCAATACATTGTCTTCCGGAATGTACTTTTCTGTTATAAGTTTTGGTTTCATTAAGCAGGGTCTAAAACCAATAATCAGCAACTTTCAGTTGTATCCAGCGCTTTTCTATCTGTTCCATGATGTTGCAATAGTTATTCACATCATTTTGTGCAAATGAAGTCTCCTTCTGTTGTTTTATGTTGTAATGAGGATCTGTTAGCTGATCCTGGTAAATCAGAAACCAGGATTGTAATTGTATTATATTTGCTGTACATGTAAAATGTAGACCATTCAATAACTATTAAAATCTTTCAAAAACAATTTTGATTTGTTTAAAATTTGTGTGTGTGTGTGTGGGGGGGGGGGGGGGGGGTTTACTCACTCCTTTGTGAATGAAAGTTTTTTTTTCACCCTTGCAGTTGTCACCAGCAACATAATGATCCAATAAGACTAGGTCAAAATATTAACAGTGAAGGAAGAAAATTTTTCTCTTTTCACTTTCTTTTTTCAAACACTATGATATATCTCAAATGTGTTAAATTGCAATATATATTTTTACAGTAATTTAACACTAAACGTGGATAAAGCACTGAGAAATGCTGAATTGAAACTGAAGGTAATGTGTCATTAAAAAATTACACTGTATATATCTCGAAATGTGACGTTTTGCCCTTCAATCTCTGATGGTGATTTGAATGGATGAGAGATTCCCTTTTGGCTTTTTCCCTTTTTCAGGGGTCGCCACAGCGAGTGTTTCGCACGTTTGATTTGGCATAGGTTTTTTAACGTTGGATGCCCTTCCTGACACAACCCTTTTAGCAAGGGACAGAAACACGCTGATGGCTTTGCAGCTACTCTTTACGAAAGTCAGCAATGGTTCTTTTACATGAACCTCTCACCATAGACAGTGAGAGACATGGCCGGCCTTTGATAACCCAGTTAGTTGCACTGGGTAACGATAAATACAGTATACATAAATATAACCTTGTGGGCTCGAACCCCCAACCTTAGGATCAGCGATCCAGCACCTTATGCCACCAGACCACCACTGCCCCTTAACTAGATGAAATAGTTGAATAGCTGAGGGCTATGCAGCAACTCTTGAGGAAATTCAGCATTGGTTCTTTTCCATACCTCACACCACAAGCAGTCAGAAACATGGCTAGTCTTTGTTAACCCAGTTGGCTGCATTTGAGGGACAGAAATGGCATCCAGTGAGAGTGGGGCTTGAAGCCTCGACCTTGGTATCACTGACCTGAACAAATAACTTAAATTATATTAATAATAATTTTAAACAATCACCCCTGACACACTGAATTTATTTTTTAGTGGTAAAGTGAGGTGATGCTAAACTTTAATGATTAGATGCTAAAGTTAAATGTTTGGGTGCCAAATGAAGTAATTGGTGCTAATTTGAAATGTTTGGATGGTAAACAGAACTGTTTGGATGGTAAACAGAAATGTTTGGAAGGTAAATTGAAATGTTTGGATGGTAAACAGAAATGTTTGTATTGTAAATAGAAATGTTTGGAAGGTAAACAGAAATGTTTGGATGGTAAACAAATGTTTGGATAGTAAACAGAAATGTTTGGAAGGTAAACAGAAATGTTTGGATGGGAAACAGAAATGTTTGGATGGGAAACAGAAATGTTTGGATGGGAAACAAATGTTTGGATGGGAAACAGAAATGTTTGGATGGTAAATAGAAATGTTTGGATGGCAAACAGAAATGTTTGGAAGGTAAATTAAAATGTTTGGATGGTAAACAGAAATAGTTGGATAGGAAACAAATGTTTGGATAGGAAACAGAAATGTTTGGATGGTAAACAGAAATGTTTGGAAGGTAAACAGAAATGTTTGGATAATAAACAGAAATGTTTGGAAGGTAAACAGAAATGTTTGGACGTTAAACAGAAATGTTTGGATGGGAAACAGAAATGTTTGGATGGGAAACAAATGTTTGGATGGGAAACAGAAATGTTTGGAAGGTAAATTGAAATGTTTGGATGGTAAACAGAAATGTTTGTATTGTAAATAGAAATGTTTGGAAGGTAAACAGAAATGTTTGGCCGTTAAACAGAAATGTTTGGATGGGAAACAGAAATGTTTGGATGGCAAACAGAAATGTTTGGCTGGCAAACAGAAATGTTTGGATGGTAAACAGAAATGTTTGGATGGTAAACAGAAATGTTTGGATGGTAAACAGAAATGTTTGGATGGGAAACAGAAATGTTTGGATGGGAAACAAATGTTCGGATGGCAAACAGAAATGTTTGGATGGCAAACAGAAATGTTTGGAAGGTAAATTAAAATGTTTGGATGGTAAACAGAAATAGTTGGATAGGAAACAAATGTTTGGATGGGAAACAGAAATGTTTGGATGGTAAACAGAAATGTTTGGAAGGTAAACAGAAATGTTTGGATGGTAAACAGAAATGTTTGGATAATAAACAGAAATGTTTGGATGGGAAACAAATGTTTGGATGGGAAACAGAAATGTTTGGAAGGTAAACTAAAATGTTTGGATGGTAAACAGAAATATTTGGATAGGAAACAAATGTTTGGATGGGAAACAGAAATGTTTGGATGGTAAACAGAAATGTTTGGAAGGTAAATTAAAATGTTTGGAAGGGAAATTAAAATGTTTGGATGGTAAACAGAAATGTTTGGATGGGAAACAGAAATGTTTGGATTGTAAACAGAAATGTTTGGATCCTAAATTAAAATGACTGAACGTTAAACTGAAATGTTTTGATGACTGGAAGTTACATAATTGCAATGATTGCATTGTCCGTGTAATATCTGTAAAAATTAGTTTCGCTGAACAACAGAAGAGAAATTTGGTAATAATCGATGAAATAATGTGTAATTTTAGTTTATTAACGATTCCTTGTCCTCGTTAATCCAACAGCCACCACTTGAGGACGACATATCCCAGCGGTTTCTAACAAAGGGCGAATCCAAAATGTTGTCCTTGTCCTCTACATGAGTGCACTATGTAGGGTGCGTACTAATGATGAAGAACCTTACGGAGTGCACTACTATCCTATAGGGGGGTCGTTGTTTGGGAGTTATCCTGTATAATAGCGTCTCGTGCGATTCCTCCGACGTGTCGCCATGGAGTTCTTGCAACCGCCCCCTCCCATTTCCTCGCCCCAAACTCGGCCGGAAACTCCGCTCCATTCCCAATTACAAACTCGGCCCTCTGAGTGCGGGGCTTCTTTTGCCGACAGGGTAAAAGTTTGGGAGCATGCTACGACTGTTTAAGTTCGTGTAGCTCATCAGGTTCGGATTACAGAGCTCGGTTTGTTCCGTTATTTCAGTGAAGACAGGTTTTCCTCTCAGTGGAGCTGATGTATGAGGCTTTGCGGCTGAATTTTCTTCTCTCACTTTCCTCGGGACTTTTGTAAACATGCAGCCCCCGCCAAGAAAGGTACGTGTTTCTTTCATAGATATATTTTAAAAATATGGACAAGAGAGATATTAAAAAAAGAAGTAAAGTTTGGTTTCTTTTTCTGTTTTGTTGCGCCTGTTTTGGTCTTAAATCTGTTTTGAAAGGCAACAAGTTACCTCGAGCAGCGGTGGATCCGTTGAAGGGAAATTTCCTCAGGAGCTAATCTTACATGCTGCTGCTTCAGAATTCAAAATATACACCAACAAATATTCCATTAAAACGCTTACAGTCAGTTTCTTAATCAAAACACTTCATTTTAATAGATAAAAATATTGTATTTTGCAACATATAAATTTCCAATGAGGCCTGTATATAAATAATAGTAATAATTATAATAATAATAATGTATATTGGGTGCTTAGTTTTACACAAACAGTGAGGAGGCATAATGTGATGTAATCTAATCTAATATGTGTTTATGTAATGTATCTTTAATGTCAGCTAAGGGAATATGTTATGTAAGCAGCTGTAAGGGATAAAAGTAATTAATTTGAGCTATTAGATAATTTTTATAACCCTAGCAATAATAATATCAACAATAAAAACATTTGATCTATCAATATATCACCTTTTTTAATCCCAATATTAATGCACAGACACACACATAAATAAGGCCTGTGGTATAGTAGATAGGGTGCTGGGTGATAGGGAGGTTGTTGGTTCGAATCACCCCCACTGTGCTAACATCCTTAGGCAAGTTCTCAACTACAAGTTTGCCTCTGTCTACCAGAAAAAGAAAAAAAAAAACCTGGGAACATAATCTGTAATGGACTATTGTCCTATCCAAGGGTTGGATAGTTGAACTCCCAATTCCTTCACAACTACAGAAGCTGGGATAAGCTCTGGTCTGATGGTGGCTGTAAAAAGTGCAACAGACTTACCCATAAACATGCAATACTTGACCTGTTTATGATTTCTGGTAATAAAGTGTTATCATTATATATGATAAAACAATCAGATTTAATATACCACCACTGTGAAAGAAATGACTTTTCCCCCCAAATACATTCATTCAATTTTTGAACCGCGTAATCCTAATTAGGGTCATGGGGAGGCAGGCGCCCATCTCAGCCGACTCTGGGCGAGGGCGACATACACCTTGGACAGCTTGCCAGGGCAGGGCAGAAGCATGCTAAACTCTTGACAAAAGTCAACAATGGTTCTTTTACATGCCTCTTACCATGGACAGTGAGAGACATGGCCAACCTTTGAGAACAGAGTTAGTACCTTGGGGGGCAGGGACAACCCATTGAGAGTGGGGCTTGAACCCCCAACCTTGGGATTAGTGATCCAGCCCCTTACCACCAGGCCACCACTGTCCTTCCCAAACGCATTCAAATCTAAAGTAAGAACTTTTCATTTTTCTGATTTACCAAAAAGATCTCGAGAGATTCTTGTTGCAATGTAAAATAAGAATGTATATGAAAATCTGATGTAATGTAACTGTGATATCACTAAACAACAAAAAAACTATACAATTAAATCATATGAAACTGCAATATTAAAAAAAATGATGATGATGCAACATTGAGGTCACTATGATATGCACTAAAATGTCAAGGTCAGCCAGGTGCAAGGTAATAAAGTAAAAGAAGAAAAATGTAAAAAGAAAACACGAAATGCATTTCACTAAGACTTGAAAACAGCCCCATTTTTCCAGCTCCTGCTGTTAAAACAAAGGAAGCTGACATGGTTGGCTGTATGATACAATTTTAGCTCAAGGTGCTGTCTAATACTGCAGGATGGTTTTATACTGCAAACATTAAGAAACAACCCCCAGAATCTTGTAGTGCTCAAGAAAGTGCATCTTTGTAAATATTCTAATGCTGTGTTTTCATACAGTGTCATTTTAGTAGTATGGACAGATCACGGATCTATATTCGCTTCACTTCATGTGCGAGTATGTATGATAAATCTGAGACCAATTCAGTATACTGTGTCCCGCAGGTGAAAGTGAGTCAGGAGCTGAAGCACACTTATGCCGAGCAGCTGAACAAGCTTAACGTGAAACATCAGACTGACTGTGACCTTCTGGAAGACTTGAGGTGAGGCCACAGCGAACCGCACTGTCATCGAGGATTTCTGGTGTGCACATGATGTATGATTTTAAAAAAGAAAAGGCTGCACAGTGGAGCGCTCACCTCAGTGGGTAGGACTGTTGTGAGGATCAATTCTCAGACTAGACCAGAGAGCTACAGCTGGGAACTTTGAGCGAGGAAAACATTTAACCCTAAACAGCTCAGAGTAAAACTTCTCATGAATACAGGCATTGGTTTATCGTCCTGAATATCATCCCCATGTTTCTATAGGTGAGCCCTGCCTGGCCAAGAAGGCGAAATAAAATTCTCTCACAAACAAATATTCGGACATACGGAGTTAAAAATAATACGGGACAATCCACACGACAACAAATTTCTTATATACCCTCTCTTTCTCTCTAACTCATTTGCCGAACCGATGAATCCTTCTAGGAGCTGACACTGGGCAAAGGCAGGGTAAACCCTGTACTTTACACCAGTCCATCGCAGGGCAACACATAACCATTTGCAGTCATACTCACACCTAGAGGCAATTCGTAACAGCCACTTATCTTAAATTACATGTTTTTGGACTGTTGGACTCAATAAGATTACCAAGAGCAAATCCATGTAGGCACACGGAGAACATCCAAAACGCTGCACAGAAATGCCCCTCACCGAGCCCAGGAACTGATCACAGGACTTTTTTGCTATAAATTCTCTGTGACCATCAAGTGTTTCTTTCCCTATCACATGACCACCACCTTCCGTGACATACCTTCCTCTTTCATAACTGCAGCGTATGCATGTTTAGAGGTGTCTAACACACTGAGGGGGAAAGCGTTATCAGCCCTTTCGTACGAATGAACTCCGAGATGCTCATCATTGGCTGGTGATTGCTGTGAGTGACAGGGAAGTGAGCATATGCCATCCCTCCCTCTTGTGAAAGCTAGCCAAATTAGCTCCCATAGACTCCCAGTCACAGATGGCTGTGGTATCAACATGGATTTGAACTTGCAATGTCCGGGTTGACTGTCAACTAGTCGATGTGTCAATCGGATAATTTTTTTAAGAGATTATTTATCATTGTGAGATTTTTTTTTTGATGTCATATTGCGGCACATACAATAGGGGGTGCTGTGTGCTTTGTTCATTTTTGGGCTTGGCAGAGGTTTGCACTTTGATTGCACTTGTTTGTTTACTGTGTATGGCTTTATTACCATGGTATTACACTGTACTGAATGGTTCCTTCTTTAATTTCTTAAACTTGTTGCTTTGATAACAAGAAAAAACTAAATTATTAAAATTTCTGGAAGAGAGGTTAATAACTATGTGCGCCTTTCCCTTTTTCCTCTGGACCTGACAATGGGGCGTCTTTATTCTTTCCAAAGACCTGTAACTATTTGTCGTAAAAACTACATGTTGCACAGTGTGATATTACACTTTTTGTACCACAGTCGTGCACAATGTTGCTAACGCAGACAAGTCCAGTCAGTGTGCCACAGTTTAAAACACCTTGGGGTATGTATGTGTGTGTGTGTGTATGCGCACGCGCGTGTGTGTGTTGATGTCAGTAAGACAAACTCACAGCAAGCACTCAATATGTGTATTATAATATTATAATACCCCCCTCTCCCATTCATTACAGTAAATTCATAGCAGAATAATAATACACTTCATCATGGAGGTCTGTGCTGTGACATAACATTACATCATGTCTTCCAAAGGCAAGAGAGTAATGCTGGAGCTGTGTGAAGATTTATCTTTAATATGTTCTGTGTGTCTGTGTGCAGGACGTACAGCCAGAAGAAATCTGTCATAGAGAAAGACTATGCACAGGTAAGTCTTAAAGAGCCACTCAAAGAGTCTGGAACAGATCTATTAAATCAACAAGGTGTGTTTCATTTGCATTCTGGGAATTCTGTATGTGTTGCCTGATCGCTGATCATGAACCAAAAAGAAGCGCTTTTCCAAAGGGTCAAATGGTGCATTCATGCGTGCTTTTGTCTCCGAATACCAGGGCAGCGTCTGCTCAGTCTTTGCTGTAATTCTGTTACAAGCCAAATGTTTTCATTTCCTTTCATTCTTGAAGCGATTTGGCGACCACATGCATTTCAGCCTCGTTCTGTAAGGGGATTGAGTTCAGACTGGGGGTCACAGGAACTACCGCGTCAGCTGTAACATCGTGTTGCAGCTCCTCATTGTAAATGATACATGGATATTTAAGTGAATAGTATGGAATGGAAAATATTTGGCTTTTGGTGAATGTTACCACTTCATGTCGGGTTTAGCTGGGACCGCGGTCAGCTGTGAATGGTTACCATTGAGAGGTTCAGGGTTTGAAGTTGGATTGTCTTACTGTTCCTCCCCTCCCTTCGCCTCCCCTCCCCTCTCCTTGTCTTTTCAGCATCAGCTTTGTCCCGGTGTGTTATCTCAGAGGAATGTACATCTGTGACTGCACAGTGCATGCAGGGCTCTGCTCCAGAGGCCAGACTTGCTCTCTAAAGAGTCCTCGGTTCGCAGTGTATTAAATTCTGTTGTAAATACGTGAATAAATGAATGCAAGTTATTCACATTTCTGTTGATGTACCTGATATTACTCACTCACTCACTGACTCTACAAACCAATCAGTTTTTTTTGTTTATTTTGATTTTCCCTTTTTTCTCCCTAATTTACTCGTATCCAGTTCCCACCCGTCAAGTTTTTGCCTTCCCAATCACACGATCACCACCAACCAGGCAGGGTCTAAAGCATGTACACGCTCCCTCCGTGGTATGCAATGCAAGCCACCCACATCTTTTTGAACTGCTGCACATGCGTATTTGGGAGCAGTAACACACTTGGAGGAAAGGCGCCATCTGCCCTTTTGTAAGAATGATGCTCATGATTGGCTGGCGATTGCTGTGAGTGACAGTGAAGTGAGGGCTTGCCTCCTATGAGAGCTCGGCCAATTAGCTCCCATTGACTCCCAGTCATTAATGGCTGTGGTATAAACTTGGATTTAAACTTGTGATCTCCGGGTAAATAGTCACACACCTTGTTGATGCGTCACTTAGGAACCACAAACCAATCAATCCTTGCAGGATGATGGGGAGGTTGGTGCCTTGTTCAGCCGACACTGAGCTAAAGTGGGATACACCTTGAATAGCTCACCAGACCATTGCAGGGCCAACACTCTTGCATACAAATGTACACACACACAAGCATTCACACTTACGTGATTCACACTTATGGGTAATTTGATACAGCATGGGGACAGCATGCAAACTCCAGAACTTTCTTGCTCTGAGGCAGACATACTAACCTGTATGCAATTATGTCACTCTAGATAATACTGTAACTGCTAATGTAATACGCCGTGATATTCAGCTCACAAATACAGTTCAGTCATTTTATGCTCCTGGGCACGCAGCTTGGATAAAGAGCATAAATCAGATGATGGGCCACATTAGAGTGGGTTTCATCTAGGTAATCCAGTTTCCTCCTATAGTCCAAAAACGTGCAGAGTACGAACAATAGGTTAATATATATATTTTTTCAATCGCTCCTAAGTACGCGAGCTTTCCAGGGCGTACTCTACCTGCGCCCACAGTCAGCTGAGACAGGCACCAGCTTCCCTGACCCTACTTAGGATTAAGCAGTTCAGAGAATGAATATAAATGACTGAATGAATAGTCATGTCTATCTTATTTATCCAGCAGGCCCAACTGAATTAAGTACAGGAGTCCCTGCTTGGAAAAACCTTGCATACAAAAAGCTAGCATGAGTCCTATAAAAATACATTTAATAAATGCACATTTGCGACACACAAACCCACTTAAACAACATCTGGATTAAAAAGCTTGGTCGTAGGAAAGCTGTTGTTTTTAACCTCATGGGAAATGGTGTGGTGATGGTGGGATGGTTTCATCCTGTTTAAAATGCTGAGCGAGCGTTACATAGTGTTAATGGAATGACGGTGATAGATTGAAAGCATGGAAAGGAAGGAAAAGCAGACCTTGGGTATGGATGCAAACTCTTGTTGGAAATTTTTTTGTAGAAAGCATGCAGTGTGTGATTGTTACAGACGCCAGTTTTAGTTTGAAATGTAATAAAGATTTTAACATATGGGTTTAATTATAACGATGCTGCATGCTTCAGAGTCTCATGGATAAATATTTTGTATAAGAATAGAAATAAAATTAAGAGAAGGCTGGGTGGGAAATATGGCAAAATATCTTATATTGTATACTTTGTGTTATTGAAAAAAGAATTCGCACTGAATGGAGAGAGATACGTTTAAAAATTCCTTACGATGGTTAGCAACGCCAGCCTCCCTATGACCCTAATTAGGATTAAACGTTTGAGAAAATGAATAAATGGTAACAATCCAATATTAAATATTCACTATAAAGCATAAACGTAACCATAACATCCTCCAGGTAGCGTTCTGCATTTGAATGTGTGTTTGTTTTCGGTATGACTCGGTTTCATTTTGTATTTTTCACCCGTGCCATACTTTTAAAATTGTGGGTAAACAGTTCCCAAAACTATTTATACGTGCCAGTGGGGGCATAAAATGATAATCAACATTCTTTGTTTCTGAGGCAGATTTTACCTCTGGGCGGGAGGTATAGTGGTTCGCTTGTCTGCCTCACAGCAAGAAGATCCTAGGTTTGAGTACCGGACTCAGTGAGGCAATTTCTATGCAGAGTTTGCCTGCATGGGTCCTCTGGATTCCATCTGCGTCACAGCAAGAAGCTTTAGGTTCCAGTCCTGGGCTTTGCAAGAGCATTTCTGTGTGGCGTTTGCATGTTCTCCCTGTGCCTGAGTGGATTTCCCCTGGGTATTTTTTGTTTCCTCCCACACGTACATTAGGCTAATTTGTTGTTCCAACTTGTTAGTAGTTGTGGATGTGAGTGTGAATGGTTGTGTATGTCTTGGCTTGTTTTGGTCTGGCAAGCTGTTCAAGTTGTATCTCGCCTTTTCCCAGTGTTGGCTGAGATAGGATCCAGCCTCCCCATTATTCTAATTTAGTAGGATTAAATGGTTCAAGAAATGAGTGACTACATGACATTCATGGCTCCCAAGTGGCACATTGACGAGGTGCGCAGCTATTAACCCAGATATCGCAAGTACGAATCCGGGTTAATACCACAGCCATCGGTGACTGAGAGTTCATGGGAGCTAATTAGCGGAGCTCTCACGGGAAGAAGGGATGGCTTATGCTTGCTTTACTGTCAGTCACAGTGATCGCCAGTCAATCAGGGGCATCTGTGAGCTCATTAATATGAGGGAGAGGATAGTGCTTTCCCTCCGAGTGTGTTAGACCGCTCCCAAATACTTATATGCCACATTTTGAAAAGAGGCAGGTGACTAGCATTGCATGTCACGGAGGGGGCGTGTGCACACTTTCACCCCTGCCAGCTACCAAGGTGGTTATATGGTATGGAAAGCAATACCTGATAGGTGGAAATTGGATACGACTAAATTAGGGAGAAAATGTGGAAAAATAAAAATATTTTTTTTTTTTTACCTTCAACCCAATCAGTATAAACACTTTAAAATATTGTCAATAAGTTATGTATGTGTGTATATATATATATATATATATATATATATATATATATATATATATATATATATTTATATACATACACGGGTCTTTCTCAAAAAATTAGCATATTGTGATAAAGTTCATTATTTTCTGTAATGTACTGATAAACATTAGACTTTCATATATTTTAGATTCATTACACACAACTGAAGTAGATCAAGCCTTTTATTGTTTTAATATTGATAATTTTGGCAAAAAAGTAAAGGAAAACCAAAAATCCCTATCTCAAAAAAATAGAATATTTCATCCGACCAATAAAAAAGTGCTTTTAATACAAAAAAAGTCAACCTTCAAATAATTATGTTCAGTTATGCACTCAATACTTGGTCGGGAATCCTTTTGCAGAAATGTCTGCTTCAATGCGGTGTGGCATGGAGGCAATCAGCCTGTGGCACTGCTGAGGTGTTACGGAGGCCCAGGATGCTTCGATAGCGGCCTTAAGCTCATCCACAGTGTTGGTTCTGGTGTCTCTCAACTTTCTCTTCACAATATCCCACAGATTCTCTATGGGGTTCAGGTCAGGAGAGTTGGCAGGCCAATTGAGCACAGTAATAGCATGGTCAGTAAACCATTTAGCAGTGGTTTTGGCACTGTGAGCAGGTGCCAGGTCGTGCTGAAAAATGAAATCTTCATCTCCATAAAGTTTTTCAGCAGGTGGAAGCATGAAGTGCTCCAAAATCTCCTGATAGCGAGCTGCATTGACCCTGCCCTTGATAAAACACAGTGGACCAACACCAGCAGCTGACATGGCACCCCAGACCATCACTGACTGTGGGCACTTGACACTGGACTTCAGGCATTTCCTTCTCCCCAGTCTTCCTCCAGACTCCGGCACCTTGATTTCCGAATGACATGCAAAATTTGCTTTCATCCGAAAAAAGTACTTTGGACCACTGAGCAACAGTCCAGTGCTGCTTCTCTGTAGCCCAGGTCAGGCACTTCTGCCGCTGTTTCTGGTTTGAAAGTGGCTTGACCTGGGGAATGCGGCACCTGTAGCCCATTTCCTGCACACGCCTGTGCACGGTGGCTCTGGATGTTTCTACTCCAGACTCAGTCCACTGCTTCCACAGGTCCCCCAAGGTCTGGAGTCGGCCCTTCTTTCACTTTTTCCTTCTTACAGACGTCCCACTTGATACAGCACTCTGGGAACAGCCTATTTGCTCAGAGATTTCTTTGTGTGTCTTACCCTCTTGCTTGAGGGTGTCAATGATGGCCTTCTGGACAGCAGACAGGTCGGCAGTCTTACCCATGATTGCGGTTTTGAGTAATGAACCAGGCTGGGAGTTTTTAAAAGCCTCAGGAATCTTTTGCAGGTGTTTAGAGTTAATTGGTTGATTCAGATGATTAGGTTAATAGCTCGTTCAGAGTACCTTTTCATGATATGTTAATTTTTTGATATAGGAATTTTGGGTTTTCATGAGCTGTATGCCAAAATCATCAGTATTAAAACAATAAAAGACCTGAAATATTTCAGTTGGTGTGCAATAAATCTAAAATATATGAAAGTTTAATTTTTATCAGTACATTACAGAAAATAATGAACTTTATCACAATATGCACATTTTTTGAGAAGGACTAGTGTGTGTGTGTGTGTGTGTGTGTGTGTGTGTGTGTGTGTGTGTATATATATATATAGTCGGCCCCCAACTTACGAAATGAATCCGTTCCACAGCCCTTTTCGTATAGCGGGGATTTCGTAAGTAGGGGTCGCATCTTACATGTTAAACTTCTAATTCGTTCCAAAGCTCCAGTCTTTGGACTGGATAAACCCCATAAATAAATATATATATATATATATATATATATATATATATATATATATATATATATATATATATATAAAATGTAAAACAGTCACTCACTCATTTACTGAACTGCTTTATTTTATTAGGATCGTAGGGCGGCTGGAGCCTATCTCAACGGACACTGGGTGTAGGCAGGATACTCCCTGAACAACTTACTATAAAATTGCAGGGCCATCATTGCACAATTATTTGCATTCACAATTGGAGGAAAAAACCCAGCGTGCCCATAGGAAACCCATAGAGGCATAAGGAGAACATGCAAACTCCACGCAGGAATTCCCTTGTTAAGCCCAGGACTCAAACCCAGGACCTTCTTGCTGTGAAGCAGTAAACGCAGAACACATACATGATAAATTTGCATAATAAATAAATCTGACCCTCTCTAATATACTTTAATTCTAAATAATGTTTGAGAAATTGTTGCTATTTAAGCACCGAGTTTCGCTACCCAACCCTAGTGTCTGGGTGAGCCTCCTGTCAGTTATTTTATAAAAGCTTTATGGGCCACCATGGGTCTTTGGGTTCACAGCTTTGTGAACATAGGCAAGACTGAAGGAAGAGTGGGGCTCAAAGAGTATCAAAATAAAAAATATAAATAAATATTAGACATATTGAACTTATTAAATGTTTAAAACCTCATCATTGGCAGGAATTTGGCTCCTGAGTCCGGTTTGTTTCACAAAGTCAACTGTCATGTTTTGCTGATTGATTATTTCACTATATTAACACACACATTATTGTTTCTTTTTCTCTTACTTTATTGTGGAGATGTTCTTAGTGTTCGAAAGACCTAATGATCTGATGTAGCAACATTGAATGATGAAGCACCTGAAGGCTAGATTATTACTTTATTCCAGTAAACACTTGGTGTTTTTCCACTGCTTACTATATAACAAGAACCAACCCTGACCAGATCCAGATGAACCTGGGGTATGGGTTGGTTTTTCCACCAATATCATCATTGTTATGGTGATGCCTGAAGAAGCTCTCAATCTTCTTTCCTAACCCATTTGACGAACTGCTTACTCCTATTAGGGTCATGGGAAAGCTGTGTCTAGTTCAGCCAGATTAGGCCGATTAGCCTAACATGCATGTCTTTGGACTGTGGGAGGAAACCGAAGTACCCGGAGGAAACTGACGCAAGCATGGGGAGAACATACCAACTCCACACAGAAACATTTATGGCATTTGGTAGACAGTCTTATCCAGAGTGACTGACATTTATATTTTTTTGTACAACAGAACAATTGAGTGCCAACGGTGGCAGCATGGTGACACAGGGGATTAAACCTCCGACCATCTAATCAGTAACCCAGAAACCTAACCACTCAGCCACCACAGCCAGAAACGCCCTCACTGGGCCCAGGACTCAAACCCATCCATGACCTTTGTGGTGTGACAAGCACATGCAAGCTTCTTGCTTTTGTTAATTGGGTAATGTTAAAAATGACACTTTTTGAATCAAAAATCATTCTTTTGTATTTCCAGGAATAAGGTCACACCTTTCCAGAAAAGTTAAATTGCCGCATGTGTGTAATATACACATTTCTTGATCTAAATCCATTTGTTTGTGGCTTCTCAGTGCACTTTGAACCATGATAAGCAGTGAATTGTTTTATTGATGGAGAACGGGAAAAAGCCGAAAAGATAAGAAAGAAAGATTCTTTCCATCTGTTCTCGGATAAACTCACATATAAATGTGGAGCAAGCACAGTGTATCTTCTTTCAGTCATTCATTTATTGAGCTGTCTAATCTTCATTAGGGTCGCGGAAGGCTGGCGCCCATCTCAGCCGACTCTGGGCGAGGGCAGAGTACACCCTGGGCAGCTCGCCAGGCCATTGCAGGGCAGAAAAATACTGACGACTATGCAGCTACTCTTGATGAAAGTCAGCAGTGGTTCTTTTATACGCCTTTGACCAGAGACAGTAGAGACATGGCTGGCTTTTGATAACCCTGTAAGCTGCACTGGGGGACAGCAGTGACAACTCTGTGAAAGTGGAGCGTGATCCCCCAACCTTGGGATCAGTAATCGAACACCTTACCACCGGGCCACTACTGCTCCTACATGGTGTATCTCTACTCTGGATAGGGTCTGCTGTTCCCAGTAGCACTCTAGATTCATTGTGTCCCGGCTTATTGACGGACACATCACATATTCTGAGATAAATTGTTCCAATGTCAACTTTACAATATTACAGGGTCAATAGCTTTGCTTTGACACATTATTTAAAACAAGAAATTGCATAATGCAGTACCTACTGGAATCATTCGTATCAGTTATATGTATCAGATTCCTTCACCTCCTCCCACATTTTCCACTGATAATAGTTTTATTTATTTTTTTACTCAATATCCACTCTAGCCATTGTAAACATTGCTAATAAAAGTCTGGGATGATTAGTGTGTAGCATGTGTTCCGTGCCCCATGAATTTTTAGCTTCAGCATCCAGGTGTAGGGTGCTTCCAACTCAAAAGCACATAAGAGACTCCAGTGTTTGTGTGTTTGAATGAGGCTCCTCCAGATGCACCACCTGGAAGTCCTGAATGGCCCATGACTAGAGGAGCCTCTCTCATCTTCATCCTCTCTCCTGCTAAAGCCTATTGAGTCGAAGCCGGTGGGCTGGCACGCTCTCACAAAGACAGATTGTGGTGTCCGGCATTGGCATAGACTCAGCAGCTCAATCAGGGTCTGGAAGCTGATCAGGGTACGCCATTCTCTTTATTCTGTGGTATTCAGGAACGGAATGCGTCTTCTGTGTAGTAGACCACGGTGGAAGCACAAGGCTTCTTCATTTCACTGCGAAACCAGCACCTCGGCTCAGGGTAAGAGTTAATTTCAGGTGTCAGTGTTTGTATGTTGTCAGCCCTGTGATGGTCGGGCAAGCTGTTCATTGTGTACTCTGCGTCCACCCAGTGTTGGCCGAGATAGGCTCAAGCTTTTCCCCAACCCTAATAGGTATAAGCGGTTTAACAGATTAATTAGATGAATGAGTAATGATCATAAATACAGCAATCAGCCATAACATTAACATCACCCAGGCAGCAGTAAGCTGCAATGCACTGTGTTCTGTGTGTTTCTATAACGGTGTCAATGTTATATGCTACAGTAGCTCTTCGGTGAAATCAGACATACTAGCCTTCATTAGTCTTCCCACCTGCATCGGTGAGCCTTGGGAACGCATGACAGTCTTTCTAGTTTACTGGTTTACTAGGGCTGGAACAGAAAACCTTTGGTTCAGTAACCCAGAGCCACTTTGCTAGCTATCTACCCCACATACGAGGAATACCCCACAAGGCGTGGAGATGAATCAACTCTAATCAGCCACAACATTAAAAACATTATGGCAGTGGTGGCTGCGTGGTTAAGGCTCTGGGTTACTGAGCCAAAAGTCCTTGAACAAAATACTTAATGCCCGTCTGCTCAGTTGTATAAATTAGATAAAAAATGTGAGCTGCTCTGGACAAGCGCATCTGCCAAATATTGTAAATGATCAGTAGGTATGAAGGTAAAACGAATGAATGAATAACACTGATTAGTGTACATGACAACGGAATTGCGAAATCTGATTGGCTCACTGTTTGGGGACGAATGGGGTTTTAAAGCAATCATAACTATAAGATGTTCATAGTTGTCCACAGCAGCTGTAGTGTCTTGAATCTTGTCTTGGGGCTTCCACGTTTCCGAAACAAAGTTATTTTGATGAGTTGCATTTATACAGTAACTTATATTTTAAATACCCTTCCTTTCTTCCTTTCAGCTTTTTCTGGTTCTCGAGAGTTGCCACAGTGAATCATCTGATTCACACGTTTTATTTGGCATAGGTTTTTACGTCGGATGCCCTTCCTGTCACAACCCTTTTAGCAAGGGATAGAAACACGCTGACGGCTTTGCAGCCTACTCTTTACGAAAGTCAGCAATGGTTCTTTTACATGCCTCTCACCATAGACAGTGAGAGACATGGCCCGCCTTTGATAACCCAGTTAGCTGCACTGGGGTGGGACAGTGACAACCCTGTGGGGACTCGAACCCCCAACCTTAGGATCAGCAATTCTGTGCCCTATCCATACCCATTGTTGTATAAATGCATTACCTTGTATGCATTGACAGAACAATTGTAAGTGCTTTAACAAACCCAAAAGCTCTGTCTCAGGATCTCAAGGGTATCGTATTTCTGCACGAATGGACTAAATGCCCTCAGTGACTCGTGCCACCACGCGGTTCAGCAACCACAGACAATAAATCTGAAACAATATTGACTTCAAATCATCACAAATTATTATTTTTATTATTATCTTGCCATTTGCCCTGCTACCCTTTTATGTTTTCTGTTTTAGGGTTTTTAAATATCGAGTAGTATGTGGTTGAGAGGTGACCAATATCTTTGCTTATTTGCTGCTTAGTGGATTTGCATCAGAATTCTTTTTATTTCAGCAAATTTTATTTTCAGCTCTGTGTCATGCTTATGCTGTATGGTGGTGTAGTGGTTAGCATATTCCACCTCACAATAGGAATTTCCTCAGTTCAAAGTCCCGGGCTCGGCAAGGGTGCATCTGTGTGGAGTTTGAATGTTCTCCCTGTGCTTGCATGGGTTTGCTCCAGGATCTCTGATTTTCACCTTATAGTCCAAAGACATACACATTAGGCTAATTGGCTATACCAAATTGCCCCAAGGTATGAGAGTGTATGGTTATGTTTATGTTGGCCCTGCGAGGGTCTGGCAAGCTGTTCAGGGTGTATCTTGTCTTCACCCACTGTCAGCTGAGTTAGGCTCCAGCCCCCAGCATTACGGTATTATGAATAACACAGTAATTTTCCACTAAAATTATCACCACATGATATTCATTTCATTGCCCCAACCCCCAAAACCCTAAGGCTTTGCAGAAGTTGGCTTCACAGTACCTAAAGAGGGAATGGCCTGGAGTCCAGTCAGAAGAGCAGAAAGAGTACAGGTAAATTAACATGTACTAATGCATGCTTAACACATTCAACACTTAGCGGCCACATTTTTGTGCATACAGTAAACCTAAATGATTGACAGTTGCCGTATATTGTATTATTATATTACTGTAATGCTTGATCTGACCCAACATGTCCGACCAGGTGAAGAATGCGTATGTATTTGTATGCAGAAATGTTTGCATGGTATGGAGGGCATATCTGGAAGGTGTTGTGAAAGTGACCCAGTCTCGGCTCAGTGGTTGTGACAGCTACAGGAGCCAGGTTTCAGAGCCTATCAAGACTTTTCGGGCACACAAAGAGCAACAATTAAAAAAGGTACAATCGCACTCAGGCACAGGAAAGTTACTATAATGAATTTGCATGCTGTCTTTATTTTTGAATTATAACCTTATACAGTATCATATGCCCAGTCATTAATCTGCATTTTGCACTCAATTATTTAAATTATGTGTTTGTGCCTTAGTGTATTGAGCAGCTAACAAGGATCCAAGCTGAACTGCAGGACACGGTGAAGGACCTGACCAAGGCCAGAAAGAAGTACCAGGAGACAGAACAGATGGCCCAGGCCGTGAGGGAGAAGGCAGATATGGAGGCTAAGTATGTTTGCTTGATCATTGCCTCCTTCGAACTAGACATTCATTCACCACTTTGCTGGTGAATCACTAAATTTTAATATTACAGTCACAGTCAGACTGGTCTGTCTCAGCCAACTATGCTGTAGTCTCTCTGTATGTGCATGCGCGCGTCTGTATGTGTGTGCATTTATATATTCCTTACATCTTATGCATTATTTTTGAATGTTTAATTGTTATTATAAGCACTTATAGTGTTGAATATGTTCCGTTCAGTTCATTTTCTGTAACCGCTTAATCCTAACGAAGGCTGGCGCCCATCACAGCTGACTCTGGGAGAGGGCAGAGTACACACTGGAGAGCTCACCAAGCCATCACAGGGTGGAAACACGCTGACGGCTTTGCAGCCTACTCTTGTCAAAAGTCAGCAATGGTTCTTTTACTTGCCTCACACCATAGACAGTGAGAGACATGGCCGCCTTTGATAACCCAGTTAGCTGCACTAGGGGGGACAGTGACAACCTCGTGGAGAGTGAGACTCGAACCCCCAAACTTAGGATCAGCGATCCAGCGTCCTATACCACTAGGCCACTACTGCCACGTGTTGAATATGTATTTATTGATATTATATACACATATGCATGTACGTAAACGTCAGTCATGGGGGTCGATTCTACTTCGTGGAAATCGGCGGTCGCGGGGGGCTCTTGGTGCCCATTATCTGTGGAAAATGAAGGATTCCTGTACAGTATTATGAGAAAGGCTTACACGTATGACCTTTTTGGCGTGTACCACATGTTTTCGGAAGTGAACCCATCTAGCAGAATGGCTGTCCTGTGGTGATATTGTGTTGCATTATTTCATTTGTTTATGGAACTGCTTAATTTTAATTGAGGAGGCTGGCGATGGTAGAGTACACCCCGGACAGCTTGCAAGGCCATTACAGGGAAGAAACACGCTCATGGCAATCCAGTGGCCTACTCTTTACAAACAACAGCAATTGTTCTTTTGCATGCCTCTCACCACAGACACCAAGAGACGTCACATCAAAACCTTTTATTAGAAGTTAAATTTATTCGGGGTTCAGCTTTTAGTCAATGCCTACATCTTTATATTACTGATTTTTGTGTCGTCTGGGGGCGTGTTCACTAAAACAGTGTAAAAACAATTAGTACAGTACAGACGCTTTTTCAAAAAAAAAAAAAAGTAAAATTTGGAGTTTAGACGTATCTACATAGTACGCTGACGTAATGACTTAATGATGCTGCGTCCATTGTTTACAAACGATAGACTGAACATGCCCCATCTTCTTCCCAGTTCAGTTTTTTTTTATTATATATATATCTCAATATCAGTTATATAATGTGTTCCCCTTGTGTTAAGACGTCGTCTCTGTGATCTTTGTGTTTACACTGTTTTGCGGACTTTTGTAACCCTAAGCAAATATGGTTGGTCAGAAGCGTAGGCCTACTAACATGGGTGCAAGTCTCATACAGAGATGAATTAACTATCGGCTCGGATCGGCGCAATCTACCATGCATACTCAGTTAAGCAAAGAGAGTTGTAAAATGAATGAAAACCCGAATACAGAAAAGAAAGATAACTCTCCGCTCTGCTGGTGATTCATATCAGTGCAGGCTGAGTTCTAAATGAGTTCAACGGCACCCTTGCTCACGTGAAAGACCGGAAGTCCGTATAACCCGCCTTCAAGCATAGCAAGTACACTACTTTCGGTATTGAGCGCCTCACATATTGTAAGCGTTGATTGGCTGTTTTAAGCTTCATGTAAAGTGAGTCGGCTCAGCTTCATATGACTCAGCTCAGCTTCATGTAAAGCAGTGCTTCTCAATTATTTTCTGTTACGCCCCCCCTAGCAAGAAGAAAACAATTCGCCCCCCCCCTCCCCCCACCACCCACTTTCCGCCGCAACTATAAATTATAACTTTTTTCTATAATATAGTTACAGGTATTTCTCTTCATTATATCGTATCCTTGTTAACATAAATAAAACAAAAAGAAAGAGATATAGTTCAACTTACAAGAATAACTAACATTTTTTATTAGTCTGTAAAAGAAAGTGCATCAATTTGCCTTAAATTTAAAAATAATAATATCCTTGTTACATTTTTGACAAACTTACCACACCATTTGCTGCTGAAAATAAAATCAATAAATAATTAATTCAAATTGACTTCAGAAACATTAACTCAGGAGCACAATATATAAACACTTTAACCTACAAAACAAGAACAAATAGAACAATTTGTGCTGATTTTTTTTTCTCAAAATGAGGAAGCCAAGATTAATGGCTACAATGAGCACGTTTTGCAGCGCACAGCTTCTCAAAGCGAGGTTTGAAGCATGACACTGCAACTCTCAGCTCCTGCTCAATGTTTAGCTGGGACCTGTACTTGGTCTTCAGTGCAGCAACAGCAGAGAAACCAGTCTCACAAAGGTAGGATGTTGCAAAAGGAAGCAGAATGCCCATTGCCCTCTTCCCTAACAATGGATACTGCCTTTCTACACTCAGCCAGAATTCACTGAGTGTCTGTGATGTGAAGCTCAGTCTCAATGTGGAGTCAGACGTCATGTTGGCGCCACTGCCAACTACTGGAGTGGATGTGCAATTACACTTTCTTGTAGTAAGGCGGAAAAAAAGCATGTTCTCCTGGGTCACACGCGCCCCCCTCAGCATCCCATCGCGCCCCCCCAGGGGGGCGCGCCCCACTATTTGAGAAGCACTGATGTAAAGTGATCATCCGTCGACCATTGGAACCATTTACAAGCTGAAAGATCGCATCATCGAGAATATTTAAGGTTATATTTGATAGGGTATTTGATATTTGATGAGTGTATTTGATTAAAATTATCAATTTGAAATGATTTTGCTTGAATTGAATTTATTTTAAATCAATGTTGATATTATTTGATATATTTGATATTATTTTACAATGTTATGTTTATAATAATTGATTTAGGGGTGTTTTATGAGATATGGTAATGGTATTTATGGATGTATAGTACAGTATGAGCGTCATACGTCATACATACGTCATACGTCACTGTAACAACTTACGTTCACTTACAACTTACGTTTGGCCGTCCGGAACCAATTAAAAACGTAAGTCGGGGAGTGTCTGTAGTTGCTGCCTTTTGGTGTTTTGTAACGTGTTCTACTCAGTGGAGTCAAAATCATTGCTGAGATTTCCAAATGTAACACGTGCTCATGTTAAGAGTGAAACCCAGACTGTATCATTGGTATGTTAGTAAGGAAGTATGTTTTATTTTTGCAATGGGACAAATAATATTGCAGTCTATCTGAAGTCATGGGATTTCAAACATAACTGTTGAATCTATTAAACAAGTGGCACGGTCTCCAACGCGCGCGCGCGCACACACACACACACACACACACACACACACACACACACACACATACACATTAAATGAAAGAGAGAGGTTGAGAGTGGAATTTCATTGTTTTGTCAAAAAAACAGAGGAAGTCACCTGAGGAGGAAGCAGTGCTTTTTTGCGTGTACATTCTGGAGTCATGACGAAAGACAGATATGCCATTGTGTATGTGATCAATATTTTCAGTCTAAATATACCCTTTCTATCCATCTTTATATATCCAATAGGTCCAAACTCAGTCTGTTTCAGTCCAGGTCCAGTTTAAAAAGAGCAAGTGTCAAGGTGAGTTACAAGGTTTTGAGTTAATACTTCAAACCCATGTTTCAACTGATGCACCATTCACCGTCCGTATTCTTTTGCTGAAAACTTACAGGTCTACCCATTTTGTTCTTTTCCAGTTGAAAGCCAAGAGAAATGAGTGTAACTCCAAAGCCACTCATGCTAGGAACGAATATCTGCTTACTCTGGTGGCAGCGAATGCCCACCAGGGCCGTTACTACGAGACGGATCTGATTAATTGCATCAAGGTGACACTTAATTTCTCCTTCTGTTTTTAACCTCAGGTCAGTTCAGGAAGTAGAAGCATAACAAATAGAGCAGCTGGCAAGCACATGAAATACAAATAGGCAGAATACCAATAGAAATAAGACACCAATGGAAAGATTTCAGTGAAAGAATTACATAGGGCGGCATGGTGATGTAGCAGAGAGCATGCCTCCCTCACATCAAGAAGGTTCTGGGTTCCAGTCCTGGGTCTGGAGTTGGAATGCTCTCCCTGTGCTTGTGTGGGATTTCTCCTGGTACTACGGTTTCCTTTGAAAGTTCAGAAAACATGTATATTAGGCTAATTGGCTTTTCCAAATTGCCCATGGTATGAGTATGAATGTATGTTGGCCCTGCGATGGTCTGGTGAGCTGTTCAGGATGTACCCTACCTTCACGGAATGTCGGCTGGGATAGGCTCCAGCCTCCCTGTGACCATGATAGGATTAATTGGTTGTGAATAAATGATTGAGTGAGAGGGCAAAATTGTATTATTCCAAGATTCATTATCTGATTGTCCTGAATAGATAGAAAAAAATTTCACAGCAAACACTCTATGAACAACTCTTTCTGAATATTTTAGTAGTTAATAGAATGCTTAGTTTAGTGGCTCACGTATGTTGGTTTGTTCCTGCTCCAGGTCTTGGATGGCAGCGTGTATGATCACATGAAAGGCTATCTGGTTTCACTCTGCCAGGCCGAGCTGGAGGCATCCAGTGTCATTCAGGACACTTTCAACTTCCTGCTGGAGACATCCAATGGGGTAAGTGGAGTACGCTCACACATACACATGTGCCTTTGGAAAAATACCTAGACAGCCCAGTGGCGTTATGGGTACTGTTGGGAATTTGATCTGGCAGTAAAAGAATGCAGTCAGATCAAGTTCCAGTGCTGACAAAACAGTATTGGTCAGGGTGTCAGGACCTATCTGGACCACGTCCAGTTTAAAAATATGCCTTATGGGGTACACTTGGGTCGGCATGAACAGAAACAAGACCGTAGCTTAAATTAAAGTGCTCACTGCTCACAGACTGCAAGTCAGAAGTGTCTTATTAATAACAGTGAAGCAGAAACATGCAGGTGATGAAATGCCTCTCATACAGACGCTCCCCGACTTACGTTCATCTGTTTTACGTTTTTTTTTTGTTTGTTTGTTTTTTTTGTTGTTGTTTTTTTTTTAAAGTCAAATTTTGAGTTTGACGCAATGACGCTCTATTCATTGTTTACAAACTACAGACTGAGTGTGTTTGTATGTATGTATGTATGTATGTATGTATATATATATATATATATATATATATATATATATATCTATATATATAAATATATATATACACACACACACACACACACACACACACACACACACAGTGATCATTACAGGCTGCGCCATTGCGTCAATGGCGTATTAATTGTGCCTGTGTCCCCATTGAACTACATGTCCGTGCGTCAGCCGGGCGCATAGAAAATGTCCGGGAAAATCTAGTTTATTATATTGTTTAATTTTAAAAGTTAATATCGTTCAAAGAAATGCTAAATAAATCATGCCAGTGAGGACATTTGCACTTAGCAATGGTAATATGAAAGATAGCACGTGATTGGCCAGTGGCTCCCGAGCTGACAAATCACAACTGCTATTCCTTTGCAAACGTGATGCAATGCACTTCATTCGTTTTTGGGCACACGAGTGTAGAATCCACTTTTACAGCATTTGCTTTGCTCCAAATTAACACACATGTATATAATGCGCATGCCCCGGTGCTTACCCACACTACCCTTGCTCGCAATCTGTGAAAACGAACCCAGCCACTGATGTTTACTATAGAAACATAAAATGGTGTCCAAAGCGAAAAAACATTGCTCAAAACAGAGAAATTTATGAACAATGTGGGGTGCTAGTAACCAAGTGTCAAATGTATCTAATTCCGGTGATATCACTGATAATACTAGTTGCATTGCTATCGCTAGTGACAGTGGGGTGGCCGCTTGTAGTGCTAGTCCTGCTACTGCTAGTCATATTGAGACTGCAAGCGCGAACGTTAGCACTGAAGGTTTGGAAGGGAAAGAAAGACAGGGATATTTTTTGTAGCAAATACGGTGAAAATACTGTCAACAGCCTGAAAGCATAGCAGAAACTTTGAATTATAATATTGGAAGTCTGTTACTGTCGGTTAAAAACAGTTTGTGTTGTATTTTGTCAACTTCCAAGTATTTTTAAATGTTTGGTTTTGTTTAATTCTGCTATGTGCCTGATGTAAATTAAAATACAGACAGTGTTAAAAACAGTTTGTTCAAGTGACTTATTTGAAATTAATGTTGATATTATTTGATATATTTGATATTATTTTACATTGTTCTGTTTATAATAATTGATTTAGGGGTGTTTTTTGAGATACGGTAATGGTATTTATGGATGTATAGTGCAGTATGAGCGTCATACGTTCACTTTCAACTTGCATTCGGCCGTCCGGAACCAATTAAAAACGTAAGTCAGGGAGCGTCTGTATTCTGTTGAACTGAGGCACCGGAATAAATTAGACTGATGGTGATTTGGAGCCAGTGTTACATCTGAGTCAGTAATACGATGATGTTCAGAGTTTGTTTCCATCCATCTCAGCATGACCTTATCCTTCGGTCTAGTGTGTCGTATGTTCAAGTTTCTAAACATGCACCAACATACAGGTTTTCTTTCACACTCTGCCTGGTTGGTGTGATCAGAGAGGATCCACAGATGTTGCTATATTGAGTGGTTATAGTATAACTTCTTAACTGAATATTCATAGGGTAGCACGGTGTGGTTCCCCCCCCCCATTTTGTCCCTAATTTTAAGTTATATCCAGTTCCCACCTATCAGGTATTATAGAGAGACATTCCCTCTCACACAACTAACACTGACCAGGAAGGGGTGAAAGCACGCACACGCCTTTTTTCAAACTTAAGTGCTTTCCGTTCCTTCGCCCATGATTCGCTGGCAATCGCTGTGAATGACAGAAGTGAGCCTATGTCATCCCTCCCTCCTGAGAGAGCTTGGCCATTTAGCTCTGAAAAAGGGAAAAAGCCTAAAGGAAAAGAAGAAGACAAAAAGGGATGATTGTGGCATTAACAGGCGGTGGTGGCCTGGTGGTAAAGGGTGCTGGATTGCTGATCCTAAGGTTGGGGGATCAAGTCCCACTCTTCACAAGGTTGTCACTGTACCCCCAATGCAACTAACTGGGTTATCAAAGGTTGGCCATGTCTCTCACTGTCTATGGTGAGAGGCATGTAAAAGAATAATTGCTGACTTTCGTCAAGCGTTGGCTGCAAAGCCGTGAGCATGTTTCTGTCACTTGCCAAGGGTTGTGTCAGGAAGGGCATCAGAGGTAAAAACCTATGCCAAATCAAACATGTGATGCGA
Organism: Plotosus lineatus; assembly: GCA_024760905.1. Lineage (NCBI taxonomy): Eukaryota > Metazoa > Chordata > Actinopteri > Siluriformes > Plotosidae > Plotosus > Plotosus lineatus. The sequence goes on from CM045743.1 coordinate 27,062,111, forward strand.
CCCCTGAGAAAAAGGGAAAAGCCGAAAGGAAAAGAAGGATGACTGTGGCATTAACCTGGATTCAAACTTGCGATCTCTCATTTAATAGTCACGCACCTTGTCGATGCAACATTCTGGAGCCCAGCATGGTGGTTAGAAACATCTGCATCACAGCAGTGGGTTTTCTCTAGTTATGCTGATTTCTTCATACAGTCCAAAGGCACATTAGGCTAATTGGCTGTTCAAGATTGTCCCCAGGTGTGTGAGTGTGTTTCACCCAGTGTAGGCTGAGATAGGCTCTAGCCTTCCCATGACCCTAGAAGGATTAATCCATTTGAAAATGGGTGAGTGAAAGAGGTTTTGCTGTTCATACCTTCCTCAGGTGGTAATACTGGTTATCAGTTGATCAAATTGACTAAGTTGACTAGCCATGCATGCTCGCTTGTGGAACAAAGGTGTAGTGTTGATTCTTGACGTAGTTATGTAGACTTCATATATAGTTACATGTTTCCTTGCAGATATGCAGCATTTGTTGTTGATTTTGGAACTAAGAAGCAGAACATAATTCAGTTGTAACTGAAAGCAAGTTTCAGTTCCTAACCCAATTGAATTTCAGAACTAGCACAACATCACATTGTTTTGTATGTGTTCTGTAGGTTATGCAGGACTTTCACCAGGAGCTCTTTATCCAGGAGAACACAGCATTTCAGAAAGCACCACCTTTCAACTTTCAACCCTGTGATAACGATTCTGTAAGTTCTTCTTTTCTGCACACATATCAGACAAGAGCATTCGGAGAGCGCAACCTTCTGCCAAGCCGAAAAAATCAACAGAAAGTACACAGCAACCCCTACTGGACCTGTTGTAATAACACACTTCCAAAAACTTCATCTCCAAAATCGAATGAATTCTTTCTTGTACAAAGCTCCACCTCTGTTAGAGATTTAAAGCGTGTTTTGCATAAAATTTGTTAACACACAAACGAGGGGTAAACAAGAACCTGTCTGGTGCAGAATATATAAGTGCATTAATATTAATCCTTTCTGATATACAAATGTACTGAATCCTAAACCAGCTCCTGTTTGTTGTATTACAAGCCTTATTAGAATACTCAGTTCTGATTGGTGGGAGCATTGTTTGCCCGGTGGCAGGGTGCAGGATTACTGATACCAAGGTTGGGGGTTCAAGCCCCACTATCAACACGCTGCCACTGCTGTCCCCCTTATACAGCTAACTGGTTTATCAAAGGCCGGCCATATCTCTCACTGTCTCTGGTGAGAAGGATGTAAAAGAACCATTGCGGACTTTCGTCAAAAATGGTATGGGTAGCCAGCTGTCCAGGGTGTATTCTGCCCTTGCCCAGAGTCAGCTGAAATGGGTGCCAGCTTCCCCGTGACCCTAATTAGGATTCAGCGGTTCAGAAAATGAATGAATTAATGAATTCTAATTGGTCAGTTACTGTATTATCCTACTGGCCGATTTCTGGTTAATTCTTTATAACAGAATAAGTCTATCAGGCAGGCTGTTCCTATTGAGCACATCATAAGTGGAAAGTAAATGCTGAATAAAACACTTTGTATGATTAGTGCTGTGATTGGTACAGCTGCCTCACAGTAAGATGCCCCTGGGTTCGGCAAGAGTGTTTTTGCTTTAATTTTGCATGTTCTCCTCATGCTTGCATAGGTTTCGTACGGAATTATGTCAGTTTCCTTCCACAATCCAAAGATCTGCACATTAATCGTTAAACATTAATTGTTGCAGATTAACCCTAGATGTTAGTGTGTGAATGATTGGGTATGTCATGCCCTGTGGTGGACCGGTGAGCTGTTCAGAGTGTATCCCGCCTTTGCTTCGTGTTGGCTGGGATAGGCTCCAGCTGCCCTGTGACCCTATTTGGATTAAGCAGTCTGGTGAGTGAGTGAGTGTTAGATTCAGCTACTTAAATGTCACTTGTAAAAACAAATTTACTCCTAATATTCTGCATGGTGGTATCCACTCAGTTAGTCTTTGCATATCTGTTCAGCTCCCTTTTTGAACCCACTTCTCTACTCAGGCCCCAGGACAGCCTCACACTGGATAATTTGTTTAAGCATCAAGCCACTTTTTGTTTTGTTTTTCCTTTTCTTTCCCTCTCAAAATCAAACAAGAGCCACCCTGTTCCCAACGAAAATATCAGTGACGTGGTTACCTCCCTCACCGTGACAGAAGAGTCCAGAAAGGCACGGCCGGCACGAAGAGGAGCGGAGCTGAAGGCAGGCCTGTAAAAGGAAGCTTTGTGAGGGGGCGCATTGCAGCTTGTGTAGTCCTCCACCCTTCTCATAACATCTGAACCACACTCCAACGTTCCTTCAGCTCCATACTCCTTCTGAAAAAAAAAAACTGTTTGTTAAAATATTAGGAATTCTCAATCTTGTTAAACAGCTCAAGTGATTTCAGTTCATTGTATCCAATTTTTGCTGGAGAATCCAAATCCTAAGACATGTTTCAAATATGTAATAATATATGATCTATGACCCACATAGTTTGCAGGTCTTGGAGACATTTTCTCAAATAAAAAAAAGGGACAGGTGGTACATTCAGTTTTGATTGAACAGCAGCTGGTCTGTTCCTTGCCACGCACACCCAAAATATGCTTTTGCACGTCAATGGCCTCATTCTTTTGCTGATTGCATCACTAAAATCTATTTAGTTGGTCAATATTTAGATGTCTACCCACAGGCACGCTACTGTATTGGGCTCCTCCTTTTTGGGTTTCTGAACAGGCTTCTATTTCTTATAGTGCTGAATATTTGAGTAAGGAATTGAGGAAACATGACATATTTTTAAAGTACTTCACAGGTTGTTTAATCAATGGAAGAAAAGTTGCTAGACACTATGTATGTAGCACTTTTTTGAGTGCCATGCTACCATGGTGGACCAAAAATTGTTTTAGTGGTTTGCGTATATAAAATCGAATGTAAAATATAATCTGTGATGGCCTGGTGAGCTGTCCAGGGGGGTACCCCACCCTCACTCGGAGTTTGATGAGATGGGCGCCAGCCTTGCCGCGAATCTAATTAGGCTCAAGCGGTTTAGAAAATGAATGAATGTAAAATATAATCTAGCAGTAAAATGCTGTGGTTCCTGAGTGGCGCCTCAACGAGGTATGTGACTAGTAACCTGGGGATTGCAAGTTTGAATCCAGGTTGATGTTGCAGCCATCTGCGACCCAGAGGTAATTGGCCAAGTTCTCAGGGAAAGAACGGATGGTATACGCTCCCCGATACTGTACTCTTCACCCATTGTAGGCTGAGATAGGCTCCAGCCTCCAGCCTCCCAGTGACCCTAATAGGATTAAGCGATTTGACAAATGAATGAGTGAATGAATAAATGGATAGTTTGTGTTTGTGATGCTTTTTTTGAGCCATTGGTATCCTCTGGTTTCCTTCCACCTCCATTGGTATTCTCTGTCAGTAGGACGATTGGGCTGATAAATTGCCTCTTGGTGTGAATGAATATGTGAATGTGTGTATCTGGTAACCCACTGAGAGTGCATTCTCGCCCTGTCCCTAGCTTTCCAGATCCACTGAAGAATTCTTGTAAGAGAGTACTTTTATTTACTCATTTTTTAAATTGTAAAATAGATTAAATATTTATCTGAAATGATATAACTGTATATATGTGGTGGACTCTTGATACCTTGATAATTTAGAAACAGCAGAAATGTAACAAAATAACATGAGCCATTAGAAGGCACTGAGGTTTGAATATTCCTGAATACCCCACCTAAAATTCAATTCAGTCATAAAATATATCATGGGATAATGTACCATTTCTGAGTACTGTACTTTGCACATTCTGCAGTGTGATGAAGTGGTTAGCACGTCTGCTCATGATGAGATGGTCCTGGTTTTGAATTCTGGACTCGACAAAGACGTTTCAGTGTGGAGTCTGTTTGTCCTACCCATGCTTGTGTGGGTTTCTTCTGGGTAATCCAGTTTCCTTCCACATGCACAAATTGCCCCTAATTGTGTCCTGTGATGGGCTGGTGACTTGTTTGTGGTTTATGTTAGTGTATAGCCATCATGACATTATGGATATCCAGATCATTGCTTATCTAAATACCTCACCATACAGCATACCTTACAGCGTTCTGCATCGTGCACTTAGGTTTAATCCTTTTCTGAAACTTTCAGAATCAGTCTAGTGTGTTTGGCTCCATCCCAGACCTGCATTACCACGGTAAAACAGCATATAAATATAGTACATCGTGTGTGAGAATTATATCTATCCATAGAAGCATATATGTAACTGTTATTCTGAGAATTTGAGTCGTACATACGGCTTTTAGCCAAGTATGATGAGATTGAATGGGATAACTTTTTCACTACATCTGCTTTCTGGGATGACAGTTTTCCGCGGAATTCCGTGGTTTTTATCTCAAATTGGTCATTTTTGTGAATCATCTAAATCCGAGGAGAAAATTTTAGGGGGGTATGGAGCACTTCTGGCAAGTTCACTTGCTTGTGCTTGAGACAAAGCGCGGCTTATTCGGACTTCCGATATTTCAAGCGAGAAAGTGAAGGCTGAGTCCTAAACAAGTATTCAACGGCGCACTTGCTCAATTGAAAGATCGGCAGAGCAAGTGAACTTGCTACAAGCGCCTACTTTCGGTCGATATTGTAAGTTGATTGGCTGTTTTAAGCTTAATGTAAAGTGATTAGGCTCAATGCAAATGGAAGCGTGTTGTGTTTAAAATGGTGTGAATTTTAATGAAAGAAGAGGAATCCCGCGTGTCAGAAATAGATAAAGATGTTAACAATAAGCTTAAGTGGGAATGGCTTGAAAAGATTGTGAAATTTAAGGTGAAAATTGGCAAACAGACTCAGAATGTATCGGAACCTTTGGCGAGTTTCATAAAGAAATTTGATTTTTTTTTTTTTTGTTATGGTCTGTGTTTTGGGGGACTTTGATTTTGGCGCTGTGCCTCTAACTGACTGTTTACTCTCTGCTTCGGCTAAGGGGCGTGGCTGAGCTGCTCCATAGCACACACACCTGAATTCACTATTCTCATTTACCCCCAATAAACAAAAGCACCTCACCTCTGCCCCAGAGGATTAACTCACATCACATAACCACTTCTTAACGCTCTCTAACTTTCTCACTCTAAAACTCTGTTTTGTACTCGCTCCGGCTGAGGTGCGTGGCTAAGCTGCTCGGACTTAATGCAGTTAGTACCTGAATTCAGTTATCTCATGCCTAATGCAATATAGTACGTTCCTCTAGTGGGCATTTTTGAAAACTACAGTGCTGTATGTTTTTCAAAGAGAATGCATTTAAAGGTGTTTTTATATGTATGCTGTATGATGTTTATATTTTTTTATCAATAAATATCACAGTAAAAAAATTGTTTTTCTTAATCATTACTACATTTTACTACATTAATACTGAATTAATGAGTAAGACTGTCTATAGAATGTGTTTAAGAAGCATATTTTAGCACACGTAATAGATACATAGTATTTTACTTCCGGCTGCTCATTTGTGCATGTGACGTGATACATGGGGTTTTACTTCCGAGTACAGAACTCGCGGATTATCTCGATTCGCGGGAGGGCCTGGAACCGAACCCCGGAGAATGTCGAGTGCCTACTATATATATATATATATATATATATATATATATATATATATATATATATATATATATATATATATATATATATATATATATATACTATATATATATATATATATATATATACTATATATATCATTTTCTGAACTGCTTAGTCCTAATTGGGGTAGTGGGGAGGCTGGTGCCCATCTCAGCCAACCATGGGCGGTGGTGTTACACCCTGGACAGCTTGCCAGACCATTGTATTATTTATATCATGTATATAAAATTTGATTTATTAATGTTTTTCTTTTGCTTTTTTGTTTTTCTGAGCTCATGGTATATGAGCTGAAACCCCAGTAGTAGGGGAGCTAATCAGAGCACATGATTGATCATATTTGATTTAAGTGATAGAATACATCATGTTTATATCATATATTTGCAGTGTGTTCAAGTGTACAGCTTGTTCCAGGAGATGACTTTGGACCTGTAACTTTTTTTTCCTGTGACAGATAACACAAGTAGTGAAAGAGAGCGGCACAGCGGAGGAGCACAGTCTGAATAAGGAGGCACGGAAGTGGGCCACCCGCGTAGCCAGGGAACACAAAAACATCATCCACAACCAACGAGTAAGATTGATATGATTACAGGAAGTGATCTTAGCATGTCAAGGCGTGTATTTACTTTGATTTTTTCCCGTTTGTAGACTCTGTCAGAATGTGAAGGGGTACCTCAACAAGAGCAGAACTCAAATGAATTAGAACTGAAGATGGATGAAGCAAAAGAGAGCATCAGACAAGCTGAGGTAAGTGAGGAGCGTGTGCTTGAATGAACAATTTATCAGCTGTGACCCGATGGTAATCTTATTGTAGTTAGATCTCTGCACCACTAGGCCTTGTGCACCTCCTTCTGGTCAGCAATCCAGAATTTAAGCTTTCATTTGAAATAAAAATTCAACAGATGTTTATGAACAGGTATATACATCTTCAGAGGATGGAAGAAAAAGGATTTTCTCTTCTTTGTGTAGACAGTCAAGCTGAAGGCCGAGGCTCGCCTGAACCTGCTTCGAGATGTGGGTGTGGCTGTGGACACCTGGATCAAAAGCGCTATGCACCAAGTGATGGAAGAGCTGGAAAATGAAAGATGGGCCACCATGACAGCTCATGATGCTTCTCTTTCTGTACTGCCAAAAACTTTCATGAGAAGGATAAGTTAAACAGATACATATTATGTTTTTTATTGAAATTTTTTGTGTTTGCTTCTAGGGCACAGTGGATTTCGACCGGGAGGAGGACGAGGAGACGGAAAACACGGAAACGTTAGATGATAGCAGCTCCAGTCCTTCTAGCACCTTGAGAAACTATCCGCTAACCTGCAAAGTGCTTTACTCATACCAGGTATATTTTTACAGACTCTGCAATGCTAGAATTATTTTATACTGAACCCTTTGATTATATATACAGGGATCTCTCACTTTCCACAGTTAATTGGGACTGAGATCCCTCCGCGACCGCCGAATTTCGCGAAGTAGAGTCACCCCCCCCCCCCCCCCCCGACTGACATATATGTACATGTATGTGTATATAATATCAATAAATACATATTCAATGCTTATAATAACAATTAAATATTAAAAAATAATGCATTAGATGTAAATAAAATATAAATACATACATACAGACACACTTGCACTCAGATACGCACTTCACGTTAAAATGTAAGTAGTTTTGATGGAGGGTTTTGGGTTGTTTTTTGTTTTTGTTTGTTTGTTAGGGGCAGTGGTGTTTTAGTGGTATAAGGTGCCGGATCGCTGATCCAAAGGTTGGGGGTTCGAGTCCCACTCTCCACAAGGTTGTCACTGTCCCCCCCAGTGCAGCTAACTGGGTTATCAAAGGCGGGCCATGTCTCTCACTGTCTATGGTGAGAGGCATGTAAAAGAACCATTGCTGACTTTCGACAAGAGTTGGCTGCAAAGCTGTCGGCATGTTTCCGCCCTGTGATGGCCTGGCGAGCTGTCCAGGGTGTACTCTGCCCTCGCCCCGAGTTGGCTGGGATGGGCACCAGCCTCCCCGTGACCCTAATTAAGATGAAGCGGTTACAGAAAATGAATGAATGAATGAATGAATGTTTTTTTTTTTTTTTTTTTTTACATAATTGGCCTTGTTTTGTGTAAGTTTCCTTAACATTTTCCTCTATTCTTCCTTAATTTCCTTATTTTTTAATTCAATGAATGTTTTTTAAAACACTGCGATGCACTGAAGCCACATGAATTGAAGCGCGAAGTAGCGATGGATTCCTGCAAATATATACCCAGGATCTCCAGCTCTCATTGGAGTGATTTGCAGCCAAGTGTACAGTGACCGAGATGAAAATCAACACCTCCAAGTCTGAGGCCATGGTTCTCATCCGAAAAAGGGTGGAATGCACCCTTCAGGTCTAGAATGAGGTCCTGCCTTAAATGGAGGAGTTTAAGTATCTCGAGGTTGTGTTCACAAGGGAGAGAAGGATGGAGCAGGACGTGGACAGACGGACTTCTGCAGCCTCTGCTGTAAAGCGGAGCTTGTACTGGTTTGTCATAGTGAAGAGGGAGCTGAGCTGCAAAGCAAAGCTGTCAATTTACCAGATGATCCACATTCCAACCCTCACCTATAATCACGAGCTTTGGGTAGTGACAAGAACAAGAACACGGATACAAATGGCTGAAATGAGCTTCCTTCACCCGGTGGAAGGGCTCTCCCTGAGAAACAGGGTGACAAGCTCAGCCACCCAGGAGGAGCTCAGGGTAGAACTGCTGCTCCTCTGTGTTGAAAGGGGCCAGCTGAGGTGGCTCAGGCATCTGGTTTGAATGCCTCTTGAACGCCTCCCTGGTGTGGTGTTTCTCGAATGTACAATCGAGAAGAGACACCAAGGTTGACCTGGAACACATTGGAGGTATTATGTTTCAAGGCTGGTCTGGAAACGTCTCGGTATCCCCCCGGAAGAGATGGAGGAAGTGGCTAGGAAGGGATGTCTGGTTCAGCACTGGTTCACACATCTGGTTCAGGGTGCTGTCCCCGTGACCCAACCCCGATTAAGCGGAGGAAGATTATATATATATACATACATACATACATACATACATGGGTCCTTCTCAAAAAATTAGCATATTGTGATAAAGTTCATTATTTTCAGTAATGTACTGATAAACATTAGACTTTCATATATTTTAGATTCATTACACACAGCTGAAGTTCAATCCTTTTATTGTTTTAATATTGATAATTTTGGCAAAAAAGTAAAGGAAAACCAAAAACCCTATTATAAAAAATTAGCATATTTCATCCGACCAATAAAAAGAGTGTTTTTAATACAAAAAAAATCAACCTTCAAATAATTATGTTTAGTTATGCACTCAATACTTGGTCGGGAATCCTTTTGCAGAAATGACTGCTTCAATGCGGTGTGGCATGGAGGCAATCAGCCTGTGGCACTGCTGAGGTGTTATGGAGGCCCAGGATGCTTCGATAGCGGCCTTAAGCTCATCCACAGTGTTGGGTCTGGTGTCTCTCAACGTTCTCTTCACAATATCCCACAGATTCTCTATGGGGTTCAGGTCAGGAGAGTAATACCATGGTCAGTAAACCATTTACCAGTGGTTTTGGCAAAAGAATTGAGGTTTTGGCACTGTGAGCAGGTGCCAGGTCGTGCTGAAAAATGAAATCTTCATCTCCATAAAGCGTTTCAGCAGATGGAAGCATGAAGTGCTCCAAAATCTCCTGATAGCTAGCTGCATTGATCCTGCCCTTGATAAAACACAGTGGATCAACACCAGCAGCTGACATGGCACCCCAGACCATCACTGACTGTGGGTACTTGACACTGGACTTCAGGCATTTTGGCATTTCCTTCTCCCCAGTCTTCCTCCAGACTCTGGCACCTTGATTTCTGAATGACATGCAAAATTTGCTTTCATCCGAAAAAAGTACTTTGGACCACTGAGCAACAGTCCAGTGCTGCTTCTCTGTAGCCCAGATCAGGCACTTCTACTGCTGTTTCTGGTTCAAAAGTGGCTTGAGATGGGGAATGTGGCACCTGTAGCCCATTTCCTGCACACACCTGTCTCCACAATCTTCCTCAGGGTCCGGTCACCTCTTCTGGTTGTGCAGCGTTTTCTTCCACACTTTTTCCTTCCCACAGACGTCCCACTGAGGTGCCTTGATACAGCACTCTGGGAACAGCCTATTCGCTCAGAGATTTCTTTCTGTGTCTTACCCTCTTGCTTGAGGGTGTCAGTGATGGCCTTCTGGACAGCAGTCAGGTCGGCAGTCTCACCCATGATTGCGGTTTTGAGTAATGAACCAGGCTGGGAGTTTTTAAAAGCCTCAGGAATCTTTTGCAGGTGTTTAGAGTTAATTGGTTGATTCAGATGATTAGGTTAATAGCTCATAATAGAGTACCAAAATCAAATTGTATTAAAACAATACTACGTTTAGATTAGGTATGTTTAGAGTACCTTTTCATGATATGCTAATTTTTTGAGATAGGAATTTTGGGTTTTCATGAGCTGTATGCAAAAATCATCAGTATTAAAACAATAAAAGACCTGAAATATTTCAGTTGGTGTGCAATAAATTATAAAATATATGAAAGTTTAATTTTTATCAGTACATTACAGAAAATAATGAACTTTATCACAATATGCAAATTTTTTGAGAAGGACCTGTGTGTGTGTGTGTGTGTGTGTGTGTGTGTGTATGTATATATATATATATATATATATATATATATATATATATATATATATATATATATATATATATATACATACACACACACACACACACACACACACACACACACACATACAGTCGGCCCTCTACTTATGAAATTAATCCGTTACAGAGCCTTTTTCGTAGCCTGGAGTTTTCGTAAGTACGGGCACATTTTACATGTAAAACGCGTGATTCGTTCCAAGGCTCCCAAGACTACCCCATAAATCCTTTAAAAATGATAAAAGTACACCAATTTTGAGATATGTGTTAAAAGTAAAAGAAAATTATTTAATAAACCATTTAAACATTTTATTAACATATTTATTAATTAAACTATTATTAAACATTTTTTATTAACGCACATATACACACACACACACACACACAACACTGTCTCTCTGTCGCTCACTCTCACTCACACACACACTCAAACAACACACATTTGTGGCACGCTCTGTCAAATGCGGGCTCCACCCACACGCAGGATGCTGGAGCATTTTAAGACGAGGAATTCAAAGCGCACCCCCTGCTTGACAGATTGGAGGTGCGGACTCAACTTTAACTTGTTTCCTTGAGGGATCGGAGATCCAGATGAGCCACGTTTTGCTCACATTCGGCGGAGCGTGCCACATTTATTAAACATTTACTGAATTAAACAACTTAAAAAACAAAAAATAAGCTGCAATGTGCTGTCTCGAAAGAGAGTTTACCAGAACACCTCCTTTCATCTCTGACTGACTCTGTACGCAGTCGCTCTCTCTCTCTCTCTCTCTCTCTGTCTCTCTCACACACACACACACACACACACACACACACACACACACACACACACAAAACTCTGTCTCTCTGGTGTGTTTTGCCGAATGCGGGCTCCGCCCACATGCAACATGCAGCCGATGGACCAATTCTATTTAAATGTTTAAATGGATGGGATGTTGTATTTAAAGTGGAATTACAGTACCTATTTGAAGGATCAGAGGTCCTGATTCAATATTAACTTGCTTCCTTGCGAGACTCGTGGTCTTATCCCACAGAGCACTCTGTTTTCATGCTCCTGCTTCAATATTGCGCCGAAATAATCACTTCCGTCACTGTATTTCCGCTTTAAGGTCTCCTGCTTCAATATCGTCCCGATTGTTGAGGGTTTCCGCGATAACGAAGTATAACGCTGCATGATCAATATCAAAACAAGCCAACACTTCTGTTCAACTCTCCTTCACACGTGTGATAAACAGGAAGTATGGGTACAGGAAGTATGGGTACAGGTCAGCTCCCTCCTATCCAATGGGAGGCCAGCAGGGCGGGATATTGGGAGACAGCCAATGCGAGAGCAACTCGCGCAGTGTTTGAATTTTGAATGGCACGTTTGGCGCTTTTTGTAAAAAGAGGTTGTTTTCGTTAAATGAGGATGAAATTTTAGGAAAATGTTTTTCGTAACCTGGATTTTTTTCATACTTAGAGGTTTTCGTAAGTAGAGGGTCGACTGTATCAGTATTTATATATTACTAATGTGTGTTTTATTTTGCATGTAATAGGCATCACAACCAGATGAGCTAACAATAGAGGAACAGGAAGTGCTGGAAGTCATAGATGATGGAGATATGGAAGACTGGGTTAAGGTACAGTACACAGAGGTCATATTGACATGTTTTGACAAATTATACAGTTTATCTGTTGATAAATTATTTATTTATATTTTGATAAATAAGCAAAGCCTGCATGATAGCATAGTGGTTAGCATGTCCGCATCACTGCAAGAACGTACTGGGTTTGAATTACAGGTTTGGTGAAGGCATTTCTGTTTGAAGTCTGCCTGTTCCTCCCCTGTTTATGTGGGTTTTCCCTTCTAGTACTCCGATTTTCTCCCACAGACCAAAAACATGCATATTAGGCTAACAGGCTGTTCCAAATCTTCTCCAATATTTGTGAGTGTGTATGGCTTTGTGTGTGTTGGTCCTACAATATTCTGGTGATCTGTTCAGGGTGTTACCTACCTTCACCTAGTATTGGCTGAGATAAGCTCTAGCCTCCCTGCAAGTTGTTGGGTAAATGGGTAAATGAGTAAATTAACATTAGCATGATGGAAAACTTCATTCATGTTCTGAACCCCTTAATCCTAATTAGGGTCGCGTGGAAGGCTGGTGCCCATCTCAGCCAACTCTGGGTAGTACACCCAAGAGAGCTCGCCAGGCCATCGCAGGGCATAAACATGCTGACAGTTGTGCATCCTTCTCTTGACAAAGGTCAGCAATGGTTCTTTTACAGCCTCTCACCGTAGACAGTGAGAGACATGGGCAGCCTTTGATAACCCAGTTAGCTGCACTGGCCTGAACACCCAACCTTAGAACTGGTAATCCAGCACCTTACCACCGGGCCACCACTGCCCTTGATAGAAACCTTACAAAACATAATTGGTTTATTCTGCTTACACATTTCTGTTTAGTATTAGTTTTGTGCTCTAGCATCAACACTGTGATGTTTCATTACATTCTTCAGCTATGTCTTTGTTGGTGTTTTCTTTAGGCGAGAAACAGAGCAGGGCAGGTGGGCTATGTGCCTGAGAAGTATCTGCAGTTGCCCTCATCTAACAGTCTACTGAGCATGCTTCAGTCTCTGGCAGCCCTGGACTCACGCTCATACTCCTCAAATAATTCCACCGAGCAAGAAATAGAATCTGCCACAGAGCATGTCCAGACCAGTCCCAACGGAGATAACAGTGGTAAGCTGCAGTTAAACACTACAATACATACCTTACTGATATCGTCATGAGCAATGATGTCAATGACGGAATCTAATTACCAAAATCAAAGACATCGTCCAAGTAAATTGGGAGTTTGTTTTTTTGTTTGTCTTATGTGAACTTAACTGTAAATTGCTCACAGAATGGCAGTGTATCAGTTCTTATCATAGATTCTGTACTGAAGTAACCTCTTCACTAAATTCCTCTGTAATAAAATAACTTGCATGGACTGTAAATAATACACAGCCATTCTGTGAGCAATTTACAGTTAAGTTTGCAATTAATTGTAAGATAATATATAATGTACTTAATAATTATGATTGTTTCATTTCTTCTGTTTAACTGGTTTCCTTATTTTTATAATGATTGCTCACAGAATGGCAGTGTATTATAAAAATAAGGAAACCAGTTAAACCGAAGAAATGAAACAATCAGATTCATTCATTTTCTAAGCCACTTATTCCTAATTAGGGTTGCGGGGAGGCTGGCGACCATCTCAGCCGACTTCAGGAAAAGGCAGGGTATAACCATACCATTGCAGGGCTAACACACACAACCACTTTCACTCACACCAGGGGGCAATTTGGAACAGCCAATTCGCCCTTTATGCATGTTTATGCAATGCCCAGCAAACAGATAACATGATGGAGAAGATCGGTCTGTACATGTTACTTCACTCAGGGGAAAGAAAAAAAGAAAGAAAAAAAACCAAAACCAAGTCGTCCAACCAAAAACTCCTCCCTCTGCTGGTTGTATGTGGTAATGCAACAATCTCCATTACAGAATCTAATGCAATGAAACATTATTCCCAGATTGACACGCCATTGTACATCTTCTCTTTTTGACCCAGTACATTTTGCAAAGGCACTGTATGATTACGAGGCTCAAACTCAAGACGAGCTGTCCTTTCCTGAGGGAGCCATCATCCGCATTCTTAACAAGGACAACCAGGAGGATGACGGCTTCTGGGAGGGTGAGTTTAATGGCAGCGTCGGGGTCTTTCCTGCAGTCCTGGTGGAAGATCTGACATCACCAAATGACGAGGAGACACACACAAGCTCGGAGTCACAGGTGTGTACAGACATAAAAATATTCAGGTATTCTGTATATACATAGAAAGAATTAACCATTATATATCTTTTCTGTACACAGGAGTCTCCTTGTAACCCGAGTCATCCTCCTCGTCCCTTATCGTGTGTGACTCAGTACCAGCCTTCTTCATGCAGTAGCCCTGTCTCCAGTCCTCTTGCCACACCCACTCTGCCCTCTCCAATCTCCAGCCCGGCCAGCTCCACAGCCTCTCCTCTTGCCAGCCCACGCTCCCTTAACGGCTACCATAGACCGGCCCCGGCTCCTCCCAAAACACCCAACAGTAGTAAGACACACAAAATACTAGCAATGTGTAGCATCAGTGGATCATCTCTTTTTGGAGATGCCAAGCAGCAACAAATTTACAAATTGCTGCCATGTCATTCTTACAGCTAAAATCATATATACTGTATGCTGGGTCTCAATTCTTTTGCATGGCTTCTTATACTTGTAAGTATAAGTGTAGTCACACTGAAGTGCAGTTTGGCATCATGCAGTACACTGTTAGGACTCCAGACATTACAAACTTTGAACAACAATGCTGCACACTTCGCACCATCAGTGGCCACAGTCTTCGCCATGTATGGAAAGGGCAGGTTTTCCAACATTTACAAAGGTAACACTTTGAAGCCAGCAAAACACGTTAGCCAGTGATGCCGTCATGACAACAAGTGCATAATGCACATTGCTAATGCTGAAGTATTTACTATATGTGTGTATACATCTTATTTTATTAGCTGATCTACTGCATATTTTCAAATCATTAAAGATTTTGTGGGTAGCGCAGTGGCTAGCACGTTCGCCTCACAGCAAGAAGGCCTGGATTTAATTCCCTGGCTCGGTAAGGGTGTTTCAGTGTGAAGATTGCATGTTCTCCTCCTGCATGTGTGGGTTTCCTCCGTGTAATCTGATTTCCTTCCAGAGTCCAAAAACATGCCCAGTGTGCTGAATGGCTGTTCAAAAATTGACACGATATGTGAGTGAATGTATGAATCATTGTATGTGTGTTGGTCCTGTTCAGGGTGTACCTTGCCCTTCCTCCAAGTTGGCTGAGATAGGCACCAGCTTCCCCCACAACCCTGATTAAGATTAAGCGGTTTAGAAAATGAACAATCAATTAATAAAAATTTTTACAGATTCTAAAAAAAGTCTTAAATATGTTGGGATTCTTAATACAGTCATTAGATGCAGTTCTACGCAATGATTATGGTCATTACACAAGGTGCTTTGGCATATGTTACATGGGAACCTAAGAAAAAAAATCACATTAAAATGAGCACGGCTTTTTAAGTTACACATGAAAAATCCCAGCAAAATCTGATGCGGAGCCTAAGGGTTGTGTAAAGACATCTCTTTTCAACCCTTTTCAGAGTTTCAGTAGCGCTATGCAGAAACACATTGAAAAGCAAACCAAATTGAGACATTTATGGATGATATTTACATGTTTTCACCAGGGCAGTGGTGGCCTGGTGGTATAAGATGCTGAATCGCTGATCCTAAGGTTGGGGGTTCAAGTCCCACTCTCCACAAGGTCGTCACTGTCCCCCCAGTGCAGCTAACTGGGTTATCAAAGGCCGACCATGTCTGTCACTGTCAATGGTGAGAGGTTCATGTAAAAGAACCATTGCTGACTTTCGTAAAGAGGAGCTGCAAAGCCATCAGCGTGTTTCTGTCCCTTGCTAAAGGGTTGTGTCAGGAAGGGCATCCGACATAAAAATCTATACCGTCAGGTGAGCTACATGCATTCAACCAAACAGTGCTGTGGAGCTGATGGAGTGCTCTGAGCCTGTTCAGAAGAGAAGAGATCTCTGTGAGGTGTGCTTGCAGGCAAATTTAAAATTTTAGTACATACTACAAGGAAATACAAGAAAAACAAACTAAAATTATGTTTTTAGACTTTATATTTAAATATTTGAACTATGACAGAGACTGCTCATGTGAGGTCTGTTCTTCAAGCTGAATTAATAGCGATATGGAGTGTTTGAAACATACTAAGAGCTTAGCAGTCGACAATGTAGACAAAACTTTTATGGAACCGGGTTCCTCATGGGTCTGTAAAGTATGTAGACTCTACATACTTTGCGGACCCATGAGGAACCTGGCTCCGTAAAAGTTTTGTTGCTCACTATTTAATTTTTTAGTATATATTACATGTGAATACATCAAAAACAAACCAAAAATTGGATTTTTCATAATTTAATTTTCCTTTTTAAAGCATGATAATGGTTTCGTTTGATCTAAATGAAGAGGGGAATATGTGAGCATCCATTATATTGAATCAAGCATTATTCACTTGGAACAACTTTTTTTTCTGAGAGAACAGACCAATCAGATTGCACGGTTCTCGTGTTGTAAATTCTAATAGACTTTTTTTTGCCACTTGGAATAAACCCATAACCCATAACTGAGAGGCTTACCATAACTGTTACTACAATTGCTGTATATATGTAAGACACATACGTAATCCGAAACAGTTACTGTGTTCATTCTGTCTCACATAGACCACGCCCATAACTCCACACCTCCACCCAAGTACCCCACAGACAGCAGACCAGGAACACTGAGGCCTGTAAGTACCACAAAATGAATCAAACTTATATTAAAAATTCGATATTTAGAGTTATCTGTGGCCAGAAGTCCATGGGAGCTAATTGGTAGAGCTCTTACGGATCGCCAGCTAAACATGCGTAACTGTAAGCTCATTTGTACAAGGAGGTGGCTAACGTTTTCCCTCCAAGTGTGTTAGACCACACCAAATACACATCACACTGTAGTTCAAAAAGAGACAGGTGGCTAGCATTGCATGTCACGGAGGGGGCGTGTGCATGCTTTTTATCCTTCCTGATCAATGGTGGCCTTCCTGATCAATTATGAAGGAAATATGTGCTGGCAGGGAATTGGATACAACTAAATTAGGAAGAAAATGGGTGGTCCAAAAAAATATTTGTCATTTATTATCTCTTTTTGTTATAGGTGCGTGCTGCACCTCCACCTCCAAAACAGCAGGCCCAGGGTCAAGTGCAGAAGAAAGAAGAAGTTGAGATCACACTGGTGTAACTGCGACGGCCTGTCAGTGGTCTCCCAATCCGGGAGAAGGGATGCTTCAGGTTTGGAATATATAAAAACTCGGAACGCCGAGAAACAGCAGCATGGATGCATCTGGAATGCATTTAAGAAAAAACAGCGGAGTTTAACCATGCCAGAGATCTGTCTGTTCACGCGATCGGATTCCATCTTCCCTTCCTGTTTTGTCTTCTGTGTTGAAGTCATTCTCTGAGTACTGCACACACTGACGGGATCAGTGACAAGCAGCGGATCACCAGACAGTGGAAAAACCCAGTGGTTTTCATTTCAAGGTTCAAATTCCTGATGAATTTATTACAGCTGGCGTTTTTTTTTTTTTGTTTGTTTGTTTTTTGGACTCTTCCATTTACTTCCTGTGAAACAGATCTGCAGCGCTACATGAGCTGACCCACCCAGTTAAGTACATGACTGGACGTGAAATAGACTTTAAGGGAAAAGTGGCAATTTCATTTCAGTGCATTTTAGATTAGGATGAATTTGTAAGTATGTACGTGTGTACAGATGTTCTCGCTGTTCTCTCGCTCTTTGAATGCAGATTAAATTTTAATATTGGGTTCATGACTAACACGCATCTTGACCATCTTGAACCTTTTTAAATGGTTGAGCGGTATTTTTTTATGATTATTATTTCATTCCTTTTTTGAAATGTCACTTCTTTGTGGTATCATATCAGAACTGGCTGTTGGTTTTCTAAAGGTTTCAGAGTGGGAGGTTTTTAGAAAACAGCCAGAAAGCTGACTTCCGAGCTCTTAAAGCAGGAAAAGTGACTTATTGAGATTGGATTTCCCCCCAGCAAGGCTCAGAAAGCACTTTAGTGTTCAGAGTTGTAGAATATTTCAGTATTATTGCTTGTGGAGTCAGCGGTTGTCCATATATTATTTAGTTCATGCTGCTAGTCCTGCTAGTTTAGATTTGGTTTAAATGTAATTTATTTCCATGAAATTATTAATACATAAGTCTTTTTTTTCTAACACCATTTTCCTCATGCCAGACAGGTGGCAGATGGCCCGAGGGCATAG
The DNA here is from genome assembly GCA_024760905.1 of Plotosus lineatus. Lineage (NCBI taxonomy): Eukaryota > Metazoa > Chordata > Actinopteri > Siluriformes > Plotosidae > Plotosus > Plotosus lineatus. The sequence goes on from CM045743.1 coordinate 27,080,369, forward strand.
AGGAAAATCTCTAACAGTCATGCTGTTTGTTTTGTTAATTACAGTTTTAGAAAGCTGATGATTGTGTTGAAGTGTAGTTAGCTACAGCAACATTAAAACTTTTAGTTTTGTGTCTCTTGAGATCTGTTGCATGTAATATAATTTTACGGATGAGTTTACAGTCTATTCTTATTTCAAGTATCAGGTATTGGAGTGATCATTTCTCTCAATGTTGCTTTAAAGCGACTGAGCACCCAAACGAGCTGTTGCCTGAACAACAGAATTAAAAGACAAAAATCAATGTATGTATTTAATCATGTAAAAATGATGACTAATAAAAGTGTTAAAGACGCTTCCTGAAGTCATCTCCCTGTTGGAAACGTCATCCAGGTTTCCTGTGGTAGTCTCCTGATCCACCAGAACCCCAACCAGATCACAGAAAGCCTGTCAGCTTAACCATGCACGAGTGCTAAACACATCAAACCACATCTTAATCACCCACAACACACATTAGAGCAAAGTTCCTACACAGCGTTCTGCAAGTTCTGCAGAAATTGCACATTGCAAAAGTATCGTGTCCCTTTTAACACCACCCACCCACACACATTAGGCTAGGCCCATGTGCACTGACCCACAATTCGACCTCTCTGAAAACCTGACAATTCTTGAGCTCCTTGCTTGCCTATCTTTAGCACAGCTTTGTGCACCTTTATACAGTGGTCCGAAAAGGGTTCATTACATGCAATGCATTAAATTGTCAGATTTTCAGAGAAGTCGAAATTGTAGGTTAGTTAGAGGCTGGCATCACCCACCAACAAATAACTGGCAATTTGGATATTCCACTATCAGCGGTAAAAAGTTCAACAGTAAATATAAGACCACCACGGACTCATGACCAGGTCGACCAAAAACCAGCTCAAAATCAGTTACGTGCTGTCGGATATTAAATGGGATATTATGGCTGAGGAGCAAGACACAAACCTCTACTTTAACCAGCAAATATTCATACTGAAATTTTTGAATGTCGATTTACTTATGTCTGGTGTCTTTATATTACATATTACTAACCAATATCAAAAGCTTTTGTACGAACAAGACTTCAACAAGTTGGCAAATTTAAATCACAGTGTCCATGTGAAGACAAGTGTTCTTTTTAAAAATCAACTGCTAAAACCCCTCAAATTCTTCATTTATTCATCAAACCACTTAATCCTATTAGGGTCACAGCGATATCGAGCAAAGGTGAAGTACACCCTAAACAGCTCGCCAGACCATCATAGAGCCAACACATATCTATTCCGTCACACTCACACCTATGGCCATATTCGGAATTCAAATCCTGGGATTGGTCGGAAGTTTCTGGATGGAGTTTGCATGTTCCCATATGTTTACATGGGCTTCCTCTGGGTGCTCCGGTTCCCGTATAGTTCAAACACATATACAGTACATTAGAGTACATTAGGCTAATTGGTTGCTTCAAGGTGTGAATGCATGTGTTGGCCCTACGATAGTCTGGCAAACTGCTCAAGATGTACCCTGCCTTCACCCAGTGTCTTCTGAAATATGCTCCAGGCTCCCAGTGACCCGAATTGGATTAAGTGGTTTGGAAAATGAGTGAGTGTGTAACCAGGCATGGTTATGAATTTAGTAACATGCTTTTATCAGACATATGTCGTAAGTTCACTTGTATTCTTACAGAAGTGCCGAAGTATTGTAAACCACATGGTATATTTTATTATAATAATTGAAAACTAACAGCTTATGAAATGTACAATATATAAAATATAACACCTTTGTTGAATCAGATTTAAAAAAAAACAAAAAGTGCCCAAAATTCAAAGAACCGTGTGTTTCAAAGTACCTCCTGAAGCATCGACTACAGTCGCATCCTTAAAATTGATTCTCATATTTACACTGAGTTTATATGAACATCTTACTGACTGGAAATCGGTTAGAGGCTCATATGCTGCATTCTATACAGATTAAGAGAGGTCACACAGTGTCTCGCTCACATCCCACAACCTCCTGGCGACAAAATTGTCTTTGGCTTTGGCGCCAACTTCCTGCACAGCACAGCAGGAAAAGTAGCGTCCACTAAGAGGCTCGATGCCATCCTTTAGGGCACAGTGCAGAGTGGTTTGGGCCCCAGTCTTTGGGTCTAGGAAGAGCAGCCAGGATATTGGTTCAATGAACACCTTCTGCCAGAGACTGACGTGTCGGGAGAGCTCGGTTTTCACGATACCTGTTTGGGTTGGATACAGTGATGGGTTAAAATAAACAAATGAATAAATAAAAACATCTTGATAAATATCTGGATAGACTGATGAAAGAGAATGAATATCACATCATAATTAAACATTGATTTTTCATAATAGACTTACCAGGGTGAACGCTGTAGCATGTAACATTTGTGCCCTTCAGCCTCTTAGCCAGCTCGTGCATGAAGAGGACATTACAAAGCTTGCTGTTGCAGTAGGCCTGAAAGAACTGCCAGCTATATCTCCCACTACCCAGGTCTTTGTTGACGACCAATTCATTAAAGTCAATCTTGCCCCACTGATGAGCCATTGAGGACAGGGTGATCACCCGGGCTCCAGGGCTCTCCTTAAGCTGGTCCAGCAAGAGGTGCGTCAGCAGGAAGTGGCCAAGATGGTTAACACCAAACTCGATACCAAAACCATCTTCGGTTCGACCGTCTGCTACAAGACCTGGAGAAGATATTGTGTCCTTTCATTTACTAAGTATTGAATAGCCTGGCTCAAGGCCCAATGTCAATCTGGAAGTTTGAAATCCTCAGTACGGACATCTCTGCATTTATATTTATTCTTACCTGCATTGTTAATAAGTATATCGAGTTTGGATCCTGTCTTCAGGAAGGTCTCAACAAATGAGCGCACTGATTTTAGACTTCCCAGATCGAGCTGCATGTACGTTACCTCAGTACTCCCAGTTACCTGTGTAGAGGTGGGGGGAAATAAAAGGCTTCAGTTTGTTTCATCATTATCTAAACAGCACAATCGAAGTGAACACAAATTGCTTTATTTACATTTTTAATATCGGCAATGGCAGCTTCAGCTTTCTGTTGGTTCCTGCAAGCCAGGATCACTCTGGCACCCCGGCCTGCCAGGTCCATTGCTGTGGCTTTCCCAATACCGGTATTACCACCTGAGGAAGATATGAACAGGCAAAACCTCTTTCACTCACTCATTTTCCAAAGAGATTAATCCTATTAGGGTTACAGGGAGGCTGGAGCCTATCTCAGCTGACGCTGAGTAAAGGTGAAGTCCACCGTGGACAGCAAACCAGACCATCATAGGGCCAACACAAACAACCGTTTATATTCACACTCACACCTAGGGGCAGTTTGGCACAGCTGATTAGTCTCTTGCGTGTACCTTAGGACTGTTAGAGGAAACTGGAGGAACTGGAAGAAACCGATGTGAGCATTGGGGGGGGCATGACACACACACACACACACACATCCAACCAAGGACAGGTCCACATTCCAACAGCACAACCCATAAAGGATGGGGCTGTAATTTTTTTTCTGTCTAGTGGGTTGTTCGACCTGCGAAATGTGACCCACTCAAACCCAGAACCTTCTTGCTTGGAGTTGGACTTCTAACAATTCCACCACCATCCAGCATATAGCAATCTACACCAGCCATAAATGTCCTGAGCAGTGTACATGGAGGAGGCTAGAAACATACTTTATTGTTTGAGCTACTTTTATGCTAATATTTCATGAACGTTTACAGATAATTGTTTTTGACCCATTTCAGACTATTGACCTCGTTGAACCTGCTGAACTTGTCCAAACACGCCGTTGAAGTGGAAATGAATCCAAACTTACCTGTAATTATGACGGTCTTTCCGCTCACATCTCTCCCACCTGTACACTTGGTCTTCTTAAACCAGGTGTTCACTAAAGTCACGTACACCACTCCAATCAGCACCACGCTCACCACCAGCGGAATCATGTCGGAGGGAGACGCTGCGGTCCTGTGTGTCGCTGAACCGGTGAGTGTTGAGATGACAGAAAAGAAAAAAGCTTTTGTACCGAATCTGTGACGCACTAGGACCGGACGGACGGGTTTTAACTTTTTCTCCCCTCAGCCTGGAGTCTGATAGTAACCAAACCGGTTCAATAGTTCAACGTGAAGAACACACGGTGAGTTGGTGCCGTTTTCCTGTTTGGGAAACTTCACTTTTTTTTTCTTTTCTTTTTTAAAAAAAATAAAGAACAAGGAATATCCGCGCACACACACACAGAGTGGAGTGCATTCCCACTGATCCGCAGAGTCACCCCTGAGGCGCCATTTTATTTTTCATTAACAATTTACACAATACTTGTAATTCTAAAAGTAAAACACTTTAAACATCAATGAAAGTAACAAAAATCCCTTGAAATAGTGTAACACAAGGTTTAAAAACATAATATAATTATTTTTGAGAATAACAATCATGTAAATGAATCCTGGGTGGCATGGTGGCGTAGTGGTTAGCACGTCCGCCTCACAGCAAGAAGGCCTGGGTTTGATTCCCGGCCTGGGAGTTTCTGTGTGGAGTTTGCATGTTCTCCTTGTGCTTGCGTGGGTTTCCTCCGGGTGCTCCGGTTTCCTCCCACAATCCAAAGACGTGCACAGTAGGTTAATTGGCCATTCTAAATTGCTCCTCAGTTCGCAAATGGCAAACCACTGCACCAATCCTGCCAAGAAAACCTCCATGAAGATGATAACCAGGGTGTTATTCTTCATGGTGGGTCGCCAATGGTCGTCCTACGACTCGGGCATTAGATAGATAGAAATTAATCTTAGACATCAACTTCCAGTGACACAAAAGCATTCAAATTGGTTTACATTTAGCTAAAATATTTGTGTCAGTAGGGTAACTTAGTTATATCACAGGAACAATCATTACAATTAAAGAAATGCCCTAATATTAGTGGGGGCTGATGGTGGTGGTGAGGATGCGGGACACCCTGTCAGATCCTCACTGGGCTTCTCTCCACCCAGCAGTGTAAATGAGTACTACTACTACTTCTTTTCCTTTCTGCTTTTCCCCTTTCTCCGGAGTCACCACATCGAATCATTTGATTCACACATTTGATTTGGCATAGTTTTTTTTTTTTAAACGTTGGATGCCCTTCCTGTCACAACCCTTAACAAGAGACAGAAACATGCTGACGGCTTTGCAGCTACTCTTCACGAAAGGTCAGCAATGGTTCTTTTACATGCCTCTCACCATAGACCGCGAGAGACATGACCCACCTTTGATAACCCAGTTAGCTGCACTGGGGGGACAGTGGCAACCCTGTGGGGACTCGAACCCCCAACCTTAGGATCAGCGATCCTGTGCCCTATCCACTAGACCACCACTGCCCCCTCCTGTAAATGAGTACTGTACCAGTAAAAATATGAGCAAGGTAACCTGCGATGGGTGATGGACAAGCACCCATCCAGGACGATTACAGGGATCCCTCACTTTCCACGGTTAATTGGGACCGGGATCCCCCGTGACCACCGAATTCCGCGAAGTAGAATAACCCCCCCCACCCCCCTGACTGACGTATTGGTATACGGCACTTCGATGCGTCCACCAGCCGCCTCCACTCATCCAGCCATCTCCTGGCGATCGACCAGGCCTGCGCAGGGCCCATACCCCCCGGCAGGGCAGCCCTCAGCTGCGACAACCACGTCGCACGCGGTCGTCCCCGCGATCGGCTCCAGCCCCTAGGATCCCGAAAGGACAGGATCCGGTGTGCTGGGTCCGAAGGCAGGAAACGCGCCAAGTGCCCATAGTAGCGCAGCTGACGGTCGCGGATCAAGCAGGTTACTCTTACCATCCCCGCATCTCCGAGCACCTTCTGGTTGGTAACAAAGTCCCACCAGCGGTATCCGAAGATGCGGCGAAGGGAAGTCGTAACAAAGGAGTCCAGTCGTCGTCCAAGCTCAACCGTGAGCGTCCATGTCTCACTTGAGTAGATCAAGACAGGGAGCACAAGGGAGTGAAAGACTCGGACTTTCGTCTGCCTGCTCAGATACCTCGACCGCTACACGGTCCTGTCCAGTGAGTCCATCGCCCCATAGGCTAGACCAGTGCTTCTCAAATAGTGGGGCGCGCCCCCCTGGGGGGGGCGCGATGGGATGCTGAGGGGGGCGCGTGTGACCCAGGAGAACATGCTTTTTTTCCGCCGTACTACAAGAAAGTGTAATTGCACATCCACTCCAGTAGTTGGCAGTGGCGCCCTCATTGCCCATTGTGCGCTGTTGCTGCACTGAAGACCAAGTACAGGTCCCAGCTAAACATTGAGCAGGAGCTGAGAGTTGCAGTGTCATGCTTCAAACCTCGCTTTGAGAAGCTGTGCGCTGCAAAACGTGCTCATTGTAGCCATTAATCTTGGCTTCCTCATTTTGAGAAAAAAAAATCAGCACAAATTATTCTATTTGTTCTTGTTTTGTAGGTTAAAGTGTTTATATATTGTGCTCCTGAGTTAATGTTTCTGAAGTCAATTTGAATTAATTATTTATTGATTTTATTTTCAGCAGCAAATGGTGTGGTAAGTTTGTCAAAAATGTAACAAGGATATTATTATTTTTAAATTTAAGGCAAATTGATGCACTTTCTTTTACAGACTAATAAAAAATGTTAGTTATTCTTGTAAGTTGAACTATATCTCTTTCTTTTTGTTTTATTTATGTTAACAAGGATACGATATAATGAAGAGATATACCTGTAACTATATTATAGAAAAAAGTTATAATTTATAGTTGCGGCGGAAAGTGGGTGGTGGGGGGGGCGCGAATTGTTTTCTTCTTGCTGGGGGGGCGTAACAGAAAATAATTGAGAAGCACTGGGCTAGACCAAGTCGACGATTGATCTCAGCCCTGCAATCAGTGGAACGATGGACCACGCTGCCAAGGTAAGTGAAAGACTCCACGATCTCTACTCTTTCACGACCCACAGCGATCGAGTCAACAGCAGCATCCAAGAGATCGCCGATTTTGATCCAGGAGACTCGCAAACCAAGCGGTTCCGCCTCCTCACCCAACGAAGAGAGAGTCTCCGTCAGGACATCCACCGTTTCCGCGAAGATCACTGCATCATCGGCAAAGTCCAGATCAGTAATCTGAACCTCACCGAACGACACACCGCAGGCCGATCCACCCGATACTGCCGCCATTGCGGTACTGAAGAGAGTGGGGGCCAGAACACACCCCTGCCTCACTCCGGTCTCGACCGAAAAGAAGTCCGAGGTGGAGCCCCCACACCTCACAGCACTCTCTGTCCCAGAATACAGCGACAATATCAGCCGGACCAAAGCCGACGGGATCCCACGTAGATGAAGTATGCCCCAGAGGGCCTCCCTATCCACGGAGTCGAACGCCTTGCGAAAATCTATGTAGGCGGCAAGGAACCCCCTATAAAACTCCTGCAAGCGCTCGGAGAGGACGCGGAACGTCAGGATGCGGTCAACGGTAGACCTCTTTGGTGTGAACCCGGACTGTTCAGGGCACTGGTGCGCTAGAAGCTGCTGACGGATCCTGTCTAGTAGAATCCGTGCGAAGACCTTGCCCGGAACTGAGAGGAGAGTAACACCCCCCCCCCCCCCCCCGGTAACTGTTGCATTCTCGGGTATCACCCTTCCCCTTCCAGATCGGGACAACGATGCCCCGTTTCCAGTCAGCTGGGATAACACCAGTGCTCCACACGGAGCACACAAGAACGAACAGCCACCTGAGGAGGCCTCACCTCCCGCCTTAAGCATTTCCACGTGGATACCACAAACTTCCGCAGATTTGCCATCCGCCAAGCGCCACACCGCCCTCCGAGTTTCCTCAAGAGTTGGCTGGTCGCAGCCTGGGGGAGGGTCGGCAACAAGAGTTTCAGCATCCCCAAAGGCCAGGCTCCGGGCGGGAGGATCAGCACGATACAACTCCTCAAAGTACTCAGCCCAACGAGTCCTCACTTCCGATTCTTCAGTAAGGACACTACCGTCTGCAGCTTTCACCGTCTGACATCGCGATGTGGACCGAGAGGAACGGAGGCTCCGCAACGCCCTGTAAGCCAGGCGAGAGTCACTCGAATTCAAGTGGCCCTCGACAGTCTCGCAGAGATCACGGACCGCAGCCTCCCGATCTCTTCGCACCGCCTTGACGGCTTCGCGCTTCAGGTCCCTGGCCAGTCCAATTCTGCCGTCGAGTCGAGCCTGTCTCACTCTCTCGATCATGTCGATGGTCTCAGAGGAGATGGCTATTCCCAGTTGTTTGGGCGACCCCGATATGCAGCCACGGTACACCTCCAGGATGCAGTCTCTGAAACCAGTCCAAAGAACCTCCGTGCCCGCACCCACGTCCAGATCGTCCAGGGATTCCCCAAGCCTACTGGCAAACTCCGAAGCCACATCAGGGTCCCTGAGTCAGCTTACGTCAAATCGCATTTGACAAGTCAGGGCTTTCTCAGGGCGCCTGAAGCGGATCTTCAGAGTCGCCACCAGAAGCTCGTGATCTCCTGAGAATAGCTGGGCATTTCTGAAGACACGGCAGTTCTGGACCAGCTGCCAGCGACTACCTACGAGAACATGGTTGATCTCCTTCCTAGTGACGCCGTCGTTGGAGTACCAAGTCCAGCGTCGCGAATCCGATCTCTGGAACCACGAGCCAGCAATCCTTAAGCCCCAACTTTTTGCGAAGTCAAGAAGCATTAAGGCGCTTTCATCGCGGCGTCCAGAGCCGTGGGGACCGACACATGCTTCGTAGCCATCCCGGTTAGTGCCAGTGGTCGCATTGAAGTTCCCCAGTACGATCAGGGTGTCCCTTCCCGGAACCCCCAACACCACCGAGTTGAGCTGGTCGTAGAAGGTTTCCTTCATAGATCGATCACTTACCCCGGTCGGCGCATACACTGCGACGATAGAGAGCGTCCCCACTGTGTGAGTCACCCTCAGTCGCATAATACGCTCGTTGACTGGGACCACCTCCGATACCAAAGGAGCCAATCGATCAGCGACGGCGACGGCAACTCCTTGAGTGTGAAGACCGTCGGCCCGGCCAGAACAGTAGTAGGTGTACCCACCAACACCTGTCTCGCCGGACCCAGGCCTCCGCACCTCAGAGAGGGCCGCAATGCCGACGCCAAGCAGACTAAGCTCCCTTGATACCAGAGACAGGTGAGAGTCGTCCTGCAGGGAAGTCCCGTTCCATGCGCCGACCCGGACCGACCGCCTCAGATTCAACCGAGGCAACCGAAAGCAGCCAACACCTTTGCACCGCCCGTGTCACTCACCCTATCACGCCCGACCTGGTTGCTCCAGGATTTCACCCCCATCATGGAGTGGGGTTCCCAGAGGCTTTTCCCCAGCCCCCTCATATGACCAACCATATTTGCTTAGGGTTACAAAAGTACTCAAAACAGTGTAAACACAAAGATAACTGAGACGACATCTTAACATAAGGGTAACACGCGGTGAACTGGGAAGAAGGAGGGCACGTTCAGTCTGTCATTTGCAAACAATGGACACATCATCATGCATAAGTAGCGTATTACGTCAGCGTACTACAGCGAGCATGCTAAATTCAAAATTTGACACTTTTTTATTATTGAAAAATACGTAAAGTGGGGAGTGTCTGTACACTAATATCAGTTTTGCTCACATAATACTCCTTGATGGTTAAAATCAATTAGTCACTTCACAACACTCCCAGCCTACAGTGACCACTAATTAACTATATAACACCCGTAAAGGGGAAAAGTAATTTCAAAACAACTATTTGGGTTTTTTCTTAATATTTGAATCCAGTGGGCAACTCAGTTGGCAAATTGAAGCCTCCATGTCCATGAATCATCAATTATAATTGAAATGTTCATTCACCTTTGTAAATACAGTATATTTTTATCAATAAAAATAGGTTTAATTAGATCATTACTAAGCAGAGTTGCCAATTTGCAAGTTCGGAAGCAACCCTCCCCCAAAATGTAAATAAATATCTTATTTGAAAAATATATTATCAAATATTATATTGTATCTTGAAATTTTTATAGCAAAAATATTATAAAGCTTAATTTCTTAAATGTAAAAGGAATTATAAAGGAGACTTTAAAGAAATATATATATATATAATAAAATAACATATTATTTGTTTCAGACGTGTGTGCGTGCGTGCGTGCATGCACGTGTAAAAATCTGGCACCATAGAGTTGAACTCTTGTTGACTTCTGTTAGATTCAAGAAAAATGTGTAATGAAAACACATGATGCTGATAATTAGGAAAATGCAGGTGAACGTAGTCACTCGCACACTCCCAGTCTAAGGAGGATTCTCAGTCATTACACAGCCTTTGTGTGACGCCTAAAAATGTTCTGATAAGAAAGTATTCATAAAGGTTTGTATATTCTTTGGATATTAAAGAAGACAAATCAATAAGTTAATAAACACACACTTTTTGGGGGGCTCTTGTTGTTGCCATAATATCAACCTTCAACACCTCTTTACTTTTCATAATAACCATCAAAATAAATGAATTCACCCTGGCTTGTCTATGGACACCTTCAGAATGACTGAGTTCTAGAATGACTCAGAGTTTACCTCATGCATGCCATGTGAACGTGCACAATAGGCTTAGCTACCCTCTTTGGGAATGGAATTTTGTATGACTGACTTCAGACTGACATTTAAGGCTCATGACTTCATGCCTTGATGTTTTGTGTGTGTGTGTGTGTTTTAATCACAGGAATGCTGAATGACATCATCAACATCATTATCATGCTTTTCTGGGAGTTATGATGAGCTGGTGCAAACACTGCTTCCGGGTTTTTTTTTTTGTTAAATAATGTCTAGACAACCTCTTACAGTTAATTTTTTTAGATTAAAGTAGATGTAAACAAAATACAGGTTGAATGATTATGACGTCAAATTTGCATGATTCTTGAAGCCTCATTAAAACAAAAGAAAGTGGCATTGCTTTATAAAAGCTGTAATTATCTCAGGCTGTCTTCATCTTCACAGTCACACCCGTTGGTGGAGTCTTGTGTGTATGTGTTATTTTTAAGCAGCTTACAATCATCTCACACTGTGAAAACACACACGCCTATGCAAAGAACACGTATCTTGGTACCTGATTAGAATGCAATGCAAACATGTAATGTCTGAGATCATTATTTCTGTTTCATGCACTCATTTAATCAATTCTACAGTCTTTCACTGACTTCCCAAAGTTTTTAGGCTTATGGCATCGTCTATAGCCTTGGAGTCCACGTCCTGCACCTCACACCTGGAAACATAGCATCCATTAACGTGTTTGATATTTTCTTGTTGTGCATACTGGAGAGAAATGAGTTCCTGAATCTTCCTGCAAGAATTACAATGCAACTATCATCCTGATTAGCTTAACGCTTATCTGGTCATGAAGCATAAACTTCTAGAAAGACCTCAGAGTCAAGATGAATTTCTAGGTTGAGTTTTAGACATGAAGTGCTGAACATATTTATTAGACTACCTGTCATGACTTAACAAAATACATGTAGTTGATGTTACTTGAGTATACAGAACAAAGATCAACAGGAAGCTTGGTGTTTAATGTTTGTCTCCTTTGAATTGTTTTCACAGATTTGGTTGTATGGAAAGACCTGGTGTGTGATCACTTCAGTCCTAAATAAGTGTAATTCCTTCCTGGTCCACTCCAGTCCACCATTTCTAACACTGCAAAAATTAGATCTTTTCAAATTAATCTAATACATGGATTTAGGCACTGGCACTCCTGATGAATATCTTTATTGATTGGCATCTGTAGCTGGCGTTATAAGAGAGGCGTGGATCACTGGAAGAAATACCATAAATGAATGTCTTGCCTTTCCCTACTACTGTCCAGAGGGAACGTAGGAAAGATTAACCCTCAGTTTCCTTTGTATCACCTTTAACTCACTGTTTTCCTCATTCATCTGTATTTCCTGTCTTATTAGTTTAATTATCCGTTTAACTAGTTAATGTTCTGTGCTCATGTATTTTGTGGTATTTTGCTCAACGAAAGTTTCACTCCCTACCTGAGGAAGATGTGGGGGTTTTTTTTGTTTGTTTGTTTTTAATACTGTGCGAGTCTGAGCAATGTTTTATGAGCCTCTATTCTTTGAGCTTTGGATTTAATCTCAATAAATATATATTTTTTTCTTCTTTGTGACAAAGCAACCTTATTCTGTTTCCTGTGGTGGCATGGACACAGGACAACCATTCTAGTCATTTTCTATTCCTGTGGGACTCTGATCAAGAGCTATGTTATGCTATGCTAACAAAATGACTCTTTCAGCTCCTCCCATCCAGGAGGCGTTTCAAAAGCCTGCGGACAAAAACCAGCAAGATTAAGATTAACAGTTAATTAACAGTTTCTTCCCCATAGCTGTCACCCAACAGAACTCAGTTCCTTGCTGAACCTTCCCTTCCCATCCACACAACACACCACGCATACCATCCATATCATCCATGCATATGTACATGTTTGCACATAATTTATTCAGTGTTTTTCTTCCACTACTGTGTATACATTCATAGCACACTCTATATATCCGTACAGTGGTACCTTGACTTACAAGTGTCCCTTATAACAATTTTCCATGATATGAGCTTCGATCCTACTAAAAATCTGCCCAATCCAACGAGCAAATTTTCGACTTGCGAGCTCTGCTGGGGAAATGGCTTTTCCGGGCCGATGAGCCTTGTATTCCTCCATGCTCTGAGAACGCCTTGTGCAGTACTTCTCAATTATTTTCTGTGATGCTCCCTAGCTGTTCTGTCTTAGCTATAATGCTCCTCACTGGAGCATAGGCCATCGACCAACGTTTTCCATCTTCTATAGTTTTGAGCGTTCTCAATATCACTCCAGCTGTAGCCCCCTCCCTTTATTGCCACTTCCACACTTCTCCAGCATGTGTTCCTTGGCCTTCCCTGCTTACTTTTACCAGCAGGGTTCCATGTGAGTATCTGTCTAGTGATGTTATTTTTAGGCTTTCTTAGCACGTTCCCAATCCACTTCCATTTCCTCCTTTGTATCTGTATTTCAACCGGCTCCTGGTTGGTCTACTTCCATAACTCCTCATTCCTGATTTTTTTTTTTCTGACCAGCACACTCTCAGAATCCTACTTAGACACTTTTCGATAAAGGCTTGAACCTTTCCCAGCATGGCCTTCGTGGTCCACCATGTTTCCGAGCCATACAACAGAACTGACATTACATTTGTTTTGAAGATGCGCAGCTTAGTTGTTGTAGAAATGTCCCTCACCTTCCAAACCTTCTGTAAGATGTTATAGGCTGCTCTAGCTTTCCTGATTCTTGCTTTTACATATTCATCCGTTCCACCACTAGTACTCACAATACTACCCAGATATACAAATGACGAGACTTCCTCGATGTTACCCTTAGCCAGTGAAACTGGAATTTGATTAATGCTGTTCAGCCTCATAACCTTCGCCTTCTCATTGCTCACTGATAGCCCCAGCTTAAATGCTGCCTCTTCTAAGCACCTGATCTTTTCCTGCATCCGAGTGTAGCTGTGTGACAGTAGAGGAATATCATTTGCGTAGTCCAGATCCTCTAGCTGATCCCACAAAGTCCTCTTATACACGGGAGTGAAATAACTGCAAGACATGCCATCATATGAGTTCTTGACCAGACTGATAAATTTTTCAGATATTCCATAATACCACATCAGCTTTCAGAGTGTTTACCTATCCACGCTATCAAAGGCCTTCTGAAAGTCGATGAGTGTTGCATACAAGGATGAGTTCCATTCTAGCGACTGCTCTACTGTAATCCTCAGTGTTGCAGTTTGGTCAATAGAAGATCTCTCCTTTCTAAAGCCTGCTTGATGGTCCCTTAGCTCCTTGTCCACTGCTATCTTCAACTTTTCCAACATAATTCAACAGAGAACTTTACCAGGTACTGACAGAAGCATAATTCCTCTGTGATTATTGCAAACATTTTGGTCTCCTTTCTTTGGTAGCTTGACTAGAAAACCTTCCTTCCACTCTTCTATTACTTCCTCCTTCATCCAGATCCTCTCAATTATCCACCCTAGCATCTCTGATGTATATGTTGCTGCTTTCAAGGCCTCGCCTGGGATTTCATCTGGACCAGCTGCTTTTCTATTCTTTGGCATCAAAATGGCCTTGCACACTTCCTCCCTCATTGGCACGTCACAGTTTACCTGAAGTGTATTTTCTGCCGGTGGTACAGCCGCTTTCTCGCCGGGAGTGGGTCTATTTAACTGCTCTCTAAAATGCTCTGCCCATCTTTTTAGCTGGTCTTCCTTCTTGTTTAGCAGGTTTCCTTTTTTTTTATCTCGCACTGGCCCACTACTCTGCCTATATTTGTTTGCCAATTTTCTGGTGATGTCATTTAGCTCCTTCATATTCCTTTGTGTAGCTGCCTCTTGTGCTTGCTAAGCCAGATCTTCAATGTAACTCCTCTTGTCTAATACATCTTCTAACCTCCTTATGGCATTCTGAATACTGCTTCTTCTTTTTCCTTTCAGCTTTTTCCCTTTCTCGGGAGTCGCCACAGCGAATCATCTGATTCGCGCATTTGATTTGGCATAGGTTTTTACATCAGATGCCCTTCCTGTCACAGCCCTTTAGCAAGGGACAGAAACACGCTGACGGCTTTGCAGCCTACTCTTTACAAAAGTCAGCAATGGTTCTTTTACATGCCTCTCACCATAGACAGTGAGAGACATGGCCCACCTTTGATAACCCAGTTAGCTGCACTGGGGGGAATAGTGACAACCTTGTGGGAACTCGAACCCCCAACCTTAGGATCATACTGCTTCTGAGCGACTGATTTTGATGTCTGTGTTCGGCTCTTATTAAGCATGTCCTTTTTTGTCTTCCTCTCATCTATTTTCTTAAGTGTGGCTGTTGTAATCCAAGGCTTGTTCTGACATTTCTTCTTGCCAGCAACTTCCTCACAAGCTTCCTTCCATACTTTCTTCCTGTTCTCCCAGTGCATCTCTGTCGTGCTGCTACTGTCATCCTCTTGGGTATCTTCTAAAGCCTGAAGTGCTTGATATTTATTTGATAAGGTGATCTGGAAGGCATCTGCATATGTCTTTTTCCTGCAGAAGATAGATGTTGTGTTTAGTCCTCATGCTAGAAATAGTCTCCCATCGTTTAAGCTTGAGCTTCAGTTTAGCGACCACTAGGTGGATTTCAGAAGCAGCATCGACCCCCATGTTTTACCCTGCCATCCAGAAGAGATCTTCTAAACCTTGTTTCAATGCGAATGTCGTCAATCTGGTTCTCAGTGATATGATTTGGAGAAACCCACATAGCTATGTACATAGTATGTATGCATGTATGTACATAGTTATGTACATCTTTATGTGAAAAAATGGACACCCCCCCTTGACAACCCTATTATCTGCACAGAAGTCAACAAAAAGCTCACCATTTTCATTCATATGACCAAGTCTGTGTTTTCCCATTATCTCTTTGTAGCCATTATTGTTAGATCCAACTTTAGCACTGAAATCACCCGTGAGAAGTATAACTTCCTTTTCTTTACTTTGGTCTAATACAGCCTGCAGACTGTCATAGAAATCTCCTTAACTTCATCTGTGGCCTCATTTGTTAGCACATAACACTGCACTACCTTGAGATTTATACTACGATGGCTTGTCTTGAACTGAGCTGTAATGATCCTGGAGCCGATGGGCTCCCAGCTTATAAGAGCTTTCTGCGCTTCTATGGACAACATAAGTCCCACCCCCTCTGTATGATATGCATTCTCCTCCATATGACCTGAATACAGCACTACCTTGCCTGATATAAGCTTAGATTGACTCGCCTTGATCCAGTCCTCACATTCCACGTCCCTATTCTTGTGGCTGTCTTTGATGATAGAATCGTTGGCAGTGCAGATTCCTGTCAGCTTTGTCTGCTCTGTATCATACTTGCCCTTCTAAATGAAGGCTCCTCCATCTCAATATCGATCCGATGTCTTCTATTACTCGATGTTTCTGTAATCGTAGAAAAACCACGAAGCAGGGGATTAACCTACCCAGCTTCACCAGAGCCAGCACGTTTCATCGTTATTCCAAACAGGCCTTCATGGCAACCGTAACAGCCCAGGCAGAAGACTACATGATGCACGGTGCATGGTGGCATGCATCGCCCTGCTTGACAATCCCCTACTTTGCCTGTTTCCGCCTCCACGACTAGGACGAGGGGCTGGGCTTTGGGAGGCCCCCTATAGAAAGAAAAAAAAACATTTCATGCCTCCCCAGTGCCAAACACGTGACTATAAATAGTGTTTACTGCACTTCATATCGTTTGCTTGGTGGTTTTTCCTTACACCATAGTGCGACAATGAGAGCGACACTGCCAACTACTGTAGCATATTCCCCAGGGTAATAGCGCCCCCCAGCATCACACCGCACCCCACACACCGTGTATGTGTCAGCTTATCAGCGTGAATATGATTAAATGACAGTTTATCTTGTTTTATTGTTATTAATTATTGTTATTATAATAATTATTATACATGTTAATGTACATGTATTATTATGAAATATTTATTGTTTTTACATGTTTATCTTTAATATATTATGAGGGCAGTAGTGGTCTAGTGGCATAGGGCGATATCGCTGATCCAAAGGTTGGGGGTTCGAGTCCCACTCTCCAAAAGGTTGTCACTGTCCCCCCAGTGCAGCTAACTTGGTTATTAAAGGCGGGCCATGTCTCTCACAGTCTATGGTGAGAGGCATGTAAAAGAACCATTGCTGACTTTCGTAAAGAGTAGGCTGCAAAGTCGTCAGCGTGTTTCTGTCCCTTGCTAAAGGGTTGTGACAGGAAGGGCATCCAACGTAAAAACCTCTGCCAAATCAAATGTGCAAATCAGATGATTCGCTGTGGCGACTCCCGAGTGAAAGGGGAAAAGCCGAAAGGAAGACAGACAGACATCTTTAATATATTATGTGAAATATATACGTGTTTGTGTCAGGTTATATGAGTTTGGGCCTCTTTGAGGATCACCATCTTACTGCAAGCATATTACGGAATCAGCAACAGAGACAAACCGAACTTTAGTGAGGGATGACCCTTCCGAGTCTAATGTGACTCGTATGAACGCTGATGGCCAAAGCCGAAAGGATACTACCAGCAGGATGAGGGAGGACCTGAGCACTACTAAGACCAGGATCAGCTAGGACATTTGAATGTGAGGACCATGTACGAGACAGGCAAGTTGGCGCGAGTAACATCAGAGACAAGATTCAACCTCCGTGTCCTAGGAGTAAGTGAGAGCAGGTGGATTTGGGTGGATGAGAACCACTATCAGAGAAACAGTCATCTACTCCGGGACAGACGACCAGCATCATTAGGAGTTGCCATCATCCTCCAGAAAGGTGTGGAATAATGCCTACTAGAATGGAAGTCCATTAGCAGCAGAATGATAAGTGTGAGACTGAAGGGCATGCACATCAACATCACCATCATCCAGTGTTACAGGACAGCTCACAGGAAAGTGAAGAGGCTTGACCGCCGCAACAAGAAGCCATGGACAAACTAGCAACTGAGGCAGAGGAGTCGACATCACAAGGAGAACAAGGAACAGTCTTCAAGATCACCAAGCGCATATGTGGCAAATGCAAGGGAAGCTCTGGGGGACCAATCAAGGACAAACAAGGAAAACTGATAACAATAGAGAAAGAACAAGAAGAGAGCTGGACTGAGCACTTCAAGGAAGTCCTCAATTGACCGCCACCTGATGAGGAAACCAGCATCCCGGAAGCTGCAGAAGACCTAGACATCAACATTGACCCTCCAACCAAGGAAGAGAACTGATCCTTCCTGCAGCAGACATGGTCGCCGTCATTCTGGATGACGTCACTGCTGTGAAAATAAGTCCAGGTTCTAGTTCAACTTTGAGCTGGAGCTGAGAGTTCAGCATCGTGCTTTAACCCCGGCTTCGAAAAGCTGTGCACTGCGAAATGTGCTTATTGTACCATTAATCTGGACTTAATCATTTTGACAAAAAAAATAATACAAATTGTTCTATTCATTTTTGTTTTGTAGGTTAAAGTGTTTTATAAATTGTACTCCTGAGTTAATATTGCTGATTGATTTGAATTTATTACAGTATTTATTGATTTTATTTAATTTTATTTTTCAGTATCAAATGGTTCAAATTGTTGGTCAAAGAATGTTTACAGTTTAAATAAGACCTTTTTTAATTTCAGGCAAATTGATGCACTTTAAAATCTTTTTGTTTAAAGACTAATAAATTGTTAAAGTTATTCTTTGTTGGAAGTTGATCTATATTTCTTCCTTTTTTTGTATTCCATCATGTTAATAAGGATACAGTGTTATGCAGAGGATTACTTCTAACAATTTTTAGACAAATAACACCATTTATATTGGTGAGGGTTGTGTGTGTGTGTGAAATGTTTTCTTCTTCCTGGGGGGCACAACAGAAAATAATTGAGAAGCACTGCTCTAGAGGGATACGCTGGAGTCTCTTCTCAACCCGAGAAGACCTTGACTTTGCAGAAGAACTGGCACTGATGTCCCATACACACCAACACATACAGGGCAAGACCAGCAGACTGCAAACCTTCAGACAGCAGGTGGGGCTTTGAATCAGCATCAAGAAAACAGAAATAATGACATCGAATGTGAACACCTCAGCCCCTGTAAAAGTGAGCGGAACAAATTTACGCCAGGCAGAAAAGTTTACACATTTGGGAAGCATCATCAAACCTGAGGGCGGTACAAAGGAAGACACCCACAGCAGACTGGGCAAGGCCAGGAGCATTTTCAAGGAGCAACATTTGGAGATCCACACAGTACACCTTCAACACCAAACTCAGGCTGTTCTAGAGCTGCGTCATATCTGTGCTCCTGTATGGATCTGAATGCTGGAGGATGACTGAGGCAGATCTTGCTAAGTTAAGATCATTCCACACCACATGCCTTCGAAAAATCCTCTGAATCTTCTGACCTGAGAAGATCTCCAACAAAGTCCTGCCGAGACGATGCAAGCAAGTCGACATGGGTATCATCATCATAAGAAGAAAATGGAAATGGATTGGACATGTGTTGCGGAAAGACCAGCAGTCTATAGCAAGAACGGCATTGCACTGGACCCAGATGGAAAGAAGAGAGAGGGAGACCAAGAGTAACGTGGAGGAGGACAATGGAGAGTGAGATGGAAGACATGAAGCATTCATGGAGTTCTTTGAAAAGGATCGCTCAGGACAGGCAGGGGTGGAGGAACTTTTGTTGCTGCCCTACACGCCATTGGGTGTAATGGTTAAATGATGATGATGATGATGTGAGTTTGGGAGGGGGTTGGAACGGATTAATTAATCCTATAGGGATTTTTGTTTCATCTAACGAACGTTTCGACTAGAAAATTAATTCGTTCCGAGGGTAAACTCATAAGTAGAGGTACCACTGTATATGTCTGTCTTCCTTTCGGCTTTTTCCATTTTACTCGGGAGTCGCCACAGCGAATCATCTGATTCGCACGTTTGATTTGGCAGAGGTTTTTATGTCGGATGCCCTTCCTGTCACAACCCTTTTTAGCAAGGGACAGAAACACGCTGACGACTTTGCAGCCTACTCTTTACGAAAGTCAGCAATGGTTCTTTTACATGCCTCTCACCATAGACAGTGACAGACATGGCCCACCTTTGATAACCCAGTTAGCTGCACTGGAGGTACCACTCCACTGTATATGTTTACACATAATAGCACATTTGTGTGTATGTATGTATGTGTGTGTATAATATATACAACACATCTGTATATTTGCTCTTCTGTATCGTAATATAGAATATCTGTATACCTATAACTCCTATATAAGGTAAGGTAAAGTCTGCGGGGCTTTTTACACCCGAGCCATAGTGGCTCATCAGGCCGGTGCTTATTCCGGTTTTTATAGCATGAAGCGACTAGGAGTTCAACTCTTCCTGGATGGGACGCTAGTCCATTGCAAGTTACTTTCCCAGTATATTTTTACTGGTACCCATTTATACTGCTGGGTGAACAGAGGCACACTTGTGGTTAAGACCTTGCCCAGGGGTCGCAGTACACAGTGGGGGTCGACCTGGGATTTGAACACACAACCTCCCGATCATGAGCGCAACACCCTAACTACTATGCCACCGGCTTCACACCTCCTATATAAGTTAATGGTAATTTATTCTCACCTTTACGCGACACTTATCTGTACATAACAGCTTTTATCTATACTGTACATACTGTACATACTGTATATACGGCACTTGCTGCTGTTTGCACTTCTGATGAATGCCAAACTGTATTTTGTATACTCTGTATTTATACATGTGTAATGGAAATAAAGTTGAATCTCATCTAATTAAAGTAGTCAAAGGTAGAAGCTGAACAAATAAACCCTGTGGGTGAAATGTCACCGGGTGAGCGGGATCCCTAGATCGGTTTGTGATGTCACATGTCGATGACATCAGCACAAAGGTCCACGGCAGAGGAAGTCAGATTTAGACACACTCACGATTAGCTGCCACAACAAACATTGCAACGTACTGTTCACGTAAAAACAATGTTGAAGGTGCCACCCATTGCTAATCTGGGTTTGAACATGACATGTTTCACCAGATTCATTAAACACCAGTGTAGGGTGCTTAAGAAGGTCCAGCGTGAGCTCCAGTGGAGGATCAGGAGGGCAAAGAAGGACTATGGGAAGAAGATGGAGGAGAAGCTGGCTCAGAACAACGTGCGGGACGTCTGGAGAGGACTAAAGACCATGTCTGGATTTGGGCAGAGTGTCAGAGGGACAGCTGATGGTGACCAGCGCTGGGCGGATGAACTAAACTGTTACTTCAACAGGTTTGATTCTCCCCCCTCCCCCTCTGCACCCCTCCCCGTTCCCCTCCCCTCTTCACACGTCTCCAGACCAGCTGACACCTCCCCCTCCCCAGGCCAACTTCACTTGACTGCTACAGCCCGACAGACACATCCCCTCCCTCTGCAGCCCACCCCAGCCCCCTCTCCCTCACATCAGACCAGGTGAGGAGACAGCTGAGGCGACTAAATCAGAGGAAATCTGAAGGACCTGATGGCATCAGTCCCAGGCTGCTGAGGACCTCGCCAGACCAGCTCTGTGTGGTACTATGCTACCTGTACAACCTGAGCCTCAGCCTGGAGAAGGTTCCAGTCCTCTGGAAGACCTCCTGTGTGGTTCAGTTCCCAAAACAGCACAAGCGAAAGGAACCAGCCCACTACAGACCTGTCGCCCCTGACCTCCCACCTCATTAAGATCATGGAAAGGCTCCTCCTTGAACACCTCCGCTCTATGGTGAGCCCACCTAGACCCGCTGCAGTTTGCCTACAGGCCCAACATCGGAGTAGAAGATGCCGTCATCTACCTTCTGCAGCGGGCACTCACCACCTGGAGATCGCCCGGCAGCGCTGTGAGGGTCATGTTCTTTGACTTCTCCAGCGCCTTCAACACCATCAGGCCAGCGGCGTCTGCGGGGAAGCTGGAGGGCGTGGGAGTGGGCGGGCATCTTGCTGCCTGGATTATTGACTACCTTACTAACCGTCCACAGTGCACGTGCGGCGGCCGCTGGGCTGTAAGTCAAAGGTGGTAGTCTGTATGCACGGGGGCACCGCAGGGCACCGTCCTCTCACCCTTCCTTTAACATCTATACCTCGGACTTCATATATAACACAAACAGCTGCCACCTCCAGAAGTTCTCGGACGACTCCGCCATCGTGGGCCGTGTGTCAGAGGGAACGAGCTGGAGTACGGATCGGTCATCGTGGACTTAGTGGACTGGTGTGTGGCGCAACCACCTGTGCTTGAACACTAGGAAGGCGAAGGAGATGGTGGTGCGACTTCAGGAGAAACACTCAAACACACACACACACACATTTACTAGTGAACATCCAGGGACAGGACATTGAGACAGTGGACAGTTTCAAGTACCTGGGTGTTCACCTTAACAATAAACTGGACTGGTCCCACAACACCAACGCCCTGTACAAGAAGGGCCAGAGTCGCCTCCACCTTCTGAGGAGACTCGGGTCCTTCGGCATATCTGAACCTCTGCTCAGGACATTTTATGACTCTGTGGTAGCCTCTCTGCAATCCTCTACGCTGCCATCTGCTGGGCCCCGGAGCAGCACAGGCGGGACAGAAAAGAGACTGAACAAAGCTGGTCAGGAGGGCCAGCTCTGTCCTCGGCTGCCCACTGGACTCTGTGGAGGAGGTGAGTGAGAGGAGGATGGTAGCAAAGCTCACATCCATCCTGTTCAACAGCTCTCACCCACTGCACCAGACTGTCGAGAGCTAAGCAGCTCCTTCAGTGGGCGACTGAGGCATCCTCAGTGCAGGAAGGAAGCGCTACCGCGGGTCGTTCATTCCCACACGCTGTCAGACTGTACAACGCCACTTTGTAACTGTCTGTGAAAATACCGGTTATGTGCAATAAAAACCCTGCGCACTTTAATCAACCACATCTACCCCACTGACTGTCAACCATATCAACCCATCTACTCTGCACTCAGATACATTACACTTTAATATAGGCCAATCTATAAAGTTGCTCCATTCTTTTCTTTTATTGTTTAGTAATTTATACTATTTATGTATCTATTTATTTATTTACTTATATATGTATGTGTGTATGTTCGTACTTGTATCTATTTTTGCACCCCCTACTGATAGTACCTCAAGAGCCTGTAACAGTGAATTTCTCCATTGTGAGATTAATAAAGCTGTATCTTATCTTATCTTATCTTATCTTAATAAATGTTTAAGAGCACCTGTCACAGTTGAGATGTCGTTCAGTCTTTTTCTCACAATGTGTCTAAATATGACTTCCTCTGCCGTGGAGCTTTTGTGTGGACTGATGTTACTCAAGTCAGTGTTCCGGAGCATGAAGGGAAAGTTAAAATTTCCTTGACCCCACACTATTTCACTTAATCCAGCAGTAGAGCAGTTGACAAGAAATGACCGATATGAGTGACACCATACCAATACCCTTGTTAGTTTTGATTGGTTGCCTTGATAAAGGCCCCACATCATCATCTTCTTTTCCTTTTGGCTTTTCCCTTCAAGGGTCACCACAGCAAACCATCCGCCTCCAGCTCACCCTATCCTCTGCATCTTCTACTCTTACTCCAACTACCTTCATGTCCTCCACCACATCCATAAATCTTCTCTTTGGTCTTCCTCGAGGCCTTCTGCCTGGTAGTTCCAACCTCAGCATCCTACTACCAATATACTCACAATCCATCCTCTGTAAATGTCCAAACCATCTCAATCTAGCCTCTCTGACTTTGTCTCCAAAACATCTAACATGTGCTGTCCCTCTGATGTACTCATTCCTGATCCTATTCATCCTCGTTACTCCCAAAGAGAACCTCAACATTTTTATCTTTACTACCTCCAACTCTACCTCATGTCTTTTCCCCAGGGCCACTGTTTCTAAACCATATAACATCTCTGGCTTCATCACCGTCTTGGAAACTTTTCCTTTCATTCTTGCCGATACCTTCCTATCACACATCACACCGGATACTTTTCTCCAAGCATTCCAACCTGCCTGCACATGCTTCTTCACCTCTTTTCCACACTCTCCATTGCTCTGGATTATTGAGCCTAAGTACTTGAAATCCTCCACCTTCCTTATCTCGGCTCCCTGTAACCTCACCGTTCCTCTTGGGTCCTTGTTCACACAAATGTTTTACTGAGGCTAACCTTCATTCCTGTCCTTTCCAGGGCATATCTCCATCTCTCTAGATTTTCCTTCACTTGTTCTCTGCTCTCACTACAGATCACAATGTCATCTGCAAACATCATAGTCCATGGAGATTCTTGTCGAACCTCGTCTGTCAGCCTGTCCATCACCTCAGCAAACAAGAAGGGGCTCAGAGCTGAACCTTGATGCAGTTCCACCTCCACCTTGAACTCTTCTGTCACACCGACAATACACCTTACCACTGTCTTACATCTCTCATACATGTCCTGCACCACTCTAACATACTTCTCTGCCACTCCAGACTTCCTCGTGCAATACCAGTTTCTCTCTCAGCACCCTGTCATATGCTTTCTCCAGATCCACAAAGGCACAATGCAGCTCCTTTTGACCTTCTCTATTGACATTCTCAAAGCAAACACTGCATCTGTGGTGCTCTTTCTTGGCATGAAACCAAACTGTTGTTCACAGATGCTGACCTCAGCCCTCAGTCTAGCTTCCACTATTCTTTCCGATAACGTCATCGTATGGCTCATCAACTTTATCCCTCTGTAGTTTCCACAACTCTGCACGTCTCCCTTGTTCTTAAAAATGGACACAAGCACACTTCTCCATTCCTCCGGCATCTGCTCCCTCTCTGAGACCTTGGTGAATGTTCTTGTCAGAAAATCTACTGCTACGGCTCCTAGACACTTCCATACCTCCACCGGTATGTCATCAGGACCAACTTCCTTT
The DNA here is from genome assembly GCA_024760905.1 of Plotosus lineatus. Taxonomy (NCBI): domain Eukaryota; kingdom Metazoa; phylum Chordata; class Actinopteri; order Siluriformes; family Plotosidae; genus Plotosus; species Plotosus lineatus. The sequence continues at coordinate 27,104,813 of CM045743.1, forward strand.
CCACTCTTCATCCTCTTCAATGCCCTCCTCACTTCACCCTTACTAATCTTTGCTACTTCCTGGTCCTCGACTGTCACCTCTTTTACTCTTTTTTTCTCTCTCATTTTTCTCATTCATCAGCTCTTCAAAGTACTCTTTCCATCTTGCCAGCACACTTCTGTCATCAGTCAATACATTTCCCACCCTGTCCTTAATCACTCTAACTTACTGCATGTCCTTTCCATCTCTATTTCTCTGCTGTGCCAACCTGTATAAATCATTTTCTCCCTCCTTACTGTCCAACCTAGCATACAAGTCATCATACACCTTGTTTGGCCTTTGACACCGCTACCTTCACCTTACAATGTGTCTCCCTATACTCTCTTCGGTCCTCTCAATGTCCCATTTCTTCTTAGCTAACCTCTTCTTTTGTACAGACTCCTGCACTTCCTCATTCCACCACCAAGTCTCCTTATCTCCTCTCCTTCCAGAGGACACACAAAGTACTCTCCTACCTGTCTCCCTGATCACATTTTCTGTAGTTGTCCAGTCATCTGGAAGCACTTCCTGACCACCCAAACCCATTTTCAACTTCTCTTTGAAGACAGCCCGACACTCTTCCTTTTCCAGCTTCCACCACTTTGTCTTCTGCTCTGCCTTTGCCTTCTTCACCTTTCTTACCATCAGCATCATCCTGCACACCACCATCCTATGCTGTTTGGCAACACTCTCACCCACTACTACTTTGCAGTCACTGACTTCTTCAAATTACATCGCCTACACAAGATGTAGTCTACCTGTGTGCTCCTATCTCCGCTTTTATAAGTCACCATATGCTCCTATCTCTTATGGAAGAAAGTATTTACCACAGCCATTTCCATCCTTTTTGCAAAACCTATCAACATCTGTCCTTCTGTGTTCCTGTCCTGGATGCCAAACCTGCCCATCACTTCTTCGTCCCCTCTGTTGCCTGCATCAACATGTCCATTGAAGTCTGCCCCAATGACCACTCTTTCACCTCTGGGGGTACTCTGCATCACTTCATCTAACTCACTCCAGAATCTCTCCTTCTGTTCTAGCTCACATCCTGCCTGTGGGCATAAGCACTAACAACATTGAACATCACACCTTCAATTTCTAACTTGAGACTCATCACTCTGTCTGACACTCTTTTCACTTCTAGAACATTCCTGACAAACCCCTCCTTCAAGCTGACTTCTCCTTTTCTCTTCCCATACACACCATGAAAAAACAGCTTAAAACCCGCTCCTAAGCTTCTAGCCTTGCTACCTTTCCACCTGGTCTCCTGAACACACAGTATGGCCACCTTCCTCCTCTGCATCATGCCAGCCAGCTCTCTACCTTTTTCCTGTCATACTTCCAACATGCAAAGTCCCTACTCTCAGTCCTAGACTCATGCTTTTCCTCTTTGCTCTCTGCCTACAGACACGCCTCCCGCCTCTCCTTCTTCGACCTCTCCTTCTTCAACCAACAGTAGTCCAATTTCCACCAGCACCCTGTTGGTTAACAGTACTGATGACGGTCGTTGTTAACCCAGGCCTCGACCGATCCAGTATGAAATTTGTCTATATGATTTGCATTTTGTGTTCTGGCAAAAGTTTTATGCCAGATGCCCTTCCTGTCGCAACGCTCTGCATTTATCCGGGCTTGGGACCTGCGTGAGGGCGGACACTTGTTTTTGCCCCCACCGGCTGCATTCTTGATAAAGGCCCCACATAAGGGAAAAAAATAGAATGTTTAGTGTAAATTAAACTTGTTTTCATGTGAGGTATGATTTGTAGCAGTCTCCTGTTGTAATGAGAATGTCCAGCCTTGTGTTAGTCTTGAGAAATTTCCAACTAAAGAGGGTACATATTCAAATTAGAGAATGACAATGCCGAGGTGCTTATGAACAGCCTCAGTACTGCCACATATCTCTGTGAATATGAGAAACCGAAGAGTCAATGCCTCAACACTAGGACTTTCATATTTGTACTGTTTCCATTTCTAGGAGAATTTGTTTTATAGTTTATTATTTATCATTAATGTCTGTGGCCCACATGAAAATGGTTGCCTGAGTTTTACACTGTGAATGTAAATGCTGACCATAATATTCAGAAACCTACTTTTTAATTCTTGGAAATTTTCAAGTTCAAAACCCATACATACCAAAGACTTTTTGTTTAGCTCTTTGGATGTGAATGAATGTTCAAAGATAAATGTGCAGAGGAAATTATATCCCTTCTCAATGTACTTCGTCCTTCTCAAAAAATTAGCATATTGTGATAAAGTTCATTATTTTCTGTAATGTACCGATAAAAATTAAACTTTCATATATTTTAGATTCATTGCACACCAACTATTTCAGGTCTTTTATTGTTTTAATACTGATGATTTTGGCATACAGCTCATGAAAAGCATATAATAAAAAGCTACTCTAAACGAGCTATTAACCTAATCATCTGAATAACTCTAAACACCTGCAAAAGATTCCTGAGGCTTTTAAAAACTCCCAGCCTAGTTCATTACTCAAAACCACAATCATGGGTAAGACTGCCGACCTGACTGCTGTCCAGAAGGCCATCATTGACACCCTCAAGCAAGAGGGTGAGACACAGAAAGAAATCTCTGAGCGAATAGGCTGTTCCCAGAGTGCTGTATCAAGGCACCTCAGTGGGACGTCTGTGGGAAGGAAAAAGTGTGGCAGAAAACGCTGCACAACCAGAAGAGGTGACCGGACCCTGAGGAAGATTGTGGAGAAGGGCCAATTCCAGAACTTGGGAGACCTGTGGAAGCAGTGGACTGAGCCTGGAGTAGAAACATCCAGAGCCACCGTGCACAGGCGTGTGTAGGAAATGGGCTACAGGTGCCACATTCCCCAGGTCAAGCCACTTTTGAACCAGAAACAGCGGCAGAAGCGCCTGACCTGGGCTACAGAGACGCAGCACTGGACTGTTGCTCAGTGGTCCAAATTACTTTTTTCGGATGAAAGCAAATTTTGCATGTCATTCGAAAATCAAGGTGCCAGAGTCTGGAGGAAAACTGGGGAGAAGGAAATGCCAAAATGCCTGAAGTCCAGTGTCAAGTACCCACAGTCAGTGATGGTCTGGGGTGCCATGTCAGCTGCTGGTGTTGGTCCACTGTTTTATCAAGGGCAGGGTCAATGCAGCTAGCTATCTGGAGATTTTGGAGCACTTCATGCTTCCATCTGCTGAAAAGCTTTATGGAGATGAAGATTTCATTTTTCAGCACGACCTGGCACCTGCTCACAGTGCCAAAACCACTGCTAAATGGTTTACTGACCATGGTATTACTGTGCTCAATTGGCGTGCCAACTCTCCTGACCTGAACCCCATAGAGAATCTGTGGGATATTGTGAAGAGAAAGTTGAGAGACACCAAATCCAACACTGTGGATGAGCTTAAGGCCACTATCGAAGCATCCTGGGCCTCCATAACACCTCAGCAGTGCCACAGGCTGATTGCCTCCATGCCGCGTCGCAGTGAAGCAGTCATTTCTGCAAAAGGATTCCCGACCAAGTATTGAGTGCATAACTGAACATAATTATTTGAAGGTTGACATTTTTTGTATTAAAAACACTTTTTTTTGTTGGTCGGTTGAAATATGCTAATTTTTTGAGATCGGGATTTTTGGTTTTTCTTTACTTTTTTGCCAAAATTATCAATATTAAAACAATAAAAGTCTTGAACTACTTCAGTTGTGTGTAATGAATCTAAAATACATTTAAAGCTAGAAAGGTTTGAAAGTAGCATCTTCAGGGATCCAGCTAATCATTCCCCTGCCCTTGGAGGCTCATCCAAAGCCACAACCTCTTGCTGCACAAGCTCCGAATCTGACTTCTAGTTTTTCACAGTAGGGTCATGCATGAATTGGGGGACATGGGAGAATCGTCATCATTTTCATCTTCTGCTTCTTCCTGGGTTAGGTCGCAGGGGCGGCAACCTAAGCAAAGAGGCCCAGACGTCCCTCTCCCCAGCCACTTCCTCCAGCATTTCCAGGGGGATACCGAGGTGTTCCCAGACAAGCCGAGAGACAGCGTGTTCTAGGTCGACCCCGGGTTTTTTCCCAGCTGGACATCCCGAAATACCACACCAGGGAGGTGTTCTGACCAGAACATTGGAGAATTTGATTGAATATTTCATAAAGTACCATGAGGCAGTGATTGATGTGTTTTTATAGGCTCGGAGTGGCCAGACATTAATTTTTTTCCCCAAAACCTTTTAAGATATAAGTTATTGATTGCTGTTGGGATGTAAAGACTGTTTTAGAAAAATGTACCAACCCCAGCTTTAAACATGTGAAGTTATACAAATAAGCAAATTTCTTTTGTAACCAAATGACTGGTAGAATGACGCCAGTCAAAAGTAAAGGAACAGTGCTTCAGTAGATGATGTAGTTTCGAGAGAAAAGTAGTTTTAACTGTTTGGTTTCAATGAGCCTGTGCCCATGTTAGCACCATATCGCTGTTCTTTATTTTCCTCTGAATTGAAACATGCTCTCTTATGTTAAAACTGAACGTGCTGTACAAGTTAGTGTTTGCTTTAGAAAATGCCTGTGTGGAAGTCACCTAAAAAAACCAATTGATCAGGTTACACCATGTGAAACTTCCCTAAGAAAGAAGTGACGTGCTGATCACATGTTAGATGACATAAACCATGCAGAACTGGTTATAGGTGGTGGCGGCAAGCCTGAGGTTGAAACCAATACCAATGACAAAATTATTTCCAAACTGTTAAACACCCACTGTGTCATTAATGGGGCTAATTTTAGATCTCAAGCACTGAGGTGAATCTCAGCAGTCTTTTTAAAAAATATATCAATGCAAAAAATTTGGGATTCAGGTTTTACCTTCTTTTTAATATTTATAGCATTGTTAGCTCACTACTTCTAGGGATGGAGTGACATGTTCTTGTGCTGGGGGTTTCTCAATACTCCTGTTTGCTCTGGGGAAACCCCAGCATTAGAAATGTAAAACAACATAAATATCGAAGCGCAGCTTCCTAAACGATCGATAGGCCTAACAAGCTTTGCTTCAGCACCCATCAAATTTGCTGGACTCTACTACGCTTTCAGGAAAGAACACAAACAATAAATAATGACACCTGAGGATTTCGTCATAGTCAAATACTTTTGAAATTGTATGATTACATATGAGGAGTCCACAGGAAAAACGAGAACAGTCACAAAAACTGAACTGTGAGAAGATCACAAGTTAAAGTTTGAAGCATCACAGTTACATATGTATTGTATGGATTGTTTTGATGTTTTGTATGCAGAATAAAATAATATTGAACTCGGTTTTTAAAAAAGTGTTTTTAATTAATTTTTCATTAAGAAATACTAGAATTTGTAAAAGAAGCCCTCTGTGGAACATGATCTTCAATTTTATTCAGCAAAATAACTTTTTCAGACTAGGATTAATCATGCTTTGTATCTTAAATTAACTAAAAATCAACCTCCTAATTTTATCAGAAGATAAGATTTTTTTTTTTTAAGATTGATCTTCCTAACTAGTACTTCTGCACCCTGATTTTTTCCCCCAGACACTTTCAGTGGCTTTCTTAGCTCACATAAAACATAAGTGCCTACATTCTGTGAAACTAATCCATCGGTGTCACAGGTGACAGCAAACTGCACATTAACTCAAAGCACCAAGCTTGAGTGGAATCTTTATTCGAAAAAAAAAAGTCTACCTAAAGGATGAGTAAAAAGTTCTTTCAGAAAAGTGTCTCTATTGTGAGACTATGCTAGATTTACAAGATGATGATTTGAAAAAGAATGCCTTTGTCAAAGGGCCTGGGATGGAACCCAATACATTGTTATTCTGTGAATATGCTTGATTTTTATGTGGCTCCTCATATACAAATTAAATAACAGTTGGATGGTAAAACACTGGTGTGCTTCCTTTAGAATTTTTAATGCTAGCATTAAATGAGACACTGGCAGAGCATGCAAGAATGTCCTGGTTTGGACTCATGGGCTCTGCAGGGGCATATTAGTGTGGAGTTTGCATGTTCTCCATATGCTTGAATGTATTTCGTATGGAAACTCTGGTTTGCACATTCGGTAACTACCTGTTTCAAGTATTACCTAGGAATTAATGTGATGTTGTGTGTTTGGCCCTGAAATGGACTGACATGCTGTTTAGAACCCTACCTCGACTGAGATATGCTCCAGCCTCCTCACAACTCTAGTAGGATTAAGTGGTTGAATGGATGAACCTATTTGTCTTTAGAAGGAAATGAAAGAGACAGGAGACTACATCCATCCATCCATCCATCCATCATTTGTACTACATTTCCTTCTGTGAGCTCTAAGGAGAACAGGAGCAGACATTGGATGAGAAGAAAGGTACACCAGGACACCAGTAGAAATATACAGTCGTTTGAACACTCATTAACACCTATAAGCCATTTTGAGATTGGCACCTAATCCTCATGGATGAAAGCATGTGGAGGAAACCAGTGCAGACATGGGGGAAGCCTGCAAGTTCCACACAGAAATGTCTTGGTCAAGCAGCAGGTTGAACTCACATCCTGCTTGCTATGCGACAACGATGTTAAACACTACACCACTGTGTCAACCAACACCAGACATTCCCTATTTACTTCCATTGCTGTCTTGGAGACACTCTGAAGTAATACAATACCAAATTAGTAATTTCCAACTTTTAAGTTTCCCCCTAAATCCAGTCTCAGAAAATTAAATTTAGAGTAATGTGAGTATTTTTTAGTAAAAATTTTGGAGAGGTGAAAGGAACAAAGGGCTTTTAATAATTAATCTTTCGCAGATATTTGTGTATTGTACGTAGCGCCCTCTGGTGGTCAGTCCCAATAACGTCCCAATGTTTTCCAATAAATATTTTACAAATCATCAGTGTCCAAGTGCCTTCAGCAAATATTGACCCCCACACCACCTCCACCACCAGTGACTCTTTTTCAAAGAATAAAACAAACTCACAGCAGAATCTATAGAGGAACATGCATGCATGTTGTGAGGATTTCTCCATACGAATGGGAAAGCCTGCTGAAAACCAGCTGAAGGTAGTTGTGTGTTTCAAAGGAGTCAGTTGTTAATCCAGTTAAAACACCAGATTTGAGTTTCAGTCGTGTTTCGGTTCCTGAGAAACAGTTATATGAACGCCAATAAACGTACCTCTATACCCCAACGATGCACAACTATTTATAACAATGGCTTTGATGATTTCTTTCATGTTTTGTGTGAATCCATTGCAATATCCTTACAGCTGATTTAGTAAATCCAGCTCCATCCTAGGATTGATTGACATGGATATATTGTGCCATGTTGTGAATTTCAACATGCGTTTCATAATTAATGAGGATTCTGCTGGAAGCAAAAGTATTGTGACCCACACCAAGGACATTTTAAGTTCGAACCTTGCTGCTAACTGGACATCACTGTGTGGAATTTGCATGCTCTTCCCCAGCTTATGTGTTTCCTTGGGGTACTTCAGTTTTCTCCCACAGTCCATAGATATGCACATTAGCTGAACTGGATGCTCTAAATTGCCCATACATGTGAATGTAAATGTTTTTCTTGAGTGTAATCCTGTCTGAAGCCAGATGGGATTGGCTCCAGCTACCCCATGACCCCAATGAAGGAGTAGTGTGGATAAGTGGTTTCTGTTGGGTAATCTGACATCAATTTTGTGAATATTAGGATAATAAATGGGTGGGTGTGGCTAAATGATCCAAAAGGTATATTGGGTAAGTTGCTACTGATCAGAATTGATTGGTATGGGCCATATTTTTGAAAATAAAAATGGCAGCATGTGGTGACATGGTTTCAGGATTTAAGTAGTTTGCAAAAGGAGGTTTTATATATTATGCAAAACTGAGGTGGGTGGGACTAAATATCATGGGACAAAGGCATTGGCAGAAAAAAAATGTTTCTTTCTAGGTCTAGAACTTCATGAGACATAAACCAAAATAAAAAACTCATGTGCTCTTGTGCCACCATCAGGCCTATTTGAGTACATTCATGTCTCTGAATGGTGGGAACCAAACTAAGCACTTCATTTCAGGTCAGGGTTTCAATGACGAAGAACAATCCTAACATAACAGAAACAGTTGTACGCCTTCATCTTTGTACAAGTATATGGAAGTTTTTGCATTGATTTCCATCTCGCTAGGAATGTGAAACGGTAAAAAAAAAAAAAAAATGTATAAAACTCCACATCAGGGGTCACCAACCTTTTGGAAACTGAGAGCTACTTCTTGTCTACCAATTAATGCAAAGGGCTACCAAGTCGATACACACCTCTGAAATTACAAATTTGCTCAATTTACCTTTAATTATATGTTATTATTAATAATTAATGATTATTCATCTATGTGAAGATATTGATTTGATTTAAAAATATATTCAAAAAAATTAGATGCAGCTCAATGGAGAGTGGCGCTATAGAGCAGTGGGCCTGTCCTAAAAATAGCAGTGAACAGGTCCGCGGGCAACTTATATTGTCCTCGCTGGCTACCTGGTGCCCACAGGCAGCACGTTGGTGATCCCTGCTCTACATAGTGTTTTATTCACTATTTCTAGGGAGGCATGTTAGCACATCTGCCAGGTCTTGGGTTTGAGTCCTAGGCTCAGTAAGGTTGTTTGTGTGGCGTTTTCATGTTCTCCCTGTGCTCATGGGTTATCCTATAGGTGTAGTTATGTGTTGGCTCTGCGATGGTCTGGTGAGCTGTTCAGAATGTACCCTGCCATCACATAGCACTGGCTGAGATAGGCTTCAGCCTCTACATGACCCTAAGAGGATTAAGCGGCTCTGCAAATGAGTGATATGCACTAATTCTTAGTTCTGTCAGTAAATATCTTTTTTTTTTATTCAAACAAAAACACATTGTAAAAGTTAATTGTTTAAGAAAAATAGCACAGGGAATAAGATTCTGTATGATACACACACAGTACGTTCACTGTATGTAAAATAAGAGCTACTGTCCTGTATATATAAATGGCAACAACCAATCAGGCATGTGTTGCTAGGCAGTTTTAATCTATCCTTGCGAGATCATTTGTTGGCTGTATTCAGATTTCATGGTTCTTGTATCCCCTCCACAAAATTTGATACCTTTTCAAATTAACTATTTCTAATACGTACTTGCTTATATATTTTTACAGCCCTGTATAAATTAAAATTTAATTTGGCAAGAAAATTCTACTCATTTCGATTACAGTATAACGTGATAGTAAAAATAATTTAGAATTCATATTCCACCCAAATCTATATCCAGCTAGAAAAAGAAGCAGGCAAAAGCCAGTGTTTCTAAAGCATGTTATTTAAAATCTTTAGGTATTTACATTGTGTGACAGACTGGTCAAAATTGTAAGAACAGTGTACATGAAACTGCTCTGCTGAAATCTCTTTGAAACAGACATATACATAATGACTACAGTATTGAAGAAAAAAAAAAAAAAAAGGAACGACTTAACACTTTGATAACTACAGTACATCAACCAAATGAAGCACTGTACAAATATAAAAAGCCAGAATAGGTTTATGTACACAGAACCCACTGCTTCCCTCATTATCTGTATACAATGGATTCATTTCAGTTAGGTGTTATTGTTTGTGTTTGTGTGTGTGTTTGTGTGTGTGTGTGTGTGTGTGTGTATAGATGTCCCGCTGTTCACAAGGGTTACACAGATACGGATACAGACATATATACAACAGGTAAGTGGATCCGCCTGTATTCGAACCGCACAGAGGCTACAGTGAAAGGTAGCAAAATAGGAACACCAGGACAATACTATACTTCGAAATACAGAACATTTAAATAAAAATGAGTAAATAAAAGGTTCTTTATGGAAAAAAAAGTCTTTATATAAAAACTATTGTTACTGGCACAAAATAGAACGTGCTCTGATTTCTTTACAAGTGGAAACTTCTCACATGATCGGTGGATCGAGCTAATTCGAAGACGCCGATCCCTTTTAAAAACATGGCATGTGCATTTACACATACATGAAAGTTTGTGCAACTCTCCCACGAAACCGGAGCGTCGGAAACAGACGGTGGGAGAGAGAGAAAAAGACTTCACCTCATGCAAACATATGAATAATAATTAAATAATTAAGAAAGAGAGCATGTAGTTTTGTACAAAGTCTGGGCTCCGAGGCTGGTTAAGAGGTGCTGTGGCACCTGAGGTGGACGGGGCTAAGGAACAGGGTTGTGGTGCAACACTGGCACTTGGTGGATCTGGGCAGGGGGTTTAGTCAGTGGCTCCACCTGCTGGATGGGGCTGCACATGATGCTTCTAGCACCTTCCTCCTCTTCTTTTGGCTGCTTGCTGGCAAACTCTGTGATGCTAAATACGAACTGTAGGCAGCCAACCTTGATGTGGCTGCCGTGGTGAAGGAGCGCCGTGCCCTCCCAGCCTGCCCCACTGCCCCCAATGAGACTCGAGCCACTCGCCTTGCAGCTGCACGGCCGGAGGTGCGAGACCTCTGCTTGGCTGCTCATCACGCTGCCAACGTCACCACGCTCCTCTTCTTTCTCCTCTTCTTGCTTCCTCTTTTTACAGCGACCTGAGGTGGGGTGGGGTGGGGGGGGGGGGGGGAGGAGGGAACAAAAACAAAGCTAATGTGGTCAAAGGTGTGCACTGGTCACGATTTTCCATCATAATCCACACTGATAATCAGCAGCGATGACTTACGGATGATGCTCTGCACTTTGGATACCAAGCCACTAGAAGGACTTGGCCCCGTTTTCTCAGAAAAGTCACAGGAGTACAATACATTGTCCACCGTCGTCCCGTGCTCGCTGTAGTTCAGCAACTCATATTGCTTTGTATTCTAAAAAAGGCACCAAAGCGAAAAAAACTCAAATAAACCCTCACCTATTACAACACGGTTTTTCTGTACTTTTATGAAATAATATGAAAGTGGTGCATTCTCAGTCGTTACCTCATCATAAAATATGCAGGCGTGTTTCCCCGATACATAATTGCAATGGCCGTAATTCATAAGGCACACGTCCATGTCAGCACCTAAAGAGATGACCGATTATGGGCTGACTGTGCATACCAGTACATTTTAAACACACATCACTTTGTGCTAGGAGTGAAACTCACCAGTTCCGATATACAGACTTCTATAGCACATGCTGACTGCCGCTCCCTTCCCAGAGAGAGGGTAAAACGTCGCTCGGGCTTGTACGTCCTTGTTTTGTGCTGCGGGGATGAGATGCCATGAACATCTAATTTGTGAACACTTTTTCAGGACGTTTTAAACATCTTGCATTTCAAAATAGTGATTAAGAACAGTTGAATGGATGACTTCTTTGGTAAGTAGAGCTCTTGATCCTTAGTAGTGTGAGAAGACCTGACTATGCTTAAATACTTCACCCAGAAAACACAGTACCTTCAGTGTGCCAGCTTCGCTGCGTGACTGACAGCACAGGCGGTAACTTTGCATCGCTCTGCACAGGAAGTGCTTTCTGCTCAAAGAGCTGCTGGATCCGCTGCCACGCCAGGAGTTTGATGAACCGCTCATCTAACGTGCTCAGCTCCATCTCTGTAATAATAATAAAAATAAATAAACAAACATTTTTCCTAGGGGTGTTGGGCTGAAACATGAAGCTGCCCTTCCATGTTCATACTGCTGCTTAGCACTACACTCACCCCCAGTTCCCTTCAGCATGCCCTTTAAACAGCTGGACAGCTCTCCCAAATTCAACAGGTCTGAACCATTGCCTTGTGTTGCAGCTTCTTCACTGAATTTAGCATCTGGTGAAAAGAAGAGTAGTAAACAAATGTTTCTGTTATTGCACTTTTTAGTGACTACAATTCTGAGACTCACCAGAGGAGGGTACCGAAGACACCTGGGAGGTCACACCAGTATCTGGTAGCATGCGAGAGGATGACAACCTTGGGGAAGCCCTTTGAGAGTGAGGGGGGCCCGACTCCAATTTAACATAAGAAGGAGGAAGGGATTCCGTAGCAGCACAGGACTTTACGTCTTCAGTCTTTATGAGCGCAGAACCAGCGTGATTAGGTACAATCGGGACAATAGAGGGAGTGTGTGAGCAGGGCATGCTTTGACTCTCGGAGGCAGTGGAACACACCTGCCCGAATTTTCCATTAGTCTGGGCTGGCCTTTCTACTGGACCATTGCTGGTGCCACAATTCCGACAGGATTTTTCAGTGCAGGAACTGCACACTCCGTGTTCCTCTGAGTTAAGGCTGAGGGATTCTGTTGTTTTTCCTGAGGCAGTTGCATCAGGGCTGTGGGAGGAATTCAGGGAGCCTTGGCTCTTAAAGTCTGTCTTTTCTGTCTGCGAAGAGTCACAAGGCAAGGACAACGTATGTTTGGCGGACAAATGCCGCATGATGCTACATTGGAGCGAAATCACGTCCCTGAGCCACTGTGAAAAGAAGGCAGAGTTAAATGGGACCTGCTGAGGCAGCAAAGCTTTGCTATTCATTATTTCGAACACACTCTTCCTTGTTATCATGTGATCAGTACCTGCTGTTGCTCTTCATTGCTGCTTAAGTGGTCAGATGCCAAGGTTTCAGAAGTACCTGTACAGATCAGCTCACCATCCCGGATTCCAGCGGGCAGCATCATCGCAGGTGGGTTCTGATACTGTGACTTGATGGCATCTGGGACCTTCATATGGGGTGAGGTGGGGTGGGGTGGGGGGTATGGGTCCAGCGTTAATTAAAATAAACACAGAAAGTGGTTACTATATGATTAGAACCTCAGCGTGACGTCCAACCTTCACTGTTCTTTTGGCATGGCTCTGGGGCGCTCTTCTTGTCGGCGGGTGCTGGCGGTGAATTCGCTGCAGGAAGTCCACTTTCACGGCATGCTGGGATACGCGGTCCTGAAACCGATCAAACAGCTGGCAGCGATTGCTAAGAGTCAGGTTGTGCTGGTTCAGCTGAAATGAAGGCGATCAGACATTAAAACTGCTGACTACAGACCGTCACTCTTAAGCTTCCTTAATAAAATACAACAAGCTACTGAGCGATGTGAAGCTTCTGGAATGCAAGCATTTTTGCTAATAGTGTTTATGTAGGCCTGTTTTAAAGTGGCACAAGCTTACCACTAGATGCTCAATATGATTGGGACACATCCACCTCCCCGTGGGCATTGCGGTGAGTGGAGGGTCCAGGCAGTCCATGTGGAACAACAGGGGGCAATAATCACACTGGATCAGCGGAGCTAGCCTACAGCTCCTGCAACAAAACACCATCTCAGATCATCTGGTATTTGTTTTAATAAAATGTGGTTAGCGTTAAAGCTCTGTCTATTTCTCAAAGGAAAAAAATACCCCAAACAAAACATAGTTCTTCCTGTTATAGCGTGCATTATAAAGGAGAAACAGTTATCTAACCGTAAGAGTCTACAGTACAGCATGGTTTGAGTAGTGCTTCCAGTTTTCCATGCAATTACGGTTCCGTTTTACCACAAAGCAATTTGAGGTCAGTTTTGCTGATTGCTCTTTAAAAAAAAAAAATCATCATGCTAAACTTTTCAATCTTTTCTTTCTTGATGTAAAGCAAGTCAGGGTACCTGGTGCACGTGTAGCACACTCTGACAGGCAGTGGGACGAGCCCGTAATGGTCGAGCTCATGTTGCGGCCGCTTCACGTTCTTCCCCGTTGTTTCTTCTTTCCTCCGTTTTTTACTGGTTCCTGAAAAGATGGAGACTGTGTTTACAGGAGGACACAGCACAGCTAATGTCATGGGACATCAATGAACACGCAAGGCACAAGTAATGTAATAAACATAGGCTTGGACAAATATGATTATTATCAGACCTAAACACTTCATTCTCTTCTTTACTGAGATTTTCAGAAGTAAACTCTACCCAGTGGACCCTACCTGGAAGTGCTGTAGTGCAGGTGAGGTCATTGGGTAGCTGGAACTGCGTGGGGTTCCTCTGCATGGCAGCGGCAATTAGCAAGTCGAAGGGCCTCTTGAGTGTAGATGGCCCGGTTTCTGGCTCAGAGCCCTGCGCTTCGTCCTCTACATCCAACAGATCCTCCTCCACATCGTTGTGCTCCGATGGCGTGGGCGTGTCCGTGGAAGAGGCGTTGGAGGTGGGTGTGGCAGGACGACTGCTTGGTCTCCTTTCAAGTAGTCGCACCTGAGCCACAGCAGCCCGCAGACCTGTGCCAGCAACGGTGGCATCCAGACGGATGGTGCCCAGGTCCAGCTCAGCGGCGGGGGATGGAGTCTGCTTGGTTTGCATGAGACCGTTGATTTGCTCCTTCTTCTGTTCTCGCTTCTGTACAGATGTGAAGTTAATGCTGTAGGTCTAGACTTTCACAGGGCTACACACTCAAGGGTTTGTGTGTTTTTATGGAAAACACTTTTACTGCTAATGACTGAAACATGGTAGCTCCTGTTTGCATGGGCAGGAGAAATGAGAGATTGTGAGAGACAGATAGAGAGCAAGAGAGACAGACGGAAAGAGAACTGAATCCCCTTGACTTGAGCCTCACCTTCTTGCGAACTGTGCATCGATGGCACATCCAGTCTCCAGGAGGGAGCATTTCCCTGCTCAGTGGCGGGTTACTGCAGGAAAGATTTAAACACAGCAATTAAACAACACTAGTGCACACATAGAAAAGCCTGAAACAGACAAAGTAATTGGTTCAGTAAATACATTTTTACCTCCACCAGGTGGACATGTTTTCACCAGTGTTGGTTTGTTTGTGTGCAAGATTACACAAAATGTTATACAAAGATTTTGATGAATTGTTTTCTCGCGTAGGGAAGTACAAGTAAGAAAACACATTTTGAAGATCATCTATATATGGGATTGTGTTGGAGATAACAACAACAACAACAAAAATCCACAGATCCAAAAAAGCAATTGTTTGTGCAGAATTGTTTCAGACACCACCAAAGGGGGAGACATTTCACTATAAAGATGTCAAGTTATAATACTGTACAGGGATCCCTAGCTACTTCAATGCATCATTTTTTTTTTTAATATTCATCAAATTAAAAAAATAAGGAACTTAAGGAAGAATACAGAAAAAGTGACAAAACCAAGGCCAATTATGCAAAAAAACCCAAACAAACAAAAGCAAAAAAAAAAAAAAGCAACCCAAAACCCCCCAGTGTGCACATGCACACTCAGACACACACCTCACAAAAAAAATGTGTATGTATTTATTTACATCTTATGCATTATTTTTGAATGTTTGTTATTATAAGCATTTATAGCGTGATCCCTCACTACTTCATGCTTCAGTGCATCGTGGGTTTTTCAAAAATATTCATCGAAAAAAAATTTTAAAATAAGGAAAAATAGGGGAAGTTAAGGAAAATTCTGCAAAACATGGGCAATTATGCAAAAAACCCAAAACAAACAAAAACAACCCAACAAAACCACTTACATTTTTATGTGAGGTGCACATCTGTATGTGTGTATTTATATTTATTTACATCTTATGCATTATTTTGAAACATTTAATTGTTATTATAAGCATTTATAGCATTGAATATGTCTTTTTTGTTATTATATACACATGTACATATACGGGGGGTACTCTGATCCTACTTCGTGGAAAACGCCGGTCACCGGTGTGCTTGTGTGTGTGTGTGTGTGTGGGGGGTCCCTCGGTCCCCATTAACCGCGGAAAGCGAGGGATTCCTGTAATTACATATGTGATTATATAAAAGACAGTATCAAACAAAACCGTTCGAGGCATAGAAAAGCTCAGGTTAGCATTAACCCTAAATATTAAACCTCTCTGGTTTTCCTCACTGGCTCAGGTTTAGATGTGGCCAGCATTTAAAACAAAAAAAACAAAAAAAAAAAAAGGGGGGGGGGGGGGGTTTAGGAAAAAAAAAAAAAAAAAAAAAAAAAAAAGTGACCTCTCTCTTGCCGTCGTTCCAACGATACATCAATACTCAGCTTTGTATGTGCAGGAAGACCAGGTTCCTCTCCAAGAAAGGGGCCCTCTGTTTTCTAATCCTAAAGCTGTATCTGGAATGCCAACAGCACAAGTTTCCAATACTCATCTAACGCTGGAAGTTTTCTGGTGCAAGTTACAGGCCACTGGATATGCTGATAAACTCAAAATCAGATTTAACTGAAACATCAACCTGTTAAAAAAAAAGGTAACAGGGTACTTTTAAGCAACATCTTTCACAATATAACCAAATCCGCTCCACAACAGAGGCGTGCGGCGCCCTGTGTGGCTCAATTGAACACAATTCAGCAGGAAGCCTCCTCTGAAGGTCAGCACCGTCTAGACTGGATAGCTGAATGTGAGGCAGGAACGAGTGGAAATCAGTGACAACCAGGCAAAGTCGTAGGCAGTCTAGTTTGTACTCAGCATGGGCCTGAGCAAGCTTACACATAAACACAGATTCAATCTGGATCTCATAGAGCAATATGATTTCATTTGAAGTTGCTTAAGTGCAAGTAACAAGGTAATGAATTTAATTTCAGAAACCGTTCGCTGTTAACACAACCGAGCCAGACTGCACACAGCTGTAACAGATCTAGAGCTTAGTATTCTGGAACATCTGGCTGCATTTCCAATAAGCTAGTCATGGTGAAAAAAACCACAAGTCTTGGGGGGGGGGGAGAGAAAGAAAGAAAGAAAGGGGCTTTCTCTTTGTCCTTGGTCTGCCAATGCTAAAGTACACACTAGAACATTCTCCTGCCTCGCATGCACTCTGCCTGGTTAATGATTATTTATGGATTGCAACTCAACAAAGCATGTACTCGTGGACATGTAGGTAAATTCATCTTAAGTAAGCATGAGCCTTTTTTTTTTTTTAGAAAGTATAAATGCTTTGCTCATCCCCACTGTTGCACACTGTCACTCCTAACAAACCCATCTGTGCTGAAACCAGCAGAGTGAACGCTCATGTGCAACTTGCTCCACATTTGTAGGAAACTTGGTCGCCAATAACCACAAACCCCCCGATCGTGGCCTTCAGTATAAACAAACCCACTTGAACTCCCCTTGATCTGTCAGCGGCGTTACTAAACAGTTTATATCCAGAGAAAGATCATTTCCAATCAAAGTGCTGACCACATGACTGACCATGGTGAACACCAGCCCGGAAAAAATACTTTGTACACACCTTGGTAAAGGAAATAAAAAGGGCTGATGTACTGCAGAACACATTTTATTCATGTGAAACTTGAAGACTTCTGTTTCCTGCATTCACAAAGAGACACTATTACCAAACCAGTGAGTAGTAAAGATGGTGAATAAATATTTGTATAGGGACGCCAAAATGTCAAACGCTGGTAATGTGTTTATTAACTGGTTATAAACAAGACGAGTTTCATCTGATGCCGCATGGCGGCAGAGTTACTCGGTGCGTCTGAGACTGCGCTCAACCACAAGACCCTATTTCATGACCTATATTCATGCTGGTGCTCCATTTCCTCTCAACCTGCCTTTTACGTTGTACTAATTAGCAGGTGCTAATGAGACCATGCTAACAGGTGTAAATGGAAACACAGGCAAAGTACACAGTCACCAATTGAACCCTGGATGATGACACTACTGACTACTTGGTCACCATAACTGGCAGTAAAATCAATAACACATCTTTCAGCTTACTTTACTTCAACCCAAAAGAACCAGGATGTTTTATTCATTTAGTGTCTCTTCTTTCCGCCTCAGTAGATGACGACAAAGGGGCTTCAGCACCTATTATAAAAAAATAACCACAACTTGTTTTTTTTTTACTCATTATATTTTTTCTTGTAGCTCAAGAGTGATCACATTCAAATAGACCGTGATACACAGATCATGAGCTCCTGCACATTTCAGTTCACTATTGAAAGTTCATCAGCAGAATCAAACCCTGGTGTGTGTTATTCAGGCAGAAGTGAACACGGCTATGTGTTTTGGACACAGACCCAAATAAGCGATCCAGGAACGTCTGAGCAAGGTGGTCTGAATCTGTATCCAAGTAGATTCACAAGCGAATTATCCACCACAGTGATTCAACCAACATGCAGCAAGTACCAAGTCAAGCTTGGTTTCTTTTGTGGATACAAGCATCTGAACTATGTGGTATCAACACACAGGGTTACAGTCTGAACACTGGACATGACACTCAAAAGACTCACTTGTTTAACGTTGGTTTACATTCTCCAATACTGTATTTCTGAGATCAGTACAGCGCGCGCACACATACACGCCTGCGGGGGAGGTTTCTTTGTATAAAACACATGTTCTGTGACACTAAACTAAATCTCAACGGTCACGAAACACTCACTCATTGTCTCTGGAAACAGACCCCTATATATGAAAGTGCGATAAGACAAACAGAAAATAAGGGGCTGCGAACCTGCTCGGTCCCTCAGCGAGAACTACCACTACTACCTGGACTTTTCTAAACCTACTCCACACATGAACATTACATTCTACCTCAGCGAATGGTTGCACTACTGTATACTCTGCACACACAATAACAACACTCACTGGTCATCTTTATGTGCAGCATCTTTTCCTTTCAGCTTTTCCCTTTATCAGGGGTCGCCACAGCGAATCATCTGATTCGCACATTTAATTTGGAATAGGTTTTTACGTCGGATGCCCTTCCTGACAACCCTTTCGTAAAGAGTAGCTGCAAAGCCGTCAGCGTGTTTCTGTCTCTTGCTAAAGTCAGCAAAGGTTATTTTACATGATCCTCACACCATAGACTGCATACGGCACTGAAACTTTACACACTTATTTATTGTCATTACATTTATATTTTACTCTGACAAATTATCTGACACACAATAGGCTTTACATTACTGTTAGTGTTGGTTCTTATTTTTTTAAATAAATATTCTTCCTTAAACATAGGACAGTTGTAATAAGCACATTGTACTGTGTTTGATTCTGTATGTGACAAAAAAATGTAATTTGTATTATGAGCTTTGAGACTTGGTCGTTCTGTTTATGTGTATTTGGACGAGGTTAAAAAACAAAACAAAACAAAAAACAACAACAACAAAAAAAAAAAACTGGAAAAGACATCCAGGACTGGAGTGCAACACAGATAGCCTTTAAAGGCTGGAATATCCGAAAATAGTCCTGTTGCATGTTTACAGTGGTGCTTCATAGGTATGCAAATGTAGTCAAGCTTGATGTTACAATGCCATGTCCGCGCTCATGTGCCCACATAAGCAATCTGATAAAAATTGTAAAGAATATACAGTATAATAATAACAGCAGATAGAAATATACCATTGTTGGTGCTGAATGCACAGCTTTCTCTCTTACTTTGCGTAAACATACACATGCAAACATCTCCTGAACTCTGTAGCGCCTAACTTTTTATAATCAACCAACTAGTACGAATTAATCCATCTTCATACCAAAAATAAAACACGAGTAATATGATTCATCCAGATGTCAATATGGATTTTCAACCTAGAAGTAAAAACACTTTTACAATTTTATTTACAATATTTTGGCAATAAATCCCAAACTGCATTAAATCCGTTCCTGTTTTTTCAGCTTCCTGGCAACACCAGGTTATCCGAGAATCTCATGAGCTGCACCGATGAAAAAATATGCAAAGGGCGTTTGATTTCCACAAATCAGCGACAATCCTACTTAGACTCAGTGATGACCAGAGCCGATCACCGATTGGTTCCAGGAAACCCAAGATGGTGACAAAGAACACAAAAAACCCCAAAAGGTTTTACCAGAACACAAAATTTTACTTTTTATAAATAAAAGCATCTCCTTTACCATGCACTGTAAGACAATATTTAAGGTTACACATTCTGCTGTCTGGAATATTAAAAACAACACGGAGGGAGGCAGCTGGCGACCGGCTTACAAACACAGTCTACTGCGACCAGTTTTGCGGTAAAAGACAAACCTTACGACTATTCTACATTGATAGTCGGGATGTCATTGACAATCGGAATATCGCCGATATAATTATGTCGATCGATAATTGATATCTATAAAAGGGATATCGATACTTCTAACATTATAGCTTCCTGTGTTCATGACAGCGTCTCTAGTAAATGCCATTTTCAATGACACCCCTAGTAAATGGTCCGTCCCGCCTCTCTGTATAGTAAATGGTACGTCCCTGCTTCTAGTGTGCCATCAGAGCGCGTGTTCTCAACAGCACGGGACATTTTGAACAAGAGACACTTATCACCGAATAATGCAGATATATGTATCTTTTGCATCATAATTATGAATCGTAAAAATGCATCTCTCAAACTTTTCAATTGACAAGTGTTTGTAGAATAGAAACAACTTGCTTGAAATTAACTAGTAAACAAGTGTTTATTGATTTGTTAAATACAAAAAGTTGTTAATTAAAATCTTGTCGGTGGAAAACTATTTCCTGCCTTTTATTTCACATTTGGCTTTAGTAATTGGTCACTTTATTATAAAATATTCAATGCGTTATAAAAACTACTGTAATATCTTAGTCTGTTCTCTTTCAAGGGCATAGGCTGGAGGGGTGTACAGGGTGCACGTGCACCCCCCCACACACAGCAGGAGTTGAGTTCCGCTGGACAAGAAATTATGTGTATTCACAATCTTATAAATAAACTTAATGACTGTTATTGAAGAGAAAGCCGGAGAAAAGTTCCGCATGACTAGAGTTAGGAAGTAAACGGGAAGTTAACGTGTAACGGGCACTGTGCATGTGCAAGCCCGACCTGACCAATCAACAAACAGTAAGCAATAATTGCTAAACAGTGTCAATCAAACAAAGTGCGAGTGTGAGAATAAAGCACAGTTTGTTAGTACCGCCTCCGGCTCCTGCACGTGTGTTACAACACAAACATTGACGCACAGAGAATGAATGGCTAAAATAATCATAAGCCATCCAGCCTGAATCTGCACCCTAATGGTCAGTACTTTTATAAGATTAATAGTATGTTTTTGTGTTGTAAATATGTATTAATATTTGTTTGTGCCTAAATAACTTTAGCTCAATTTGTAAATGTATTTAGCACATGTACTTGCAGATATAGTTTAAAATATATTTGAGAATGTTTTTGGTGGTTCTTCTTTTCCTTTCGGCTTTTCCCTTCAGGGGTCGCCACAGCGAATCATCTGCCTCCATCTCACCCTATCCTCTGCATCTTCTTCTCTTACACCAACTGCCTTCATGTTCTCCTTCACCACGTCCATGAATCGTCTCTTTGGTCTTCCTCTAGGCCTTCTGCCTGGTAGTTCCAACCTCAGCATCCTACTACCAATATGCTCACTATCCCTCCACTGTACATGTCCAAACCATCTCAATCTAGCCTCTCTGACTTTGTCTCCAAAACGTCTTACATGTGCTGTCCCTCTGATGTGCTCATTCCTGATCCTATCCATCCTCTTTACTCCCAAAGAGAACAATATTTGATTCATCTTCTGAGAGTAATCGATGAATCGTCTTCTGCTGAAAAACTGCTTGTTGTTGGCGTGAGATTCCATGTTGTTTATATCATATGCTGTGACATGCATATACTATATTTTAATTTGGTACTTTGTATCAACTCAGTGACATCACGGTAACTTTGTGTAGTTGGGCACTTAGCAATGGTGGCTTTCGGGTCGATAACTTATACAACAAGCACATAAATCAAAACCGCTGTGTGTGCAATGGTTTATTTATGATAAAAAATTTAAGCCACAATCGCTTCAATAACCTATACTTAAGCTATCGCCAACTTATTTAGTCGGTGTTTCATTTCCCCTTTAGGGCTTAGGCTCCGGTCAACCGAGATGTGCACCCCCCCCCCCACAGTCAGACCAGTCTACGCCCTTGTATTTAATGCATTTATGGAACAGTACAGCAATATTCTAATGCAGTGGTTCCTAACCTGGGTTCGATTGAACCCTAGGGGTTCGGTGAGTCGGTCTCAACGGTTCGGCAGAGCCTCTGCCACGGAGGTCAAGACACACCCGACTCATCATGTCAATTAGTGATGACACGCCCCGCTTGGCCATCACTGGCTGCAGATGATCACATTACATTGCTTGGCCAATCAGTGCCGTGGGGAATTTAGCCCGCTCAATGTGTCAATGTGTGAAGTCGTGAGATTTTTTTGGAATATTTTAATCCATACTAACTATGACGAGCTAAAAAAGAAATTGGTCGGACAAACATGTACAACATGGATTCACATGCATCACGGAACGTGATTGGACTCAGCGTCCTATCTGCATGATTTGCAATGCCAAGTTGAGCAACTCTAGTCTCGCACCGGCAAAACTAAAGGAACACTTCGTGAAACTGCATGGAGATGAGGAATACAAGAACACAACAGTACCTATGTCTTGAATTTGTAAAAAAAAAAATCATATTTTTATTTTTCACTGATGAAGGGTTCGGTGAATGTGCGTATGAAACTGGTGGGGTTTGGTACCTCCAACAAGGTTAAGAACCACTGTTCTAATGTATCGATACATCGGAACTTTTTTTAAACAATATATCGATACCAATAATAGGTTTTCGATGACACCCCTAATTGATAGCTTCAAATCACGTAAGCAATTTATTAAAAGAAAATATTGTGTGACACTGTGTGTTAGAACAAAACAATTCAGCTGCGAATAAAGGAAAACCGAAAGTCTATGCCGATGTGATTTTAACGAATCCTCAATTCAGAATACAAATTTTTACTTCATGATAGGATTGGGGTTTTTTTGTCGACTACAAAAATGGTAATCTCAAGGGATGACAGCCTGGTATTAGGGTCTTAAAGTCGGTACAAGTTAGATTATATCCAGAAAAAAAAAGCATCCAGCAGTTACATATAAACTAATTCCAACAATTTTATTTTAAAATCTTTCACATAAAGACCAACAAGAGTTTTCAGTGACTTCTGAAGGCCCTACTTTCAGGAGAAGTGTATTGGTGGGAAGCAGAAGAACTAAAGCTGTGAGGTATGTGGGATGATGTACCAGCACTGCAGGTGGAAGGCAGCGGGACAGTGATCACAGCAGAGCAGGTCGCCTCCTTCTCGGCAGCTGTCACAGGTGTCGTGGTTGGTTGCGCGCCCCGCTCTCCTGCTGCTCCTTTCCAACTTCCGGCTCCGCTTCTCGCCTTCTTCCGACTTCGGCGGCGCGAGCAAGGTCTGGATTTGCTTTATATTAAAAAAGGAACAAAAAAAGAAAGCTCTGATTTTTTAAAGCCTTAAAAAAGAAAACTCTAGGTAAAAAGGTATAAAGACGGCATTTCCGGTCTGAAATATTTTCTTTTAAAAGTTGTGTGTAACCTTGCCACTTGTTTATTTTGGAACACTCATGAGATTTCAGTAATACTTTCATGCTAACACTTGCCTCCCTTTTCACATTTTATATATATATATATATATATATATATATACATATATATATATAGAGTCACACATATAATGGCGCCCACCTCCTTGGCTTCAGTCAGGACGTGTCAGCCATTGTTGGGCCCGAATACCCCCTAGCCTAGCATAACGTTCTTTACATTCCCTTCAGCTTCTTATGAGTGTAAGCGGTGAATTTTTTTTTGTCAAAAAATGTTCCTCACCATACCAGAATGCACCCATAACTCCATGTAAACATGGCACATTTGCAAAAGCAAAGTAAGTCGGCTAGAAAAGAAGCTTCTGTTTTCCCTAGCTTCATATGCTAACGAACGAATTAGCATCTTCACCCAGCCCGGTACACCGAAGGAAGCTTCCCCGCGTAACTGTACGTGTGCACACACACATCTTATCTGTTCCCCTCCCCATCATCACATCGACTGCAATCTGAAGCTAGATGTGGCTGCTCACCTCCATAAGACCGCCCGAGGTGTCCAGATCGTACACTATAGTCGGGGTCTCCATTTTATCCCACATTCACCCAGATGAGCTTAACAGTCAGATCGGCTAAGGCTAAGCTACTCCACTCCAGCTAGCCAATTATAAGGAAGGATTCCTGGGTGTACGGAGAGGGTTTTAAAGTCCTGTAACCTTTGCAAAGCTCTTTATATAATTTATCCAAAAATCGAGTTTCCTTTCACGAGAACACACATGTACATGTAAACAATCCTCTGCGACTTGAGTTCAAAAATATTCCACTGTATATTTCGTTCCAATGCCAATGTTATGCTAGCTGATTATTTAGCCATCCTTAATAGCAGCGGTGCTAACAAATTTCTAACGTCCCAGTCAAAGAAAAACAGCCGTTGGTTTTCCAGACAGCAGTAATTTCCAAGTAAACAGAAGTGTCTGCTCTTCAACAGCAACAAAAACAGCTGTCTCAGTGTCAGGCGATGGAAGCCAGTTAGTATAAATAAATCCGCAAGCCGCAGTGTTTGGCCTAGCAGCTGAGGCCTAGCCTGGATATCTCCTGTTCCTCCTTCTCCGATCGTAGCGAGCACAGATGCGGGGTAAAGACACCAAATCACTCCCGTCCATGATGCGACAAACAAAACAACACCTCCGGGGGACAAAAACCAAACCTTTAAATGCAGACCCAAGCTTTAAAAACGACAGTTTACTCCAATCAAGCGTCCCGGATAACGGCGAAGATCATTGTTGTCATGAATAAACGCTGTTGCAGCCAAACCCGACAACACTGATGCTCGCGCGTTATTTTTTCCCCTACCCGTATTACGACGAAACCTCCACCTTTCATATCTTTGATTGGATACTCAAGTATAGTCTTCTGGCGTGTGACTTGTTAAAGTTTCACTCATACAATCAATCCACCAATAGGTCTGCGCAAACAAATAGCCAATCTCATAGCAGGGGGTGGGATCTCTCAGAATGCTGGTGGAATAAAAAAATACTGCCTGTTCGCCACATCCTCTGCACAGAGTTGGCGCAAATTGGCGTAAGATGGCTTGTGCGCGTGCGCGAAACGACTTGTGGGCATGCGCCATACTTTCCGTCTCGGAGCCATCTTTGAGAAGGCTCGGTAGGGTTTTTTTTCTTTTCATCTTCTTTTTACTCGTGATTTTACACATGTAACTGGTTCCCTGTTCTCTTGGATTATTGATTTTACTCTGTAGTTGAGTAATCGCGTTGTGAATTTCGTATTTCTCCGCTTGATGCGGTTTTACGACGCTGTTGTGCCTTTGTGCTCCTGCTCCGTTATACCGTAATATTTTCCTACTGTTTGATTGGTTGATTCGACCGCAAGCGTGAACCAATGAGAAGCGAGGAACAGATTCAATCCTAGTTTACTGTCGTTACCCAAGAGAGATCCCCACTTGATTCCACTTGATGAGTGGGACGGTGGAATTAATAGAAATCGAACATTTTATTGATGGAAATTAGGCATTTAGTCTATTCTTTACCTGATAGTTGCTTATGAACATTTTAATGTGTTGTATATTTCCAAATCTAAAAATGTTCCAAATCAAAATATTTTCATTATAAACTCAATGTGAATAGAAACTCTTTTGCCAAACTGCTAAATCTCACACAGGTTGCTTGGAGGCTGAATGGACCCGGAACAGCTCTCCAGACTATTTTAAAGACAACATACACAACCATTCACACCTCAACTCAATATGAAATAGCCTGTTTAGCTTTTTGGGCTCTGGGAGGAAACCACAGTTCATCCTCTCAAGCACTGTGGAGAACATACATACACTACACTGAACTTGGGAATCAAACCCAGGACCGTCTTGCTCTGTGACAAATGTGCTTGCCACCATGCCACTTTATTAGGAATAGTACACCTCATTAGATTAGATTAAACTTTTTCATTACAAATACAGAGTAACAAAATTCAGTTTAGTCCAATCAGAAGTGCAGAGAGCAGCAAGTGCAATAATGTATATACAGTATGTGCAGTATTTATAGTTAGAAGCTGTTATGTACAGATAAGTGCAACATAAAAGGTGGGAATAGTCATGTACAGATTATGAACAAACAGTCACCCCTTGAATTTCGCAGATAATATAGACTACACCTGGCCGCGATAATCGAAAAACCGCGAAGTAGAATCACCCCTCTCATTTCTACCATACATATATGTTTTCGCGTCTATACAATATCAAGAAGTGTATATTAAACATTACATAGTTATATGCATATGTAAATACTGTAATGTATTAATATTTAAATAGAATTTATATATAAATACTTTAAGTACTGTACTCACCTCTGACAATAGCTCTTCTCCGCTTGATCTTAATCTTAGTCTTTTTTTATGTAACGCACGGTAGATTCATTTATGCCGTAATGGCGCGCTACATGGGCATACGTATTGCCCGCCGTCAGCATACCTAGCAACTTTACTTTTTGGGTCATTGTCATCATATTTCACTTTTTCTTAAGCTCATTGGATGCCTTAGATGGTGCAGGATGTTCACAAACACTATAAGATCACAAAATCACAAAAATTCCCGTGGGAATGTGCGATGCACCGAGGCCGCAAAATTCAAGTCGCGAAGTGGCAAGGGATGACTGTACAGATGTGCTGTGTGTGTATGTGTATGTATATGTATATATATATATATGTATACTTCTTTAGTGTTCTCAATAAGACAATGAAAACAGTTGCTGATGGGCCTTCTTGATTTCAAGATGGAGGTGTTGGTTGAGCATTTGACACTGGAAACACATTCAACAGCCATGCCATTAATATGGATAAGGTCATGAGTGTCCCCTTTTTCCTTCCTGAAGTCCACAATAAGTTCCTTGGTTTTGCTGGTGTTCAGGAGCAGGTTGTTGTCAGAGCACCATGCAGCTAGGTGCTTTACCTCTGCCCTGTACTCATACCCATCATTGTCACTGATGATTCCGATCACTGAGCTGTCATCTGTAAACTTTATGATGGAGTTAGATCCATACACAGACCTATGGTCATGCGTGAATAGGCGGTTGAGGAATGGGCTCAGCACACAGTCCTGAGGTTCACCAGTGTTGAGTGTGATGGTGGCAGAACAGTTGTGGACTGACATAACATATTGGAGTCTGTTGGTCAGAAAGTCCATGACCCAGTTGCAGAAGGAGGTATTGATTCCAAGATCCTCAGGTTTTGTG
The DNA here is from genome assembly GCA_024760905.1 of Plotosus lineatus. NCBI lineage: Eukaryota > Metazoa > Chordata > Actinopteri > Siluriformes > Plotosidae > Plotosus > Plotosus lineatus. The sequence continues at coordinate 27,131,753 of CM045743.1, forward strand.
GTTAACTTGGAGGGAATGACTATGTTTGCTGAGCTGAAATCAACAAATAATATTCTTGAATGTGCATTCTTGTTGTCCAGGTGTGAGTATACATAATGTAGTGCTATGGATCCAGCATCCTCTGTATTCCTTGTTGCTTTGGTATATGCAAATTGGTGTGGGTCTAGTGTGGGAGGCAGGTATTTGCTTGAGGTGTGCCAGAATCAGTCCCTCAAAGCACTTCATCACAATGGGTGTTAGTGCAATAGGGCGTTAATCATTCAGGCACGATGGAGAGGAGTGTTTTTGCACTGGCGCTATTGAAACGGTCTTGAAGCACGCTGGTACTGCTGCTTGGTTGAGAGACAGGTTGAAGATGCCCGTGAAGAGCCCTGTGAGCTGCTCAGCACAAGGTCTAGGCTCAGGGCCAACAGGCTTATGTGTGTTAATTCGGCTCAGTGCATTATGGACATCTATGGGGGGGAGTGTAACGGTTCGGTGGTCATTTGAAGGCTTGGTCTTTACGGCCTTGTCCTTGTTATCCTTGTCGAAATGGGCATAAAAGTCTTTCAGCTCATTGATAAAGGACACATTCATGGCAGTTGATGTGGACTTGCTGGGTCTGTAGTCGGTGATGGCCTGAATGCCCTCCCACGTGTCTCGGGAGGTCAGAATTGACAGTGTTTTCTACCTTACACTTGTGGTCATGCTTGGCGTTTTTGATACCCCTGTTCAGGTGCGCCCTGGCTGATGTGGCACGTGTGACATTTTAAAGATCAGAAATATATCCGTCATAAATATTCTGTTTCATCGCACAGTGCAACAGTGGCCAAAGTATCTTTGCTGCTTTCTAAGTAATTTGGTATTGTATAATGTGTGGATGGCCGAAGAAGCCTCAGGGTCAGACCGCACTGCATTTTTTTTGCATAAATTAAATCAAAATGAAGTAAAAACAAAATCAGATGTGTGGGTGGGTGTGTAATACGATGAAGAGTTTTAAAGAAATGGCACAATTTGATTTTGTATTATAGCTACATGCATGTGGTTCATTCGGAAAAAAAAATCACTCAATAGACCAATGCACTTTTAAGAGGCTTTTATGGCATTTTGTTTTCTTACATTTAAAAGTTACAGACATTTAAAAGTAAGGCAAGTATGGTGTTCCTTGAAATATGCGTACCGGTAAAATTATGCTTTTCTGCTCACAGCTGCTGCAATGAGAGGATATTTAAATCACCTTCAAATTCCAGTCAGCTCCAACCAGTCTGGAGGTGCTCTTCTCTCATCGCCAAGGAATTAGTGTGCCCTCGTATGCAAAAAAAGCATTATTTGTAAGCTAATGCTAAAGACTGTTCTGTGTGTGGAAAATCCTTGCCACTAACAGCCATGGTAGTGAAAGTCATGATTATATGCATTAACACACAGCTTTATGATTGACTGTTTAGAATTTATAGCAGATTTTTAGAATTTGGAAGATGTGCAGCTTGGTGTTGTGGGGCTTGAACTGCCAATCTTTAGATCAGAAATCCAGAGTCTAAACCACTGGGCCACCCTTTCCTCTGATATTTTCATCAATAAGCCAATGAACAGTTTGTAAATGCATCTGTGCTGCATACATTAGAATCAGAATACGTTATAGATCCCGGAGGAAATTGTGCACATTCATTACTGTAGATCACTGGTGTCAAACTCAATGCATGCGGGCCGAACTTGGCCCACCAACTTGTTTAATGTGGCCCATGAGACCATTCAAAAAATATGATCATTGTATATCCTTTGCATCAACCATGACCTTGAAAGGTAATTCCTCTTTCCTCCAATAAGTGGAAACAATCTATTTCAAGTAAAGAGCTAGTCATGTATGACTCAAGAAGGATTCCAAGATAGTTTGTTACCGTTAGATGTTGTTAGGAATGAAAAGTGAATAATGGAAAAGTAAACAAGGCCTGGACTAATAATTTTTTAATTCCGGTTTCATGGTTGTCATTTTTGAATAGGTAGTTAGAGTTCTTATTGACAAAAATTTAACGACATGTAGCAGGTCTTGATTTCAATGTGTTTTTTTTTAATCCAATAATGAGTGTAAGCAGGGAGAGGTGGAGTACTATACTTCATGATGTAAATATGCACCAACTGGTTGACTTCATGTTCATATAAGGATTGTTTTAAACAATTGATGGTATTTTGAGCCATTTTCATTCCATAAAATATTTAATTTTGTCAATATTTACACTACCATTGATGTCTTTCATTCCATCATATACATCAGTTTTCAAGTCAGAAAACATGTTTGATGTGCAATACCTTTTTGTCAATCTATACTAAAGAACACAGCTTTTGTCTTGGTTTTTGAATATTCACTTTATTTACAAATTGTGTAGGAAAGAAAATTCCCATGCAGACATTCAACGCTAATGTAGTAAATAGACCAAGAAGTTGCATCAATAATACAGGCATATTAACATAACACCGAGCGCTCACTCATGCTCGAGGCTAAAGCGCTTCCCATCTTGTGGATATTGGAGTGTTCTTAAAAGCAACTCTGTTACTGTTCATCATTTCCATTAATACAGACATGTTCACAGCTCACTGGAAAAAGAAGAGATGGGCCATTTTTTGCTGGAGCACTACAAAAATAACATGTTTTGTCCACCATCTTTCCTGCATCATCTGGAGAAAAATAGACTGTACAAGAACTCAGTGAGAGAAGGAATGGGGTGGGGGGATGTCTTTTATAAGTGGAGAGCAGAGACGTGGAGAATGATGCTGAACAGTCTCTAAACAGCCACCTTGTGTTGTTTGGTCTCCTGCAAACACATAACATGTTCATCAAGCACTTTTTGGACCAACGGTGAGTGGTACCACACAGAAGTGTAGAACTGGACTCAACAGGATATACATCTGTGATAAAATATTAAAACTCGGCATCACATGACTTCCATGAGGACGCCTCACCTTGGTGCTCTTCCCATCATGCAGCCACAAGCACACACATAGCTGTTAGTTATTGTGGAACGCCAGCCGGGGCTGATGGGAAGGGTGGTGTAGGAGCAGGAGGTGCATACAGCCAGTGACAGGAGCATGGACATGTAGAAAGTAAAATACATTGTGAAAACCTGTCAGCAGTTCTTATAGCCCATGATGTTCAGAAGCCAACTGTTCTAATCAGTACAGCTTTCATCTATGATTTAAATGTACTCAGTTATTCACTCCAATTTTTGTAGCTTTAGCCTCAGATTCTGACATTTTAACCTGGGGGTGGGGTGAATGGATGGGCGGGCAGCATCAAGCATACTGTATTTATTTTTAATATATCACACAGTAAAAGAACAATCTGAGTGTTCTCTCTCTAGATCATGGAGATTATCTACTTCACGATACAGGGATAATGATGGAATCAAAATGGCAGACAGAAACTCACAGTTTGTTACAGTCACTGAAGTTTCAGAAATTCAACAAAATGCTGCATTAAATATTCAGAAGTTGATACATTTTTTTTCGACATAATAAAAGCCCTTTGCATGAGTTTAAAAAATGTCATAATAGTACACAATCAGTACGATGCTAAAAAAAAAAGTACAACAAACCATACGAATCTCACTTTAATTTAATTTTCTTACTTGTATATGTAGTATATGCTACAACTTTGAATAAGTTGAAACACATTAACAGCAACACTGTATAAGGGTCTGGGTAACAAGTGTGACACTTGATTTTTGATGCTAAAAATGAGAACATGAACCATAAAAATCTTGTTTTATTTGACTTTATGTCTGTATAGTATATACTAAAACAATTATATATTTACCTGCGGATGGGTGGATATCGCTAAAGAGCACCCAAAGTTGAGTGGTATTCAGCAATATCCACCTTGTATTTGGCATATAATTGTTATAATTAACTTCTTTATAGTTATACCACAGCACAGGACTGTTAAATTCAACAGTAATTCTGGCTAAAATTCTCACTCAGGTAGAATACACCCTGAACATCTCAGCAGACCATCATAGGACCAACACACACAACCTTTCACAGCCAGGGGCAATGTGGAACAGTTTAATGTATATGTTTTTGGAATCTGATAGGAAACCCCACACAAAACACTCTCAGCTGGGACTCAAACCCACCACTTTTTTTTTTTTTTTTTGCTGTGATCCATTTGTACCACCCTTGGCTAAAATTATATACACACATTTTTATTAACACATTCTAATATGTATGTTATTGTGTGGATGATTGACAGATTTTCACGTTCTCTCAAAAATTTTTTATGACTAATGAAGAAAAAAAGAAAGTGTGGTAAGGGAAGTTGCGACTATAACATCTGCAAATTAATGAATTTTGCATTGCGTATGTTATGAGATGTCAAATACACTAACTATATACAAATAGATACACATTTCAATATGCTATTCATCAATAAAAGCAAATTAGTACATTTTAAAGTATATTTTTGTGATCAGAGAATAAATTAGATTGCTTAATATAAGTGATTTTCTATAAAAAAATTATTGATTAACCCCCCATGTTTTAATCCTTCACATGAGATTTATGAATCAGTTGTGCTGTAGCATCGTATCTGAATCACGGCTCATGCTATATTTTAAAATACGTATATAATTCTAATGATGCAACGGCACAGATATAAACTACCTGAAATTAAAGTAGTAAGATTAACTAATTAATTTCAGTAATGAGAAATGAAGACACAAGAAGAAGGGAATGGAATGGATGTGTTTAAATGAAGAACACATACCTGTTTACATACATGGATGACTCAAAACAGATCCCCCTTTTTAAACTTCTTATTTTATTTCTAATTTTTCACACACACACACACACATACATATATATATATATATATATATATATATATATATATATATATATATATATATATATATATATATATATATATATATATATATATATATATATATATACACACACACATACACACATGTATCCTCAAAACGATCACATTTCTCCATCACCTTGATTTTGGTTAAATCAAGTGTTCTACAAGTGTCGAGATTCATCTACAGAACATTTGACTTATCAGTGCACACGTCACACTTAAATTAAATCAATACTGCACTCTCAAGCCCAGTATGGCAGTCTTTATTAGGCTACACCCAGTGACAGAAGGATCTACCTAACCCTGTAGAAGCCAATCTTTACACAGGTCCTTTTATACATTGACTGTAAAACACATGGATAGCACTGCCTCCCATTCAGTAGAAGTGAAGCCTCTGTCTTGTTGTCATTTTTGGAGCCAGTGCACTTTGCATTAGCCATGAGAGTGCACTCACTTCCCATTTATTTGGTGTGCTGGCCCCCTTTTCCTGGTAGCACAATCAAGCACATTACGTAATGTGTTTTTGCTTGCTCAATGTTGTTAGTACTGAAATGCTTTAGCTATCAAGGCTATATGGAGATGATTAAAGCATTTCCCCCCCCCCCCCCCGAATTGAACTAGCTAAAAGTTTATATTACGTCTTGTGTACATAGCATTTTAAATAAACTTATATGAAAATAAATTATGTATCTCAGGTTGCTGGTCTCGGCTGTCAATCACTTAATTTCCCAAATGGAGCCCTATCCTTTAATATATCTATTTGGCTTTTTATACCCAAGCATAGAAGAAGCTTATCACAGCTGGAGTGAAGAAACCACAGGTTTGACACCTCCTGCATTGGAGTCAATACCTTCTCAGTATTTATTTACTGGTGCTAATTTATACCCCTCGATGGATGGATGGATGGATGGAGACACAGTTGTGCTGAAGACCTTGCCCAGGGGTCTAAGCACCTTGAAGGTCGAATGGAGACATGAACCTATAGCCTCTTGATTATGAGCCCAGCATCCTTACGACTACACCACTGGTAGTCTTGTAATATTTCTGACATTTTAAAAGTGGACCGTTCAAATGAGACTTTCTCTATGGAAAACAATGTAGGCAATAAAAGTGGCATGAAAATAGACAGGTCTTTTTAAAAGGGGTTCACATATATGTTGTTTGTTGAGGAAATAATGTATACATTATAATATATATAATACATATAATGTATACATAATAATACATTTTCAATTTTGTTTTCCACAGCACCGTGCATATCTTGAGTTAACAGTGTCGCCTAATAAGAAGCATAAAAGTCAGAATCGCTGCTTTGGTGAAAATGGAACTGGTGAGAATGCTGCCGTCTGCTGGAGATGTGATGACAGGACAGATGAAGCCATGCACTCAGGACAGGACAACGGTGTTCTGGCAGTCCACGTCCCTCAGGTTCAGGGGGTCCATACTTACTCCAGTCTCGTAGACAGGGTTATCGAACGCTGATTCTTCCGTCATGTTTTCGTAGGGAAGTGAAGAATTGCTGGAGAGGTGTGTGGGCTTTCTCGGGACTCTGCAAAGGACACTTAATATTGAGAAGAAAGTTTTGTCCCTGCACACTAAGGGCAAAACATGAATAGCTACTCACTTTGAGAAATAAAGGAAAATACCCAGGATGACCAGCAGGACCACTGCAGCAGGAAGCAGGACTGCGATGGCAGTATCTGTGCCCTCGTTTCCAAAGTCAGTGCTGACTACTAGATGAATCAAAGCAAAAAAAGATTACAGCAGATGGTCACGACTCGTGTTAATGCTCTGGACCACTGATCTAAAAGATGGAGTTCATTGTTGGGTCCTGAGTAAGGCCCTTAACCTTCAATTGTCAGTTTAATAAAAAACTGGATAAGGGCGCCTGCCAAATACCATAAATGTAATGCCCCTGTCACACATTGACGCTTTAGCTAGTATATGTCAAAGTATGAGAAATTTGGTGAATACGCTGGCGTACAGTGGCTCAAGTCGTTAAGGCACTTGCTTACTGATCCAAAGGTCAGTGGTTGAAGTCCCAGTCCCATCAAGCTGTCACTGCTGGGCCCTTGAGTATGGCCCTTAACCCTCAAGTTCTCAGTTGTATAAAAAAATGTAAGTTGATCTGGATAAGTGCATCTGCTATATGCTGTAAATGTAATGTAATATGCAAGTTTTTGTAAGTTATCAGCACGCTGGTATAACTCATATTAAGGTGAGGTCTTCAAAAAATTTTGGGCATGCACGACTCGTACATTTTGCTTACACTGGCCATAAGTTGTCAGTAATTTATTTGCAAGTTACTTATTAGGTGAATTTAATGTCTAGAGTATTTTGAACCTATGTATAATATGCCTAGCATGTTGGTAGTGTTCGCGGTTTTTGACCAATGATAGCCAAAGATGGCGTCTTGAGAAGTACTGACGAGTTCCTTGCTTGAACTTGATTTATATACCCATCCCGTAAATGCTGCCAATACACCATAATGTGTTGGCTATAAGTTATAAAGACATTCAGTAAAATTTGGTGGTTATCCAGAACACATCAGATATGTATACATACATCAACATGCATTTCAGTTATGTTTATATACATCAACATGCATTTCAGTTATGTTTACATACATCAACATGCATTGGAGATAAGTTCAATATCACTTATCTATAAGTTTTGATAGGTTTTGTAGAAGTTATAAGTAGAGCTGCACAATAAAACCAGTTTTAAACCTAACATGCAAACAATACGTATCGCGATACAGTACTCTGAAGCAAAATCGTTTTTTTGACGCATTCGGAAAACTTCGGAACAGTAAAAAACCTTGGCTATTCCTGCTAATTGAACCGGAAGTAATGCTTTCATTAAAAAAAAAAGTAAACCGCAGAGGTTCTGGCATGTAATCCTGACACACTCGTGTTTCCGTCCTATTATCAAATCATTCAGTGTGTGGAGAGCCCGGTATAATAAGAGCCATGCCGTGATTGCGCAGTGCAGATGTCATGAAGGCCTTCAGCCAACAGAATTTGTTTTTATACAGGATACGGAAATTCCTGCCAAAAACAAAACCACGGTTCATGTTGCTAATTGCTCATAAATTTACTGACGTATTGCATCTAGATTTTCTCTTCAAAATTTACAGTAGTACCTCACCTTACGAAAGTCTCACCAAATGAAAAATTCAGGTTACGAAAAGCATTTTCCTAAAATTTTTGTCTCTGGATACAAAACAAGTTCACGTTAGGAAAGCGCCATCTTAAAAATTCAAACGCGCCATTCAAACATTAAAACGCGCCATTCAAACAATGCAAGAGCGGCTCTCCCATCAATGAAGTTCAAACATCCTGCTCTGCTGGCCTCCCATTGGCTAAAAATTGAGCCGTCGTTCATGTCGCCTTCACTCGAGCTCCATCTTGCACAGAGATCTCATTGCCTAGGAGGAATGACACATCTACTTCCCATTGCCTATTATAGAGCTGAATCCACCATGATGCTTTTCGTGTAAAGGACAAAGTTACTGTTGTTTATGCTTTATTTCTTGACTCAGGCTTTTAACCTTCCATAAACATTTGTAAGATTATAACTCTGCTAAGAAGACATGGTCAACACACACACACACACACACACACACACACACGCGCGCACACACACACACACCCGTGTGATGTACCGTGAGAGTGACGAAAAGAAACGGGCTTGAGTGATATCACAAAGGAATATGGCCAAACCCATCTACCATCAGTAAGCTATTGAAGCAGAATGAGGTCTTAAAAGGTATGCTTATATATTTTTTAAAGGGTTTAGGGGGTAGTAATGAGAGCTTTGGAACGAATCACGCATTTTACATGTAAAATGTGGTTCAACTTACGAAAAATGCAGGTTACAAAAAAAGCTCTGGAATGGATTAATTTCGTAAGGTGAGGTTCCACTGTATTTTAAAATGAGAAAAAGAGGGAAGCGGTCCCATGAACCTGATTTCCAACAAGGCACGTTAACCAGGCACGTTTTTTATTTTCGCTTAACGCGGTATTACTGTAATATCTGTCGACTCTGGAAAAAACAACGTCATACAACTTGCGGACTCCGCCTTAGCCTCAACATGCTCCAAATCGGTCCAGATTCCAGTAAATTACATTCCACTTCTCTCCAGCATAATCATCGCATTAATGTGATTTATATGACAAATGATATTGCATGTAATTATTGTAAAGTTCTAAAGTTTGACGGACTTTCCTGAGCCGTCAGTGTCACTGTAAATGTTACATGTGCGGCATGTGCTCATCAGGACTATGGGCATCGCTATGATGGCATAAATGTACTGTATATACATGTAATGTTAATATTGTTCTATATAACTATATCAATCTACTGCTCATAGGGTCAGAGGTCTGATGAGGTCTAGTCGTGTATGATACAGTTCTGTGCATGCGCGGATGATACGCCACCTTTAATTCCGCCTTAAAAATTTAATACGCATGCATTAATGATTAAGGCTTCACAATACGCTAATAAAAGCACTAGATGCACTTTTAATGTTTAGGTGTATTTAATATGTTATATAGCTTATCTTGCTCAATATACAGTTCTATTTCAGTGTTAATGTTTGTGCCAGAGTTTAAAACATTAAATTTTCAGAAGTCGACTTTTTCTGATGCTAAGAATTTTTATTTTAATGACTAAAAACAGCGTTTTAATGTTGTTGATTTCTCTTCTTGAAATAAAGAATAAATACTGTCAAGAACAGGCTCACTTTTAATTTAAAATTCTTCTTGAAATATATCGCAATACATATCGCAATACATGCTAGAAATCGCAGTATATCGCAATATAAAAAAATCAAGGCAATACCCAGCTCTAGTTATAAGTTTGGTATTCTTCTTCTTTTCCTTTTGACTTTTTTCCCTCATCTTTACTTTCATTGGTCGCCACAGCAAATCATCTGATTCGCATGTTTGATTTGGCATAGGTTTTTTACGTCGGATGCCCTTTCTTTTGCAAGGGACAGAAACATGCTGACAATTATGCAGCTACTCTTTGCGAAAGTCAGCAATGGTTCTTTTACATGAACCTCTCTCCATAGACAGTGAGAGACATGGCCAACCTTTGATAACCCAGTTCGCTGCACTGGGGGGGACAGTCACAACCTTGTGGAGAGTGGGACTTGAACCCCCAACCTTAGGTTCAGCGATCCAGTGCCCTTTACCACCAGGCCACCACTGCTCCCAATAAGTTATAAGTTTGGTATATGTTCAAAACTGGAATAACAGCAATAGTTTAACATATACCAATGTTTAATAGAAAATTTTCATATGATGGCGTAAGTTAATGTAACCTTTTCTTTAAAGAACCTGCATTGTTGCACTGCTTTGAATTTTTACCCCCCCCCCAAAAAAAAAAAAAAAAAAAATTAATAAATAAAAAACAGCCCAGCTTGTGTCTTGGCCTGACCTTTTCTAACCCTGAAATAGATGAAATGAGAACATGTAACTAAAGGATTTATCATAGCAACTTGTGTGATGATATGATTAAAGTGTACATTATACAGTATATACTGATAATTTTTGTGCTTCATACTGATGTTGGAATCCCAGGCTGCACTTTGATGCTCTTTACAATTCTCTCGTGCTGAAATCCAGCCTATGAATGTCCCTTTATTAATAACGGCTTTGATATTTTCTCCATAGATTTAGAGATTAGATTTTAAATTGATGTTAACAGCACTAGATGCTGTTATACAAGCTAAAATACAGTACTTGATATTGCAATTATAGAGTTCTAAAGATAGAGGAACATCCATCTGGCAAAAGACACCACTGAATTCCTGAGTAATTAGCTTCAATCTCCAGATGTAAGAGATAACCTTACCGTCCAATCTGCGTTCATTGACATGAACATCTCTTGTGGAGACTGTAACAAAAAGAAAAAAGAAGGTGTAATTGAAACTGTATTAAGTGTAATTGAAACACCTCTAGCAAAAAAAAAAGGGAAGAAAAAAAAAATTATGACTAAAAAAAACCCTAGCCTTTTATGTAAAACTGATTTAGGACACTGACAATGCTCAGTGCACTTTAAAAGAATGGAGGCTATTAAGAACCGCTTTGTGATTGAGTGGCCTCATTTCCCCCCAATGCCATTTCAGTAGCGCCACCGTCTAAACAGTGCCATTGCTTTATGCGACAGGTTTGTACAGAAAACACTGGAGCGATCAACTTCCCTTGGAATTAATAACATCAATTTCAAAATTGAGTCGATGTAGAAAAAAAGAACCAGAGATGAAAATGTTGAGGTTCTCTTTGGGAGTAACGAGGATGGATAGGATCAGGAATGAGTACATCAGAGGGACAGCACATGTTAGACGTTTTGGAGACAAAGTCAGAGAGGCGAAATTGAGATGGTTTGGACATGTACAGAGGAGGGATAGTGAGTATATTGGTAGTAGGATGCTGAGGTTGGAACTACCATGCAGAAGGCCTAGAGGAAGACCAAAGAGACGATTCATGGACGTGGTGAAGGAGGACATGAAGGTAGTTGGAGTAAGAGAAGACGATGCAGAGGACATGGTGAGATGGAGGTAGATGGTTCGCTGTGGCGGCCCCTGAAGGGAACAGCCGAAAGGAAAAGAAGAAGAGTAGACAAAAAAGAACAGCCAGCAACATATTTCCATCTGAACCAACTGAAGTGCTGATTAAAATGGTGAATTATCTTTTGAAATGGAATCAGCAGTAATGTCTTTTGAAACCACTTGATTACTCCTGTACGCATGCTAGTGTTAGTGACCCCTGCACCAGAACCTATGATATTAGTAAACATCGTCATCTTTGGGTGAACAAGAGGGCAGAACACATGGTTAGCATGTCTGCTTCACAGCAAGATGTTCCTGAGTATAATTCTGCCGTTTCCGTGTGGCGTTTACGTGCGCTCTCTGTGCCTGTGTGGGCTTCCTCTGAGTACTCCAGTTTCTTCCAACAGTCCATAGACATTCACATTAGACTAACTGGCTGTTCCAGATTGCCCTTAGTTGTGAATGAGTGGGAATGTTTTTGTGCAATGGACTGTTGAGCAGTCTATGGTGTACCCTGCCCATTGTTGGTAGAGATAGGCTGCAGCATCCCCGCGACCCAACTGGGATGAATCAGTTTGGCAAATGAGTGTGAATAAGTGAATGAATTGTTGCATTGCCATGTTTTTGCGCTTACATAGCTGATCTCGCCATCACGTTATTGTTATATACACGCAAAATAGAAGATACTGAGTTCTTGAACTGGTGTGATTACGCCAGGAAACCTTTATATACAGCCAGAATGAACTCACTTACTCATTACTCATTTGCCAAACTGGTTCATCCCACTTGGGTCACAGGGAGGCTGCAGCCTATCTCTCGAAGGCACCCTAAACAGCGCCTCAGGCCATCGCAGGGCAATACACACACAACCATTCTCAATCATAGGGGCAATTTGGAACAGTCAGTTAGCCTAATGTGTATGTCCTTGGACATGTGGGAGGAAACCGGAGTACCCGGAGGAAACCCACACTAGGATTTGAAGAACATGCAGCCTTTAATGAATGCACCTTCAATGGACTTGTATTAAGTGGATTTGGTTGGTTGTGTTTTTAATAAATAGGAATAATAGCGCAGCTGTGTTTCAAGCTCATACATTCTCTAGTTGCAGCTGCTGAACACCTCTATCCCTCTTTTCTTCAGCATTATTTTCAGAACTCAGGGTCACCATGTTTTAAGATACAGTCGGTCCCCTTCTTACAAAACCCCCTGAATACGAAAAATCCAGTATACGAAAAACATTTTCTGAAATTTTTGTCCTCTGTATACGAAACAACTTCTTCTCACGAAAAGCGCTAAACGCGCCATTCAAACATTCAAACGCGCCGTTCAAATGTTAAAATGCGCCATTCAAACAATGCGCGAGTTGCTCTCTCATTGGCTGTTTCCATACATCCCACCCCGCTGGCCTCCCATTGGCCTCCCATTGGCCAGGAGGGAGTGAAAGCTCTATAGTACTGCACCCAAAAAGCTTGTTTGTCACACGTGTAAAGGAGAGCTGTACTGTTGGTTTGTGAGTTTCGAGAGTGGTCATTGCAGCTTACTTATCTTTTTTAAAGTTGTTTAATTCAGTAAATGTTTAATAAATGTGGCGCGCTCCGCCTAATGTGGGCAAAACGTGGCTGATCTGGACCTCCGATCCCTCAAGAAAACAAGTGAATGTTGAGTACTAAACAAGTGTTCAAAGTGCACTTGCCTGCTTGACAGATCGGAAGTCCGGACAAGCCGCATTCTGCCCCAAAAGCTCCGGTGTCGACCGCGACGCCTCCCGCACTTGGCGGAGCACGTCACAAATGTTTAATAATGTTTAATATTGTTTGGTTTGGTGAATATAAAAATTGGTTAATAAAAAATGTTTAATGTTTCATATTGTTTGGTTTGGTTAATAAAAAATGGTTCATAAAATGTTTAATAATGGTTTAATTAATAAATATGTTAATAAAATGGTTTAATATTTTAATAAAATGTTTAAATGGTTTAATAAATAATTTTCTATTACTTTTAACACATATTTCATACAAAATTGGTGTACTTCTATAATTTTGAAAGGGTTTATGGGGTAGTCTTGGGAGCCTTGGAATGAATCACACGTTTTACATGTAAAATGCGCCTCTACTTACAAAAAGTCCCAGTTCTGAAAAAGGCGCTTGAACTGATTGATTTCGTAAGAAGGGGGCCAACTGTATCTGATTTCTTTCTCAGAAATTGCAGTTCCTACCCTGGCATGCAGGCGGCGCTCCACTCCACTCAGACGGATGTCCCGGGAGGCAGCGGATGGTGGCTTCGCCGTGCAGCTCGTATCCTGGGTGACATGTGAAGTTCAGTGTTTCTCCAACCTGAAAAAAGGCTTTCTCTGAGCTCTGGATGGCAGTAGAAGGAGCTCCAGGGTTACCACAAGGTTCGTACCTTTCAGCTGAAGAACAAACAACATGGTGGAAAAAAATCACGAGTGACTCTTTGCTTGGTGTGTAGGCCATGCATTCGTCCAATAGGGGGCAACAGAGTCTAATATTACTTTCTGTAAAGGTCTGAACAAATAGTGATTTGATATTTAATTTACTGCAATGAAAATTATGACTAAATTACAAGGTTTTGCTGCTTATAATAATGTTTTACATCCTCATAATATCCTAATGTTAAACCCTAATTTTATTTTAAATAAAATTAAGTTTTCTTTCACTGTTTGAGGATTGAGGAGAAGCATATTGACATTCTCTCCATTTTTCTCAAATGAAGACGGTGGGAAGGATTACAGATTATAAATAATAATGGGTAATCGACTGTATGCCCTTGATATGCTGGCAAATACTATTTTACACACACACACACACACACACACACACACACACACACACAGGCAGCGCAGTGGTGTTGTGGTTAGCACCATCACCTTACAGCAAAATGGACCTGGGTCCTTGTGCTCGGTTTGTGTGTTAGTGTGTCTGTATGTTTTCCCTGTGTTTGTGTTTCCTCTGGGTACTCCGAATTACTCCCACAGTCCAAAGACATGTACATTAGGCTAATTGGCTGTTCTACTTTTCCTCGAGGTGTGAAGGTGCGTGTGAATGGATGTTGGTGTTGCCCTGTGATGATCTGGTGAGGTGTTCAGGGTGTACCACCACCTTTGCCCAGTGTCCTGCAACCAGTTTAAGGGGTTTAGCAAATGAGTGGGTGAAGTATGTATAGAGGTGTGATGATTGTGATATTTTAGAGCTTATCTCATGGGACTCAAATCGAATTACGTACAACAGAACTTAGTCCGATGGTATCACCTTTTATACCAGATATTTATGATCGTGTGGCTTTGATGTACAACTTAAACAGACTTACGGACACACTTGGGTGTCTTCTCGCTCCACTTGGGCTCAGCACTGTCACGGCTGTAGCAGGTGAGGAAGTTTGGGCCAGAGAGTATATAACCTTTATTACACATGTACTGCACTGTAGAACCCACGGTGAAGCGTGAACCTGTCATCAGTCTGCGTCCATGTTCTACAGAGCCTGGGTCCTGACACAACATAACTAAACACACACACACACACACACACACACACACACACACACACACACACACACACAGACACAGAAGTCATTCAATTAACCTCTCTAGATCAGAGAGGCTTTGAGTAATTTATGCATGAACACTTACAAAAAAACTTTCCATGAACTCTGATGAACTCGTTGTTGTAAAAAAAAAAAAAAAAAAAAAAGGCAGAAAGTGCAGAGGTCACTGCTGACCATTCCAGAATGGCCCACAGGACACAATATGCTGCACATTAAAAATGAACAGGGTGGATATTGAGCCCTTCTGGGTAATGCATCAGCTTGACAAAGCAGCTTTATAAAGTATAAAGAAGGTGAAACTTTGTAGGGAAAAATACGCAGCAGAACCTTTTGCATCATTCTACAGGGATCTGTATTCCTCAATGTTGCTTTTAAATTAGATTCTCTTCATACCAGGATGACACAGGTAAAGAAGATTTAATACAGGTGGTGGTGGGTGTGTTTGTGTGTGTGCATTAAATTCAGTGAAGCCCCAGTGTGTGATGACACTATAAATTTAAGAATCTTAAGTAAGTATTCTCGCTTACTCACACAAGTATTCATAAGCACAAGCATTCACTTTCACATCCACACTGAAGGGCAATTTGGAACAACCGATTAGCTTAATTTGCATGTCTTTCCACTGTTGGAGGAAACTCACGCAGGCAAGAGAGAACATGCAAACTCCATACATAAATGCTCAAACCTGAACCTCAAACTCAGAACTTTCTTGCTGTAAGGCAGACATAATAAATGCCATGATAGTTGTTGTTGTTGTTGTTGTTGTTGTTGTTGTTGTTGTTGTTATTATTATTATTATTATTATTATTATTATTATTATTATTATTATTATTATTATCCTATATTTGGCGGCACGGTGGCGTAGTGGTTAGCACGTCCGCCTCACAGCAAGAAGGCCCGGGTTCGATTCCCGGCCTGGGCGTTTCTGTGTGGAGTTTGCATGTTCTCCCCGTGCTTGTGCGGGTTTCCTCCGGTGCTCGGTTTCCCCATAATCCAAAGACGTGCACGGTAGGTTAATTGGCCGTTCTAAAATTGACCGTAGTTTCTCTCCTGCAGCGGCACTGGAACCCAGTCGTATCGGCACTTGCCTTTCCATTGGATCCTTCCGGTGGCGCTGAGACAGGGGGGGGACTTGCTGCTTGGGTAACAGCCTGTCCCTCATTACTCCCTACCCAGGCTCTGTGCACTGGGGAGTATCACCAGTCGGGATACTGGCCAGAGCGCAGCCATAGTCCTTCGGGACTGACGGAGGCCTACGCGCTATTATCCTATATTTACTTATGACATCATGGTGGCGCAGTGATTAGCCTGTCTGCCTCATAGCAAGAAGGTCCTGATATTGAGTTCCTGCCTGAGCTAGGGTTGTTTGTTCAGTTTTTCCCAGGTACTCTGGTTTCCTCTTATAGTCCAAACACATGAACAGTAGGCTAACTGTCTGTTCCAAATATATATACAGTGGTGCCTCGGTCATCATCATTTAACCATTACACCCAGTGATGTGTAGGGCAGCAACAAAGTTCCTCCACCCCTACCTGTCCTGAGCCATCCTTTTCAAAGAACCCCAAGAATGCTTCATGGCTTCCATCTCACTCTCCACTGTCCTCCTCCATGTTACTCTCGGTCTCTCTCTCTCTTCCTCTTTCCATCTGGGGTCCAGTGCAATGCCGTTCTTGCTATAGACTGGTCTTTCTGCAGCACATGTCCGATCCATTTCCATTTTCTTCTCGTAATGATGGTACCCATGTTGACTTGCTTACATCGTCTCAGCAGGACTTCGATGGAGATCTTCTCAGGCCAGAAGATTCGGAGGATTTTTCGAAGGCATGTGGTGCGGAATGATCTTAGCTTAGCAGGATCTGCCTCTGTCATCCTCCAGCATTCAGATCCATACATGAGCACAGATATGACGCAGCACTGGTACCTTCGGTGGTGCCTTGGTACTCGACCATAATTCGTTCCCGACGGCTGGTCTAATTCCGAATCTGCTTTTCCCCATTACAAGAAGTTAACGCTACCATAGCTTATATCATAGGTCCTCAAATTAAGTGAAAAAATTATTGAATACAGTACACCATGTTATGGTATATGTTGAGAGACTCTGTTTTGGTGGCTCTCACTCTCTCTATGCATGCAGTGTTGGAGAGGGGCGTGGCTGTCACATGCGGGTGGAGTGCGAAGCACACACACCTGATTTCACGTAGTAATCACCAGCCTTCTGAAACAGTGACTACGATTTCCCTGTGCTCCAGTGCCTTCCCGTTGAATAATAAAGCTCATCCGTTTTCATCATGCCCTGTCTCCTGCATTTTTGAGTTTGGCTGAATGTTCCTGGTGTCACAGAAGGGCTAGAAGATTAAGTATATATTTTGTATATACATATACACAGATGCTTTTTTACGTTTTTTTTTTTGGTTTTCCTTTTTTTTTTCAATCAGATGCGCAAAAATCTAACTAGTTTTGATGGGAGATTTTGGGTTGTTTTTTGTTTTGTGTTAGTTTATGGATTTTTTTTTTTTTTGCATAATTGATCTTATTTTTGTGGCATTTTCCTAAACTTCCCCCCTATACTTCCTTAAATTCCTTATTTTTTTAAATTTCATGAATATTTAAAAAAAAAAACCATGATGCACTGAAGCCGCATGAATTAAAGCGTGAAGTAGCAAGGGATCCCTGTGTATATACAGGGATACCTCACTTTCTGCTGTTAATTGGGACTGAGATCCTCTCGCGATAACTGAAATCCGCGAAGTAGGATCAACCCCGTCTGAATGAAGTATACATGTATATATGTATATAATATCAATAAATACATATTCAATGCAATAAATGCTTATAATAACAATTAAACATTAAAAAATAATGCACAAGATGTACACAAAATATAAATATACACACAAAGACGCACACACTCAGATGCGCACCTCACAAAAATGTAGTTTTGATGGGAGATTTTGTGGTGGGTTTTTCTTTGTGTTTGCTTCGGGGTTTTTTTTTTGCATAATTGGCCTGGTTTTTGTGACATTTTCCTTAACCTTTCCCCCTTTCTTCCTTAATTTCCTTATTTTTTATTTCGGTGAATATTAAAAAAAAAAACGCGATACACTGAAGCCACATAAATTGAAGCATGAAGTAGTGAGGGATCCCTGTGTATGTATGTATATATATATATACTGTACATACATACATACATACAGTGGTACCTCACCTTACGAAATTAATCCGTTCCGGAAGTGGTTTCGTAACCTGGATTTTTCACAAGTTGAACCGCATTTTACATGTAAAACATGTCATTCATTCCAGGGCCCACAATACTACCCCCTAAACCCTTTGAAAATTATAAAAGTATACCTTTTAAGGCCTCCTTCTGCTTCAATATCGGACTGATGGTAGACGGGTTTGGCCATATTCCTTTGCGATATCACTCAACTGCATGCCATGAGCCCACTTCTTCTTTTCACTTGCACCGGGAATCACACACGCGTGTGTTGACCATGTCTTCTTAGCAGAGTTATAATCTTACCAATGTTTACGCAAGGCTAAAACGCCTGAGCCAAAAAATAAAGTTGCAATGAGCACACTCGGAAAAACTCACAAAACAACATTAACTCTGTCCTTTACATGAAAAGCAGTGCGGGATGTTGGGAGTTAGCTAATGGGAGAGCAACTCACGCATTGTTTGAATTTTTGAGATGGCGTTTTCAGAACGTGAATTTGTTTCATATCCAGAGACAGAAATTTCATGAAAATGCTTTTCATAACCTGGATTTTTTTGTTTGTTGGAACTTTCGTAAGGTGAGGTACCACTGTATACAGATAGTTCTCGCTTTACATTTATTCGCCTTACGTTTGTTTTGATTTTACGTTTTTTGTAAAAAAGAAATTTTTGTAAGTCATTTTGAGTTTAGTGTGCTCTCTGTAGTACGAGACCTTCTTACGTAGTCTTACGTAGTACACTACTTACACATGACGCTGCATCCATTGTTTACATGGCACTGTGTCGTACAAACAACAGACTGAACGTGCCCTGCTTTTTCCCAGTTGACTGCGTGTTACCCTTGTGTTAAGATGTCATCTCTGTGATCTTTGTGTTTACAGTGTTTTGCGTATTTGTAACCCTAAGCAAATATGGTTGGTCAGAAGTGTAAGCCTACTAGTGATAGTGATAATCAGAATCAGTGGTAATAAGTGAATTTGATTAAAAATTATTTATTTGAAATTATTTTGCTTGAACTTAATTTATTTGAAATTAATGTTGATATTATTTTACAATGTTATGTTTATAATAATTGATTTAGGGGTGTTTTATGAGATACGGTAATAGTATTTATGGATGTATAGTATAGTATGAATGGTCATGTTCGGCTGTTCGGAACGTAACTAAAACGTAAGTCAAGGAGCGTCTGTATATCTTTTCCTTTCGGCTTTTTCCTTTTTCAGGGGTTGCCACAGCGAATCATCTGATTCACATGTATGATTTGGCATAGGTTTTTACATTGGATGCTCTTTCTAACAACCCTTAGCAAGCGGCTGAAACATGCTGACAGATGTGCAGCTACTCTTTACGAAAGTCAGAAATTGTTCTTTTACAGCCTCTCACCATATATATATATATATATATATATATATATATATATATATATACACACACACACACACACACACACACACACACACACACACACACACACACTGCCGGCCCCCAACTTACAAAGACCCCTGTGTACGAAATCCCCGGGTTACGAAAAACATTTTCTTGAGTTTCCCTCCCCGAGATACGAAACAACCCCCTCTTACGAAAAGAAATTCAAAATTCAAACGCGCCAATCAAAATTTCACACGACGCGTGAGTTGCTCTCTCATTGGCTGTCTCTCAACATCCCGCCTCGCTGGCCTCCCAGATAGAGACAGAAGGAAGCTTCACTCTTTAGTTTTTAGTTTAGTTTTTTAAGTTGTTTTAATTCAGTAAATGTTTAATAAATGTGGGTGCATTTGAGCTCATTTGGAATTCCGATCCCTTAAGGAATTAAATTAAAGTTGAGTTTGTCAAGCAGGGTATGTGCTTTGAATTCACGCGCAAGGGAGAGAGCGAGAGAGACAGAGAGAGAGAATAACGCTTTAGTTTTTAGTTTAATTTTTTAAGTTGTTTTAATTCAGTAAATGGTCAAGCAGAAAATGCACTTTGAATTCACGTCTTGTAGGTGTGGCCCGCAGCATGCGCACGAGAGATAGAGAGAGAGAGAGAGAGAGAAGGAATAATGCTTTAGTTTTTATTTTTTTGAAGTTGTTTTAATCCAGTAAATGTTTAATAAATGTGGGTGCATTTGAGCTCATCTGGAATTCTGATCCCTCAAGGAATCAAATTAAAGTTGAATTTGTCAAGCAGGGAATGCGCTTTGAATTCCATGTCTTGTGGGCGTGCCCCGCAGCGCGCGAGAGAGACATAGAGACATAGAGAGATAGATAGATAGAGAGAGAGAGAGAGAGAGAGAGAGAGAGAGAGAGGGGTGTGAGTGTGTGTGTGTGTTTGTGTGTGTGTGTGTGTGTATGTGTTAATAAAAAATGTTTAATAATGATTTAATTAATAAATATTTTAAAAAATGGTTTAATATGTTAATAAAATGTTTAAATGGTTTAATAAATAATTTTCTTTTACTTTTAACACATTTCATACAAAATTGATGTATTTTTATCATTTTTAAAAGGTTTATGTGGTTTATCCAGTCCAAAGATTGGAGCCTTGGAACGAATTAGGCGCTTAACATGTAACATGCAACCTCTACTTACGAAATCCCCGCGTTACGAAAAGGGCTCTGGAATGGGTTCATTTCGTAAGTCGGGGGCTGACTATATATATATGTACTGAACCCCACCAGTTTCGTATGCTTATTCACCGAAGCCTTCTTTAGTGAAAAATAAAATATGATTTTTTTTTTCAAATTCAAGACATAGGTATATGTTTTTACTGGGTCACCAAAATGAACCGTGCATTAACATCACTGTGTTCAAAGAACAAAACCAATACAATGCATGAACTCCCCCATCACAACTACTTACATTTTTATGTGAAGTGATGTAAAGCTATCAATCTGTCAATCCTTTCCGTGTCCGGGCCGGGTGAGGTTTCCCGTGTTGGGTCAAATTAAGCCGCAGTCTCCACTCCTGGTGGTGCCCTTCCGTCAATTCCTTTAAGTTTCATCTGAGTTCGGCACTCGCATCTGTGTGTGAATGCGCACTTGCGTCTGTATGTGTGTGTATTTGTTTTATTTACATCTTATGCATTATTTTTGAATGTTTAATCTTTATTATAAGCATTTATAGTATTGAATATGTATTTATTGATATTATATGTACATATACATGTACATATACATCAGTCAGCACAGGGTTGATCCGACTTTGCAAATCATGCAGATAGGACGCCGACGAATATCACGTTCCGTTATATATGTGAATCCATGTTGTACATATTCGTCCGACCACTTTCTTTTTTACTCAACATAGTATGGATTAAAACATGAAGGAAGAAATCACACGACGTACCATCACAACAGTCACAATTCGACTACTGAGTGCACCAAATTTCCTGCAGCACAGATTGGCCAAGCAATGTAGCGTGATCATCTGCAGCCAGCGATGGCCAAGCGGGGCGTGTCGTCATTATTATGAGTTAGGTGTGTGTCTTGACCACCGCCGAACCCCTGAGACTGACTCACCGAACCCCTAGGGTTCGATCCAACCCAGGTTAGCAATCACTGATATATATATACAGGTCCTTCTCAAAAAATTAGCATATTGTGATAAAGTTCATTCTTTCTGTAATGTACTGATAAAAATTAAACTTTCATATATTTTAGATTCATTGCACACCAACTGAAATATTTCAGGTCTTTTATTGTTTTAATACTGATGATTTTGGCATACAAAATTTTTTATTTTTTTTTTACAAAAAAGTCAACCTTCAAATAATTATGTTCAGTTATGCACTCAATACTTGGTCAGGAATCCTTTTGCAGAAATGACTACTTCAATGCGGCGTGGCATGGAGGCAATCAGCCTGTGGCACTGCTGAGGTGTTACGGAGGCCCAGGATGCTTCGATAGCGGCCTTAAGCTCATCCACAGTGTTGGGTCTGGTGTCTCTCAACTTTCCCTTCACAATATCCCACAGATTCTCTATGGGCTTCAGGTCAGGAGAGTTGGCAGGCCAATTGAGCACAGTAATACCATGGTCAGTAAACCATTTAGCAGTGGTTTTGGCACTGTGAGCAGGTGCCAGGTCGTGCTGAAAAATGAAATCTTCATCTCCATAAAGCTTTTCAGCAGATGGAAGCATGAAGTGCTCCAAAATCTCCTGATAGCTAGCTGCATTGACCCTGCCCTTGATAAAACACAGTGGACCAACACCAGCAGCTGACATGGCACCCCAGACCATCACTGACTGTGGGTACTTGACACTGGACTTCAGGTTTTTGGCATTTCCTTCTCCCCAGTCTTCCTCCAGACTCCGGCACCTTGATTTTCGAATGACATGCAAAATTTGCTTTCATCCGAAAAAAGTACTTTGGACCACTGAGCAACAGTCCAGTGCTGCTTCTCTGGAGCCCAGGTCAAGCTCTTCTGCCGCTGTTTCTGGTTCGAAAGCAGCTTGACCTGGGGAATGTGGCACCTGTAGCCCAGTCCACTGCTTCCAGAGGTCCCCCAAGGTCTGGAATCGGCCCTTCTCCACAGTCTTCCTCAGGATCCGGTCACCTCTTCTGGTTGTGCAGCGTTTTCTGCCACACTTTTTCCTTCCCACAGACGTCCCACTGAGGTGCCTTGATACAGCACTCTGGGAACAGCCTATTCGCTCAGATTTCTTTCTGTGTCTTATGATAAAAATACATTTTCTAAGCCATGTAATCCTAATTAGGGTTGTTGGGCGACCAGCTCACCAGACCATTGCATGGCCAACACACATTCAAGCATTCACACTCTCAAATATGTTTTATAACTATGGGAAGAAACTGTGGAACCTGGAGGAAACCGATTCAAACACGGAAAGAACATGCAAACGTCACACTGAAACACCCGATCTCGGGAATGAAACCCAGGCCTTCTTGCTGTGAGGCAGATATGCTAACCGTGCTGCCACCATAAAAGTAAATTTAAATCATCAGCCCAACATAACAAGTAGCCTATGTACCCCACCCCAGAGTCGACTGAGATGGGCAACGGCTTCCCTGCAACCCTAATTAGGATTAAGTGGCTGAGAAAATAAATGAATAAATGAATAAACATTATGGGTTTATATGCTGTAGATGGCAGTTCTTCCTCTCGACTGTCCAGAACAGGGATCACCAACGTGGTACCCATGGGCACCAGTTAGCCCGCAAGGACAATATAGGTTGCCCGCAGACCTGTTCACTGCTATTTTTAGGACAGGCCCAGAGCTCCATAGCGCCACTCTCCATTGAGCTGTATCTAATTTTTTTTTAAATATTT
Organism: Plotosus lineatus; assembly: GCA_024760905.1. Taxonomy (NCBI): domain Eukaryota; kingdom Metazoa; phylum Chordata; class Actinopteri; order Siluriformes; family Plotosidae; genus Plotosus; species Plotosus lineatus. Next base: position 27,155,190 of record CM045743.1, read on the forward strand.
TTAAATCAAATCAATATCTTCACATAGATGAATATCATTAATTATTTACAATAACATATAATTAAAGGTAAATTGAGGAAATTTGTAATTTCAGAGGTGTGTATCCAGTGCTGTAGTGGTAGGTACACGCCGGTACATGCCGTGTACCCACTTGTTTTAGTGGCTGAGTTGTGTGTACTGACTTAATTTGGTCTACTTTATAGTTGATCCACGTAAATTTCCGCGACTGTGTAAATAAAAAGTGGAGATAAATTGCTAAATAGTTTCAAAGCCAAAGCCGCACTATCCCCGCGCTCCACCCACTTCGTGGGCTGAGGTGTTGCTGCGCGCCTCAGTCGCTTCGCTGCCATCGTGTACTCACTTATTTTTTGACCACTACAGCACTGTGTGTATCGAACTGGTATCCCTTCGTATTAATCGGTACCCAAGAAGTTGCTCTCAGTTTCAAAAAGGTTGGTGACCCCTGGTCCAGAACATCGACGATCCTTGCTGTAGACTCATAACTTTGCTTCCACGTGCTTTCTGGTGTTTTCTTCCTGTATCGGTTTTACTCACACACTTTAATCAGTGAACAGACAGACAGAGTGTGACATGATTCAGGACATTGATTTTGATTAACTGTAATTTTTGATGTGAAAGGAATCCAGATAAGAGCTGGGCTTCAGAGAGCAATTTCTCGTGTAAAAAAGGGTATTTGTGAGCGTAATTCAGGAGATCCACTTTCACACAAAGTTGGCGGATGAGCTGCTTCTATAGCGGTTGTGAGGATGGGTTTTTATCAGTGTGTCGTGATAACGCTTGTGAATGGCGCGCATCTGTGTGTGTGTGTGTGTGTGTGTGTGTGTGTGTGTGTGTGTGTGTGTGTGTGAGACAGATGAAGCTCAAATTCTATTTATCAGCTGGAGTGCTTAAGAGAAACACCTCTTAAAGCTTAGAGAATAATGATTTCATCAACACAGGGTTAGCTTATCGTTATGGGAGATAAATGTACACTGAGCTTAAATTTTAGAATGTAGAGAGAAGTTATAGCCTATAAACTATAAGAGTTTATGAGCTGATAATTCAAAAATGGGTGGTTAACATGTCCTTTGCAGTAAAAAGGTCCTGGGTTCAAGTCCTGGGTTCGACATGGGCATTTTTGTGTGGAATTTGTATGCTGTCTTTGTGCTTGTGTGTGTTTCTTCTGAGTATGCCGGTGTCCTCACACAGTCCAAAGACATATATGTTAGCTAATTAGCTGTTCCAAATTGCCGCTAGGTGTGGATGTGAGTGTGAATGGTGTGTATGATCTGCACTCCATCTTAGCTGAGATAAGCTTCAGCCTCCCTGTGACCCTAATGAGGGATAAGCGGCTCAGAAAATGAATGAATGACTCTGATGTGCAAGCATGCACTCATTAACCCATAATGCTGTCACAACCACTAACCTTTCTCACAATTGGGCACGTCTCCACTCCACGTCAGATCCCACTGGCACATAAGGATCTCGGATCCGACCACCTGGAAGCCTGGGTAGCATTGGTAAGTCACGACCGTTCCGTGAATTAGGTCTGGATGGGAAGTGCTCTTCCAGCCGTTCGTGATCTCTGGTAATTCTGAGCACGTGTCATTGCGGGCCACCTCTAACGACAGAGAGAACAAAAGCACCTTATTAATGGATCGGATTATCAGACCATCGGATCAATTTCGGTGAGATCGTTTAGTATAAGGCTGAATGGAAGTAGCAGTTTCACAATCGCCCATTGACCACACGAAGCCGAGCGCCAAATTCTGCAGCCAAGTGGGCGGGCTTGGAAAGGGAGAATGCTGCTGAGGTGACACATTGTGCATCATTTTGCATGCAAATGAGACTGCAGCCAGAGAGCAGTATGACATCCTTTCACAATGATTGTCCACACTGCTACAAGCCAATGTACAGCGCTGCCAAGCAAGCTGGCACCACTAATGTTTACTGTGACATCAGTGACTTCGGGAGAAGATGGAACATTTCCATGATACAGTTTTATTTATTTCTTTATTTGTTATTTATTAAACGTTTTACAGGCAGAATATCTCTTCTCTGACCTTCAACTGATAACAGCTGTTCAACAAATTTTTATCTTCAGTAAATCCTCATTCACAACTCCATGCATTTCAAATTACATTGAAATACTATTGACCTCTTTTGAATAGCTATAGGCATAAAAACTGTTTCTGTGGCTTTCTTGACTTTCGAAATGTTATGCAATCAAATACATATGGACCATCGTTTCTCCAACTGGTGAAAAATTGGAACTGCAGCAAATCTGAGCAGTGATCCACGGGCAAGAAGCGTGCTGTGCCATATTTGGTTTATGAACCAAGACTTTATGCGGGTTGCTGTAAAAATAACTACAGTGGTACCTCGACTTATGAATGTCCCTTATAACAAATTTTACATGATATGAGCTTTGATCCCACCAAAAATCTGCCCCATCCAAAGAGCAAATTTTCAACTTACGAGCTCTGCTGGGGGAATGGCTTATCCAGGCCAATTAGCCTTGTATTTTTCTGCGTGTATTCCTCTACGCTCCGAAGAATGCCTTGTGTAGTGCTTCTCAATTATTTTCTGTCATGCCCCTATAGGAAAAAAAAACATTTTACGCCCCACCCCCCCAGCACCCCTCGTGCGACTATAAATAGTGTTTACTGCCACCTGGTGTAGAGGATGCGCAATCACACCTAAAGCTGATCTATCAGTATGTTAAAAAAGCATGTTCCACAAGGTCATACGTGCCAATTAGCCTTGTATTCTTCCACGTGTATTCCTCCATGCTCCTTTCTGCACAGGCATTTGTACTGTGCACACACACAAAAGTTTTTCTTTTCTGTGGTTCAGATTTTGTGACTTTTTTGGTCTTATTTTTTATTGTGCATATATTCCAGTGTTTCTAAGCTGGCACATAAGAAGGTAGCTGATGTATTCAAGAGGAGAAAATCGATTTCGCTTGAAACAGAGCTTGAAATCATAGATAACCATGAAAAAGGAGTCCCTGTAGCCGATCTGTGTTAGGAGTATGGGAAGAATGCATTGACCATCTGTACAATTCTCAAACAGAAGGCCATGTTGAAGAGTTGAAGAGTGTTAAACCACCCAAGGGGGTTTCTATTTTATCTCAGGAAATATCAGGATTCTATGATGAGATGGAGAGGCTTCTCCTATTGTGGATCAAGTCATAAGATATCAACGGTGATGGGAGTGCAGCCAAGCGACAGAAGTGATCAAAATTAGTGAAGTGAAATAAAACAGTTAAAAAATAAAAGTAAATAAATAAATTAAAAAATATAAAAATTAGTAGGGCAAGTTAATGTTAAGTGCTATTCTTAAGTTCAGATGCACTTACTATATTGTTAATTACAGTATTATTAATGTTACTGTCCATGTGTTATGGTTGCGAAATGTTTATTGTTACATGTTTATCTTAAATACATTACAGTACATCAAAAATCCATGTTTGCGGCAGGTTATGAGTTTGGGAGGGAGTTGGAACGGATTAATTGGTTTTCTATTGTTTCCGATGTGGAATTTTTGTTTCATCTAACGAATGTTTCAACTTACGAGCTCGCCCTTGGAACGGATTAATTTCGAAAGTCAAGGTACCACTGTACTGTATGTCTGTCTTTCTTTCGGCTTTTTCCCTTTTACTTGGGAGTCGCCACAGCGAATTATCTTGATCCGCACGTTTGAATTGGCAGAGGTTTTTACGTCGGATGCCCTTCCTGTCACAACCCTTTTAGCAATGGACAGAAACACGCTGACGACTTTGCAGCTACTCTTTACGAAAGTCAGCAATGGTTCTTTTACATGCGTCTCACCATAGACAGTGACAGACATGGCCCGCCTTTGATAACCCAGTTAGCTGCACTGGGGGGGGGGGGGGGGGCAGTGACAACCTTGTGGAGAGTGGGACTCGAACCCCCAACCTTTGGATCAGCGATCCAGCACCACTAGACCACCAGTGCCCTGTATATAGTTGTCCATTGCATAACTGTGATGTTATCTTAACAAATTTTTGTGTGGAAATCCATTATTAACATTATCCCATCTCCCCAAATCCCATAGCTATGGAAGGCATAATATCCAAGAAGTGCCACCTACCAAAGAAATGTACAACAAAGCCATTATTGTAGCCATAGATATTGGTGGCCGGATCTGATTGGAACTGGATGGTTACATCTGCCATGGAGGTGTAGAGTTTGAACCTGGGTAGAGAGCCACTGTACTGGCCCAGGATGTTGGCTGTAAGGTCATCGCCATCGTAAAACGTCAGAATGTCATTCTTACCAAGGTGAAGACTATAAGAAAGCACATCATACATATTATTACCATTATATTACACCACAGAATAGGCAGGTGACGAACGTGAGCACAGCTATGTCATGTGCATGCAGCCGGATTAAGCAGGACCTTGTGTAAGTTAGTATATCACATGAAATCTCCAGCAGGAGCACTTGAAATGGTTCTGCATACCCATGGCAATGAAGCAGTGAAGCAGACAGGCTGCTTTGAGTGGTATTACTGCATGAAAATTTGAAGGAAATCATTCTCTACTGATATTTAAATCATGTTATTTAAGGAACAAATTCGATTTCTGGGCAGAGTGAGCTGGTCACATAGTAACACTGATACGTTGCTACCTCATCTTTTTGTACCAGCACCTTGCTGTGTGTCATTGCTGTGTTGAGAATGGTTCACCAGTCCAGGATATCTGGTCCTCGGGTGGTCCCATTCCAGAAGAACCTACAGTTCTGCATATGTAACACCCACAGAGCATGGCAAACACTAATTACTTTGCATTCTTCAGGTCTACGGCTTTGAAGCTGTGTGGTAGGTAAACCTCAGAAAGCCTAATATATTGAAATTGGATATCACACAGGTGTTGAAGAATCTGAAGGATCTCCAGGTTCTCACCATGTCCATGCTGGTAGTTTGATGATGTGAATGACATGCAGGAATGGCATGTTGAAATAAACTTCATTAGGTCTTGGAGATGATTTGGATCGCTTGGCAGAGGTTTGCACTCTCAGCTGTCTGTCTGTCTGTCTTCCTTTCGGCTTTTTCCCTTTTTACTTTCAAGAGTTATTTTGGTCTACAGTACACACATCACACCAAACTATTCTTTCTTTTGGCTTTTTCCCTTTTACTCGGGAGTCGCCACAGCTAATCATCTTGATTCGCATGTTTGATTTGGCAGAGGTTTTTACGTCGGATGCCCTTCCTGTCACAACCCTTTTAGCAAGGGACAGAAACACGCTGACGACTTTGCAGCTACTCTTTACGAAAGTCAGCAATGGTTCTTTTACATGCCGCACACCATAGACAGTGAGAGACATGGCCCGCCTTTGATAACCCAGTTAGCCGCACTGGGGGGGGACAGTGACAACCTTGTGGAGAGTGGGACTCGAACCCCCAACCTTTGGATCAGCGATCCAGCGCCCTAAACCACTAGACCACCACTGCCCCATGCACTCTCAGCATGCTCTCATATTTCAGATACCAGCATAATGCTCTTACTTAAGACAAATGAATGGATACACAATACCTGATGCCTCAAAACAACTTCCATTTTCATGCTCGTATCTTGTCGGCTTTGCTGCGTATCCGTTGAATACTGTACTTGCTCTGTCCCACAGAAACATCCACATCGTTTTATATGGAATTTAAATCCACAGTGATATCGACAGGAGTCAACTGGAAATAAACACTGAATAATTCAGAGATCTTTCAGTTTATGAATATGTAGATGTCTGGGTATGTATGTATGTATGCATTTATTTATTTATTTCATTTTTGCATAATGGGAATAAAATTATCCGTTTATGATAATGACCATTTTGAGAAGCTTATCAGAGTACAGCCGTTGCTTCAAGCATGCAAACTCCACTAGCTATTAGACAGTCTACATCCTGCAGATAGACCTCAGCATCATTATTTGTTTAACCTCCAAGGCAAACATGGGCTGAAGTCGACATGTCCGTACCAATGGACTTGAAGATCTTTTAAATTTTGATGAGCTGCATCACAAACCGAATTATTTACTTTAAAGAGCCGGCCGGCATCTGCTCAGATAAACGGATGTGACAGTCCAATATTGCGAAGAAAGAGAAATACAGCTCTTGCATTCAGGACACACAGAATAATTGTCATTCTGAGATTTCATCTTAGTTCTTGGCCGAAGAAAGACAAGAAAGAGAAAAGCTGAAAACACACAGACTGGAAGGATTCATGCCTGGCTGTTCAGCGAGCAGAGTCAGCCCAAAGAATCAATCATGTTTTCAATTCTGCAGAGGCCATTCTGTTTATTTGTAAAATGAAAAAACCGCTGGAGGTGTCCGCACACCCTAGACTGGAGTGTAATGGAGTTAACCTTTACAGTGTGTGTGTGTGTGTGTGTGTGTGTGTGTGTGTGTGTACTATTTTTCTAATGCGTATGTGTTGGTTCAGGTGGTTCATAAGACGATCTGCCAGCAATTTGTATAGTTGTGCAGGTCTTTTTGTTCTTAGCTGTTGTGTGTGAGAGAGAGAGAGAGAGAGTGTGTGTGTGTGTGTGTGTGTGTGTGTGTGTGTGTGTGTGTGTGTGTTTGCAGAATCTGTGATCGAGCCAGGCTCGTTATGCAGAAGAATCATCACTCACACACCTACACTTTCACATTATAGTTATGACTTGTGTAATTTCACAGGTCCTAAGTCGGGCTGTGTCTCATATTTTATTGATGTGTTTGTAGTTGTACTGGATGAAACACACACACAAATATGCACACTTCAGCACGCACACACACACACACACACACACACACACACACACACACACACACACACTCTCCTGCCTCAACTAAATAGCAAAACAATCAGAGGTTTCAGAAGTTGGCAGTTTGCCAGACACATCAAGACAGTCTTCACCAGCTCCCAAGTATGGCCGCTGTTAATATTCACCACCAGTGAACTGGAGAGCACTTTGGAGGCAGCCTCAGCTCTCTCGATAGCAAGAGGAAAGCACGGTCCTCTTGTACCTATCAATCTCACGTCTCACAAATCCCCGCGATTGCTCATGCAGAGCCCAGGCTGTGTTTACCTGACTCAGTGCACATGGCTGACCACAGGATCGACTCTTGAATGATCATTAGGATTTCACGCAGCTTACTTGATCACCTTGCCGGCAAATCATATTTCTAATCCTTCTCCCAATATCAGGTAGGATGCTCACACCCACTTTTCCTCATCACTTTCCAGGACAAGTCTTTCAGGAAGTTGTTTTTAAGGCAAAATCATGCAGGAAACTATTTGACTGCTTTATACATGATGAGTTTAACATCAGGTCCATCAATAATAACTGGATCAATAATACTCAGTCACTCACTCACTTTCCTTTGGGTACGCCGATTTCCTCCCCAGTCCAAAAGGCATGCACATTAGGCTAACTGACTCTTCCAAATTGACCCTAGGTGTGATTGAAACTGTTAATGGTTTTATGTGTTGGCCCTGCAATGGTCTGGCTACTGTTCAGGATGTACCCCATCTTCATCCAGTGTTGGCAGAGATAGGAGTCAGCCTGCCAGTAAGGCCAATATTTTTTTTTTTGTGGTTGACGTATTTTTCCGCACAAATTTAGTGATGTTGGAGGAAAAAATAAGGCCACTAGATTTAAAATATTATTTAAAATTTCGAGAAAAAAAGTGTCAGAGGGAAAAAAAAATTTTTTTTTGTTATTTTGTTGATATTAATAACACAGGAAAATTAAAAAAAAAGTTTTTTTTCATGTATAATATCTGGTTGATGACTCTAGAAGTGCTGGGAATATCATCAAATATAGTGTGCGAATTACATATATCTCAATACAATACATTATCTGTTCATTAGTGTCGCTCGCAAAGCATGCTGGGAGTCTCGACTCATGATACCTGATGCGAGAATTCATTTGGATATAATGATGTAAGCGCGATCTCGAAGGCGAACACACAAAATTATACATAATATTTAAAGATTCAAGATTTTTAATTTGCCATTTGTGTTTTTACACACAAACACAGGAATTCTTGTGCGGTCGTGCAAAGAGTCAAGTTAAAAAACAGGAAGGAAAGCTCAAATCAACAAAAACACATCTATAAAATAAATACATAAAATCCTATATTTAAAAAGGACCTTACACAGGCCCAGGAAACAATATAATTATAATAATAATAATAATAATAATAATAATAATAAAATGACAATAATAATGATAATAATAATAAAATAAATAAATTAGGAGGTACAACAATAAATTAAATTTCACTAAATTATATTATATTATATTATAATTATATTATATTGCACTATGCCCATTATGTTGTTTGGGGGGAAAAAAAAGATCCCTCTGCGTTGCAATCCGAGCATGAAGCTCGTCCATCCTGTTTCACAGAGACTGAACATTTACAAACAGTATGACTGGGAGGGCTAACCTTCCAGTGCTAACCAAGCGCCGGAGTCGTCGTTCAGCCCCTCCCCGCCTGCCACGTCTCCGCCTGGGCTTATTGTTATCCGGAGTGTGGCTAGCATTGAGCTGCCGTAGCATATTAGCTAAGGCTAGGAGATGAGTGTGCTCAGTTCAAAAAGTCCAAAAGGACTGCATTCTCATTGCTGTAGTAGGCTCACACGGTCATAGACGACCATAGTGCAAAAAACAAACAAACAAAACAAATCAAAACAAAGAAACAACTTGACTCTGAGAACACTGTGAGGTCGCTCTCTAGGGAGTGCCATATTGGAAAGTCACTGAGGAACTTCATTCGAGTCGCTTGCAAAGCATGCTGAGAGTCTTGACTCACAATACCTGATGCGAGGAGTATTTTGGATATAAAAGATGTTAGCGCAGCGAACACACAAAATTATACATAATATTTAAAGATACGATTTTGTGTCTGATTAAGGTTTGATATTTTTTCACATCAGCATATTATACAGAGATCGGCGGGAAAAAAAAAATTGAATAGTTAAAAATTATTTTATAGCGGCACTTTTGCCAGTCCTTTGGCGGATCCGTCAACCAGATAAAAAAAAAAAAAGATGAGTGGCCTAACCCTCATAATCAGGTAACAGAAAAGAAAGACAATGACAAGTTGTCCAACCCACTGTGGCACTTCTCCATCTCCAACTTTCTTGGTCTTGTGTTTCCTTCACAACGTGACACATCACCAATCCTTGATGCTTTCTGCAAAGTAGGTTATCGGTCTTTCCTTGTTCCCTTGCTTCCAGAGTCCTTTGCGTCATGCCACATAGCCAGTGAGTATGGCAATGTGCAGCCTGTGGCTTAGTGGTTAGGGTACTGGGCTCATGATTGGGAGGTTGTGTGTTCAGACCCCTGGACATGGTCTTTACCACAAGTGTGCCTCTGTTCACCCAGCAGTATAAATGGCTACCAGTAAAAATATACTGGGAAGGTAACCTGCGATGGACTAGAGTCCCATCCAGGAGGAGTTGAACTCCTGGTTGCTTCACGCTACGGAAACCGGGGATAAGCACCGGCCTAATGAGACACTAGACTCGGGTGTAAAAAGCCCAACAGACTTTACCTTACATAGCCAGTGAAGGAGACTTTGTTTGTTGATGCTGCTGATTAGTCTTGTGGGCATTCTGGCCTCTTTGAGAATCCATTCGTTAGTCAGTCCAGCTGACTTGTAGCGGCTGTTTGCAGCGCTATATCTCAAGGGACTGGATCTTTCTGCCTCATGACCAAACATTCTGCTCCATAGGTGGCTATTGGGAGCAAAAGTGATTCTAGAAGGCAGACTTTTATGCGATTAGAAATCGACAGCGTCCCACATAGGATTAAATGGCTTTCTGAATTAGTGAGCGATACAATGCCTACAGTTCAAAGTAATATAGAGCAGACATGAAATTAAAACTTTTAATTCATTTTAATAGTTTTTATAAACACAAAACCAAATTATTTACATGTAAAATGTTATTTATCACACCTTCAAGTGCACAAAACTAGAGTGAGGTGTTCCAGATTAGGTGCCATTGATTAGAACTTCCCGCGGTTAAGCCTGTTGTATTTAAACCTGATATCTCTGATCTGGAATTCTCTTTGTTTCTGAAGTGTGCAGTGTCATCATGTCATGATCTGAAGAGCGCTACAAAGCTTTCAGAAAAAAACCTTTGGGATGCTTCGGAGCTTAGTATGGGATTTAATAAAATCTCTAAATTATTTGTAATAATTCCACTGTAAGGAAAATTTTCAACAAGTGACTTGGATTTCAAAGAACAGCCAATTTCTTCAGGCCTGTCTGCACCTAAAAAATGCCACCCAACACATCATTTGATGTGAAAAGATTGAAAGACCTTACACAAATGGTGCATTATGGAATCTGCAGGTAATTCTTGTCGGTATTGAAGTGAAAGTGCACACATATGCAGTCAGAAAGCGTTTAAGCAAATCTGCATGAAAAAGTCGTTAATGTCTAAAAATGACATTCGATGAAGACTACAGTTTATCAATGAGCATATAGGCAAAGACCAGGCCTTTCGGAATAATGTGCTCCTGATAGAGTTGTTTTGCCTTCGTCACAGCACTTCACAGTCTTCTTCTTTTCCTTTTGGCTGTTCCCTTCAGGGGTCACCACAGCGAATCATCTGCCTCCGTCTCATTCTATCCTCTGCATCATCTTCTCTTACACCGGTGGTTCCCAACCTTTTTTTACTCCTGCGCCCCTAAAAAGATTTTGCTTTGACCTCGCACCCCCTACATTTTATACTTTGTTCAAGGATGTGGAATAATACTAAATTTTATCAAAAGAAGATATTTATTTCAAAAGTTACAGCCCTGCTTCTCACACCCTCTGGAATGATGTCACCTCTGGTTAGGAACCCCTGTCTTACACCATCTACCTTCATGTCCTCCTTCACCACATCTATAAATCTCTTTGGTCTTCCTCTAGGCCTTCTGTCTGGTAGTTCCAACATCTCACAACACTTCACAGTACAGTCGGCCCTCTAGTTACGAAATTAAGCTGTTCCAGTGCCTTTTTCGTAACATGGGGTTTTCGTAAGTAGAGGTGCATTTTACATGTAAAATGCGTGATTCATTCCAAGGCTCCCAAGACTACCCCATAAACCCTTTAAAAATGATAAAAGTACACCAATTTTGTATGAAATATGTGTTAAAAGTAAAAGAAAATTATTTACTTTTTTTAAATCTCTCGAACTACCCATGCAACGCTTTAATGTCCGGGGTTTTCTGGCTTGAAGAACCCTCACCCCCACCATCCTTCACGAGGTCCTTAAATATGGTGGTTGCTTTTTCTGAAATAATCGCCTCCGTCACTGTATCTCCGCTTTTAAGGTCTCCTTCTGCTTCAATATCGTCCCGATTGTAGATGGGTTTCGGCCATACTCCTTTGCGATTTCACAACCGAATCCCACTTTCATATTTTTTTATTATCTCCTGCTTCACTTCGATTGATAACGGATCTTACTCTTTTCGGTGTCACCGGGAATCACTTTCTTGGATTCCATGATGGATAAGGAGATATAATGCTGCAATGATCACTCTCAAAAAACTCACGAGCCAACAATTCTGTTTAACTTTCCTTCATGTGTGTGACAAACAGGAAGCATTATGGGTACAGGAAGTATGGGTACAGTTCAGCTTCCTCCTGGCAAATGGGAGGCCAGCAGGGCGGGATGTTGGGAGACAGCCAATGAGCGAGCAATTTGCTCATTGTTTGAATTTTTGAAAGGTGCGTTTGGTGCTTTTCGTAAGAAGAGGTTATTTCGTAAGTAGAGGGCTATTTATTTTTAAATGAGAAGAACTTCATACCAACGGTGAAACAAGATGTTGGGAATGTAATAGCAGGATTGTTTTGCTTAGGGACTGGACAACCAGTTGTCTTTCAATCGACTATGAATCATCATTTCACTGAGTACTTGCAGATAATGTGAAGCTGTCTGTTTAAAAGTTTAATTGCAAGCAGATGTGACTTTTTCACCAAGATAATGATCCTAAGCGCACTCCACAAACCCATAAGGAAATGGCTCACAATAAAGAAACAGAACTAGAAATTATTTTTGATATAGTTATTTGTGATTTCTGATATTTCTGAGGTCATGAATACTTACTATCTCCAAGAAGAATATTACATCTATTGATATTTTTATCGAATAGATTATTGGATAAAAAAATTTCTCTAGCTATATCTCCATTATATGTAGGTTTTAAAGTGAAAATTTTTATTCATATATATATATGTACAGTATATGTACAGCTATACATGTAAGTATTTATGAGTGATTATCATTTTAATTCCATGATTTAAGCATGTCTAATTAAGCGTGAGAATGCCCTAGGGATATATGAGAATAGACAATAGGCCCCAGAGTGGAACTGCAATTCTGGGTCTGCCACCTGCATGTCCGTGGACACATTTGGGTTTAACTAGCTCGCCGAGCCCCTTCCAGAATACAAATGATACATAGGCGAAGTCAGAGGAAATAAGGAGCCAAGAAGGAAGAATGAGGCTGCAATGAGGTCCAGTCATGAAGGAAACAGTAGAGATAATATCACTGCTCAGAAGGCTGATGGATATCAGTGAACTTTTCAAGACACAAGTAGATCATTGGGTGGGTGGTGGTGGTGGTGGTGGTGGTGGTGGTGGTGTGTGGGGGGTAGTGGTTAGCACATCCACCTTACAATAAGAATATTCGATTCCCAGCTTGGATGTTTCTGTGTGGAGTTTGCATGTTCTCCCTATGCTTGCGTGGGTTTCCTCTGGGTGCGCTGGTTTCTTCCCATAGTCTACAAACATGAGCAGTACATTAATCGGCTGTTAAAAATCACCTCTAGGTGTGAAAACGAGTGTGAATGGTTGCGCGTGTTAGCCCTGCGATGGTCTTGCAATCCGTCTAGTGTGTACCTCACCCTGGCCCAGAGTTGGCTGAGATGGTGCCAGCCTCCCCACGACCATAATTAGGATTACACGGTTCAGAAAATAAATGAATGAAAGTAGATCATTGCATTACATCTGAAATAAATCAAATGCACATCATTTCAGTGATGGACAGGTAGAATGATGTTTACTTGGCTCAAGCACACACATATAAATATCACAAAGAAACCAAGAGCGACAGAAGAACTGAACCAAATTCACCATCATATATTTGTATGCAAGGGGCAGTAGTGACCTAGTGGTAAAGGTGTTGGATCACCGATCCTAAGGTTGGGGGTTCAAACCCCCACTCAACACAGGGTATCACTGTGTCCCCCCAACCCCCCAATTCAGCTAACTGGGTTATCAAGGGCTGGCCATGTTTCTCACTGTATGGTGAGAGGCATGTAAAAGAGCCATTGCTGATTTTTGACAAGGGTAGCTGCATAGCCATGTTTCCGCCCTGCAATGGCCAGGTGATCTGTCCAGGGTGTACTCTGCCCTCGACCGGAGTCGGCTGGGATGGGTGCCAGCCTCCCAATGACCCTAATTAGGATTACGCGGTTACAGAAATTGAACTGATGACATTTGTATACACATGAGGGCAGGGGTGGCCTGGTGGTATAGGGTGCTGGATCAGTGATCCTAAGGTTGGGGGTTTGAGTCCCCCTCTCCACAAGGTTGTCACTGTCCCCCCCAGTGCAGCTAACTGGGTTATCAAAGGCGGGCCATGTCTCTCATTGTCTATGGTGAGAGGCATGTAAAAGAACTATTGCTGGCTTTCGTAAAGAGTAGCTGCATAGCCGTTAGCGTGTTTCTGGCCCTTGCGAAAGGGTTGTGACAGGAAGCGCATCCGACGTAAAAACCTCTGCCAAATCAAACATGTGAATCAGATGATTCGCTGTGGCGACCCCTGAAAAAGGGAAAAAGCCGAAAGAAAAAGAAGATATTTGCACGCACGCACGCACACACACACACACACACACACACCCACACACACACACACACACACCTATGATCTATACCATAAATATTATTCTGAGTGTTCTTGTTTTGAAAATAAAGAACGTTCATCACTCTCTAAAAGGATTTCCATAAGAAAGCAGCCTCCCCATAGACCTGTTCTCCCCAGCTCTGTCCTGCTCCAACAGGCTTTCAAATAGATTGAATGAGGTCGCGAACAATAAAAAATGAGCTTTTTCTGCTGATATAACTCTCTTGCTTTTTAATTAGAATACTTAAGCACAGGGTTTAGAAATGCCAAAGTGTTGGCAGTCATGGAAGGGCTTTAAAAAGCACTTAGCAATCATCGGGGCTGACAAAAATCGGTTGCCCTTAGGGGCAAACTCGGAGCAGCGTGTGGGCTTAGTGCCAACCATGAGCAGCACCAAAGGAGCTGTGTGAGCTTTTAGGTTTGTTATGAAGAAAGAAGCTAGAAGTCTCTTTACGCTTTAATAGTTTTATCAACTACAGTGCCACGGAAATACTCATCACTAATGTAGTTCTATAGCGAGGACTGTTCTCTTTTAAATCTGAAGCTGTTTGAATATTAATGGTAAACAAAATCTAGATGACATCCTTTAAAGGGTCTGAACATGAAATAACTAATAACGAAGGTGGCATGGTAGCGTAGTGGTTAGGAAGTCTGCCTTGCAGCAAGAAGGTAATGGGGTTGAGATTTGAGTTTTTTGAGTATTTCTGTGTCAAGTTTGCATGTTTTCTTTGTGGTTCTGTTGGTTTCCTTGGTGTACTCTGGTTTCCTCCAGCAGTCCAAAGACATGCACATTAGACAAAGCTTCTTCTTTTTCTTTCGGCTTTTCCCCTTTTTTCAGGGGTCGCCACAGCGAATCATCTGATTCGTATATTTGATTTGGCATAGGTTTTTACGTCAGATGCCATATCCTGACACAACCCTTTTGCAAGGGGCAGAAACATGCTGACGGCTTTTCAGCTACTCTTTACAAAACTCAGCAATGGTTCTTTTATATGAACCTCTCACCATAGACAGTGAGAGACATAGCCGGCCTTTGATAACCCAGTTAGCTACACTGGGGGGGGGACAGTGACAACCTTGTGGAGAGAGGGACTCGAACCCCCACCTTTGGATCAGTGATCCGGCGCCCTTTACCACCAGGCCACCACTGCCGCACATTAGACGAAGCGACTTATTCAAATTACCCCTAGGTGTGATTGTGAGTGTGAACTGTGGTGTGTTTTGGCCCTGTGATGGACTGGCGAGCTGTACAGCCTGTCTAACCCTACTAGTATTAAGCAGTTTCAACAAATAAATAAATTAAATAATTTTTAACAATAAATTCTTTAATAAATACTAATAACTCCAGATCATTTATTCATATTCTGAACCGCTTAATCCTAATTAGGGCCGTGGGGATGCTGGGGCCCATCTCAGCCGACTCTGGACAAAGCTGGGGTACACCCTGGACAGCTTGGCAGGCCATCGCAGTGTTAACATCCATAGTCATTCACTCTCTCACTTACACCTAAAGGTGGATTGGAACAGCCAATTAGCTTCCTGTATGGACTATGGGAGGAAACTGGAGTACCCAGAAGAAGCTTGCACAAGCTCTTTGAGGATATGCAAACTCCACACAAAAAAACGCACAAAAAGCCTGGGAATCAAAATCGTCGTCTTGCCATAAGATGGACATGCTAACTGCTGCACCACTGTGCTGCCAACTCCATATTATATTCTCTAAAAAATTTAATCTTCATCTCGCCATGTCTTACATTCTGCCACAGTCTTCCTGACATCTCTGATTCGTGTTGATCACGGTCCTCAGACCTGATCTGAAACAATCTCTCTCTCTCTCTCGCGCTCTCTCTCTCTCTCTCACTCTCTCTCTCTTTCTCTTACATTCTTTTGTTGAGTTTGTCTTTTTTTCCCCTATCATTGTGTTGTGATAAGACACATTTCATGATCTGGATCACAAAACTACAAATTCTTTTTTTTTTTTTTTTTTTTTTTTTTTTTTAAGTATCTCAATAAAAAGATGGGGAGGGGAGACACCATGTAAATGTAAATGGGCACCCCCAGTGTCTGTGAACCCCCCACCCCTCACCCCAAATCATCCAGTGGTTTATCTGTGAATTTTTCTCTCCTTTATTAAATGGAAAACATGCTGAAAATATTTCTGAAATGTCCACAAGTAGGCTCTGTTCGCATTATAAAGCCTCTAAGCTGTGTTGTTACGTAACAGATCCATTGTACAGCATTTTAGCTCCACATCTCAAATCACTATAATCCAGATAACCGAGTTTACACTCATCCAACATTTAGCACTGAATTCCGACAGCTCCCTCTCTGTATTGCTCACCTTCAAACTGAGCCAGGTGTGGATCCTGGCACCTACGTGCTTGCTTTAACAGAGCTGTGTTGTAATTAGAGCACGGCCAGCCCCTCTGTTTATGCTAAATCAATTAATCAGCCGTCATTATGCACACGGGTTGTGAGTAATTGCGAGCTGGCGAATGCTGTCGAACGATAATGGCAGAGCGCAAACGTTCTCATTAGAGGGGAGAAGCGGGCGGCCACCCCTGTAATGAAAACAACAAAACACACACACACATACGTCTACCTTTTTAAGCATCTTCCATCACCATATATCATTCTGTATGGAAGCAAGTCCTTATCCTAGATTTACAGAAACATTATGTATGAGGGTAATGGTTCCCGGGCTTGAAAAAGGCATTTGAGTGTAAAGTTTGTATATTCTTCTCATATTTGCGTGGGTTTCTACCTATAGTCCAAAGACATGCACAGTATGCTAATTGGCTGTTCCAAATTGTGTGAGTGTGAATGGTTGCGTGTGTTGCCCAGGGTGTCCCCTGCTGTCCAGGGTGTACGCAGACTTCTCCCCATGACCCTATTATGGTTAAGCCCTTTCAAAGATAAAACAATATCAGTAATACATATACTTCATTATAAACAAATGTCTACACATCCACGTAATAGTAAGGTTGAGTCTGTTGGGCTTTTTACACCCGAGCCATAGTGGCTCATCAGGCCGGTGCTTATCCCCAGTTTCCGTAGCGTGAAGCGACCAGGAGTTCAACTCCTCCTGGATGGCACGCTCGTCCATCGCAGGTTACCTTCCCAGTATATTTTTAGTGGTACCCATTTGTACTGCTGGGTGAACAGAGGCACACTGGTGGTTAAGACCTTGCCCAGGGGTCTTAGCACAGTGGGGGTCTAACTGGGATTTGAACTCACAACCTCCCGATCATGAGCCCAGCACTCTAACCACTATACCACCGGCCCTCGTAATAGTATGAGGAAGCAATTCAAGGCTGATTTCTTTCTAGCTCAGACTGTAGCTATATCAGCCTATAAGAGGGTGTCATACCTCTAAGGTTTGCGTTTCAACTTTACACGGGTGAACTCGACATTTACTGTTGTATTTGACCCAGATTCCAGGTTTATTTCATCAAACTTGTTTTTTAATAATTTCAGTGTGATGTCATCAATATGCAAGTCTTACTCTAACCAATTCTGACAGTTTAAAAGCTGCCTAGACGTATCAAAAGAGCTTGTGTAGTTTGACCGTACAAGACAAAATAAAGTATGATTGTTTTGATATTAAGATGATGTGTTCAGTTGATCTACTGTTAGTTTCTCTTGCCTTTCAATATCACTCAATCCCTGATAATGGCATGAGCACTGAGTAAAAGAGACTAAATATCCAGAATGTAGTGCTGTCGTTATTGAGTGCACCTAATGAAAACGGCTATCCATGAACATATTGCCCTTCCAGATGGATGCATCTGACAGCTTTCAGTACAACATGCTCACACTGCCCTCCGTGCTCCCACCATATTGAAGTAATGAGTACAAAAAATGAATGCAAATGAAGACCAATCTCACAATTTAGCTTACTGAATAATCTCTGCATCCAGTGGCTTCTCGGGAACTATTCTGGGGATATTGGGGACTATTGGGGATATACACCAAGCATGAAGTGAATAAGTAGGGTCACTGGTAGGCTGGAGGTAACTTTGGGAAAAGGCACGGTGCACTCTGAATGTCTCGCCATTCTTTCTCGGGGCCAAAACACACACACTTTTTCACATTCGCACTTGTGGGCAATTTGGAACAGCTTAATTCGCTTTGGCCCATTGGGAGCTATAGGAATGGGTTCTGTCTGTCTATCCATCACACTTTAGTTTTCAGACATGTACTTGCAGTGCACTAAAGCTGGGGCTTTCAAACTTGGTAAGCTGGCTCACTGCTATTAGTGCTAGGCTGTGTTCAAATACTTTTCAAAGCCGCAGAGACAAAACTGTATATTATGTTTTCAGATATTTACTTACTGCTCGTTGAATCTGGAATTCTTAAACTTACTCTTCTTGTTTTATATTGCCATATTACGAAATACAGTGGAGTCTCGGAATCCAAATGATCTAGAGTTCAAACAAATCGGAATCCGAAAAAAAAATCCGTGATTTTTTTTCGTCCCGGAATCCGAACAAAAACCAAAAGTCGAACTCGAGAAATAAGCAAGAAAAAAACGAGACAGAGAGGCAGGAAAAGTGTGACACTTCCGGAAGTCTGGAAGTTGTTGAAACTATGCATGTTCTGGGGTTGTCCGGAAGTTGTTGATACAGTACTATGTACGAATCACCCTCATAAAGCACCCGTTTTTAAAAACACACCCATTTTCAATAAAACACACTCGTTTTTATCTAGTGCCTTCCCTGTGAACAATAAAACTCACCCGTTTTGGGTGCGCTTTTGTTCACAGGGAAGGCACTAGATCACAGGGAAATTGTAGTTACGGTTAGAGATGCGGAGAAACATGGAATTCAAACTAAAGCGGGAACTGGTGGAGCACAATGCTGAGAGCCAGAGAGATTACAGGGAAGAGGGACAATCTACTAGCCCCGGGAAGAGCGCTGCTAGTCTTTATAGCCTGAGATTAAGTGGACTCAGGTGCGTGTATTTAGCACTACACCCGCATGTGACAGCTATGCCCCTCTCCAATGCACATTTCAATGTGCAAATCTTTTGTGACTGAACATAACACACTAAAATAAAAACCACAGTGCAGCTAAAGTCTTTCACAACACAGACCATAATATAGTGCACTGTATTCAATAATTTTTAATTTAATATGCGGACCTATGGTATGTTGTATACCACTGTTAACTTCTGTTCAAAAGATGATGGAACAGAATAAGACCATTTATATTATTTGTAATGGGAAAAGTGGATTCGGAATCCGAACAAATCGGAATTGAACAGCCGTCTGGAACGGATTTTGTTCAAGTAACAAGGCTCCACTGTCGTCCTTTCAGCAGGTGGATATAGATCGCTGGTGGTTTTTCGGTAGGGGGATGGCCATATGTTCAGGCAGACCATTGGTCCACAAGGCCTACTCATAGAAGATGGGCATGTTATTTAAATCAGTTGGGCATCCTACTCACTTCAGTTGGGTTAGGGTTAGGGCTTTCTGACCAATGGGCTCTAATTATTGGACCTATGGGCTGTCGGACAAATCGGCTGTAACTCTTGGACCAATGGGTTGTCTGAATATAGGGTAGTAATCATTAGTCATTCTAATGTAAAGGTCTTTGGAAACTGCGACTCAAACCCTTGACTACCTTGCTATGGGGAAGACATGCTGACCACAATGCACTGTGCCACTACCAAAAACATTAGCATTTTAAAATCACAGCCTGAGGTTTCTATTTAATGCACGCGCAGCCAGCAAGCGTTTGTAGTTAACTTGCTGTCATTAGCCTCAAAAATAGAGTTCAGATATCGGTCAACATTCAGCCACTTTAATGATCTCACAAAACACAGACGCAAAGTGTAACTGTGGGCAGTTCCTTAGAGCATAGTGCGTCTTGTTGCTCCAGAATCTAATTGATCCTTGTGCAATCACACACTGCTCGGGAGCAGAGAAATCCATTAACGAGCTCAGGACAGTTGAACTGAAGGGCTGAACAAGTTAAACATACAGATAAGTGCAATTGGAAGAGTATTTTCTCTTGTACAGTATTCTTGTAGAAGGTGTGGCTATCTTTACTTACAGTAGTACAAGACGCAGTATAAATTACATGTCAGGCTTGTGGCGACATGTTGGTCATAGTGGTTAGCATGTCTGCTTCTCAGCAAGAAGGTCCTGGGTTCAAGTCCTGGGCTTTGCTAGGCAGTTTCTTTAGGTAGGAGTTTGTATGTTCTTCCTGTGCTTTCGTGGATTTCCTCAGGGTATTCCTGGTTTCCTTCCAGGTCTAAAGGCATGCCAGTTTAGCTAATTATTTGTTCAAATTTGATTTGAACAAATGTGAGTGTGAATGGTTGCGTGTGTTGTTCTGTGATGCCCTGGCGAGCTTTATAGTTGTCCTCTGCTTTCGCCCATTGTGAGCTGAGAGAGGCACCAGCCTCCCTGCGACCCCAGTAGAATTAAATACAGACACCCCCCCGACTTACGTTTTTAATTGGTTCCGGACGGCCGAATGTCAGTTGAAGGTCAACGTAAGTTGTTACAATGACGTATGATGTGTGACGTATGACGCTCATACTGTACAATACATCCATAAATACCATTACTGTATCTCATAAAACACCTCTAAATCAATTATTTCAACATAACATTGTAAAATAAAAAATATATCAAATAATATCAACATTACTTTCAAATAAGTCACTTATTTATACCGAGTCACTTTACATGAAGCTTAAAACAGCCAATCAAAGCTTACAATATGTGAGGCGCTCGAAACCGAAAGTAGTGTACTTGCAAAAGTAGTGTACTTGCTGTGGGTTATATGGACTTCCGGTCTTTCAAGTGCGCAAGGGTGCCGTTGAACTCGTTTAGAACACAGCCTGCACTGATGTGAATCACCAGCAGAGCACAGAGTTCTCTTCCCTGGATTCGGGTTTTCATTCATATTACAACTCTCTTTGCTTAACTGAGTATGCATGGTAGATTTCACCGATCCGAGCAGAAAGTTAATTCATCTCTGTGTATGAGATTTGCGCCCATGCTAGTAGGCTTACTCTTCTGACCAACCATATTTGCTTAGGGTTACAAAAGTCCGCAAAACAGTGTAAACACAAAGATCACAGAGACGACGTCTTAACACAAGGGTAACACGCTATATATATATATATATATATATATATATATATATATATATATATATATATATATATATGTTATTTGCTCTACCAAAAAGTATTGGGCACTCTCCTACGGAAGGATCTACTCAGAAAATCCTCTCTCTGTCTCTCTCTCTCTCTCTCTCTCTCTATATATATATATATATATATATATATATATAAACGAAATATATATATAACTGAACTGGGAAGAAGGAGGGGCACGTTAAGTCTGTCGTTTGTAAACAATGGACGCACCGTCAATCATGGCTATCAGCGTACTATGTAGGAATGTCTAAACTCAAAATTTGACTTTGGAAAAAAAAAAAAGCAAAATCAAAAAAGCGTAAAACGGATGAACGTAAGTCGGGGAGTGTCTGTAATTCAGTAATAATTGAAACGAATAAATAAATTAATGGGTGTTACGACTGTTCTTTGGCTCTCTGTTTGAATTAGTTACAGTGATTTTGCTTATAACTTATATAAACCAGTGAAAGACACAAAAATACCCATATAAAATACCCATATCTGCTCGCACTGGTTTCCATCTTGGTATGCGTTGCCTTGGAAACAACTAATGCCTAAGTCAAAATGCTGAGTCTTGAAATTAACAACTGATACAGCAATCAGTGTAGAATTAATGAGACAGTAACACCGAAGTGGATGCGTGTCCTCAATGTTGTGGTAGATTCTTTACCTGCACACACACACACACACACACACACACACACACACACACACACACACACAAAGTCCAGGTATTTCTGAGCTACATCAACTCACACTTGGATATCCAGCAGGATCCTTTTGTCCTCCTCCACATGGATGCCCCAGATGCAGTCCTGCCCTTTGTCATAGGCTTCAGGCCAGTTCGGTGAGAGCACTACTCCTGCCGAATCTGTGATCTCCCCACTGCACACAGCTGACACACACACACACACACACACACACACACACACACACACACACACACACACACACACACACACACACACACACACACGTATCAGTGGAGAGATTATACAGACAGTTACAAGGCAAAACACACACAGCTACACAAATGACAGAGTACACTCACCACGGCAGGCCGGCTCTGTTTCATTCCACTGCGGGTTCTCAGGGTCCACACACTCGATGGTGACTGAGCCCTGCTCCAGGGTGTAGCCAGGCTCACAGGAGAACTCCACCAGCGTGCTCACTCCAAATGAGCCATCACTGCTGGAGAAGTTTCCGTATTTCACAAACGGCTTGTAGCACGTGCCCTGAGCAAAAGCTGACAAACACACACTCCTTAAAAATGGTAGCACACTTTACAGTTTCTTCAAAAATAAAATTTGACTGGTTTATTTTGGGTGGAAAAAGAATCCAAACTCCAAACCCATAAAAAAAGTGAATATCAAATGGAACCAATCTCAGCCTACACCAGGCGTAGGCAGGGTACACCCTGAATAGCTCACCAGACCATCAGAAGGAATCATACACAACCATTCACACTTATACTTACAACTAAAGCAGCTAGTTCGCCTAAAGTGCGTGTCTTTTGACTGTGGGAGGACACTGGAGTACTTGGAGCAAACCCATGCAAGCACAGGGAAAACATCGTTTTTTTTGTTTTGTTTTGTACTCACTCACTCATTTTCTGAACTGCTTTATCCTAAAAGCGTGAATGGGCTGACTTCGAGGGAACATGTGCTACATCCTAAACAACTTGACAAAGTGCTGCAGGGCCAACACACACACACACAACCATTTACAATCACATCGAGAGGCAAATTTGGAACAGTCAGGCAACCTAATATGCATGTCTTTGGACAGCAGGAGAAAACCAGCAACACCTGGAAGAGATCCACACAAGCACAGAAAGAGCATGCAAACTCCACACAGAAAGACCACACTGAGTCTGGGACTCAAACACAGGACCTTTTTGCTGTTAGGAAAAAAACAATGGCTCTACCCACCATCTCACTGTGCCACCATGGTTTAATTCACCTGAATGAAATTAGACAGACGGTGTGGTTGAGTGGTTTTATTTGAATGGTATTGTTTGGGATAGTGTTGAAGGTTCTGCTCAGGACAATTGCTACTGCTGGACTAGACGTCTCAGCCAAGTATGGATAATAATCATAAGTGTCCGAGTTAGATGGAAAGGAATGGTTAGTACCTTCATATCGTACGGCGGCACCAGTGCAGGTACCCGTCTCATCTGTGGTGAACTCAATAAACAGATGCCTGCCTGTGCTCACAACACCCTCATTGGGAATATATTCCACCTCATACGAGTCGTACACGATAGGTGAGTCGATGTTGTTCCCGTTTTTGATAAGCAGCCTGTGCAAATAAAAGGGAAAATACAGACTATGTATCATGGCGACTGTTAGTGACAATGAAAAGAAAAGATCAAAAGAGCATAGAGGCTTTTAAGTCTAGCTTTTTCATGCTTTTCTGTCTCATCCATGGAGGTAGCGTCTCGCTGGGCTCCTCACTGTAGCCGATTCATTAAAGAGCCATTTGTTAGCTCTGCCTCGAGATCTCTGAAAATGTAATTAAATTTCCTCTCTCTCGTACTTTCTGCTACGGCCTCTGTGGTTGCATGATTAATTTGCATGGGAGGGATGCTCTTAATTACATCGAAATACAGACCGCTGTGGATTCCACAGATGGGAACACGTGAGAGTTTAAGGCGTGCACCAAGATTTACATCTATACCCTTCCATTACCAGAATGTAACCTGTATCTGAACAAACAGCTCTATTAGGGTCCGTAGGGCTTTCTGGGGGTCTGACTGTACTTCAGGGAATAGACGCACACACACACACACACACACACACACACACACACACACACACACACACACACGCACACACACCTATATATAGCCCTGCGAAAGCTTGTCGAACTGTCCAGAGTATATGTATTATATAAAGGCAGTGTCTGACTTACGCTTTTGGTTCTGACCAACAGGTCATAAGACGGTTTGGACGTAAGTCGAGTCTGTACTTGTATTCCTACTAGTATGTACTGTGTACTGTTCCTTTCTATAAGTTCATGTCAAAATTTAGTTTGCAATCTTTTTACCTTTCTTTGGACATTAATAAAATGGTACCTCACCTTACGATAGTCCCAGCGAACAAAAAATCCAGGTTACAAAAAACATTTTCCAAAATTTTTTGTCTCTGTATACGAAACAAGTTCTTACGAAACGTGCCAAACGCACCATTCTAACATTAAAATGCACCATTCAAACATTAAAACGCGTCATTCAAACAACAAAAAAACAATGCATGAGCTGCTCTCCCATTGACTATCTTCCAACATCCTGTCCCGCTGGCTAGGAGGGATGACGCAGCTCCCTCCCACTGGCTGTCTCCTAACATCCCGCCCCGCTGGCCTCTCATTGGCTAGGGGGGGGATGACGCATATAAATAAAAGTACATGTACATGGTTTAGCCCAATTGATCCTCACAAATAGGCTAGAATCAGCTGATAATATTAACATACATGATACCCAAGTATATAAGCTATTTATTAATTTTCTTTTTTAGTTTAGGGTGGTCGTAAAGTCGCGCAGGTTGTAAGTCGGCAACGTCCTGTATATGTGTGTGTGTGTGTGTGTGTGTGTGTGTGTGTGTGTGTGTGTGTACAAGTTACCTGTCATCATCCTCAGCCAGAGCAACTTTCTCAAAGTGGATATGCAGCTTGTGGCTCTCAGGGGCCTCAAGCACCCAGTGACATGTCAGGTTGTTGCTGTAGTTACCCGGAAACCCAGGAGAGATGATTCGGCCCAGAGTGGCATTTTTAAGCATCCCTCCACATGAGGCTGTTACACAAGAGAAGTCACCCACGCGCACGCACACACACACACACACACACACACACATGCAAAGAGGGTGAGTGGGAGATGAAAGTGGCTCAAGTGACAAGAAGTTACAAAGCAGTAAATTGCTAAAAATTGTTGCTGTGTCCAAAAAAAATAAATAAAACGAATAAATGGAAAAATCTCCATGGCAGGATTAATAAGAATCCAAGATGAGAAGAGTGTGCTTATTTTTTTAAGTGTGTGGGAGTGAGAAAAAGAACATGACTGTTGTCTCTGTTTGCTTGAGTATTTATCTACCTATTTGAAAGTGCATGTACCCTGTAAGCCCATGCCACATGGGCAAATTGGGTAATTTCCTCGGAAAGGTGTGGGAGTGTCATACAAAACTGTTGCGAAGAGTAACGGAAAATGCCACTGTAGACTTTTTGAACGTGCTTAAAATTTTTTTATAACATATGAATTGTTTTTTGGGTGACTTGATGCACTCAGGATCATATGCTTTTCTTACAGGACATCTTTATATACTCATGTGTATCATATGACAGAGTTATGTCCTGCCATATACGTACAGCAGTTGAACATCATTTGATGAACCACTTCATCCTACGAAGTCATGGGGATGACTCTTTTGTTGGGATGGGGTACAGCCTGAACAGCTCACCAAAGTGTTTCAGGACCAACACATACAAACAACTATTCACTGCCACATTGAGAGGCAAGTTTGGAACAGTCAATTAACCTAACCTGCAGATCTTTGGACTGTAGGGGAAAACCAACATACCTTTAGGGCAGTGCTTCTCAAATAGTGGGGCACTCTGATGCCAGGGGACGCGCGGTGTGAGTCTGGGGAACATGCTTTTCTGGAATGGTGTACGAGAATAAAGTGTAATTGCACCTCCACTCCAGTAGTTGGCAGTGGTGCTCTCATTGTCTCGCTATGGTGTAGTGGTTTTTCGCAAGAGCAAACGATATGAAGTGTAGGAAACAACCCCTCAAGAAACAACACGGAAAAAATTCTAAAAGGAATGAAGAGAAAGGTGGAGAGAGACGGAGATATTAAGACACAAATAAATTGAATGAATTTAAATAAGAATGTATTGTTTTTAATTTCAGGCACATTGGTGCACTTTAAATCATTTCTGTTACAGATTAAAAAAACATTAATGAAGTTTTTGCTTATTGTAATTTGAACTATATTTCCTTCTTTTTTGTTTTTAATGTTAATAAAGATACAATGCAATGCAGAGGTGTACAGATGCTCCTTGACTTACGTTTTTAATTGGTTCTGGATGGCCAAATGTAAGTTGAAAGTGAAAGTAAGTTGTTACAGTGATGTATGACGTATGACGTGAGACGTATGGCGCTCATACTGTACTATACATCCATAAATACCATACCGTATCTCATGAAACACCCCTAAATCAATTATTATAAACATAACATTGTAAAATAATATCAAATATATCAAATAATGTCAACATTAATTTCAATTAAGTTACTTATTTATACCGAGTCACTTTACATGAAGCTTAAAACAGCCAATCACGCTTACAATATGTGAAGCGCTTAATACCGAAAGTAGTGTACATGCGAAAGTAGTGTACTTGCTGTGGGTTATACGTACTTCCGGTCTTTCAAGTGCGCAAAGGTGCCGTTGAACTTGTTTAGAACACAGCCTGCACTGATGTGGAGCCAGCAGAGCAGAGAGCTCTTTGCTGGATTCGGATTTTCATTCATTTTAGAATTCTCTTTGCTTAAACTGAGTATGCATGGTAGATTGCACCGATCCGAGCAGATAGTTAATTCATCTCTGTGTCTGAGACTTGCACCCATGCCAGTAGGCTTATGCTTCTGACCAACCATATTTGCTTCGGGTTACAAAAGTCCACAAAACAGTGTAAACACAAAGATCACAGAGATGACGTCTTAACACAAGAGTAACATGCTACATCACTGATATATATATATATATATAAAACTGAACTCGGAATGAGGGGCACTCAGTCTGTCCTTTGTAAACAATGGATGCAGCCTCATTGCGTCATTTTGTCAGCTTACTACGTAGGTACGTCTAAACTCAAAATTTGACTTTTTTTTTTGGAAAAAAAACTCGTGAAATCGAAAAAAAGTCAAATGGATGAACGTAAGTTGGGGAATGTCTGTACTAATAATTTTATGGACAAATAATACTACAGTGGTAGATTTTCCTCAAATTTTTGTCTCTGGATACAAAACAAGTTCACGTTCCAAAAGAGCCATCTTAAAAATTAAAACGCGCCATTCAAACATTCAAACAATGCGCGAGTTGCTTTCCCATTGGTTGTCTCCCAACACTCCGTCCCGCTGGCCTCCCATTGGCTAAGAGGGAGCTGAATCTCCATAATACGGTACTGTACCCATAATGCTTTTCGTGTGCCTTCGACCCATTGTTCGACACAAGCGTGAAAGAGAGTTGTCCTGTTGGTTCGTGAGTTTCTTTGAGTGTGCTTATTGCAGAGTTTTTTTTTCATTAGTAATCATAAAACCCCAAGAAAGAGATTCCCATTGAGACTGAAAAGAAGAAGCGGGCTCCGTTATCAATAAAAGTAAAACAGGAGATGATAAAAAAATATGAAAGTGGGATTTGGTTGAGTGAAATCGCAAAGGAGTATGGCCGAAACCCCTCTACAATCGAGACGATACTGAAGCAGAAGCAGGCATTAAAAACGGAGATACAGTTATGGAGGTGATTATTTCGGAACGATATTGAAGCAGAAGAAGGCATTAAAAGTGGAGATACAGTGACGGAGGCAAAAAAGCAACCGCCATATTTAAGGACCTCGTGAAGGAGGGCGGGGGTGGGGGTGAGTGTTCTTCAAACCAGCAATCCCCGGACTTTAAAGCATCGCATGGGTGGTTCGAGAGATTTAAAAAAAGGTAAATAATTTTCTTTTACTTTTAACACATATTTCATACAAAATTGGTGTACTTTTATAATTTTGAAAGGGTTTGTGGGGTAGTATGGGGAGCCTTGGAACGAATCACGCGTTTTACATGTAAAATGCTGTTCAATTTACAAAAAAATGCAGTTTACGTAAAAGGCTATGGAACGGATTAATTTCATAAAGTGAGGTACCAGTGTATTTATAGGCGCTCACGGGGTGGGGGGTTCTTCCTAGAGGGGGCGCCACATAAAATAATTGAGACTCCACATCCAGACTCCACCCACCTCAAACTCAGGACTCATACCCAGGACCTTCATACTGTGAGGCAGATGTGCTAACCATCCATTCCACCTTCTTACCTTGCAACAATCAAATCACTGTTGTGTAAACATCTGACCTATTTTCACCCGACAGATGTAGAACACAAGGTGTGTGACTATTAACCCAGAGATCACAAGTTTGAATTCGGGTTAATGCCAAAGCCATCAATGACCCTTTGTTGGAGTTAATTGGCAGAGCTCTCATGGGAAGGAGGGATGGATGCCATGCGCTCACTTCCCTTCACTCACAGCAATACCCACCAATCATGGGAGTCTACGCTCGTTCGTACAAGGAGGAATAGTTTCCCTCTGATTATGTTAGACTAACCCCAAATACATATGCGTTGCGATTCGAAAAGGGGCGAGTGGCTAGCATCACATGCTCCTTGTCTGCTTTTGCCCCTCCCTGGGTGGTGGTGGTGGTTGTGTGATAAAGAAGGAAATAATTGAGGAGTGGGAATTATTTACAACTAAAATAGGGGGAAATGGAGGAAAATAGACCCCCCCACACACATATTTTCTCTGTGAACACAACTATACAGTTTTTAAATACACCTCACCGAAACCTATACCAATCTGTTCTATCGTAGCATCACTAAATTTGTATGATTAAAAAAAGCAGATTGTTTGTGAAGGGAGCGTTAACATGTACAGTATAAGTTCAGAGAAAATCCTCCTCGCGAATACAGTGACTGTTTTCAAATGTTTGTTTCATGTATGTTCATTAAATCTGTAATTAATCTTTATTACAGACGTTGACACCGAGAGGATGAATGAACAACTTAACAGATGGCCGGAAGAACGGAGATTTATGAGGGGTCATTAATACAGACAAAAGGTAATCAATCATGAGGTATGGCTTTCTAAAATTGTCAGTGTGAAGCAGCAATGATGCAACAATGTCTCGCAGCCCAATCAAAGTTTGTTGTTTACAAAATTTCAGTAAACATGAATAAATAAGATTTAATAATACTCCCAGGAGTCTAATCAGATTAGGTTTTGTTTGCATCCTAATTGGCCTTAACAATTTAAATGACATAACTGTATCAAGACTTCAAATTCCTCTCATGAACCTTGTTGCTAACAACTGCAATCAAATAAGAACTTGTAAGATCATGGTTGATTGTTTACAGATACATCCCCCGTTAGCCAAATATTTAGAAATGTAACAATCAAA
Organism: Plotosus lineatus; assembly: GCA_024760905.1. Lineage (NCBI taxonomy): Eukaryota > Metazoa > Chordata > Actinopteri > Siluriformes > Plotosidae > Plotosus > Plotosus lineatus. Next base: position 27,184,470 of record CM045743.1, read on the forward strand.
TGACTTCAATATTCCTCTCACTGTCAGAACAATAGTTTTCCCACTGGTTCTGCATAGATTAGCATTGAATGTTAGCATTTATTAATATGACCTGCAATCACTAAACATTCTGGCCATGTTAGCTAACAGTAAGGGAGTAGAAAAGCGAATGACATGAATGGCAACTCGTGACTGTCGCTTTTCATTGTCAAAATGTTCTGATGTTTCTCGTGACATTTGTGGCATTGTATTTTTGTTGCCTGGTTCATGAACTCATTGCAAAAAAATTCAAACATGTTTGAAATTTCCACAAATGTTGCAAAACAGGGCTCTGGCAAAGAGTAATGGCAAAGTTATTGTTTTGCTTACAAATTGTTCTTTTTTTTGCTATGAAAAAGGATACGTTGGAGACCTCCAATTGGAAGGTTTCAGAAAAGTTTAGACTTGTTGGCGTCTGCCATATTCCGTGTTATTTATTTATGCTAATAACATGCAAATAAAAGCAAATGGTTTGCAAAAATAATCAAACAAAAGGTGACTGTTTTAAAGAGGAGTTTTGCTTGTTTCCAATCGCAAATTACTCGTCAATCAGTCGCAAACTGTTACATTACTCTCACCACTTTCACATGATTATATATACAGTGATACCTCAGCTCACGAACATAATTGGTTCCCAGAAAGTGTGTGTAAGGCGAAAAGTTCGTCTTCCGAACATTTATTTCCCATAAGAAACCATTAAAATGAGAATAATCCGTTCCAAGGTCCCCATAAAACATAATTTTCTACTAAATAAGCCTTAAAACTACACAAAAATATACCTTATTTTATGTATAATAAATGTGCTATTGTATTGTAATTAAAGAAATAAACTGTACTGTATAATAAAGTTGTTTTATTTACCTTTGTGATGGTAGTTGATGGCTTGATGGAATGGAGTGGGAGGAGGAGGGAGGGAGGGACTTACTGTTTGGAAGGAGTGTTTGGAAACGCCTACTGTTTGGAAACACCCTTAGCCACACACGCACCCTTAATAGCTTCCTTGTTCTTAAGGATGGTAGCAATGGTAGACTTAGCGTACTGGTACTGGGACGCTGAGTCACACAAACGCACACCTCGTTCGTGTTTTTCAATGATCTCCGCCTGTGGTGGGGTCTTTTTCGGTCCCATAATAGCAAAAGTACACTCAATATGGTCCAAAATGTCTAGCAAACACAAACCACTTCCGCACTCAAAGAAAGGGGGCGATGAACTGTGACGCCGTGAGCGTGCGTCAGTTTCTCGTGGCCGCCACCGTGGCGCTGTTCGACCGCGTGGTTTGATTCGTCCGCCGAAAACTAGTTCGTCAGCAAAGACTATATGCTCGCAAATTTAATGTTCTTGAGGCGAAAAGTTCGTGAGCTTAAGCGTTCGTCAGCGGAGGTTTTACTGTATATATATATATATATATATATATATATATATATATATATATATATATATATATATATATATATATATATATGGATGTATCTTCTTCTTTTCCTTTCGGCTGCTCCCTTCAGGGTCGCCACAGCAAATCACCCGCCTCCATCTCACCCTGTCCTCTGCATCTTCTTTTCTGACTCCAACGACCTTCATGTCTTCCTTCACCACATCCATAAATCTCTTCTTTGGTCTTCCTCTAGGCCTTCTGCCTGGTAGTTCCAACCTCAGCATCCTACTGCCAATATACTCACTATATATACATATATATATATATATATATATATATATATATATATATATATATATATATATATATATATATATATATCAAATTTTTTTAATGTATTTACTAATTTAAAATCGTTGAACATAAATCAGTTTAGGAAGCGTTCACCTGCTAGTTAGCATTAGCTGTGAAGAATATTGACATTTTTTGAATGACCGAAATCCTATTCAATGACCTCTATACAGTCATTCACTGGATGCTAACAGCAGTCACATTTTAGTTTACACAGACATCCCATGGATAAAAACTTTGCAATAGAAAATGATCCTGTGGTGAAAGTAGTCGCTGTTGATTGCTCTGTTCTTCGAATTCGAAGATAGTGAAGAGTTATTTCTCCTCGCCTGCGCTGAGTATTTTCGTATAGCGAGAGACAGTTTGCGCTAGCTGATCCCTGCTCTCTAGGCCTAGGTGCCTTCCACGGTGACTCAGCTGGCAGAGACAGCTGTGGTGGTTCCTAGACTGACAGAAACACGCTGACGGCTTTGCAGCCTACTCTTTTTACGAAAGTCAGCAATGATTCATTTACATGCCTCTCTACCATAGACAGTGAGAGACATGGCCTGTCTCCGATAACCCAGTTAGCTGCACTGGGGGACAATGACAACCCTGTGGGGACTCGAACCCCCAACCGTAGGATCAGCGATCCTGTGCCCTATCCACTAGACCACCACTACCCAGTCGCTGTTACATGGAGCCGGTACATGGACAGTTGTTACACTGTACTTATTCCAAAGTCATCAGTTTTATTCCATGGACCACATTACACATCCATTCCTCATCATTTCCTATGTTTTTTTGTTTTTTTTTGCCGAACATGCGACACATATTTGGCACCTCCCTAGTGGTTGCATGTCACCCATTGCATGTCAGGCAGTCGTTCAGCTGCCAGTGAGAGTCACCGGACATCAGTTGATGCGAATTGAAAACTATAGGCTGACGAACGCTGTCTTTGCCCAGTGGAGACCATTCCACTAGATCGAAAGGACCTCGCCTGACACGGAACACATTTGCAGAATACGAAACGAATGCAAACGGAAACTAACAGAGAGAAAACTTTGCTCTCCGTCAGACGTCCGTTATTCAGCAAGGTCTGTCGGCTACTTTATGTTTGTCAGAAGTCCTGACACGAAGCCAGTTAGCCTCTTTCGTACATGTAAGTGAGTAAATATATCTACAAATGACCTCCGCAGACTTGGAGATTTTTATGACTTTTGTGTCCCGCTTACAAATAGATGTCTCTCTCATGCCTGATCATAATTTAAGCACAAGGGAAAAGTAAAGTCATAGCAACTCCTTACCTATACATTTGGGCTCTTTGCCGCTCCAATATGGCATGGTGGCGTTGCGGCAAGTCAGAGAGGCCATGCCATGAAGCTGGTATCCAGTAAAGCAGAAGAAATAGGCCTCCCCTCCTACATGGACGCTGCTTACAGTCACCTCACCATTAGCCAGGGCTTGTGGGAAAGCACAGCTCAAAACAAAGGCTGATGGGAAAAGCACAGTGAGAGAAAAAGTCATAAATATTGGTGTTCAGCTGCCTTTTAAATCTCTGTGGTCATTTAATGTCAGTGTTATGGAATATAACGATTACCTATCATAATTAAACTTGCTCGAGCCAAGCGCTAACAGGAAAAAGGTCAGCGAGAATTATGATCCTGCTACACACTGATGCAGCGTAAATGTGTGCACTGGGGCTATTTGGGGAGAACGGAGTCTAAATGGATCAGTCTACGGTTACCCCTCCTGTGTTCCCACTGACTCTCCGTGTCCTGTGTTCAACATGGTGATCATGCAATGAAGAGTAAACCGTGTTTAAAAAAAGAGATCAAGAGAAAGCTTCTGGGTGTTCGGTGCTGTTTTACTGCATAGGCAGAACTGAAGAGTGGGATCAAGCGTATCGGATAGATCGAAACAGCCATATCAGGGCTCGTAGCCAGTCTGACAGGTGCGTGTAAATACTGTGTGTTAAGACGAATGGCGCGGACCATTTCTAATGTCATCGAACATGTGGCGAAATGAGATTTCTTGGGACATCTAGCAGGAGGCAATGACCATGAGGTTGATGGAGAGAAATGACCTTGGATGTAATAGCAAGTGTAAAAACATGGCTGGTCTATTTCATCTCGCCTCGTGTTGCAGGATTGACAGAGCAAGACTTGGTTATAAAGGCAGGAGAGACAATTAAGTCCCTCTTCCCATGTTTTCTACAGGTCATTTCAATGAAAATAAATATTATGAATATTCTACATCACATTCATTCAATGTAGACATAACCGTAATAGACAGCGTTACTGTTGTGTGCCTACCATTAAATTGTACAAATTATTATTGTATAAGCTCATACATTATTAACATTTCTATCAGTATGATCTAAAAGGGACTGCATATGCTGCTACAATACCCACTCAGTTACTCATTTGCCAAACCGCTTAATCGTCTCCGCGTCGTCGGGATGCTGGAGCCTTACCGCAACCAAAAATGGGTGAAGGTTGGAGATAGATAAGATAAGATACAGCTTTATTAATCTCACAATGGAGAAATTCACTGTTACAGGCTCTTGAGGTACTATCAGTAGGGGGTGCAAAAATAGATACATATACAAACATACACACATACATATATATTATATAAGTAAATAAATAAATAGATACATAAATAGTATAAATTAATAAACAATAAAAGAAAAGAAGGGAACGACTTTATAGACTGGCCTATATTAAAGTGTAATGTATCTGAGTGCAGAGTAGATGGGTTGATATGATTCACAGTCACAGTGGGGTAGATGTGGTTGATTAAAGTACACGGGGGTTTTTATTGCACATAACCGGTATTTTCACAGACAGTTACAAAGTGGCGTTGTACAGTCTGACAGCGGTGGGAATGAACGACCTGCGGTAGCGCTCCTTCCTGCACTGAGGATGTCTCAGTCGTCCACTGAAGGAGCTGCTCAGCTTCTCTACAGTCTGGTGCAGTGGGTGAGAGCTGTTGTTCATGATGTTGTTCATGTTGGATACACCCTGAACAGCTCGCTAGACCATTGCATGACACATTATGACCATTCACACTCACAGTCAGTGCTGGGACAATATGGAACTACCACTGAGCCCTAGTGCATGTCTTTGAACTGTGAGAGGAAACCAGAGTACCGAAAGGAAACTCACGCAAGCGCAGGGACCACATACAACGCCACACTAAAACACCCATCTCACAGAGCTTGAACACAGGACCTTTTTGTGAGATGGACATGCTAAGCACTACGCCACCATGCCGCCCTTTCTCCTGGAAGATTTCCTTCTAAACACAGGTGAACCGGACACTCTGAGTTCCCGCAAAGTATATTTTACATTCACAGCATTCGACAGACGCTCTTATCCAGAGCGACTGACAATTATCTTTTTTTTTTTTAATACAACTGAGCAATTGAGGGTTAAGGGCCTTTCTGAAGGGCCCAACAGTGGTGATAGTGGGGATTGAACCGCTGACCTTCGGATTAGCAACCCATTGCCTTATCCACTAAGCCAGTAAGTAAGCCATCCAGGGTGGTTCCTATTTGACAGGAAAAAAGTATGAATAATTAACACGACTAATTATTAATAAGCTTGAAATGGAAGACGTGATTAGCCCCAGTATTCCTGTCTTTTTTTGGGCTGTGTGAAAACTCTGTGCGGTGAGGCTCCCTGTACTACACTATGAGCTGGATGATAATTTCATTCCCATTCTCAGGCAGTCCCCATTGAATCCTACCGCGAATACTCGCAACAGGAGCAGGATGCACAGATGAGCGAGCTGTGTGGAATTAGGTGGCTGATACATAAAACATCTCAACCTCCATTGGAAAAGGCATAATCAGTGCTTCTTAAACTCTCCGCTCTCTCTCTCTTGCTCTCTCTCTCTCTCTCACGCACACACAGGCACACACAGACACGCACACAAACACACACGCACTCTTCATTGCTACGCAGCAAATCAACATTAAAGACGAAGGGTTTCATAACGCACCGCACACTCGACGCCACGCATTAAGAGAAAGTACACTTCAGGAGCGGATTTAAGCTTCTGACTCATCTTCCTGCCAAGTAGAGTTTTGGAATCAGGAGGAGCTCTCATGAGGCAATCAAACTTAATAAGGACAACAGACAGCAACAAGCCAAAAGTGTGTATATTACATGGCTGGAAATATTATTCCAGTTGAGAGCTGCTTTTTATGGGCTGTGTTTGTGTCTCTGCTAATAGCCAAATGGATGCTGGTCCCGGCCATCTGAAGTGGAGTAGAGCACTTACTGTAGTTACAGCAGGTAGTTTGGGCAATTTTCAGTGCCAGTGATCAGATTGTTTATGTCCACGCTTTGGATTTTACACAGACCCCCCCCAAACATAAAAATGCGTAGATCCATGGCCTATCCTGTCCTCTTCCTCATAACGACAAAACCATTAGAGTGACGACACTAAGTGCAGCCGGCTGCCCAGAGCCATTCACAAAAGTTCACGTTTGCCGCTCAGCCCCCTCTTAGGCAGGTTATTATCATTTTATCTTTATTAAGACCATCAGCCCTATCTGAGCAAAGGCGCATGCACGGCGAGACAGGCGCTGGAGGCAAGCCTTAATGTTCACCCAATCTCTAGTGAATTAAATAACAGGCGCTTGCTGTCTCCATTTCCTCAGTAAGTCACGGTGCTTTGCAGCCCATAAAGCCTGATTGTCTCGCAATTACTAATAATGACTCCACAGCAAGCGCGGTTGGGCAGATTAGTTGCCGGTGGGGTTGCAAGCAACAGATGCCAGCGTGTTATAATATGCCCGTCGTAGAATAGGGAATATTCTCAGCGCTGATCCGAGACTGATAGAAAGCCTCCTAAGGCATGTTTTTTTGAAGTTTGAAGCTTATAGCAATCTCATTCGTCTTTTTAGCTGCCTTCTTCCTAGCATGGCATCTGATATTAATGCACCAAACAGTAGCTCACCAAAAATGTCTGCAGGCACTTCAAATCGCATCATTCATCAGCAGAGTTACCAAACTCTGTCAGCAATTGTTTTGAGATTATTCCTGTTTAAAATCCTGTGACCCTGATTTTGACCTTTCAAGATGACTCAAGGTCAAAGGTGATTGCTTTACTTAAAGTCCATATATGATTTCCTGTTAGTGTTTTATAATAACTTGCATGGCTATAGGTACAAATTTCGAAGTTATAAGTTAACCCTGATTCTGATCTTGAAAGATCACTCAAGCCCAAACTGGATTATGAAGGCAGGTGTACAGTTTCCTGTTTGTCTCTTATTGAACCCATGAGCCTACTGTATTTCACTTTGTTTCTTAGATATGAGCAAGTTCAGTTTTATCATTTAGCATGGGAAACAGCTGTCTCCAAGACAATTGTGAGGTTGCTCTAATCTTAAACTTTGACACTCACATTCCAAAATCAGATCATCGCTGGTAATCGGTTCCCAACAAGTTTGTTGAAAATCCTTGCATGGGTGTGGTCAGGATTTTGTTCACAGACAAAATAATCTCTGTGAAAACTCAGTGACTTAGATACAGTATATTATAATGCTAAACGAATACATTAACATATGTTTAGCTAGTCGATTAGCTGTATTATCAGAATTATTGCAGAGTACAATACTCATGATCCTATAAAAGATGATATATTTGGTAATTTCTTCAGTCTTAATTGCTGTAATTCAGCTAAATGGCCATGTTCTAGGTAAGTTCTGAGATCGTTTTAATAGTTAATGATCAATTTATTTGAATTTATATAAAAAATAGAGATAATTTTAAGCCAGTTATTCTCTGTGGCGCCCCCTCTAGGAAGAAAAAACATTTCACGCCCCACTCCCGCCCTGTGAGCAACTATAAATAGTATTATTTGTTGACAAAATTATTAGTACACCTCTGCATAACATTCTTTTTTATTTTTAATGTTAATATAGATCCAAAGAAATACAGTTCAACTAACATTAAAGAAAAAGTTCATTAACATTGTTTTCTAATCTGTAACAGTAAAGATTTAAAGTGCACCGATGTGCGTGAAATTAAAAAAATACAACCTTATTTAAACTCCTTCGACTTATTTGTGTCTTAATATCTCCATCTCTTGCTACCTTTCTCTTTGTTCCTGTGAGAAATTTTTCCGTGTTGTTTCTTGAGGGGTTGTTTACTGCACTTCATATCGTTTGCTTGTGAGAAAAGCCACAATAATGTAGCGCGACAATGAGAGCGCCACTGCCAACTACTGGAGTGGAGGTGCAATTACACTCAATTCTCGTACTCTATTCCAGAAAAGCACGTTTTCCCAAGGTCATATGCGCCCCCTGGCATCATAGCGCACCCCCCGCTGTTTGAGAAGCACTGCTTTAAGCATTTGCGTACTCACTCATCACTCACTCTTGTGCCAAACCACTTAATCCTATTACAGTTGCTGGAAGGTCGAAACTTATCTCAGTTGACAGTGGGACTCAGACCCAGGACCTTCTGGCTGTGAGGCATAGAGGCTAGCAACTACATTACCGTGCCTCCCTGCATAAGATCAGCTTATCACTCTGTTATTCACAAAACTGCCAATGTGTAGAACAGAATGAAATCGACAATACAATTTTTGAGGCAGATCTTTGGTGAAAAAGCTTTACAAGTTTCTTGATTGTAGTAAATCCCACCATGAAGTACTTATTGCTGAGAACAGGATGTTGTTCTCTGGCAGATATTTCTGGAAAATGTTTTGGTTGCAAAAATAAAGAGACAAATGACAAAGAGCTAAATATGTTTTGACAGCTGTTTGTCTACAGTCAGGGTTAGAAAGTAAAAACACCATCTGGATCAATAGAAAAATGAGGTTTGTCATGAGAATGGAAGCTAAATATAGAGGAGAACATGCATGAAGTAAACATGCCATATTGTTACAATGGAGCTGGGATTATCTGGTCAAGACACCTATAAATCTCTCACAATAAGCTGGAATGAGTTGAGCAGACGCAGGGGACAGGCTGCTTGAGAGGACAGGCTCAGCTCCACACTCCAGTGTTTATTGAGCCCTTGACCATTTGAATTGAGTGTTAAACCTCCGGCACATAAACATCAATACATCTCTCTGATTTAATACCTTTTCTCAGGGACAGCTCTATTGATCTTTGCCTAAGTGCACTGTTTTACTGGATGGGCTCACAGATGCTTTTAAATCAGCAGACTGAATGTCGGATAAACCAGTCCAAGGACTCGTGTTAAGCACTGCAGATTTCTGAGCACGGCAGAGTGTGTAATCCCTGCACACGCAATCAAACCACACATCAGAACGCAACTCCGGGTGGATGTCTCCGAAAGAGGGAAGGGGTGGGGATGGGATAGTCAGGGAAAATTCGGATGAAGTGCTAAGAGATGATGGTAATGCCGGCACCCTTGAGTGGTGTGACGACGTGTTTGCTGGAGTTGATCACATTTTGCATGCTGCTAAGGTGCCACACTACACTGAACAGCCATAAACTTTATGGGATGTGTTTTTATTATTGTTTCACACAGAATTAATTTCCAAGTTGAAAATTGTCGCTGGCAATAAAACTGGAGGATCTGAAAATCTCAGGGAAACATCACAGTTCAATTAGCATGCAGCTTCCCTGTATTAATGTATGCTTGGGGGCGTGATGTTATAGGAGATTAATCAAAAACAGGATGGCACTTTAAAGAACAATTACAAAGGTAATCACCTTAACATCATAATTACCTGTTGTGCTTTACTCTTCTTTACACTCCAGTAATATGCCAGTGTTATAATGGTTTCTTCCTTAGAAAACGACATGGGATACTCTCACTCTATTATAGGTACATTTTATGTTGTTGAACATCTGCGAAATGTGGAGACAGAGAGCATTTATGGTTATGCCAGGGATGCAATTTGTACTTTTAGCGGAGCTCCACGGAACTCCATACTTATGCAAATGTTGCAAAGCCATGAGCTTGATTTTGTTGTTGAGTTTGTTGGCGCTGAATGCACTTGTACTTCGCAGAAAAATTTTCTTGTTTAGTCAGTAGTTTCTCTTCTTGAGGAGAAATAAGTTTGTCAAGTACCACCAAAAGACAGTGGGGGATGGTGGTGTAGTGGTTAGGGTGCTGCGCTCATGATCGGGAGGTTGTGTGATCAAATCCCAGGTAGACCTCCACTGTACTAAAACCCCTGGGCAAGGTCTCAACCACAAGTGTGCCTGTGTTCACCCAGCAGTATAAATGGGTACCAGTAAAAATATACTGGGAAGGTAACCTGCGATGGACTAGCGTCCCATCCAGGAGCAATTGAACTCCTAGTCGCTTCACGCTACGGAAACCGGGGATAAGCACCGGCCTGATAAGCCACTATGACTCGGGTGCAAAAAGCCCAAAGGACTACCAAAAAGACACCGAGTTATATCACGGATGTTTCTTCACTAAAAATAATTTGCAATGAACTCTATGACCTTCCAGTTTGTACTAATTAGAAATTAAGAGAAGGTGAGACAACTGTGGCCATACTGGACATTTGAATAGGAATCCTGAAACAAGAAACCATACCATATAAAGGATGTTTACTCCTATTGGAGCCCATTCCAGTCAATACAGCAGTGGGCGAAGGTGGGCTACACCCTAAACAGTTCACCAGACCATCACATTGGCAACACTCACAGCCATCCACACTCACACCTAGGGGCAATTTGGAACAGTCAGACAGCCTAATGCGAATCTCTCTGGACTGTTGGAGGAAACTGGAGTTCCTAGAGCAAACCTACATAAGCACAGGGAGAACTGGGAAAACTCAACACAGAAAAGCCGGGACTGAAAACCAGGACCTTCTTCATGCTGGGAGGTGAATGTGCTAACCATTAACCCACCGTGCCATCCTACATTATGTAGTGTATGTGTGGGAATAGAGTTTTTACTCATCCGTAAAAAGGAATGGCAATTTGGAAATTACTGTACAGGGCACTGTATATGTGTGGGTGTGCATAGACCGATAGACCGATAGACAGACAGACAGACAGACAGACAGACAGACAGACAGACAGCTAAGTAGATAGAAAGAGATGAGCATTTTTGAGTGACTTTAACAGACATGATTTGGCAATCAGCCTCCTGAAGCTTTCCAGATGCAGGATTATATATAAAAGCGTTCTCACATCACAATTGTTTAAAAAAAAATACAACACCCGTTATTAAAAACAAAACCTCCCAATGAGCTCTCAGTTGCATCTAGCAGGCAGGTGATGCACTTCAACATTTGGTGGAAAGCAATCAGTGTCAAAGTCTAATGGTTTTCTTAGTGCAGGCGAAGCGGGACCATCTCAGTGATTAGGCTATTTTCCAAACTTTTTCAACGAACATGTCGCAGCTGTATCAATGGCTGATACATATTTGTTGCTGTCAGCGTGTCATTGATGTGCTGTGTACAGCTCATTTCCCTGTAATTGCTCACTGTCAGATGCATCTCCATCTCACATGCCTTGTTTGTCACATGCCGCAATCTCAAACTGCTTGAATCTATCTGGGAACAAATCAGAACTATTTTTCATGCCAGATTCATTTAAAGTAGCCTTGATGACAGCGTGGCACACACTCAATGCCCATCTGTTTGCAGCTCCAGTAAAGGAAACTCGGGCCCTTCCTGTCAGCTGCAATTAAGCTTCTTCAGAAATATATAAATAAATAAATGAATTAAATTGTGTATATCAGCGGGTGGCCCAGTGTTGTTGTGGTTAGCGCACCTGCCTCACAGGACAAAGGTCCGGTTTGTGTTTTGGGCACAGTGTGCAGTTGTTCCTGTTCTTGTGTAGGATTGTGTAGGATAGGATCCTCTGGGTACTGTAATCTGGTTTCCTCCCAAGGTCCAAAAACATACACATTAGGTTTTCTGATTGTATAAAATAGTCCCTAGGTGTGAATTTGAGTGTGGATGGGTACGTGTGTTGTAGCCTGGCAACCGGTTCAGGGTGCACCTTGCCTTTGCCCAATGTTGGCTGAAATAGGCTTCAGCAACACAGACAGGATTAAACGGTTTGATGATTGGAAAAACAGACGAGTGTCGACCTTAGAATTTATACTTTATAAAATATAACATTAATCAACGTACACTCATCATCCTTTGGCCTCGGCCCACGGACTGCCATGCATGTCGGTTGGCCAGTATGGATGTCAGCTCGTGCCGAGGGATTCTAGAATCTCTGGACATTGTTGTGGGAAATATCAGCTTTCTCAACCTTACTGCTTACAACGTCAAGGTAAGTGTAGTGAAACCGTCTCGAACTTAGCAAAATAGCAGTGGCCAACCAAGAGCAGCCTTCTTTGCATGACTCATGAGGAGATTTCGAAGGGTGGCATGTGATGACCAGTGTATTTGCTGGACCCGAGGAAGAGGGTTTGTGTATGCTCTGCCCAGTTGCTGCTGTTGCTGGACTGTCAGGGTCCAGGTTTCAGCTCCATCGAATGAGGCGTATTTTCAGGCTGGTGTTCAGGCCCAAGCGCCACACAGAGAGAGAGTGAAACCAAGAGGGTAAGAGAAGCATTTGTCGAAAATGATGAATACACAATACACCCAAATGTCCAGTCGTGCTGCAGTAATCACATTCACTGTGATGTGTTTGTTCATTTTTATTTTTCTTGCAGCGGGAAGAAACCCACTTTTAGATTTCCCACTGTCATATTTGGGTTTAATGAATAATTTCATTTTTGGCTCAGGATATGCTTACAGCCCTGGATGGCTGCCATTTTATTCCCTCGGCCCCGGGACAGACCCAGGACTCTCTGGAAAGATTATATCTCACAGCTAGCTTAGGAATGTCTGGGAATCCCCCCCAAGAGGATCTCTGGAGGTAGAGAAATCTGGGCCAACCTTCTTGGCTTGTTGTCACTACAGCTCCCAATGGGAAGAAGAGTGGAAGGAAAATGAATGATGAATGAATTCTTTGTATATTTCACACCTGGGTACAGTGCGCACCACAGGAATCCTTCAGCTGAGTTATATTTATAAATTTCTTTTACCACAACTTGACTACTTTATCCAATCTATCCAGCAGCTCAGAGTTATTTTCTTGTTATTTGGATATACAGTACAGTACATCACAGGATAGCGGGATCAGTCGATTGCAAAACCACAGCTATGTGACACACACACACACACACACACACACACACACACACACACACACATACACAACCCACCCAACTCAATTTAACACATTCAATAAATTTAATCTAAATACTATTACAGAATTAAGTATAGTTATACAGTTAATTACATTAATATAGTTTATTTTTGTTCATTTTTTTGTGTATTAAAGTAATGTTTATAAAATGTAGAAACACACCAACACATCGGGTATTATAAAATTGAAGCATTTAGTCAATTTATTCCCACTGAAAGAAGTCATGAATTAAAAGTACAGTACAGTATTACCAAATAAATATATTTCATAGTATCTACAAAACATGATAAGAAATCTTACACAGTGAAACTTCACACCCAACAGAACTGAAAGGTTTCCTCCCATGCTTGCTTCTTTTTGTTTGTTTGTTTTTCTTTTTTTATTATTTTTTTATTTTATTTTCTCCCAGAGTACAGGCTGGGAAATAGGCTTTTATATCCCAAAGGATGTGTGTAATTTTGAGAAGGTGATTTAAAGTCCACTAATTGGCTCCAATTACATCCCACTGTTTTCCTTTGGAGCAGTGAAGCAAACTTCCAAGGAGGAAGATAATTAGGGACTCTGTAAGGAACAGAATGGATCAGGAACGACGAAATGGGTTGACTTGAACGCACCACAGCTTGGGAATTGGATTTAAAGAATGTTATAGAGATCCAACCACAACATGAGTGATATGTAGTGATGGCTGCCGTGCCATGTTTGACTATAGTGATGGGTACCATTATTTATGTGAGACTGCAATTTAATGCTTATTATCTCTTTTCTTCTGACACTGGATGATTTAAGCAGATGTAGATGTGACTACTGACCAAAAATGGAAATATTGTTACTTATAAAATATTCATGGTGCAGTGGTGGCCTGGAGGTAGGGTGCTGGCTTGCTGATGCAAATGTTGGGATTCAAGCCCCACTATCAATGTGTTGTTACTGATGTTCCCCCCCAGTGCAGCTAACTGGGTTATCCAAGGTCACCCATATCTCTCACTCTCTATGGTGGAGGCATGTAGAACAACCATTGGTATCATTCATAAAGAATAGGCCATTGAGTTGCCATATACTTGTTTCTGTAGTAACAATTAAAAGTAACAATTTACTGGTTACTGGTGTTTTGACATGCTTCTGGTATCAGTGGCCCTTGCATAGATCTGCTCTCTTTTAGCGAGGGCAGAATCCCACCTGGACAGCTCCCCGGCCATCACAGGGGAGAAACATGCTGACTGCTATGCAGCTACTCTTGATGAAAGTCAGCAATGGTTCTTTTACATGCCTCTCACCATAGACAGTGAGAGACATGGCCGGCCTTTGATAACCCGGTCAGCTGCACTGGGGGGGGGGGGGGGGGGGGGGTCACTGACAACCTTGTGGAGATTGGGGTTCAAACCCCCCAACTTTAGGATCAGTGATCTAGCACCTTTTACCATCAGGCCACCACCGCCCCAAAAGTAACATTTTAGGATGTGCCGAAATAAAAATCAAATGTCCACTAGGGGGAAACATTTCATTACAACAATAACTGTTTATTATTATTTTTTAATTTATATTATTTTTTCCCTGATATGCAGTATTGTCTCTGCATTTAACCCATCCAAAGTGAACACACACACACACACACACACACACACACACACACACACACACACACACACACACACACACACACACACACACACACACACACACACACACACACACACACACACACAATTGGAGCAGTGGGCTGCCACACAGTGCTTGCTCAAAAGCACTTCAGCCATGAATGTGTAGGGATGGAATTTGCAGCTCGACTGTGCCCTCCCTGCCACCACCCATTTTTCCTGCTGGTTTGGGAATCAAACCAGCAACCTATAGCTGTGTTGATGTATATAATTCTAACAATCTATTTAAGCCTACTGGAAGTTCTCTTTTTTTGTAAATATCTAAAATCCTTTTGGAAGGCAGTTCAAAAATAGCTGTTTTCTGCTTATCTGTGGATATAAAAAGTGTTTTAGGAAACGTAACAGCAAATAAATTACTTTATGCATCAATATGACAATTTACAGTTCGGTATCTTCAATCTTAGTCTATATTGTTTTTTTTCTTTTTATGCTAATTTTGAAAAGCTTTTAGTAAAAAAATGAAAGTGTTTATTGCATTAGCTTATATTTATTGTCAGTGTTTTTTTTTTTTTTTTTTTAAATTATTATTCTTTCATCCTTTTCTGTTGAATTCTGCTGGTGGTTTTGTGATGACATCACTGCAGGTGAAAGTGCTTTTAATCCTATAATCTTACTGTGGGTTTAAACGCAGGGATCACTTGAATTGTTTTCATTGAATTTAATATTGCACACCATATGAAACTTCTTCTCGGTGAAATGAAATCAGTCATGACATGCTCTGGATGCACAGGCTGCAGAGAATAAAATTGCCTCACACAACAGGGATTTCTTCAGTTATTAATCACCTGCAAGGATTTTTGCAAGCTAATCACTAGCAATTAGATTGTATTAAATTGTTTGATTATGTGTGTGGGTGTGTTGTTGTTAAAAAGTGTGTATTAATATTAAGAGGAAATGATGGCTGGTAAGGAACAAGTTGTACAGACGGTAATGTCCCTTATCTGTCACAATCTTAATGAGCCACTTCCATGCTCTTTCGACTGATTTCTATGATTATATGACCATGTGATCAGGTTCAATCTGGTGTACTGAACACCTAATAACATACTGTGCAAGAAATCCAAGCAACACACTCAAAGAACTGGGCAGTTAGGGTTCTTAAGCTCTGCACTGCAGTAATCATTTGGCTGTCACTCCTCGAAGAACCGCTGATGTACAGATATTAATTACACAGTGCTGAGAGCCATCTCCCTCCAGACCGGGCCATGGATGAGACAGTACAGCCAAATCTGATGGTACAGATTAAATTAATATCGCAGTCGAGTTCCTATTTGATGTCAGACTTTTGAAGTTGTTAATTTAGGTAAATGGTGAATTCTAGAAATTTCCACAACCAAAATCTCTCTAACCTGAATTCCCACAACTCGAGACTTCTGCAACTCATATTCCAGAACTTGGCTCTCTGTAATTGAAAGTTCTGCAGCTCTGCTTGCTGCTCAAATTGGGGTCGCAGGCTCCCGAGTAGCACATCAACGAGGTGTGTGACTATTAACCCAGATATCACAAGTTCGAATCCGGGTTCATGCCACAGCCGTCCGTAGCCAGGAGTCCATGGGAGCTGATTGGCCGAGCTCTCACGGCAGGCAGGGGATGGGATACACTCACTTCTCTGTAACTTATAGCAATCGCCAGCCAATCATGAGCATCTGTGAGCATATTGATATGAGGGGATGGATAGCGCTTTCCCTCCAAACGTGTTAGACCGCTCCAAATATGCACACACCGCACTTCAAAAAAAGGCTGTCATTGTATGTCACGGAGGAGGCGTGTGCATGCTCTCGCCCCACCCTGGTCAGTGGAGGTCGTGTGACAGTGAACACAATATCTGATGGGTGGGAATTGGATACGCCTAAATTAGGGTCACAGATTGAACACAACTCTGTAACTCAGATTTCCACAACTCAAAATTCTGCACCTCAAATGTTTCCAATTCACACTTTTACAAGTCGAATTCAACTGTTTGATGTTACACTATTCATCATGGGCATTGGTGGCCTGGTGGTAAAGGGCGCTGGATCATTGACCCAAAGAATGGGGGTTCAAGCCCCACTCTCAATGGGTTGTCACTGTCCCCCAGTACAGCTAACTGGGTTATCAAAGGCGGGCCATGTCTCTCACTGTCGATAGTGTGAGGTTCATGTAAAAGAACCATTGCTGACTTTCGACAAGAGTAGCTGTATAGCCGTCAGCATGTTTCCGTCCTGCGATGGCCTGGCAAGCTGTCCAGGGTGTACTCTGCCCATGCCTGGAGTTGGCTGGGATGCACGCCAGCCTCTCTGCGACCCTAATTAGGATTAAGCGGTTACAGAAAATGAATGAATGAACAATTCATCATGATATCTCGATTATATTTTCAGATATACAAATATTATGTAAATACGCAGATGAGTCATAATCTTCCTGAAATAAGTATCAGTCTCAGTTCCGGATCAAAGTTAAATCTCAACCTTAATTCTCCAGAACAATAACCAATCAATGAGCTTCTTAAAGTGGACGGTGAGAAAAATGGTGACCGTCTCACCTCCTGCAGCACTCTTTTGAGAAGCACACCTCGAACCCATAATGCATCTCACTTATGCAGACTCATGGATTCAGCCATTTTAATAGCATCAGTCATTACTGGCATCAGTGAGGTGGCAACTCTGCGCCACGTTCTTAAAAAAAGAACCACTATCCTCCCAGCATGCACCTGGGTAACACAGGCCTCCTTTAATTGTGGTCTCCTTGGTAATGTCACTCGCTTTTACAGGGAAACTGTGTGGTTGTAAAAACATGCTTTAATCAGTAGTAAAGTTTAATATTAATCAGTGAGAGAGGGGAAGGTCAAAAGGGCGGAGATAAGGTTTCTATAAACACAGCGTGGGTAAATCTGATCAGGGATTGGATATCAGTTCCGGGTGAGAACGGAGTGGAATGGAATGAAGGTGACCTGGTTATAGTCTGAAGGAAATTTTTAGGAAAGGGACAATCCAGAGGAAAACGTGTCGCATACTATATACATGCATAACCTTCGTACAGCACTTACAGTAAAGGGGAAAAAACCTGAAGCGCTTATTTTTTAACATTTCAGGTTACACGCCACATGCAAAACTCCAACATAAAAGCATCTGTGTTTTATAAAGAGCTGCTTCTCTGATCATCGAAAGATTATTATTATTATTACTATTATTAGAAAAAAGGAAGATGAAGATGAAGACATAATGAACTCTACATAATAGTAATCAGTGGACTTCAGTATTCAGAATGCAGAATTTTTTTCAACAAGACAATATAATTAAAGAAGTAATGAATTGCATGAACGGGTAGTGCGTGTGCGTGCGTGTGCGTGTGCGTGTGTGTGTGTGTGTGTGTGTGTGTGTGTGTGTGTGTGTGTGTGCTGACTGCACATTGTTATCACAGACTAAAAGCACTAAAGAAAAGGAAGAGAGAACAATAAAGACGAGCCCACAAGACAGCGGATAGGAGGAATGAGAGAGAGAGAGAGAGAGAGAGAGAGAGCAGCGTCTTATTCAACAGGCACATTAGAGGCGTGTAAGAACGCCGGCCTGTCATACTTCATTAGTTTCTTGAAACAATAGAATTTAGTCATGCGCCGGGTTATTACTTTCTCTCGCATTGCACTTCTCTCTCTCTCTCTTTCTCTCTCTCTCTCTCTCTCTCTTTTTTCCTCGGTGGTGTTATAAGGAATACAAGCTCAGATCTGACTGCTGTGGAAATGTCTATTAACATGATTCTTCTCCCATGTAATTATGCCTCTGAAATGACAGGCGCCTCTCACGAACATGAGCCGCACGTGTTTACACGCGTCGAGAGCCGGCAGTGTGAATCGGTAAAACTAATAGAACACGAGGAACATTTTGTCCTTTCCTGAATACCAGTGCGGCCCATGGGTCTGTCATGTCATCCCTTGTATGTTAATAAAAATGAGACCTTGTACTCTGTACATCTGTATTCGGCCATGAACACTCTGCATATCTTTACAATTAACACCTGATGCTCGTGGTAACAAATCCATCAGTCCCACAGCACTGAACACATTATAGATGGAAAAACTAGCTGAGACGTGATTCAAAGCAACAGTGCACCACAGTTTGAAATTCTGGCTCAAGTATTTACAGCAATGTTTTCCTTTTGTATTGACATTCATATTACTATGAATTCTGACCCCTGCTACACAATGGTAGATGTGAAAAGATGCTTAAGTGTGTGTGCTCCCTCTCTCTCAGTCTCTCTCTCTCTCTCTCTCTTTCTCGCGAAGCAAACTCTTTTACCTTCTATTTGAATTCTGCAATCATTCTAGCATTGACTCTGTCCTTTTTGTTCTGACACAACCAATAATAGATGTACAGATTAAGTACACAGGCCTGTATCACTGTAATGGTGCAATCTGATAGCTTGAATATCTTTTAGTTATTATTGAATGAGATTAAGTACGATGAAGAATTATTCATTTGAGATACTGTTATCTGCCAAGCTGAGAGATCGAGAACACCCTCTGAGACTGAATAGTTCTCCATATCCTACAAAAGCTGAATTTTCTAATTGCAAAAAAAAAAAAAAAAAAAAAAAAGTTGTTTCTGATTGGTGAAAAGCCATTAAATGATATTTTAGTATTGCATCATTGCCATGGGATAACTAAATTAATGCATCATTTCCATTACATAAGTTGAGTCATTATTGCACGAGTAGCTTGTAGTATTACGACGTTTGAATTACTAATAAACATTTAATGAATTCTGCTTTCCTTTTATCAAACCCTCAACCAAAACAAACTTCTCTAAATCATACTTCGCCTCATCCAATAACGGCTTATTATCCACCCTGCAAACACCAAAATTAATTACAATTGTATTTAATAATCCGTAACTTATTTTAATTTGCTTTTCTTGTGTTCCTGTCTAGTATATATTAAAACAGTTACTCACCTCAGGCTCTGGTTCTTTCAGCGAATACAGTAATTATGTATAAAACAGTTGAGGTTGAGATGTAGAGATTTCATGTTTATCCCAAATTAAGCCATAAAAAATGCCTGAATACGAACCCTGGATTTGACCCCATCCCTAAGCACGAACCCATCCTCTAACCTCAACCTGAGTTGATTAAATTAATTTTTAATTACGCTTAATTGAAGTACATTGATTAAAATTACTTGAGTGGACTTCAAAGTGGACACGTTTTAATTAGAGTACAAATAAATATATAGTATGAAATAAGAGTAGAATTTTAAGCCCGTCCTGATTTTAATCCTTTGTTAGGGTTCTGTCATTTTCTTTTGATTCTTCATTTCGGCCGTTTTCATGATTTTCATTCGTCTGCACATCTGACCTTGAACATGCATAGTCTTTATGTCCCTGTACGCTGTCATACTGTGGATGAAACTGACCGTGATGATTGGATTAGACTACATAACGCGCCTCTGCCTCTGGCTCTTAATTGTTACAGCTCAGACGATGGTCATGGCTTTTTTCTCAGAACTCTCAATTCTGGCCCCACCATCTGCTATAAAGAAATAATTTTGCTTAATTTATGTAGTTTTAGCAAATTCTATCAATCAGTAAAGAAAGGGGAGAAAGGAAAGAGCAGCTCCAGATTCAAGGTGGATGCAATAACAAGTGTGAAACACACGTGTGAAAATTAGTACAGTCGGCCCTCTACTTTCGAAAGCCTCTGAATACGAAAAATCCATGTTACGAAAAACATTTTCTTAAATTTTCATCCTCTGTACATGAAACAACCTCTTCTTACAAAAAGTGCCAAACGCGCCATTCAAAAATTCAAACAATGCGCGATGCAAACAATGCAGCAATCTCTCATTGGCTGTCTCCCAATATCCTGCCCCGCTGGCCTCCCATTGGCTAGGAGAGATGACGCAGCTCCCTCCCATTGGCTGTTTCTCAACATCCCGCCCCGCTGGCCTCCTATTGGCTACGAAGGGATGACACACACGCGCATTGGTCATTGTAAGATTATAACTCTGCTAAGAAGACATGGTCAATACGAAGTAAGTACCTTAAAAGGTATGCTTTTATCATTTTTAAAGAGTAGTCTTGGGAGCCTTGGAACAAATCACGCGTTTTACATGTAAAATGCGCCTCTAGTTACGAAAACTCCAGGTTCCGAAAAAGGCGCTGGAACGGATTAATTTTGTAAGAAGAGGGCCAACTGTAGTTTGATTTGCGTTAGTGTCCATTCTAGGTTTATTTTTTGCTAAACACAGAATCAAAAGGCTCCGATGATCTCTGTTATCTCCTGTAGCATTACTTTTTCTTTGTAATGTCTGTTAATAAGTACAGTACTTTTATATAAAACTTAGTAATATGAACTGTGTTCCTTACTAGTTTTAGTATGAGCACTCTCTGTGATAGACTGGTGAGCTGTTAAGGGTGTACTCGGCTTTCTCTCAGCCTTCGGCTTCCCTCTGACCGCAGTGGAGTCAAGCAGTTTGGTAAATGAGTGAGGGTATTAGCAATGGTATTGTTTGGTGCTAGCTTGATTAGCATGGCTAATAGTGATATTTTAAATAAGGCGGAAATTAGTATGAACACCTCATGCGCTTGACTGTCAGTACTTTGATAAAGCACACTGATGCATCCTAGAGGAGGTCTCACCTCTGTAGCGCAGTAGCAGAGAACCTGACTTTGGCTGCTTATTGCTGGTAAAGTGAATGGAGATCTGATTGCTGGAGCTTTTTAGCACTCGCCCCTTTGTTAGTGCTGAATTGTTAGCCAGGATGGAGGGCTCAAGGCCACCTAAATCTTCCAACACCACGTTCTGGCCTTCCATCAACATCACGTTCAGCACCTGGATGCAAAACATGGTACAGAGAGAGAGAGAGAGAG
The DNA here is from genome assembly GCA_024760905.1 of Plotosus lineatus. NCBI lineage: Eukaryota > Metazoa > Chordata > Actinopteri > Siluriformes > Plotosidae > Plotosus > Plotosus lineatus. Next base: position 27,205,848 of record CM045743.1, read on the forward strand.
AAAGAGAGAGAGAGGTTGAAGTAATTACATTGACAAAGTAGAAAGTAATTCTGTTGTGATCTTAATGGCAGCAAGGCAGTTAATAGTGTGTATTTTGAAGGTATTGTAAGTATTTACTGCCAGACAGCCTGTTGGATTACTGCTCAAGATTGTAGACCGAACAGAAAACACTCCTTCTGCAGAGAGTTGTACTTCTGTACAGTTTGAGTTCTAAGCCCCGAGTCTAACTGCAACCCGTCTGTTCTCATTTGTATTAAAATGTGATGAATTTGACATCATTCATCATCCAAATCCATTAAAGCTTCACCCTCTACGAGGCACATTAGCACTTTTATTCTCCTAACTGATGAGTCTTCGGTCATACAGACTTTTTTCCTGTGTTATATTCCTTCTCTTCGACAACCCTGAAGCTTTTAATTCAGCCCTGAGTCACATCGGAGTTTTAATTTACAGTTTGATTTAAAGGGCAGTTAGTAATGTATGTACTTATGAGTGGTCTGAAAAATGGTCTGTCTTTGCAACTTGAATCTATGGAGGGTTTTGAAGATGGATGAAGGAATAATTTAAAACAAAAGTTCACTTTTTAAATCCCTAAAGAGACATTACTATTATTATTATTATTATTATTATTATTATTATTATTACTATAATAATCATTATTGTTATCAGTATTATCATTATCATAATCATTAGTATTATTGTTATGATCATTATTATTATTAGTAGTAGTAGTAGTAGTAGTATTAATTGTTTTAGAATTAATTTCTAATTGTTCTTAAATTAAATTATTTTTCAAGACCAAAAACTTGATTATAATCATTTTCCATGCACCCAACATTAGGGTCACATATATGGCTGGGTGATGAATGAGAGCCCTGGCTGGTGCGACTGTCAGTATTCTAGACAAATTTGGAGGTGGCCTTTTGAAATATCGTCTGGGAAATATGCAGATTAAGACAATTTGCTGATTGGGGAAAAATGCAGTTTTCTTGATCTGCTACTGAACCCATGCCTATTTTTTTTCTTTTTTTCTACATGTTCTATTTAATATTGTCATATCCAATTCCCACCCACCAGGCCTTCCCTATCACACAACCACCACTGACCAGGGAGGGGCGAAAGCATGCACACATCCCCTCTGTGACATGCAATGATAACCAGCCACCTCTTTTCGTACTGTGGTGAATGCACATTTGGGGACAACCTAAAACACCCAGAAGAAAAGCGCCATCTGCTCCCTAACACTCATAGCTCACAAACACCCATGATTGGCTGACGATCATTGTGAGTGACAGGGATGTGAGCATATGCCCTCCCTCCTTTCCGTGAGAGCTTGGCCAATTAGGTCCCATGGACTCCCAGCTACAGAAGGTTGTGGCACCCACGGCAACTTTTAACACAAGCAAACTTTTCGAAAATGGAAGCCATGCCTTCTAGGTTCTCAAAGTAGCTCTAGAGCACATGACAATTCAGACAGAAGTATCCAGAGACTAAATCATGTCGGTTGACCTCATAAAGCAAAAAAAAAAAAAAATCATATTACCACACACACACACACACACACACACACACACCCACACACACACATATATATATATATATATATATATATATATATATATATATATATATATATATATATATATATATATATAACAAAATAGTTACCTCTGTGGTTATCAAAAAGGTTTGTATGGTTTGAAAGTTTTGTAAGGCAAAGTAAGAGTCGCTTAATAAATTTGCTGCTATGATGCCTAGGGGTGTTGTAAAAATCATATTTGCACAGAACAGGGAAAACAATTTTTTTTGGTAAGATCTGTTTACTCTAGACAGAAAAAATATCAGCTTATAATGTTGGTTAGATTATATTAAACTTCATAAAGTGTTAATCTGGCCCCTAACCACCAGACCAAGTAAATTACGGCATTCATTGATTTATTTTCTGACCCACTTAATCCTAACTAGTGTTGTGTGGAGGCTGGTGCCCATCTCAGCTGACTCTCGGGGAGGGCAGCGTACACCTTGGACAGCTCGCTAGGCCATTGCAGGGCAGAAACACACTGACGGCTTTGCAGCTACATTTGTTGAAAATCAGCAATGGTTCTTTTACAGCCTCCCACCATTGCCAGTGAGAGACATGGCCGGCCTTTGGTAACCCAGTTATCTGCACTAGGGGGACAGCAGGTGGGGCTTGAATCCCCAACCTTGGGTTCGGTAATCCAGCATCTTACCACCAGGCCACTACTGCCGCTTAATTTATTCATTTGTCAAACTGTTTACATTTACTAAAGTTACGGTGATGCTGGAGCCTATCTCGGCCAACACTGGGAGGTGTGGTACACAATAAACAGCTTGCCAGACCATTGCAAAGCAACACACATACAACCATTTACACACACATCTACTCCTAGGGGCAATTTGGAACACCCAGTTAGCCGAACGTGCATGTCTCAGTACTTCAGATGAAAATATTCCACGTTCTTTTACGAATTTGGCACATCAGTAGTCTGGGATAGGAGATGGGTTTTTCGATGAGCAGGCTACGAGCTTTAACAACCAAAGAAAGACAATAAAATTTCCATAAACACTAATTATAATACTGTAAATGTCACTGAAATGGCATTCATAACTATTTTAGAAATAAGCTACATTTAAGTTTAGGAAAGATTTGGATTTGTGTTTTTCACCCTTTTCAAAGTTAATTCATATTTAAACTGAATGGCGACTGAAAGTTCGGTAACGGCTGTAGTTTAATGAGCACACATTGGAAAAAACCAGCCTTGCACTACAAAAAAAAGGTCAGTGCTATAATTATTGCAGCATTCCTGCTCTGAGCGAGGAGATTTGTACCAAGGGAGTTCCATTACTGAGTCGGATCTGGAGGCCTCGGTGAGGGCAAGACCCTCCTCGGCTTGCCTCCCTCAGGTAATGAAAGTGTCAGAGAGAAAGAACATGCTCAGCCACACCTCAGTGTCAAAATTAATTTGGCCATGAGTCAGTCCTTGTCATCTGAGAAGCAGAAACGAGAGCGTAAAGAAACCTTTTCATCATCTTACACTTGATAACAAACATCTGTGAATGAACTGCTTGCGTTTAAAAACACAGTTTAACACAGTTTAAAAACACAGTACTGGTAACCAGTGTCACAAAATTCTAACACATTTAGAAAACTAACTGTTGACCGGAATGCTTTTCAAGTTCTGAATATACTATATAGCAATCCTTAATAAATTGTTTAAAAGTACAGTGCTAGTATACATGAAGTGTTTTTTATCTTAAAATAATAATACACAGCCAAAATCTTGAGTTTTGATTCTTCCCGTAATGGAAATTACTTTGAAGTTAATGTATAAATTATAAAATGTACTATTATGGATTTCCATATACAAAATGCTTACTCCCTGCCTGGCTCTACCCTGACCATGCCCACTAAGGTCACAAATTCTGGACATTCCTTATGTTGTATAATGAAAAAGTGACACAGGTTCATAGATTCAGTGAAGGAAAGAGAGAAAAACATATACAGTGATACTTCACCTTACGAAATTAATCAGTTCCAGAAGTGGTTTTGTAACCTGAATTTTTCATAAGTTGAACCGCATTTTACATGTAAAACACGCGATTCGTTCCAAGGCTCCCAATCCTACCCCCTAAACCCTTTAAACATGATAAATGTATACCTTTTAAGGCCTACTTCTGCTTCAATATCCTACTGATGGTAGATGGGTTTGGCCATATTCCTTTTTGATATCACTCAACTGCATGCCATGAGTTCGCTTCTTCTTTTCACTCGCACTGGGAATCACACACATGCGCGCGTGTGTGTGTGTGTGTGTGTGTGTGTGTGTGTGTGTGTGTGTGTGCGCTTACGTGTGTTGACCATGTGCTGTCCTTTACACGAAAAGCATCATGGGTATTATGGAGATGCAGCTCCATAATAGCCAATGGGAGGAAGGTGCGTCATCCCTCCAAGCCAATTGGAGGCCAGTGGGGCCGGATGTTGGGAGATATTCAATGGGAGAGCAACTCGCGCATTGTTTGAATTTTTGAGATGGAGCTTTTGTAATGTGAATTTTTTTCATATCCAGAGACATAAATTTTAGGTAACTGCGTTTCGTAACCTGGATTTTTTGTTTATTGGGAGTTTCGTAAGGTGAGGTATACCACTGTACCTGCAATTTCAGACAGCACCCTTTGGCCTTAAGAGATTTGAAATGTCAATGTCAGGGTCACTGAGTTTGTGACATTATAACTTTGAAATGAATGTGAACAGAAATGTGTTGCACTGCACTACTAATAGGAAACCATATAGACTTTCAAATGAAATACGTGGTTACCTTTGACCTTTAGTGACACTGAAGGGTCAAACCTCAAGCGTTTTGTAAACCTTGTAAAACTGAGGGCTTTTCCACTAATTTGGTCACGTCCACATACTATAGAACAGTGCAAGATGAGCAAATAAGTAAGTAAGTAAACCCGGTACCTATATACTCTCGGGTCTATTTGCTGCTTGGTAGAGGAACCTTACAAGTTACATTTAAAGCCACCAATGACTTGCAAGTTCTTTTGTTGTGGCAGACTTATATATTTGTGGAGATTTTTATGAAATGTTGGACTTGGACCTTTTGCCCTCTTGACACTCTTCCTTAACAGACAGATAGAAGAATTAAAACAAAGCATCAATACATGCAGAGAAATATTTTTTAAGTCAAAACTAGCTAAAAGATTAAACAATTCTTTGCATAAACAAGATTTGGAGCTCATTAACGTTTTCCTTCCGAACAAATAAATGAGGCTTTGCATTTTCTTTGTAAAAATACAAGCTGCTTACAGAGAAATGTGCGCATTTGGATACAAATAAAAGAATGACAGAGAGGATAGGAGCAGGATGGTGAGCGAAGTAACTGAGGAAAAGAAATTTCACTGCTTTATGTTCAACTTCATTGTGAGGAAAACCATTTGCTGATTATCTCACAGGCCACATCTGAATGCAAAACAAATGCATTTCAGTCTTGTCCTCCATTCTCTCTCACGTTGTCCTTCAGGCCTTATTTAATGCTGGCTGTGTCGCACACGAACACATATTTCAGCTTCCCTCAGCTTCTGAAGGACGTCGGACGCTGGTTTCTTCTCAACAGCCCGACTTCTAAAAATGACTTTAATAGAAAGGCAGGGCTCCAAATGGTACTAATCTAAAAATAGATTGGGGCATTAAAAGCTTCTCTAGATTCATCTGGTACAACTCTGAAGTATAAATTTAACCATCTCTGACCTACTTTAGTGATTACAAATAAATAAATAAATAAATAAACAAACAAACACAGCACCTAAACAAGCATGTCTTATCTATCAAGCATGTTTATCAAATGAACAAAATATAAAGTTGGCATTTTAATCCATTCTACTACTACTACTACTACTACTACTAATAATAATAATGAAATATTATGTTTTATTAATATTCAGTAACCTGGTTTCTGTCCATGAAGCAGGGTTGCCATATACTGCAGACACAAGAGATAAGAACTACAGACTTTATGTAATTGCATAATGTCTGAATTTCAACATCTCAAAATTAAAACACAGCAAGTTGTGCACTTGCTGGAAAACTATCTGCTGTTTCCTTTTGTCTCATCCTTAAACACGAATGGATTTTTATTAGGTCCCCCCCAAACATAGTGTTGTGGGCTACTAGAATGGGTGCCGCCTGTCCGTCCGTCTGTCACACACTGGGTTCCGGATAACTTATGAATGCTTGCTCAGATTTTGATGAAACTTGGTAGGCAGATTTCTCTTACAGGCATCTTGCCTGGGATTGGTGCATACCATAATTCTTACATAATTAATAAGCTAGCTGGACTTCATTTATTTTACACTACAATTTTGATTTAAGGAAGATATGGGGTTTTGGAACCCTGCAGTCTTTTTTCCTCTTTGTTTGTGATGTTTTACCCAAAGTCATCAATTTTGCCTCCTCCAACTGTCTGAAAATGTCTTACTGGTCTCAGCCATTAAGATTGGTTAGGTAGACTACTGATGTGTGTGAAGTGTTGTATGCTAAACATTGTGATGATTTTGCGTAAACCATTTGGGTGATTCCCCCAGTGCAGCTAACTGGGTTATCAAAGGCCGGCCGTGTCTCTCACTGTCTATGGTGTGAGGCATGTAAAAGAACCATTGCTGACTTTCGTAAAAAGAGTAGGCTGCAAAGCCGTCAGTGTGTTTCCACCCTGCGATGGCCTGGCGAGCTGTCCAGGGTGTACTCTGCCCTCGCCCTGAGTTGGCTGGGATGGGCACCAGCCTCCCCGCGACCCTAATTAGGATGAAGCGGTTACAGAAAATGAACTGAACTGAACTGAACATTTGGAATTGTCAATGTGGAAGCATTTAAGCATTCAGAATCACAACGACAAGTAAATGTAAATGTACAGACATGTAAAATTAGAGGGCGAAAACTTAGAAAAAGATGATCAGAGCATCAATGTATTTTGTGTGGTAATGTGCACTTCACCTGGTGACCCTTTCTACAAACCTGTTTTGTTTTATTGAAGATCCCACCTCACACAAATACACACCTAGTTTGATGTTTCCTGGCGAGATTTCTTTAAATAAACGTATCCATGAATAGTCTATGTATTATTTTAAATTTGGGATGATGAAGTTGTATTGGGTGATGTAGCTGTGCTCATGTTTGAATGGTTTCAAATGATATCTGAATCGGAACGATCCATGCAGTGTACCAGGCAACATGACAAACCTTCTGCTGCTACTTCAGTTTAATGATTAAAGGAAATGGTCCATGTAACAAGTTTGAGAGCTCCCCACTGAGAAAACACATGATAGACCCAGGGTGAGTTTGAACTTTTTATTTTCTTTCACATCCCGTTGGCGCATCACAGAAGCAAGACCCTGAATCAAAGAAAAACAAACTAGAGCCTTTCCGACTCGCTCTGTACTTCAGCAGCTCAACAGTCTGAAAAGTAGCAACAGGAATCTCTCTCGCCCTCTCTCTGCCTCACACACACACACACACACACACACACCACACACACACACACACACACACACACACACACACACACACACACCTTATTTCCAGTCAGATAGAGACATAAAATAAATGCAGTCAAGCCAGGTTCAGGTGTGCAACCTCAACCATTAACGTTCCGTCTTATTTATTTCCAGTTTGTGGTTTATCTTTAAATCCATACCCCATGACGCAGACCATCACTGAGCCTTGATACCATCCACAGAGGCAGCCCTGGGTTTACTGTTTATCCAAATATCTCTGGTTTCACAGAAAAAAAAATGAATACTACAAAGGATGTGCCATGAGGTGGGGGGGGGCACTAACCAGTGTCTCTCCCCCTCATGCCGGTCCCAAGCCCGGAGAAATGCAGAGGGTTGTGTCAGGAAGGGCATCCGACGTAAAACCAATGCCAACTATTGATAATGCAAATCAAAAGTATTACCTCCATACCGGATCGGTCGAGGCCCGGGTTAACAACGACCGCCATCAGTGCTGTCAATCAACAGGGTGCTGATGGAAATTGGACTACTGTTGGTCGAAGACGTCGAAGAAGGAGAGGTGGGAGGCGTGTCCGTAGGCAGAGAGAGAAGAGGAAAGGCATGAGTCTAGGACTGAGAGTGGGGACTTTGAATGTTGGAACTATGCACAGAAAAGGTAGAGAGCTGGTTGACATGATGCAGAGGAGGAAGGTGGACATACTGTGTGTTCAGGAGACCAGGTGGAAAGGTAGCAAAGCTAAAAGCTTAGGAGCAGGGTTTAAGCTATTTTATCACGGTGTGGATGGGAAGAGAAATGGAGTCGGAGTCATCTTGAAGGAGGAGTTTGTCAGGAATGTTCTAAAAGTGAAAAGAGTGTCAGACAGAGTGATGAATCTCAAGTTAGAAATTGAAGGTGTAATGCTCAATGTTGTTAGTGCTTATGCCCCACAGGCAGGATGTGAGCTAGAAGAGAAGGAGAGATTCTGGAGTGACTTAGATGAAGTGATGCAGAGTACCGTCAGAGGTGAAAGAGTGGTCATAGGTGCAGACTTCAATGGACATGTTGGGGCAGGCAACAGAGGGGACGAGGAAGTGATGGGCAGGTTTGGTATCCAGGACAGGAACGCAGAAGGACAGATGTTGATAGATTTTGCAAAAAGGATGGAAATGGCTGTGGTGAATACTTTCTTCCAGAAGAGAGAGGAGCATAGGGTGACTTATGAAAGCGGAGGTAGGCGCACACAGGTAGACTACATCTTGTGTAGGCGATGTAATTTGAAGGAAGTCAGTGACTGCAAAGTCATCGTGGGTGAGAGTGTTGCCAAACAGCATAGGATGGTGGTGTGCAGGATGACTCTGATGGTGAGAAAGGTGAAAAAGGCAAAGGCAGAGCAGAAGACAAAGTGGTGGAAGCTGAAAAAGGAAGAGTGTCGTGTTGTCTTCAAGGAGGAGTTGAAACAGGCTTTGGGTGGCCAGGAAGTGCTTCCAAATGACTGGACAACCACAGCAAATGTGATCAGGGACACAGGTAGGAGAGTACTTGGTGTGTCCTCTGGAAGGAAAGTAGATAAGGAGACTTGGTGGTGGAATGAGGAAGTGCAGGAGTGTGTACAAAGGAAAAGGTTAGCCAAGAAGAAGTGGGACATTGAGAGGACCGAAGAGAGTAAACAGGAGTACAGGGAGACACAGCGTAAGGCGAAAGTAGCAGTGGCTAAGGCCAAACAGAGGGCGTATGATGACTTGTATGATAGGTTGGATAGTAAAGAGGGAGAAAATAATATATACAGGTTGGCACAGCAGAGAAATAGAGATGGGAAGGACGTGCAGCAAGTTAGATTGATAAAGGACAGAGAGGGAACTGTATTGACTAATGACAGAAGTGTGCTGGGAAGATGGAAAGAGTATTTTGAAGAGCTGATGAATGAGGAAAATGAGAGAGAAAAAAGAGTAGAAGAGGTAACCATTGAGGAGCAGGATGTAGCAAAGATCAGTAAGGGTGAAGTGAGAAGGGCATTGAAGAGGATGAAGAATGGAAAGGCAGTTGGTCCCGATGATATACCTGTGGAGGTATGGAAGTGTCTAGGAGAGGTAGCAGTAGATTTTCTGACAAGAACATTCAACAAGGTACTAGAGAGTGAGCAGATGCTGGAGGAGTGGAGGAGAAGTGTGCTGGTGCCCATTTTTAAGAACAAGGGAGACGTGCAGAGTTGCAGCAACTACAGAGGGATAAAGTTGATGAGCCATACGATGAAGTTATGGGAAAGAATAGTGTAAGCTAGACTAAGGGCAGAGGTCAGCATTTGTGAACAACAGTTTGGATTCATGCCAAGAAAGAGCACCACAGATGCAATGTTTGCCTTGAGGATGTTAATAGAGAAGTACAGAGAAGGTCAGAGGGAGCTACATTGTGCTTTTGTGGATTTGGAAAAAGCATATGACAGGGTGCCGAGAGAAGAACTGTGGTATTGCATGAGGAAGTCTGGAGTGGCAGAGAAGTATGTTAGAGTGGTGCAGGACATGTATGAGAGATGTAAGACAGTGGTGAGGTGTGCTGTCGGTGTGACCGACGAATTCAAGGTGGAGGTGGGACTGCATCAAGGGTCAGCTCTGAGCCCCTTCTTGTTTGCTATGGTGATGGACAGGCTGACAGACGAGGTGAGACAAGAATCTCCATGTACTATGATGTTTGCAGATGACATCGTGATCTGTAGTGAGAGCAGAGAACAAGTGCAGGAAAATCTAGAGAGGTGGAGGTATGCCCTGGAAAGGAGAGGAATGAAGGTTAGCCTCAGAAAATCAGAATACATGTGTGTGAATGAGAAGGACCCAGGAGGAACGGTGATGTTACAGGGAGCAGAGATAACGAAGGTGGAGGATTTTAAGTACTTAGGCTCAACAATCCAGAGCAATGGAGAGTGTGGAAAAGAGGTGAAGAAGCGTGTGCAGGCAGGCTGGAATGGTTGGAGAAAAGTATCCGGTGTGATGTGCGATAGGAGAGTGTCAGCAAGAATGAAGGGAAAAGTGTACAAGATGGTGGTGAGGCCAGCGATGTTGTATGGCTTAGAAACAGTGGCGCTGAGGAAAAGGCAGGAGGCAGAGCTGGAGGTAGCGGAGATGAAAATGTTGAGGTTCTCCTGGGAGTAACGAGGATGGATAGGATCAGAAATGAGTATATCAGAGGGACAGCCCACGTAAGATGTTTTGGAGACAAAGTCAGAGAGGCTAGATTGAGATGGTTTGGACATGTACAGAGGAGGGATAGTGAGTATATTGGCAGTAGGATGCTGAGGTTGGAACTACCAGGCAGAAGGCCTCGAGGAAGACCGAAGAAGAGATTTATGGATGTGGTGAAGGAAGACATGAAGGTCGTTGGAGTCAGAAAAGAAGATGCGGAGGACAGGGTGAGGTGGAGGCGGATGATTTGCTGTGGCGACCCCTGAAGGGAGCAGCCGAAAGTAAAAGAAGAAGAAAGAAGAAGAAGAAGATGTGGGAGCACTGTTCTAAAGCCTGTGTGAAATTTTGCTACCCTGTAGACCATCAGGAGTTGTTTGGCGGTGAAAGAAATATTTAAATATTTTATTCTAGTTTTAATTTGGTGTTGGAAATATCCTGCTGTCTCATTATTTTTAATCAAGTCTGTTTGTGTCTTAGTATGTGGACATTGTTATGTTCACAATTATACATATATATATATATATATATATATATATATATATATATATATCCGTCTTCCTTTCGGCTTTTTCCCTTTTACTCGGAAGTCGCCACAGCGAATCATCTAATTCGCATGTTTTTTGATTTGGCAGAGGTTTTTACGTCGGATGCCCTTCCTGTCACGACCCTTTTTTAGCAAGGGACACAAACACGCTGACGACTTTGCAGCCTACTCTTTACGAAAGTCAGCAATGGTTCTTTTACATGCCTCTCACCATAGACAGTGACAGACATGGCCCACCTTTGATAACCCAGTACAGTAAAACCTCCGCTGACGAACGCTTAAGCTCACGAACTTTTCGCCTCAAGAACATTAAATTTGCGAGCATATAGTCTCTGCTGATGAACTAGTTTTCGGCGGACGAACCAAACCACGCGGTCGAACAGCGCCATGGTGGCGGCCACGAGAAGCTGACGCACGCTCACGGCGTCACAGTTCATCACCCCCTTTCTTTGAGTGCGGAAGTGGTTTGTGTTTGATAGACATTTTGGACCATATTGAGTGTACTTTTGCTATTATGTGACCGAAAAAGACCCCACCACAGGCGGAGATCATTGAAAAACACGAACGAGGTGTGCGTTTGTGTGACTCAGCGTCCCAGTACCAGTACGCTAAGTCTACCATTGCTCCCATCCTTAAGAACAAGGAAGCTATTAAGGGTGCGTGTGTGGCTAAGGGTGTTTCCAAACAGTAGGCGTTTCCAAACACTCCTTCCAAACAGTAAGTCCCTCCCTCCCTCCTCCTCCCACTCCATTCCATCAAGCCATCAACTACCATCACAAAGGTAAATAAAACGACTTTATTATACAGTACAGTTTATTTCTTTAATTACAATAGCACATTTATTACACATAAAATAAGGTATATTTTTGTGTAGTTTTAAGGCTTATTTTGTAGAAAATGATGTTTTATGGGGACCTGGGAACGGATTATTCTCATTTTAATGGTTTCTTATGGGAAATAAATGTTCGGAAGACGAACTTTTCGCCTTACACACACTTTTTGGGAACCAATTATGTTCGTGAGCTGAGGTATCACTGTATATAAATCTAAATAAGAGAATGCTAAGTCAAGTGAATGAGGTACTTGGGGTGGGGGGTGGGGGGGTGCACACACCACAGAAGGTCATCTCGGCCAGACACGAGAATCTTTGTGGAGGGCTTCAGATATATTTTTGCCACCAGAGATCACGTAACCAAAGGAGTGCTCATCACCTATGTGTGATGACAAACATAAGTGAAATCTACTTTTTCCTTCATGGCTCAAGTGTAACAGGAAGTACCAGGAAAGTGCTGAGAGGGCTGTGCACAGGCCACTCCTATTTTTGCTTGGGCGTCCACTTTCAATTACAGAAGGGTTATAGGCTTTAGACGCTGCTCCCAGGGGGCGACTGTTTGACATGTGTGGAATATATTGGTGGTGTGAGGCGAATCTTAAACATGTGGCCTATATAGAAATGTCTGTGGTGCGGTCTGGTCGGAATGGAACATGGTTGCATAAATCACTGTTTCAAATAGACAGAAGAAAAAAAAGATGGATGGGATGTGCACCAGGAGACAAATATAGGAAGCTCTGTGCTGTTCATGCCTGCTGTATTTGCCTTCCTGTAAATAAGTCATTATTGAACATCCCACTGCGTCAGCCATGACACATGCACTGAAGGACAAGGACGAGTCCCCACCGGCCTGTCATCTGTCACGAACTCTGCAGCTTGTCAGCACAAGCCCAGGACAGCTGTCCGCTTTTCAATTATTAAGGATCATAACTGTGCTAGCGTGAATGAGCATCGCTCTTGTTGATGAGTGTCAGCCAGGACACCAGGGGGACCACCTGTGCAGCGTCGAGTACTAACATAACTATTATCGATGGAATAGGGTTACAGGGATACAGACCAAACTAATAGATGGTGGTCCTTAATAAGACCAGAGAATTAAAAAAAAATACCATTTTCTTAGGGCTCCAGTAACTTTTGTCTGGGATCTCTTCGAGAGCCGAACAGAAATCAGCAAAACTAGGACAAAAGCGGCTGCATTATTCAAATGTTTCTCTTCTCATAGAAGCGGGATGGAAGATAAACTCAAAATAATGTAATGACAGTTTTGTAAATTGTTGTTCTTTGTCAGATCATAGTCTGTGATCATAGCGTGGCTTTAATCACAGTCTGACCAATCAGAATTTAGAATTCAGAGCGACCGAGTGACGTTCTGGCAAGATGTGACGCTATTACCTGAGAGATTGCGAGTTAGAGCCCCAGACTGATACACACAGCCATCCATGATTATGAGCAAATTGGCTGAGCTCTTCAGGAGGGAAGGTTGGGAAACATGACATACAATCTCTTACCTGTCACTTACATGCAATGTTAGCCAATCATTTGTGTGGCTTACCTATAGGTGTGTTATGTATGTATAGCAGTTTGAAAAATTGTGGCCAGCTGACATTGTGCGCCTCGGAGAAACCCCTCCCTGGCTGGTGGGTAATGTGATGGAAAAGGGTGGGAATTGGCTATGACTAAATAGGGAAGAGAACTGAAAATTCCATGCAAAACTCCATGTGATAACAAAACATTATTATTCATGGGGAGCATGGTGGCATAGTGGTGAACACATTCATGTTCAAGAAGGTCCTGGGTTTGTGTCCTAACCTCGGTAATTGTGTTTCTGTGTGGAGTTTGCATGTTCTTCCCTTACTTGTGTGGGTTTCCTCCGGGTACTTTGGTTTCTCCTGACAGCCCAAAGACATACACACTCGGTTTATTGATTGTTCCAAATTGCCATGCACTAGTTGTGAGTATGAGTGGTTTTGTGTGTCTGCCCTTCAATGAACTGGCAAACTGTTCAGGATGCGCCCTACCTTCACCAGTGTGGGCTGAGAATGGCTCCAGCCTTACTGTGAACCGAACCAGATTAAGCAGTTCAGCAAAGGGATGGAGGAATCAATGTTTGTAAAATAATTACAAAGCTTTTGAATTTGGTAGCACCATGATAATTAAAATTAAAAATGGTCATGTATGGGCATGAACAGGGTGAATAGGAGTGCAAAGATGCTTTCATGCTTTTTAGGCATCTGGAAGTTGCTCTGCAAGATAAAAAGGGAACGATTGATGAGATTGAAATCACACAAAATCCATTCTTGAATAGAAATTCAATTAAAATACGTTCATGGCTGCCGGTAGAGAGCAGGAATGTATTTGTATGAGACGTCACACATGTCCTTCAGACACCGTCTCAACAAGCAAAAGGATTTTCATGAACATTCGACACCGCTGACTTTAGGCCAGGTTAAGAATTTAAAAAGAAGGAGAATAGCTGTAAGGTAAGTACAGGGAGAAAAAAGGAGGTCCAGCTACACTGTGGATTGTGTGTGTATTTGTGTAGCATGACATTCGGTGTGTCCATTGGGGTGTGTGTGTGAGTGTGTGTGTGTGTGTGTGTGTGTGTGTGTGTGTGTGTGTGTGTGTGTGTGTGTGTGTGTGTGTGTGTGTGTGTGATCTATATTGAGAAACGTCCGGGCTTACACTGGGACTCTCGTCCTGTCAGTGATATGCGGATAATGACTAGAGCAGTGTGTGCCTCAGTGGCTCAGTACAGTGCGTAGGGGTGAAGCCTAAGTCTTATCGTGGCACACAGATACAGATTGCTACACTTCCGTGAATCCAGCCAAGTGTATGTGTGCTGATTTTCCTCGGGGCAGAGACTTGCTTTCTGTCCACTGGTCTAGCAATCTGAGTTTTAGGGGATGACTGACTGGTCTTGCATTAATGTGTGTGTGTGGGTGTGTATGTGTATATATATATATATATATATATATATATATATATATATATATATATATATATATATATATATATATATATATATATAATATAAATAAAGGTATTTATAATTTAAAACAGAAAACAGGCACATTAACCCCTCTCAGGTAATGATATCTCTACATGTTTAAAGCTTTCTTCATTGTCACAGAATCTTTTTAATTAATTAATTTTCACCTAATCTCTCATTTGGTGAATGACTGAATGGTGCACTGCGTCATGGTCCCGTCCAGCCCGAAATCTTCTGAAATCAATCCTCTGGCTGGGGAGCTCTATAGAGGGACCCTTTCACTTCCTCTGTATTTTCAATAAACATAAAATAGTTTTATATCTTGCTCCAACTCATGACTGTCAATGATCCCAGTACCGGATGCCATGATATTGATAAACATCTGCACCTTGTTCATAACCTTTTGCGGAAGGTGCCGTGGAGTAACAATTTTTATTTGTCTGTCTGTGGTCCACGAGTGCGTTCTCGGTTAAATTGTTTTTGGCATGAGATATCTACGATGGTCTGGTGAGCTGTCTAGGGTCTACTTTGCTCTTGCCCAGAGTCGGCTGAGATGGGTGCCAGCCACCCAGTGACCCTAATTAGGATTAAGTGGTTCAGAAAATGAATGAATGAATGAAATTGCATGAGCTATACATTGTTCATGTTATTATTACTGGAGATATGAGAGCTTACATAAATTGTGCTAAAGTATTATGATAGTCATTACATTTACATAGACGGGAACGTTCCGATAGGTCCTACACTGGGATCTAATGAGATAATTAGGAGTTCGGTTTCATCTTTACGTTAGACAGGACATGTGTGTGTCCAAAGACTCAGACGGGGTAAGTTTTTAAATCCGAATTTCTCCATACCTGTGAGCTGGCATGGTTCCACCAGGAAACCTTTATATTCCGCCACAGCAAACTGATAATGGAAGATAAAACACACGTGGAATATTCACTAGTGAATGTGCTCCTTTAATGACTATGACTTGTACTCCATTATTACTTTATCTCTCTGACTACTGCTGTGTGTAATAATGATCACCTATAACCTGTATGTCCTTTATCTCTTTTTTCATAGTTCATGTTTATGATTCTAAGCTCTGTGTTGTTTTTGCTTGTGTTTGATATTAAATTGCCTGCTCTTGTATCTGCCTCCACCTCTATCTTCTGGCACTTTGGATGTTCTTTTAAATTATTTACTTGTTTATCTGAAATATGCACATAATTTGTTGTGAAGGATACATTAAGGGTAAACATGTTTGTAAATGTAATAGCACTGGGACACCAATCAATGGCCCAGCAGTCACGGAATCAGGTCTTTTTTTTTTTTTTTTTTTTTTTTTTTTTAATATATTTACTGCTGAAATAAAGGCCAACATGGTTGTCATTTGCCATATGCTTAAGAATCAACACACTTTGAGAAGTAAATCCTTCAGTGTTTTTTAATTCTTAACCTTTACCTTCTGCATCTGTAGCAGATGACATGACTGTACGTATACATGACTTTCCCTGGAATATGAAAAGACTAGAAAACCTGTTTATTCCAAACTCCATACAAATGAAAATTTGGGAGAAAATAACCCTTACTGAAAACTCCGGAAAACTCCCCCCCCCCCCCCCCCCTCAGACTCGTTAAATCTCTCTGACTGACTGGCTGTGTAGTGTTTGCTGATTTATACAGAGGAATGGTTCTCTCCTGTCAAGGTGTTTCCCATTTCTCCTTCTTACAATGAATAGATATGACACAGGCATGGATATTGTTGGTGCAGCTCAAACATCATGGTCTCCATGTGTGCCCTCGCCTCCCTATAGCATATCAGTTCAAATCAGTTCATGACCAATCAATCGTCAGTTTGTACGAATGTTCTTACTGTAATATCATTTCATTCAAATCATCTGTGGTTGTAATAAGCTATTTCTTAGCCAGGTAGGGCGGTTGATTACCCTGGATTTACACTGGGGCCATGATTTCCACGATTTTGATAGTTTGGGAGAATTGTAGTGTGTGTATGGGGTGAGAGGTGGGGGTGTTATCAAACTGTGATGTCCTTGAGGAAACTTGGTAGAATAGTGATGATCTTGAGGGAATTTGGTGGAGTCGTGATGATTGCGACAAAAAATTTGACTGTCATTCTATTATGATTTATTATGATTTTATGGTAATCAGGATAGAACATGGGAATAAAAAAATGGGATAGTGGAGCTTAATAGACCTTAACAGAGCTTAACAGACATTGATGATTGATGACGATCATACGTTCTAGAGCTCCACACTTTTTTAAATTGTGGAAATCATGGACATTGTGCTACAGTTTAAACCCAAGGTTAGGGATGGCTTGAAAAATTGGTGACCTGGGTTTTCAGGGGGGTGGGGTGTTTTGTATATGAGTCATCTTTACCTCTAAGTGTTGTAATTGTCAGTGGGGTTTTTTTTTTGTTGTTGTTACTTTGCCTGTGAACAAAAGCCTGACCACATCCATGCTTGGATTTTCACCAAATTTGGTGGGAACACTACTCGGCCTGCATCCCAGATGTGGTTTGATTTTAAAAAGTCAAGGTCAAAGGTGAATGCCTGACCAAGGTCACAGGTTTTGAATGTAGAATGCTTATAACGTTGAAATGATTTCTGATAGACATAGATTACTATGGAAGACTAATGGGAAAAAAATTGCTGTGGCTTTCAAATGAGACAAATTCTTTTGACCTGAAGGGACTTAAGTAAACCCCAGCCATCTCTTAATCAGCCATCACATTTTTTGTGTTCCAAATTTGATCACATCCATGTACCATAGAACAGATAGTATGAAAACTCGTAGAAAATTAAAACCGTGTACATGTGTTAACTTTGTTGTATGTTGGAGTCACCTTACACTTGAGGGCCCCTAAACAAAATATATTTATCTAGCCAAAGTAAGATTCTTTTAAGAGCTAGAAGGACATAATATATAACTTGGTTGACTTCCCTTGATATGGATTAATGCTTTTAACCCTTATCTTTCTGGCCACGTGTTATTACACCTACCAGTTAGCCTAGTCAGTTTACTAAAATCCCAACCATGGTATTGAGTCATACTTGGGAGATTCAATGTGACTTGTGGATTAGATATGATAGTTAGATCATATATCCACTGTTGTGGTTTTTGAAACTCCATACACTAAATCGTTTTTAAAAATTGAGCAGTACCAACTGAACTACTTCCCAATAAATGAGCAACAGAGTTTTAAAGTCATTTTATTTCATTTCTGCAAAGTTTTGATGTTGTCCATGTACCATCAGACCCATGTAACCATATTATTAACACATCAGAGTAAAGACACCATTATTATTATTATAAGACCACCCACTCTTATGGATACACAAAGGGGAATCATCGTAACCATGGCAATACTGAAGCCAGTCTCTCAGGAAATAGTGGGCTAGTGTTGCCTACATATAAATTGTGTTTTTGACAGTCGGAATTGGCACGCTCGCATATCGCAGCTTATCTCAGGCTGTCCACATTCTATTTTACCTGCTAAACATGCATTAGTGCTTCTCGTCCTGATTTGCATCCCTGATGCGAGATCTAGGCATGAAGGTAAATACAATGCTTCAGGCAAGGAAGGGAGAAAAAAAACAAGGGTACATCCATTAAAATGTAGACCAGTTTACCACTTTATCTCCTCTGGAAATTTGTGTTCCTTCATCTGATTTGTTATCAGCCTCTGTGATCAAGGGACAGACAACATGTATTGTCCTCTTCATACATGGTGTGCATTTTACACATTTCCACTCTACATAATAAAATGGCTTAGTATTACTCGGGTGTGTGAGGTAGAAGTGCTGATGAGTACAAATCCAGCGTAGTTTGGAGAGTCTCTCTCATCTGGAGGGCTCTTTAACGTCCAGGAGAGTGATGATTAATATGATTTATTCATGCACTTCTTCATGATACAAAGACATGCTCTACTTAATGCTGAAATTTTTGTTTCATCAAGCGCATTTTTTGCCCATCGGCGCAAATATTTTCCCAAAGCAGGACTTGAATCCTGTGCATCCAAAATCTCGTTCACAAATCATGAAGCAAGATTGATTTCTATCATTCAAATACAAGAGCTTGAACCTAACTAACCGCTTGTGAATTTGATATGGGGTTTTGCTTCGCATTCATTTGAATATATGCATATTTTGAAACCGAGCCATCTGCTTTGCACCTCTTCATCACGTCTTTCTGTGCCCTTGCCGCCATCCTCTTCCAATGGGAAATAATGTGTCCTCTCGATTTCTCCTTTTATGATGCCTAGCTGGAGTGAAGGAGCAATTAATGTCATCTGAAAGCGGTTCTCAGGGTGGAGGGACGTAACGAAAAACTCATTTCAGCTTCAGTGGCAGGACCCTGGATAACTCATCAAGATCAGACAGCCCTTCTTTATGTCCTGTCCAATGTGCTGGAAGGCTGTAGCATCAGTGTTTCCCTGAATCGCTTCTCATCTCAAGGTTTATTACAACCTTATATGCCTCTCTCAGGCTCTGTTCGTCTTTACCGTTGTCTCATACCATAGAGTCAGTAATGAAAGTACTGGCAAGGAGTTTGACAAAAAAGTATTACTGACAAAGAGAGGCAAATATTCTGATTGTTAAGCTAATGGAAAATAGTGAAGACTGAGCTACTTTGAGAAGAAAACTACTTTAGCCTTTCAGGTACAACTAGAAGCAGTTCCTAAAGCTTTGCTGATACTATACCGAAGGATAATTAAAACAAGTATTTATTTATTTTTTTATTAATTATTATTATTGTGACCCAAAACTCAATTTATTACTTAGTCATATAAAAGAAGACTTTTCATTTGCAGCTGTAAAGATATTTAAAAAAAAGAATGTTTACTAGCAACCATTGTTTATCCTAGCAACCAGATTCCCTCGACTTGAAAGCCTGTCCAAATAATTTTCATTCGAACCAAACATCAAAGTTCGAGCATAAGTAGCTTGGATATGTTCAAGAAATATTTTCTATAGCAACCGTGGTTACAAGAACAGCTAATTCCACTTTTTTCCAAAAGCCGCTCCAGAGACCTTTTTTATTAACCTACATGAGGTCTCTGTCATAAGTGATTATAGAGATACAACTGAAGTGTCCAAATGTCATATCCTGGCATAGAGTGGAGCACCAGGAAATGACTGCCAGTTACGTGGGACAACCCACAACTATCTTGTGGGTACATTAGGTGATATCGGGTATCAGGTGTGCCTACCATGTAAGTCCATGTTTACTGACAGTTCTCAGTCAAATTCCACAAATCAGCTGAAATTAAATCAGTAAACCTTGACTTGCTTAGAAGGCTTTAGATAAGCAAATGACATTGACAAGAGTTTTCTATTAATGCTAATTATGGCTAAAGAGCTACCTTGCCTATTCTTACTCATGGTCATACGAATTATATCACAAGTACAGTACAAGCAACTGAAATGGGATTCTTCCTCAGAGCTGAGAGTCCAGGAGCCTTGGAATAGTGCTATTGTTTCTCTGAACAGAGATGAAGCCGTTTGAGAACCTTACAAAGATCCCACTAAGGAAAGCTTTCTCAGGAACGTCTCACTAGAAGGAGACCATGAGGTAGACTTTGGACTAAATTTACCCTTTTATCATCCGAGGGTCCCAGATGAAGACATAGAAATTATCAATGTGTTTATTCTGCAATATTTTTCTAATACATTGGTGGGTCAGCATCCAGAGTGTAGTCCACTGGTTATAATAGTTGTTGTTGTTCGTCCTTCAAGGTTGAAGATAACCATGACCTCATATCATATTGATGATCTGTGGTATGGGTGAAGTCATGACTTGTGCTTGATTGGCTTTAAATGAGAGTTGTGCAGATCGTCAGCCTCACCGTCTCGTCCCGGCCTATCTGAGTCCTTTGGCACGACATAGTCGAGACGATTAGTAGTAGGTCAAGATGCACTGGATGTCCAGCAGTGTCCTGTGTGTCTCACTGTGCCCTGGTTGTGCTCCACGATGCTTTGCTGGGTCTGCCTTCTTGTCTGCTAAATTAATTTGGTGGTTTCTTCCGCACAATCAACTGGACCCAGTCTTCGCATGCGTCGGTAGACAGGTCCTACTCTTACCGACTGTCTTGTGGCATGCATACATGACAATAGAGACTCATGGTGGCTGGGACGCCTAATCCCATCACAGGTCCAACAGACCTGACTACTGCCCTTAGGTTTGATAGTTCTATAGATAGGTTATAATAGTAGGTCTCAGTTGGTCAGTGTTGACCATGGGTGAGTATGTGCCCTACTTGAATGCCGCAGTGAACCGACAGCTGGAACAGTTTCTGCTGTGCCTGGTGAGACCAATCCAGGAGATACACACTCTGCCACAGTGGATGCAGGTATGAGTAGTCGCTGGATTGTCTCCAGGCATGCGCGCCTTTCGTCTGACTCTCTTGTCTTCTGCCAGGTTCTGAATCTTCTCCTCTCCCATCTTCAGCTGTTTCTTCGGCACACTCCGCCAACTGCTGCAGTCAGTTACTGTGGTCTCCCAACTCTCTGTGTTGATGTTCAGAGCTTTCATGTCTTGTTTGCAGACATCTTCCTAGCGCAGCTTGGGCTAGCCAATAGGTCTTGTGCCAGAGGTTAGCCCACCATATAGGACCTCTTTTGGAATCTGGCCATCTTCCATGTAGTGGACATGGCCAAGCCAGCGCAGCCTGTGTTGTCTGAGCAGGGTGAACATCATGGGGAGGCCAGCGGGTGCAAGGACCTCAGTGTTGGGTACTTTGTCACTCCACTTGATGTTGAGGATGTGGCGGAGGCAGCACATGTGGAAACCGTTCGGTCTCTGCTCCTGCTTTGTGTATGTTGTCTATGACTTGCTGTCATACAACAGAGTGCTGATGATGCAGGGTATTGTACACTGCCATCTTGGTTGTGATTGTGAGCATGGCATTCTCTTGACACATGTGGTCAGCCAACCAAGTTGTCACTAATTGTGGACCCAAGGTAGGTGATCTGGTCTACAATGCAGAGTTCATAATCGTCGATGGTGGTGACAGGTGTTATTTCCACACCTTGGGCTAGCATATTGGTCTTTTTCAGGCTGATTATGAGTCCAAAGTCTTTGCAGGCCTGAACGAATCTGTCCATGAGTTCCTGGAGCTTTTCCTCTATATGTGAAGTGAAAATGTCATCAGTGTAGAGCAGGTCTCTGATGGTGATCTCACAAACTTTCGTCTTTGCTCTCAATCTGACAAGGTTGAAAAATCTCCCATCTGTTCTTGTGTGCAGGAACAATTTTTCTATGGTATTCCCAAATGCATGTTTCAGAAGCAGAAAGAAAAAGATTCCGAAGAGGGTTGGTGCCAGAACGCAGCCTTGTTTCACACCACTTTTGATGTCAAAAGGCTTGGACGTGCAACCTTCATATTGTACTACTGCCATCATGGAAGGACCTGATCAAGCTGTGTAGTTTTGGGGCATCCAATTTCCACCAGGATACTGAAGTTCCCTGCTGACAAAGTCAAAAACTTTTGCGAGTTAGATAAAGGCGATGCAGAGATGTCTCTGTCGTTCTTTGCAGTTATCCTGTAGATGGTGGAGCGAGAAGAACATGTCCACTGTAGAGCGCTCTGCTTGAAAGCTGCACTAGGACTTGGGATAGATGCAATCCCCTATTTGTTGTAGGCATGCTATCATAAATCGGGTGTACACTTTGCCTATGATGTTCAGAAGAGAGAAGCCTCTGTAGTTGTTACAGTCACTTCTCCTGCCCTTGTTCTTATATGGGGCGACCATCGTGGCATCTCTCGTGCCTTGTGGCACACCTCCCTCTTTTCAGCACTGACAAAGAACATCATATAATGGCTGCAGAAGAGTGGTCTTGCAGCGCTTGACTAGATCTGATGGAATTCCCTCAATTCCAGGTGCATTTCCACAGGCCAAGCTGTCAATGACTTAAACTGCAATATATAAAGGCCAAGTTTGTGAGGGATTACACCATCCACTGTGCTTCACAGCAAAGTGCTGCCTCACTGTACCGCTCTTCCCTGTATTTGAACAGGACATATGGAAATTCTGGTAGTCTTTATTGAAAAAAAAAAAAAGTTTAATATTAGATTCAGGGTTTGCAATACATACCAGCTGACAATTATTAGCATTTATTATATCTTATGATTAACTTTTTTTTCCCCCCAAAATTGACAGGGGAGACTCTGCCTCCCCTGCCTCCCTTGAATGCACGTCACTGGTGGAAATCCACCTGGCAAAAACAACAGTCCATCACAGACACTTGTACCCCCTTTTAGGAGATGGGAGGACACATGGAAAACATCCAAAGCTCTGCACAGACTAATCAGAACAGAATCCTGGATTTCCAAGACCACAAGATAGCAAACAGGTGGTGACAAGTTAAATTGGGAATTAAGTAGGACTATAAATGACAAACATACTTTAGCAGGCTTAAAGTGCATTTACATTGCATCCTCCCCTGATGCACATCACCTGCAAAGGCTCCCTCAAGCAAATATTGACTGATGTTTTCATTCTTTATTGACTTAATTTGGACTTGGCTTGCTGAGTACACATGCATATATTAAGTCGCTCATCCAGAACAGATGGGTTTTTGGTGTCTTTGTAGATATTTGCATGGTAGGATAGAGAAAGTCTCTTCCTGCATGTGAAATGAGTCCACATGACAGTGACCGAAAGGACTGATTACCAAAAGCATCGATTGGGAAGTTGGGACGTCATGACCTTAGATAGGGGCAGGACAACAAAAGTCGACCTCAGAGACGAACATGGGCACAGTGCCACATAAAATGTCATGAAGCTTGATCTCACAGGCAATCAGTTGAGTCCTTGGTTGAACTCTGATAGTCCGCTTCTCTTGATGGTGCTTGCCTGTGAAACATCATAAAACCTTCCCATCTATGCATGAACCTACTACACCTTTTCAATTAAACGTCCCATTTATCTCCTTGCAACTTGCACTCGCTCCATCACAAGAAGAGTGAAATATCTTGATTTTAATTTGACCTGCCTCTCGATATTAGATCCCAGGGTGTTTGTCAGAGAAGGCACAGGAAATCAATATGGAGATCGATCTAGAGACAAGAAAGAGAGAAGTATGTGGGAGAAACAAAGAGAAAGCAGGATGGAAAAGGCTAACTGGATTGGGCTTGGGATAATTGCAGTCTGATTGTAAGCTGATATCAATGCACCTTGACCTGAAAAATCAGTCCATATTAGTGGAAGCACTCTGACACTTTATATGGATCTGTTTTCTTATTACGACTGGCTCCAGGGAGTGTGGACAATGCAAGCTTTTTTTCCCAGAGCACAATTGACCCAGTTCGATTGCCCAAAGTTTTTGGAACCTTCTAAGCCTGGACCTTCTCTTTGTAATCAATTTGACTAAGTTATGTGAAGGATAGAGCAAAGACAAGGAGGCAGACAGAAATGAATATCACAACAAATTCTCAAAGATATGGGGAGACATAGCCATGAGGAGATAGTATTGTAGTGCTACATCTCCAGGTTCTCCAGTCTGATGCTGAGCTCTGTCTAGTTATTATTTGATGTAGTATTTGTGGGATTCTCCCAGGGTTCCCCTGGTTTCCTCCTAGAAAGAAATACAGTGGTACTTGACCTTATGAAATTAATCCGTTCCAGAGCTTTTTTTGTAACCTGCATTGTACATGTTTACATTTTACATGGCCATATTCCTTTGTGATATCACTCGAGCCCGTTTCTTCTCCTCAGTCATACCGGAAATCACACGTGTGTGTGTGTGTGTGTGTGTGTGTGTGTGTGTGTGTGTGCGCGCACGCATGTTGACCATGTCTTCTTAGCAGAGTTATAATATTACAAATGTTTATGGAAGGTTAAAAGCCTGAGTCAAGAAATAAAGCATAAACAACAGTAATGCTGTCCTTTACACGAAAAGCATCACGGTGGATTCAGCTGTATAATAGGCAATGAGAGGTAGATGCATCATTCCTCCTAGGCAATAGGATCCCTGTCCAAGATGGCATCAGGTGGACCTGTCCAAGATCGCGCTTGAGGGAAGGCGAC
Source organism: Plotosus lineatus (assembly GCA_024760905.1). NCBI lineage: Eukaryota > Metazoa > Chordata > Actinopteri > Siluriformes > Plotosidae > Plotosus > Plotosus lineatus. The sequence continues at coordinate 27,230,436 of CM045743.1, forward strand.
ATGAATGACAGCTCAGTTGTTAGCCAATGGGAGGCCAGCGGGGCGGGATGTTTGAACATCATTGATGGGAGAGCAGCTCGTGTATTGTTTTAATGTTTGTTTGGCACATTTGAATTTTTAAGATGGCGCTTTCGTAACGTGAACTTGTTTCGTATCCTGAGACAAAAATTTTAGGAAAATGCTTTTCGTAACCTGAATTTTTCATTTGGTGAGACTTTCGTAAAGTGAGGTACCACTGTAAGTCGGCAGATTGCATACTGGGGTGTAGAGGAGGTGGGATTCAATTCCAGACTGGTAGAAAGAACAAGAGTGTGCTATCAATTTTTTTTTTTTTTTTTTTTTTTTTTTTTTTTTTTTTAATGTGTCGTGAAAAACAGCCATTACTTTCTTACTAGGGGGATACAAATCTCTCCTCTGCCTTCTCAGGGGAAAAGGTGGAACAGATGCAAACACGTAGTGGACACTCCTCCACCATAAAGAGCCATGACAAATTCAGAAGTCTGCACAAAAGAAACATCACATACTGGCCAGGAAATCTGAACTCTCTTTTTTCCCAGTGAAGTTACCTTGATGCATGAGTTGTTTTCTTTTTAGCCTGTCCATGAATCATTTATGAAATTTCTTATGGAATGTGTTTAAGTAACTCAGTAACCTCCAACACATGCTTGACAGAAACATGCGCTGCATCAAACAGGGCATTCAGTATAGCAGACATAATTAGAGTACAGAGGCCATCCAAGGGTGCCCTTCAACATGCTGCGTCATCAGAGGCTTGTATTTAATCAACCCTTATCAGCCTCCTAAGAGCAGAGGAACATTGGGGACGGCGGTCATGCTCACGCCCTATCCCTAATTTTATCTGACAGGTAATGATAAATGAACTGCTCTCTCCAGAACAAGGCTCTTGCATTCATTGTCTGCATGTTTACTGGATCCCACGCTGAGGGAATTAATGAAGGTCAAGTGAAGACGTGATTACTGCACAGACGAGTTCAGTGAAACACATATTTTCAAAATACTTCCTGTTTCCAGTTGCGGTGAGGCTGGAGCCTATCTCAGCTGACCCTGGGAAGTTTGGGACATACCCAGAACACTTATGAGCTCGCCAGTCCATCACAGATCCATGCACAACACTCACATTTACCCTCACACCTAGGAGGAAATTTCATTCATTAATTGTCCAAGCCACTTAATCCTAATTAGGGTCGCGGGGAGGGTGGCGAGGATCTCAGCTGCCTCTAAGCGAGATCAAGGTACCCTTGGACATCTCTCCAGGCTGACTGCAGGGCCAGCACATGTTCTATTTTTACTGTAGGAGAAAACCAGAGTTCCCAGAGAAAACCCACACAAGCAAAGAGACCGTGCAAACTCTTACACAGAAATTCCCTCGCCGAGCATGGGACTCGAACCCAAGACCTTCATGAGAACTGTTTTTTTTTCCGTGATAATTCCAATTTGATTTAACTATATTATTTGAATTGGCCGTCATTCTCACCCACATGCAGAATATTTGAATAGATTGATGGCGATAGCAATGCTGAGATCTTCTGAAAAACATTCAGGTATAAGAACAGGTCTGATAATAAGAAGTGAAAGGTGAACAGCTTCGCCCAGCTTTGAAAACTCTATGCTTTAGATTTCTGTCGCTACTAGCAACAGAATCTGTATTCAGAGGTCCTGCCATGCTCCTGCACCCTTCCATTCTTTGGTAAATATAGAGTGTACAAGGCGGATGTATGATTCATCGCCTGCAGTTCACCTCTGAGTGAAACACTATGGAGGGGACAAATACACCTGTAATGCATCTGGGCATGAGTTCTACAGGGCTCTTTAGAGGAGGTAAATGCAACAGTGTCACTGTGTACTTGCTATTCAACAAAGTACCAGCACAAATCAAATGAATTCCTTAATATATACTAGGATCCCTCACTTTCCGTGGTTAGTGGGGACCGAGACACCCCTCGCACGTGAACGCCGTTTTCCGCAAAGTAGGATTGGCCCCCCTGACTGATGTATACGTACATGTCTATGTGTACATAATATCAATAAATACATATTCAATGCTATAAATGCTTACAATAACAATTAAAAATTCAAAAATAATGCATAAGATGTAAATAAAATATCAACACACACACATACAGACGCAATCGCGCACGCACATACACACACACACACACACAGGTGCGTGCGCACACACTCAGATGCGCACCTCACATTTATTTTTCAATTAATATTTTTGAAAAACCCACGATGCACTGAAGCCGCAGAAACTGAAGCATGAAGTATGAGGTATCACTGTAATAATATATACATTTTTGCTCATTTTATTGACATGCTACAATTTTCTGAAGGACAAACTTGTCTGCTTGTGCACAGACCCATTCAAGTACAGTATTCATTTAAGGAATATCTCTCTATTTGTCTTTATCCGCACTGTACATCATACTCTGCTTATTTTCAAGAAAGGTGTCGCTACCTATCCGCCTGACCGTCCATCTATTATACTTTATATACTAGCACGTCGACTCCACCAGAGTCGGCTGAGAGGCGCACCAGCCTCCCCACAACCCTAAGAGGATTAAGTGGCTTAAAAAATGAGTGAATGAATGAATGGACTTTTGGAATTTTTCATGAAAGATGCCAAGTATATCCGAGGTCCATAATCTCCATGGCTGCCTGATTATCAAATGATAATTTCATTAAGGGTGCCGTCCTGGTTTTTGTCCTGCCTGCAGCAGCCTTGACCAGCTCTATACACGCTAAAGCAGTGGTTCCTAACCTGGGTTCGATCAAACCCTTGGGGTTCGGTGAGTCAGTCTCAGGGGTTCGGCGGAGGTCAAGACACACACCTGAATCATATTCATGACGACACGCCCCGCTTGGCCATCATTGGCTGCAGATGATCACGCTACATTGCCAATCTGTGCTGCAGGAAATTTGGTGCGCTCAGTAGTCGAATTGTGACTGTTGTGATGGTACGTCGTGTGATTTCTTTCTTAATGTTCTAATCCATACTATGTTGAGTAAAAAAAGAAAGTGGTCGGACAAATATGTACAACATGGATTCACATATATAACGGAACGTCCTATCCGCATGATTTGCAAAGTAGGATCAACCCTGTGCTGACTGACGTATATGTACATATAATATCAATAAATACATATTCAATACTATAAATGCTTATAATAGAGATTAAGCATTCAAAAATAATGCATAAGATGTAAATAAAACAAATACACACTCATACAGACGCACGCGTGCACACACTCAGATGCGCACCTCACATAAAAATGTAAGTAGTTGTGATGGAGTTCATAGCATTGTATTGGTTTTGTTCTTTGAACACAGCAATGTTAATGTACGGTTCATTTTGGTGCCCCAGTAAAAACATATACCTGTGTCTTGAATTTGAAAAAAAAAAAAAAATCATATTTTATTTTTCACTAAAGAAGGGCTCGGTGAATAAGCATACGAAACTGGTGGGGTTCAGTCCCGCCAACAAGGTTAAGAACCACTGCTCTAAAGGATCCTGGAGGGGTCATGGGGGTCCAATCTATTCACATGTATTTTTTAAATTTAGAGAAGACTTACGACCGTATCCTTTGGGCGGGCTATCTTGTGGGGTGTGCTGAGGAAGTGTGGTGTAACGTTCTTTTTGCTATGGGCCATAGGTCTCTGTATCACCAGATTGGGGGGGTGTGTGTGTACGGAATAGAAGAATAGAATCGCTGCTCCTCTGCATTGAGAGAAGCCAGGTGAGGTGGCTCGAGCAACTGGTTAGAATGCCTCCCGAATGCCTCCCTGAGATGGTGTTTCGAGCATGTGCAACTGGGAAGAGACCCCGGGGTGGACCTAGAACACACTTTAGGAATTATGTCTCTTGACTGGACTGTGAATGCTTCAGAGTCATCCTGGAAGACCTGGAGGAAGTGGTAGGGGAGAGGGACATCTGGCTCTCACTGCTTAAGGTGCTCCTCCCCCGCAACCTGACCCCGGCTTAAGCGGAGGAAGATGATGATGATGATGATGATGATGATGATGATGATGACAATTAAAGGTACCAATATTTATGTGAGTCAGGTAGTTATTCAGTACAGACTTTGTCCATTTTTAGAAAAAGTTTCGGAGAGGTTGCCAATGTTCCTGGAGCATCTTTTATCTATCTTAATCATGAATCTACAGCATGGGCCGTCAAGAAATCAGCCTCAGCCTCTAGTTATGAACGTGTTTTTACGGCTTGATAGTTCTATCTACTTGTGAATTATTCACAGTATCAGATGATCCGTAGAGAATTTAAAAAGAAATACAGGAAGTGATTTTGCAGAATGGAAAGATCTAAGTGCAGTATCAGGATTTTAGCTGACTTCAGAGCTGTCCATTCTTTCCTCCCTTCGCCTTTCCTTCTGGTGCACTGCAGCCGCCTGCTGAGAGCCCGAGAGCCTAAGTGCTTACGCAAAGGCGGTAAAGAAGCCAAAGAGATTGATGGCTAGCATGTCTAAATCCAAGCCTATAGCAATGTGTGTTTGTCTGAGAGAGACAGATAGACTGGGAGAGAGAGAAAAGCAGAGAATTAGAGTTTGCACTCACAAAGCAAAGCTTCATTAATCCGAACTACAATGCCAACCCCCTAAGGAGTCAGCAAGCAAGCAAAAAAAAAAAAAACAAAAAAAACAAAACAAAACCATCCATATTCAAACAAACACTCTTGCACCCTGGACTTATCGTAGCCCTCCAGAGCCGTGTTAAGACGTCTCACACATTTCAAAGTCACACATGTTAAATTGGCTGCTTGGGGAATTACAAATGCCAGTGAATGAGTAAATGCATGCAATTAATTTGGGGACAGTTTTGCAGGGAGGACAAAAAACCCCAAACAAACGGGCAATCATAACATACCAATTTGCAAGTTTATCAGCTGAAGGCCAACCCTGTAGAAATCTTCTCCTGTCAACTCCTTATCGTTTGCTATTTTCATTCTGATGAGATGCTAGGAATATATGCAAATGGAAATTACACTCAAGCCAGTGAAGATAAATATTAGAGAAATAAAAATTCAGCCTCTGCTTTTTTTTTTCTGCAGCATTATGGTATAGTGGTTAGCATGTCCACCTTTCAGCAAAAAGATCCTGGATTTGAGTCCCAGGCTCACTGGTCCATCCCCGGGCCAGCACACATATACACAAACACCTTTACTCATTCCTGGGGCAATTTAGAACAGCCAATTAGTCTGATATGCCTGTCTCTGGACTGCAGAAGGAAACCAAAGAAGAAAACCCATGCAAGCACATGGAGAACATGCAAATTCCACACAGAAACACCTTTACAAAATCTGGGACTCTAACCCACAGCCGTCTTGCTGTCAGGTGGATGTGCTCCCCACTATGCGAATGCCATGTGTCAATAAAAAGCTGTTATTTGCTACTAGAATTTTGGTGCTGAAGGAAAGGACTAAAAGATAAAAGCCAACATGCCGCAAATGTTCTTGTCGAAAGTGACATCCGGAATTGCCCATGATCATAGTGATCTTTACGTGCTTCTGTTGTGCACTATTATGGCGAAGGACTTTAACTTGCTGTATGAAATAAATTACCGCAGCTGGATAGGCAGGTAATAATGTAATCTGGATTATGGGATATTTTTCAAAAGGGATTTGTTTAATGTACTAGACTTATAATGATAAGTCTGCCATGATGGTACTACTGTTAAGAAAATTGACCAGCGGGGTCCAGTTGCTTCCGCCAAAGGACCGTTTCATAATATGCCAATATAGAACAAGGATAGCAAGATCGAAATCCCAGATTCAACAAGTGGAAAGAAAATGTCCAGAAACTTAATACAGTAGGCCCCCGTTTTTTGCGATGGTTCGGTTCTGGCTCTTCCTGCGGATCAAGAAAATCCGCAAGTTATTGACATGGTTTTAAAGCCCTATGCCTGATATTACATGCTCTAAAATATGCTTCTTAAACACATTCTATAGATAGTCTTACTCATTAATGCAGTAATAATGTAGTAAGGTCAAGGTAAAGTCCCTTGGGCTTTTTACACCCGAGCCGTAACGGCTCATCAGACCGGTGCTTATCCCCTGTTTCCATAGCATGAAGCTACCAGGAGTTCAACTCCTCCTGGATGGGACGCTAGTCCATCGCAGGTTCCCTTCCCAGTATATTTTTACTGGTACAGTACCCATTTATACTGCTTGGTGAACAAAGGCACACTTGTGGTTAAGACCTTGCCTAGGAGTCTCACTGGGATTTGAACACACAACCTCCCGATCATGAGCACAGCACCCAAACCACTACGCCACCGGCCCCACATAATAATGTGTTAATGATTGAGTAAAACCTTTTCAATTTTGCGCTGTGATAATTTTTCTTAATGAATAAAGCACTGAGGGTCCTTACCAGAAGCTAGAGAAGATGCAGGGTGTTTGAGTGACCTAATAGGGCTTAAATAATAATTAATAATAAACCCCCCGTGAATTCACAATTCAAGCAGTCACATTTATGACATGTGCGAAGGAGAAAAAAGAGGTGTACTGTACCCATCATCTGCAACCAATCAGCAGGAGGGAGAAACAAAAGCACTCAGCCATTGGTTAAATTTGAGTGGCTTGCCAGTTACTTCCGGTTTTGTCGCCAATCTGCGAGTATGCGGGGGCGCGAGCGCTGAACCGCGAACGGTCAAGGGCCTACTGTATACAATTTTAGATGTGTGACCTAAAAAAGTAGGTCAAGGTGACTTACACACAAACTGAACCAAGCACTGATAGTATTGAGCTAGCAAACCAAGTTTGAAAGCCCCAGCTTAAGTGTGCAACAGATACGTGTCTGTAAACTTAAGTGTGAAGGGTAGACCGATTGACCTATTCATACACATAACTCCTGAGCCAGTTTGTGGGTGGGAGATAAAAATTGAACATTTCTTTATACCGAGGTCATTGGTGTCGTGGTTAGGGTGCTGTGCTTGTGAAATCAGAGGTCCTGAGTTTGAATCCCATTATCTGTATTCAGAACCCTCGGCAAGGGTCTCAACTACAAGTGTGCTTCAGTCCACCCAGCAGTATGAATGGGTTCCAGTAAAAAAAAAAAATAAATACTGGGAAGATAACCTACTTTGGACTCATGTGCCATCCAGAGGAGCTTCCTCACATCATGGAAAACAGGATAAGATCCAGTGGGATGAACCAGTAGGCTCAGGTGTCAACTCCCAGCAGACTTCATCTTTACATATACCACAGGATGTCCAATTCTATCCACAAAATGCTGGTGTGGATGCAGGTTTTTATCCAAACCAAGCATTTGTTGATAAGATTGCACACATCTGCTCTATACCTATATCCCAGACAGAAGAAGGTGGATAAAACCGTGTCTAGGTTCTTCAGCACGACGACTCAATATCTGTCTCCATCTTAAATGTATACCTCATTCTCACTTCACAATGGGATTTAAATCCTATTTTCTTCCATCGCAACTGATACATCCTAAATTGCATGCCTAGCCACTTGTTCTACTGCCACTGCTCAATAGTATTGTATCGACTGCGGTTGGCCTCCCGACAAGAGAGATAACAAGTTCCACATGATTGCATAAAACCCACAACAGCTTCTATCAAAAGCTCTGCTGCATTTCCATTTCCTCTGAGCCATGCACTGAGGCTTTGCAGGATGATGGGTTTGTCTCCCTTCCCTCTGCGTAATGAAGCCAGACATCTTTAAAACATTTTCCAGGAAATGCAGATTTTCTATGGTTTCCTACTTGTTTGTTCTGCCTCCCTTTTTTGAAGAGGAAAGTAAAGATGATGTAGCACTCCAGTGTGTTTACTCAAATAACAAAGTAACGATTCCGCAAAGGATGTCTTAAATTCATCGGTCTGAATGCTGTTTTAAAACAAAATAAAGTCTGCTGATTAACCATCCAGTGAGCCAAAAAGCCTAGTGTGTATTCTCAAGGTGTTTCATTTAAGCATTATTAGCTTGTTGACCTGAGAGACAAGCAGACCAAACAGTGTAACCTGTGCTAATTACTATGCCCTTGAAACTCACAAAGAAACAGCCATCATTTAAGAACAAATAAAACACAGTGTATGAAAAAATAATAATAATCTAGACACATAACTGACTTGGAGCAATGACTGACCTGAATTTCAACCCCGTATCCAAGATAGACAGTCACAAAGTAGGTACAGTCCATTGTGGAGTCAAATGAGTCAGTGCTTGGTGGCATCTCAATGTAGCCTTCAGCATCTGTCAAGTTCATGCTGCACTGATCTGGGAAAGGAAAAGATACATGCAGATAAGCCAAATAGACAAGCAGTGAGAACTTCCATCTGGTGCTTCCTGATTCTCTAGAACACAAACTGGTGACACATGGTCTGACCAAGGAACCTGAACAAATCACTATCATAGAAAGTGTGATGAGAAGGCTGTTTGTATGAAAGGAAATTGAATAGGCATGTTGCAGAAAATTCATTACAGTGGATATTAACTTGATGACATTCCAGTATAAATGTGTTCACAGTTCTTATTTTGTTACAATAGTAGTTGGCGTTAGGAAACTTTAGGTTTGATGAATGGGGTGGAGAGAGCATGCATGGTTTTGGCTGAGGTGTTATATTTGTCACTGCTGCTCTCGATCCCCTGTAACCCAAAAGACTCCTCCATTTTCATTCATTCATTTTCTGAACCGCTTAATGCTAATTCGGGTCGAGAGGAGGCTGGCGGCCTTCTCAGCCGACTCTGGGCAAGGGCGGAGTACACCTTGGACAACTCATCAGTCCATCACAGGGCCAACACTCACACAACCATTAAATGTACTGTATTGATTTGGTTTGCAAAGGTTCAAGACGAAAGCTGCTCTGCCACTTAATACTTAAGCATTCGATGATACCTTAACAAGACTCTTGTCTAACTTTATACCTCAATTTTTAAGGGTATGTGTAACATTATGGATGATGTATTATTAGAAATTAGGTGTATAATCAACAAATACATTTTCAGTAATCTATAATCACGCCAAAAATTCATGGAGTTTTTGGAACCTTAGAGTAAACTGTTTACATGTACAGGAGGAGGCGGTCCTCCTCATGGAGGCCGTCATTGCATCACTGCATAGACAGTATATACAGGTGTACCATACCACCAGGCTGTGAGGGGAAGTGGTCTTGAATGAAATTTCAGTTGCTTGCAATCTGGAACCACACCACGAGGTGATGCTTGGTACAGCCAATTTTACACATGATATCTTGTAAGGCTAGTTTTTTAAATACACATGATATCAAACACGAGGACATAACAAAATATTAAACTTTTATTCATACAAAAATGCACAATAGAAGCTCTAGATTCGTACTGACTGAAGAAAAGAAACCTGATTGTTTTTTCTAAGCCATGCATTTTCTGTTTTGTTTAAAGAAACCATTAATTCATTATTCAACGTCAGTAACTGGTTGATCCTGATCAGGGCCACCATACATCTGCAACCTTCTCTAGGGATAATGTATAAAAATACCTCAGGTATACCCAAGCTCAGGATAAGACAGCACATATTAATATGCATACCTTGTTCTCTTAAATTGCTTATTATAGTTGTGGTGTGGATAATGCTTGTTGTGGTTGGATCTCCATCCATGTCCGTGGGATTTCCCATAATGCTTTTCTCTGCTAGACGAGATTCTTTGTTTTTTAAATTCACCTTTTGAGACTTTTCAGGTATTGATGAAGTTCTTTGATGCCCACTTCCTGATGTACCAGTAGCTGTAACTACTTGAACTCCCAAGACCTCCACTTTCTCTTCTATCCCTTTCTCACTTAGCCTATTTTGGTCAATAGTAATCAGTTTCCCGGGACTGATAGGACTTGCTGTTGTCATGACTGCAGTTGCGATGTCAGAGAACGCTGGTGCATCTTCATGAGTAATCATGCGATTTCCAACCTGTGGATCTCCAGTTTCTATATAAGATGATTTTGGTGAAACTGGATGAGCCTGCATATGACTACCATCACTGAAGAACCCCTGGTCTCCATCAAAACTCTTAGTGAGCTGAGCTTCATGGAAGACAAGGTCTTTCAAGTGGGGTTGGTGGTTGGAGCTTGGTTGATGTGCTGTTGGAATCTCATGGAGCTCCCTCGTTTGGTCTTGTTTGTTGGTGATGGTGTTGAGCTCTTGTTTCCATTTAGGTTCTTCTGCTTCATCACTTGGTCTGATGGCGTCTGAAAACAACACAATACGTTTTTATTATGCCCAATGCTCAATGCTGAAACACTACAAGTGAACATTTGTTTAAATCCCATGCGTACAAGTAATAGTGGTACAGCATGGATGCGTCAGAGTGCTGGCTCAGTTCAGACTGAGATAAATAATTTAAGCATTTAAGAGTTAATGGTTTTGAACTAATTTTAATTGGGGGCAGCAGTGGTCCTGTGGATGAGGCTCTGGGTTACTGATTAGACGGTCAAGATTTTTAAGTCCCAAAAGTGATCAGTTTCTACTATCAGGCCCTATCAGATCCCAAAGCTAGGCACCCCGAAACCCTATGGTCTAGAAATACCATATACCAAACCCTCTAACAAACCAGAATTTGCAAATATGACCCTCTGCTGCATAAAACCTATTAAGTAGGAAATTTTACATACTGAGGTGTCCGTATATTTGGAAAGAGAATTTAATATGCTTTAAATGGGGAATAATAAATTATTATAGCATGAAAATTTATTACATAACTTTGAATCTCACTAAACAGGAAATGCTACTTTTGAGAAAATAGAAATTACAGTTACAGACCCAGTTTCTGAATGGCCACATCTGAAACGCCCCAACATTCAAATAACAAATGAATCCAGCTTTTCGACCAGTAAGATCGATCTCAACAGATGAGTTCTATTTAAACTGAATCATGAATAGTGATGATGGCGATCACATTTCAGCTTTATAGGCTTTTACAGAAAAAAAAAAAAATCAACATCACTCCAACATGCCTTGGACAAATCATCCTCATCTAATTAATTTTAGCAGGTTCAAAACGACATGCAAATCCTCCGATATAATCCTAAATGTGCAGCCTTTGAGACATAACACGATTTGATGTGATTTAAAAGGAGGTATAATAGCTGGAGCTAATAAGCAGAACTGAACAGCACAGCAAGAACCCAGTAAATGTGGACAGACTGCCACGCAAACGTCTTGTTGAATGGTTTTATGCTCCTAACAGGGGAGGGGAACAAAAAGAAAAAAGAAAAAGAAAACCCTTTCAGGAAACCTTGCTTCTTTAAAAACGTCTGCCCTCTTCCCACATCCCATTATTGAAAGTGATGAATTTGTTGTGAATGAGTCATGATTAGAGGAACACGATAAGTGCATGTTGGAAAGCGATTATCGTTCGCACCTACAGCAGCTGACACATAATCATCAAGCCCTTAGGATGAGGATGCTTCCCACAAAGAGTTACACTCATAATATGAAGCAATTGGCAGCCTTGTAAAAACATTTGTTTCCATCGCCATTCTCTCTCATTTAAAATACCAGCCCAGCTGTGTTCGGAATGATCCTGGACACGGTTGACTGACTGACAAGACTCACTCCTCTTGCTGAATCTACATAGCAACCATCCACGCTTTCTCTCTTATCCACCTCATCCAAATGTGCTTTGAGTCAAGGATCAAGTTTAGCACGAGGAAACTCAACATCGGATCTGTATACGGGATATCGGTATAAAACTGCACATCCAGCTAAATTAAAACTGAACACTGGTGGCAGACTAATTGTTGTGGATTAAATGTAAATTCCACATAGAGCTGCTGATTAATTCATTAATTAATATTCATATAATTCATGGGTAATTAGAAGCCAAAATCCAGTAATAGTAATACAATACGAGCAGCATGTTGACATAGTGCTGAGAACATCTGCCTTGCCTTGCAGCAGGAAAGCTCGGGTTCAAAGTCAAGTCCTGGACTGTTGATACTGCAAGTACTGTACTCCAGTTTCCTCCAAATTACCCCAGTGTGTGAGTGTGAATGTTGGCATATGTGTTGCCTGTTAATTGCCTGGTGAGCTGTTCAGGGTGTACCCCACCTTCGCTCAGAGTTGGCTGAGGTGACAAGCCTATCCGTGACATTACAGTAATTAGGATGAAGTGATTTGGAGTATGAATGAATGAATGAATGTAATGGTTTTGCACTACTACATACACATTGCTGTTGATTTCTTTTTTAGGGAAATGAATATAAATGGATTGCTTTAATCTTAGTTTGAAAGGATGCATTGCTACTGCTAAGAAACTTTTTCAATCAGGAGAGGGAAAAAAGTTGCCTCCTTTAGTCTGCAGTCATTTTTACCCAAACTCAGGCTTTGAACAAAAGCACGGCAATAAATAAAAAGCCTCACTCCTCTCAACAGTAATTATCTGAAGTTAAAGTGCAACAAGACATGTTGTATTTCTATAATTATTGTTTGAGCTTGATAGGAGAATGCCTTTTGGGGTGAGCAATGCACCATTACACATTTTGTCTTTCATCTTTTCCATATTAATCTCCATTAGCAGGCCTCCACGAATGTTTTCTGATAGATAGGGTTGTTCGCACTGCGTCACATCTGAATGCTATTCCCATTGTTCATTATGAGAAACAAGCAGCTCACACCCAGGAAGGAGGTGCATTATGTTTCATCCTATGACGAGATGTATGTGTTTCAGCAGTTAATACTGTAGCAGCTTTGTGCTTCTCTTGTTGCTCCTTCTGTTTCGGCAGTTAGCTGAAAACATGCACATGATATCGCACCCAAAAGACAATGCAGTACAGCAGTGCAATCCAATGACAAGGTTTTAGGAGCAAGGAGGAAAAAACAGAGAACCCAGTGGAAACCCACATGGATACTGTGGATACATACAGATTGGAGCTTAGAATGTGATTGAGGTTGTTGAGCTACACCACTACCTGCTTTTGGGTGGAGCATCCATGTGTCATTTTGTTGTATCCCCATTTCACTGGAGCGCGGCAGACTTATGTTAGCAAAAATGTTGTCATCCGCAAACGTTCCGCAATTACGCCCTCATCTTCCGTGTGATTCCGTAGTTATTCCTCAAGTCTTCCTCCGCTTCCGTATGCTTCCGGCAGGCCAAAATATTTCGTGAATGTGTTCACGTTCACGGAAAAAAATTCCTTGAGTGTTATGTGGGGGTCACTTCGGCGTACTTTGCCGCACCTGTTCCGCCCATGCTGTGAACGTTCCGAGAGTGTAAGAATTTCCACGTTTCCGTAGGATTTTCACCCATTTTCTGTGTAAAAATGCCGAAGCTCTTCTGTAGACTGCGTTCCACGCATTTCCGCTGCACGAACCTTGCATGCCGTAGTCCACTGAAATGAAGGTATAAGAATTTCCACTTTTCCGTATGATTTTCACCCATTTTCTGTGTAAAAATGCCGAAGCTGTTACATAGGCTGCGTTCCACGTCTTTTCCGCTACGATCCTTGCATGCTGTAGGCCAGTGAAATGGGGGTATTAACAAAAAAAAAAACAAATGGATGGTTGCCCTGATTGCTGCCACTACAAATCAAAGTTTTTGTGTCGGCTTTAGCAGTTTTGTTTGTCTAAGTGTGAACAATATCCTGACGACAACCACGATGAAATTCCACCAATTTTTTTTTATTAATTTTTTTTTTTTTGAGGGGGGGGGCATTAACCACCTGAGTCCCAGAGAAGAGTTGATTTTGGACAATCAAGGACAAAGGGTACAGTTGGATCAGATCAATTTTTCTTTTTTCTTTCTCTCTTTTTTTTTTTTTTTAATTCCCATGTTCAAAATGAAATTTCTTATATCTGAAAAACAAAGTGTCATATATTCAGAGATGCAGTGATTTCAAACAGCATAATCCCCTTTCCCCTTGAGTGACTTTAAAATGTCAAAACAAAGGTTGGAATTTTAAGTGCTTATAACTTTGAAACGAGTGCTGATAGACATGCTGTTACTTATGGCGTACAAATAGAGAAGCTTATATGTACTTTTAGCTGAAACAATCACCTTTATCCTCGAGTTGTAGTTAAAGGTTAAAAATCAAGATTATAAGATTTTGAGGTCTAATAATGTGAAACAAGTGCTCCTAGACACACTGTTTGCTTTGTAATGTTCCTAGGAAACCATATACGGGCATACATATTATGATATGAGAGCGTTGGTAGCAAACTGGTAGTCATATACTAGTAGACTTTGTTTGCTACATTATCCCTGCTGCATGGTAGAGGTGTCTTGCATTGAATGACACTTGCTGTACGCACACTAAAATCCTGCCAAGGTGTCTGTGATATTTAGTCAGAAAACAACATTTGAGGTTTTTCTGATTAGAAAATAGCTGCTACACATGGGGGATTCAGTCATGCTCGTGTGACTGGAAACAAAGCAGCCATTCACTCATGAAGACCAGGCAAGCCTTGCAACATACCAACTACAGCGAGGCTCACAGTATGGAGTAGCAATAGGAACACTTGGGTATAGCGGTGGAGCTTATATTTATAAAATGAGCCCTTTTATATGACTCCAGTTACACTGCAACAACTGTCAGGCTATACATGTAGGCTACACATAAGGGGATAACATCACCAGAGATAACCCTTTTGAAGATGGATGGGATTTATTTGGTAATTATGAATGCATTGGAGGCTAATTATAAATAAACAAGCATTGGAAACAACAGCCTTCACAGCTACACATTTGTTTAGGTCTGGTTTATTTTACCATCCTATCCAGGTCTCCTTAGAGTAGGCTTCACTATTACAATGATTCCATATATTTTCATTATATTAGTCTTGGGTTTTTATTCTCTATCAGGTTTCAGGAGTGCTGCAGTTAATAAAACCTTATAAACTTCATCTATTCAGGTGCACAGCTTCAAAGCATCAACCTGAAAAGTTTCCCCTGAGCATCTCGACTCCAACTTGGCTTTCAAACAGACCCTGATCCCTAGTGGGACTCTGACACCTCAATTAGCACACGTTTTCAGGATGACAGTACGTTCTAACGAGGCTCAGGACGACAGAACATTACAGACAAGAAGACATGAAAGGACAGAACTGACACACACACAGAGCGAATGAGTGAGGTCTCCCAGAGCGAGGGCTTCATTTGATGCTCTGACACACAGTGAGACGGTGCGGGGACCCGAAACGTCAGAGGAGCAATGGTGTCAATAAAGCCGTTGATCCGTATTTGTCAGGGAATTTGGAAAATCTTTGGGTTGTAGAACATGTGTTTTCACCACCTGATTAATTTTCCAATAACCACATGTCCTGAGGTGTGGAACATCTATACCACAAGCTATTCTATGTTTCTATGACCAGTCATTCTTTCACTTCCCCCTCTTTTCCCCCTCTTTTAATGCTAAAAAGAAATAAAAAAACACAACTCACGATGAAAGCAAACAAACTTCTATGTCTGAAAGACTTTCCACAGTGGAAAAAACACTAACACTGGAGACTCCTTCCTCATACAATGAATAAACTTAAGTCTGCACTTAAAGTGATTGTACAATGTATAGTGATGCAGAAGTAAGAGCAATGATGGCCTGGTGGTAAAAGGTGCTGGATCGTTGATCTTAAGGTTGGGGGTTCAAGTCCCACTCTCCATAAAGTTGTCTCTGTCCCCCCAGTGCAGTTAACTGGGTTATCAAAGGCGGGCCGTGTCTCTCACTGTCTATGGTGAGAGGTTCATGTAAAAGAACCATTGCTGACTTTCGTAAAGAGTAGCTGCATAGCAGTCAGCGTTTTTCCGCCCCCTTGCTAAAGGGTTGTGTCAGGAAGGGCATCCGACGTAAAAACCTATGCCAAATCAAACATGTGATGATTCGCTGTGGCGACCCCTGAGAAAGAAGGAAAGGAAAAGAAGAAGTGATGCAGAAGTGACAATGGGTGGCATGGTGGCTCAGTGGTTAGCACATCTGCCTCAAAGCAAGAAGGTCCTGGGTTTGATGCCTGGGTCTGGGCATTTCTTTCTGCTGTTTCTATGTCCTCACCATGGCTATGTGAGTTTCCTACAGGTTCTCTGGTTTCCCCCTGCACAATCCAAAGACATGCACGTTAGGGTAACTGGTTGTTTCAATTTGACCCGAAGTGTGAATTCAAGTGTAAATAGTTGTGTATGTTGGCCTGTGGTCTGGCAAACTGTTCAGGGTGTTTACCAAGAGTTGGATTTAGCGGTATAGCAAATGAGTAAGATATAGTGTGATCATTTTCCTATGCTATCTGGTAAAAGTGGTTACAGTGATCTGTGTGTAGCTTTATAAACCAGCATTAGATGCACAAATACACACATGTGCTGGCACTGTTTTCCATCTTGGTGTTGGGACCTTCCCTCATTTCCCTTATGGCTAATAAGTGAAACCATAAAAAATTTGTGAGTGTAGCGAGTGATAAACAGAATCCGTTTTTTGGAAGGATTTTTGCACCACCCTCTGATTTCAAAATGAAATTTTTAGAAACAGTATTAAAAGTGTCGCATCTGAACCCACAATTAAAAAAAGTCCATGATTGACCAAGTAACTTGTATTATTTGATAATTGACATATTGTGTTCAACTGATCTGTTGGTTTCCTTCCATTTACATGTGAGACCACTTTTTAAAAACAATCCAGGCCATCGAAACCCAGAATCCTAAGAACTCGTATTACCGATTCCACTGATCTTTCTTGACGCCACCACTCATCCCTCTGACCTGAACCAACACTTTTAGCATAGTTTCTAATATTAACTCGCGTGACTTCGATCAGAATAAAATCCATACTGGAGAAAGAATGAAAACTTTATGAGCATGGATTTATTTGTGGTTCCATAAATCTAATTAGCATTTCCATATGGACGTCTTGATTTGTAAGTTATGTGTTGCCCGGCCATGTTAGTGCACACAGTGAGTGCACAGCACCTGCAGTTGTGTTAATATTGATTACTTAAAATCAAAATAAATCTTTCGGATTTAATTTTCCATGTTGCATATTGTACTTATTTACAATAGTGCACCGTCGCCCTCAAATTTTGAATAATGGCCACATTAGGAACGATTGAAAATATATGCAGTTCATTTCGCCGAGAATCATTTTAATTTAATTGCACTACAGAAGCAAAATATAAATAAATAAATAAATAAACAAACAAATAATTCTGACATGAATCATGGGGGGTATAAACTTGTTGATGGCAGTGTAAGAAGATTTCTCTCTAAACGTTCAAATAAAAACTAATTAAAATTTGTCTAATTATTCTGTTTATAGAATAAAATTAGTTGTTTTAATTGTATTAAATTGTTCTATTTAAAAATATGCAATTCCCTTTATTTATATTCGAGTAATGCTTGATGCGTTCTCGTTTTTAATATATCCGTAGTGAATATAATTTATTCGCCACATCTAACAGTTCAGTCTGCATAGATGACGACTTGAATGTGGCTGAACAATCTATTTTGTGATTAAATTGAATATGTTCCTGTTTTTGATCAATATACCAATCATTATCCCTGACATCTGAGCTTGCTGAAGAAATTTGAAAAGGTTTCTTACATCGAACACCGTTTAACTCCAACCCAAATACAGGCTCACCCGCAGCATTGAAGCAGTACAACAAGTTCTTTCTTTTAAAAAAAAAGGACAAGTGAAGGCTTGAATTCATGACGAGCTAAATTTAGAGCCACTAAGCTACGGACAAACAGTATTCACAGCCCTTGATCCTTGCAGAGGTCTTGTTGATGTGCTCTGACATGAATGAATCTTTTCTGACAGTTGTATTTGATCAAAACACACAAACGCACTGGAGTGAGTGGGACATCATTTATAGCAAAATGACTCCAATTACGGAGGTAAACATGGACCCCTTGTGAACTATAGCAGCAGGACTGATGAACAACTGACCAATGAGGCTTAAAAATGTTTCACATTTATGTTATTGCCGTTATAATTTCGTGTGTATTATTAGTTAACATTCTGTTCATTCTCTCCTTACACCCCACTCTCATAAAAACAGAAGCCGTTTAATATAATCAGCTTGACAGAATGCGACCTGAGAGATCTGCTACTGTTTAAAAAAAACAAAAAAAAAGGGGGAAAAAAAAAAAAGGTGGTTAGCAGGCAGACGGAGCGAATATCCGTGACATTTAAGCAGCATGTCTTCCAGTCAAATGTGTAACACGGTCAGGCAAAACCAGCAGTGGGTGTAATAGCACTCTCCAATTTTCAGGAAAAGATGCTGACTGAAGCTGGGCGGTAGTTTGACTTGAGCAAAGTTTTCAAACCTGCAGATTTTACTGTGGGGGCAAAAAAGTCACAATTGCAGAACACAATCATCAAATAACTATAGCTGCTACCATGTTAAATGAAAGACCATCCTCATGTTATAATGTGGAAAAACGTGTGGAGGGTCAAACTACAAATTCTGTATCATTGTAATTACTGTATGTCAGAATAAAGTAAAAATATGGGGCAGTGGTGGCCTGGTGGTAAAAGGTGCTGGATCGCTGATTCTAAGGTTGGGGGTTTGAGTCCCACTCTCCACAAGGTTGTCACTGTCCCCGCCAGTGCAGCGACCTGGGTTATCAAAGGCTGGCCATGTCTCTCACTGTCTATGGTGAGAGGTTCATGTAAAAGAACCATTGCTGACTTTCGTAAAGAGGAGCTACATAGCCGTCGGCGTGTTTCTGCCCACTTGCTAAAGGGTTGTGTCAGGAAGGGCATTCGACTAGATTTTTTTGTATTGCGCTATAAATTGAGATTTCTAGCATGTATTGCAATGTGTATTGCAATATATTGCATGAGACAGGAAGGACATTTGATATAAAAAAAAAAAAAAAAAAAAAAACTATGCCAAATCAAACAATGTGATGATTCGCTGTGGCGACCTGCTGAGGAAAAAATGGGAACAGCCGAAAGGAAAATAAAGTATAGAAGAAGAATAAAGGAGGGGTAATGGGAGTTTGCCCAACTGGTCCACTTGTGTTTCATTGATTTAGAGACGGCTTTCGACCGGGCGTTGAGAGGTTCTGGTTTGGTGGCCGTAGGTTCTCATCTCTGCTTTTTGTAGATGATTTTGTCCTTTTGGCTTCATCAAGCCGGAACATTCAGCCCTCATTGGAGCCGAGGACGAACTGGTCGGGATCAGAATCAGCACCGCCTGTCTGAAGCCATGGTTGTCAGTACTAAAAGATAAGAATGCAGGCTCTGGGTCTGGAATGAGGTCCTGCCCCAAGTGGAGGAGTTTAAGTATTTCGGGGCCTTATTCACAAGGAGGAAAAGATGGAGCAGAAGATCGACAGGTGGCTCGATGCATCCTTTGCTGTAAAGCAGAGCTTGTACCTGTCTGTTGTGATGAAGAGGGAGCTGAGCCACAAGGCAAAGCTTTCAAATTACCAGTCAATCTACATTCCAACCCTCACCTCTGGTCACGAGTTTTGCTTAGTACAACAAGAACAAGATCGCGGATACAAGCGGCTGAAATGAGCTTCTGTCAGCAGGGTGGCAGGGCTCTCCCTTAGAGATGGGGTGAGAAGCTCAACCATCTGTGAGGATCCATGTTGAGAGGAGCCAGTGGAGGTGGCTCGGGCATCTGGTTAGAACGCCTCCCGAATGCGTACCTGTTGTGGTGTTTTGGGCATGTCCAACCGGAAAGAGACCCTGGGTCAACTCAGAACATGCTGGAGGGACTATGTCTCTCGTCTGGTCTACGAGCACCTCACATATCCCCAGAAGAATTGGAGGAAGTGTTTGGGGGGAGAGATGTCAGGACCTGATGTCACTGCTTAGCCCCCCCCCGTGACAGAGGATGATGATGATGATGATGATAATGTTGTTTGAATGTCAAAATAATGTAACATAAAAAAGTTAAAATGTCTACTCATAAAAAAAGAATTATATTATTATAATGTGTTCAATTTATTGTCTGGCCCGGTCCGATTCGTTGTGGTGAAGAGGGAGCTGAGTCACAAGGCAAAGCTCTCAATTTACCAGTCCATCTACGTTCTGACCCTCATCTATGGTCACGAGCTTTGGATAGTGACCGGAAAAACAAGATTGCGGATTCAAGTGGCTGAAATAAGCTCCCTTCGCCGGGTGGCAGGGCTCTCCCTTAGGGATTACGTGATAAGCTCTACCATCCGGGGAGAGCTTGGAGTAGAACCGCTTCTCCTCCACATTGAGAGAGGCCAGTTGAGGTGGATCGGGCATCTGGTTAGAATTTTTCCCGAACGCCTCCCTGGTGTGGTGTTTCGGGCATGTCTGACCAGGAAGAGACCCTGGGGTCAACCTAGAACGTGCTTGAGGGACTATGTCTCTCAACTTCTCTGGGAACGCCTCGGTGTCCGACCCGAAGAACTGGAGGAAGTGGTTGGGGAGAGGGACGTCTGGACCTCATTGCTTAGGTTGCTGCCCTTGCAACCCGACCCCAGAATAAGCGGAAGATGATGATGATGAGGAAATATATTATGTGATTAAAATGTCATTGTCATGATAATTATATCATTATGATCAATAATATATCTTTATCTTATAATAACATATTGCTGTAACATGATGATTATATTATAAGAAATTTTTGTGTTCCAGAATACATTTTTTTATAATGTGTCAGCAATACTTTGCTGTAAATAAAAGCAGGTGTAGCGTATCTTCAGTAACACTGAAAGACTGATGGGTTAAGAGCTTTAACAAGCTCACAGAGAGCGCAAACCTCCACAAAGCCCAGCAGTCATTATGCTTTCCTTCCAGATGTCAAGTTTGAGAGAGTCTAATTCTTAATTCATCTTTGTTGCCTCAAAACTCTTTCAGAAGCCGTCTGTGGCGTGGGAGAAAATGGTTAAGATCGTAGCTAGGTTTAGAATACTTTCCTTCTCTTATGCATGCACGCATCAGGCTTGCACCTGAACAGCAGAATGGGAATTTCTTCATTATATGGCAGCTGGTACAGCCACCACATCGGCTGCATATCAATGCGCTCATCAATGGGTACTTTTTACGTGATGAGAGCGCTAATCTGCTGTGCGAGCCAGGCTGGAGTGAAGCCTCTATCTGGCATTACACTGTCATTATTATTCTGAAGAGGTAGGGGGGGGGGGGGGGGGGATCAATAAGCACCTAGCACTTGTCTAAAGTGTAACAGCGGTGTAAGACTCTTTCCCCTGCTCTCAATCTGAAGTTTTTTTAATGTCAGGAGTACGACGTGATATCGTCAGCTCACTAATTAACTCAAGATCAGGGATAAAACTAGCTGTGCTCCATGTAAAATCACTTCATTAGACAAATAAGGTGGGAGGATACGACAAGATTTAGTGAAAGATAAAGATTATTTAATGAATGAACTTCAAAAGGTAATTATCCTCCATCCTTCATGTCAAGAGTCTTTTTTGGGGGGCAGCTGTAGCCTAATACAGTGGCACCTTGACTAACGAATTTAATCCGTTCCGAGAGCGAGCTTGTAAGCCAAAAAGTTTGTTCGATGAAACAATTATTCCCATAAGAAATAACAGAAAACCAATTAATGTGTTCCAACCCCCTCCCAAACTCATATAACCTGCCTCAAAAACATATTTTTGACATAATATATTTAAGATAAACATGTAAAAACAATAAACGTTTCATAATAATAATAATACATGTACATTAATTAAACTGTAATTAACAATAAATAATAATAAAACAAGAATAAACAATCAGTCAGTGAACAATACAGTAAGTGTGTGTGCTTTGTGCTCCAGTAACTTCTTTTCCTCTACAATTATGAACGTGCGACGAGGCATCTTCTTCCAGAAAGGTCCAGTCTCGTCGCAATTGAACACTTGCTGCGGGATATATTTTTCCTCGGTGGCACGCTCTTCAAATATCTTGATGAAATCTTCAGCAGCCTGCTTGTTGGCGCTGGCTCCCACTCCATGACGAACCATAGAATGGATTCCGGTCCGTTTCTTAAAGTTCTCCAACCACCCTCTCGAAGCCTTGAAGTTTCACTCAAAGGAACCAATAGAACGTTCTCCCTCTTCTTCGTTGATTTTCACCTTCAGATCTTCATAGATGGCCATTGCTTTCTCACTGATAATGGCCTCGGTGACAGTATTGCCGTCGATCTCTTTCGACTTGATCCACAATATGAGAAGCCTCTCCATCTCATTGAGTCCTGATGTTTTTTTTAGATAAAACACTAACCCCCTTTGCTGATTTAACACTCTTCAACATGGCCTTCTGTTTGAGAATTGTACAGATGGTCGATGCATTCTTCCCGTACTCCTTCCACAGATCGATACCTTTTTCGTGTTTAGCTAAGATTTCAAGCTTCATTTCAAGAGAAATCAGTTTTCTCTTCATCGATTCATCAACCACCTTCTTATGACCCATTTTAGAGACATTGGGAGATGCACAATAAAAAATAAAACTAAAAAGTCACAAAATCCGAACCACAAAGAAGAAAAACTTTTGTTCGGAGGGATACACACGGAAGAATACAAGGCTTAATCTACCTGGAAAAAACATTTCCCCAGCATAGCTCGTAAATCAAAATTTTGCTCGTTGGATGAGGCGGATGTTTGGTGGGATCGAAGCTCGGATAATGGAAAATTCATTATAAGGGACATCATTAGTCAAGGTACCATTGTAGTTAGAGAAGACAGCTTTGGGATCGAAGGGTCACTGTTTCGATGTGTTGCGGTGGGGGAGTGAGCGGAACCTTCTCTTCCTCCATCTTCAAGGCTGAAGTGCCCTTGAGTAAGACACCTAACCCCCAATTACTATCCGGTACCCCAATGTGTGTGGAAAGCCACTGCTCCAAGTGTATGTGTGCTCACTTTGGATGAGTTAAATAAACAGGCAATAATTTCCCTAGTGGGATTAATACAGTATATTAAAAAAATTAAAATTAAAGGTGATGGTAGTGGTTAGCATGTCTGCATCACACCATGAATATTCTGGGTTTGACCAAATTTCTGTATAAAACAATTTGTTCCGGAGCAACTTGACACAATGTGCTTCATTTTTCGAGGTGGTGCAAGTTTTTCCGCAACGCCCTCACCTGCACAGTAGTGTATGCCAAAATGCTGTAAGTTGTCTTGATGGTAAAAAAGACTAAAATGGAACATGCACTCTTCATTTGTATGTGTTTATTCAAATGCACCACACAGTAAGATTTTAACACAACATTATTAGCACACCAAGGCATTCCCAGATCAACCAAGAGACATAGCCCCTTCAGGTATTCTGGGTTGATTTTGGGGTTGTTTTCCGGTTGGACATGCTTGAAATATCACATTAGGGACTTGTTCGGAAGGCATTCGAACCAGATGGCCGAGTCCCCAAAACTGAGTCCTCTCAGTGTGCTCCTCTGAACTCTCCACCCACCAACCTAAAAACTGTATAAACAAAAATGTTTTTCACCAAATATGAAGTCCAGAGGTTGTGCTGAATGTTTGTACTTTGCATGAAACTGTTTTCATTATAAACTATAACGCTCTTGACCAAAAAAAAAAAAAAATGCTACACGTTTGCATAAAAATCTCACAATCTCACCACTAGGAGTTCCTTCTGTCATCTTGGAAACGGTGATGAAATTTTAATACTGCCACCTGTAGTATTGGAGGATATAGACATGTTCTTAAGGCCAGTACAAAGTAGAGCCTGAAGCTTTCGAAGCTCTTGAGGATGTTTCGCGGCTTTTGCGCTTCCTTACAGTGTCACATATGTCATGGTAAATAATCTGTGAACTTCAGACATCCCTTTAACATCTTACATTAAACACTTGAACTGCATTTATTTGCGCATCTATTCATAATTACAGATGAGGTCCGCTACAAAACCACCATGTATCACAAACATGTAATTTATTCTTGCAAGCTGCATTTTGTTATCATGGAAAGGTCGAGTCATGTTCGCACATGCCCCAGAGCACAGGAGGGTAGGAAAGAAAAAGAGAAAATCAAGCTACGCCTCACCCCAAAAAAGGTCCTCGTATTTCACATAGTTGCTGCCAGAATCTACAATTTATTGTCACCAGAGAGAAAATCACATCCTGATTGGCAATAAATAGGTGTGATTTAGTTTAACACTGTCCCAGCTTCCACCTGTGACCGAATCTGAATCAATGTGCTGCATACATGGATGGAGAGAAGGTCGTGGATGAGGTTGAGGCTGGACAGTGATGAGGAACAATGGTGTTGTTGAAAAATGTTTTCTCACTGGTCTGTCAAGAGGCTGTAAATGAAGCAGTGGAGGGGAAATGGAAAGGTCTGGATGCTCAGAGAGACAGAGAGTGTGCAAGAGAAACAGAGAGAGAGAGAGAGAGAGAGAGAGAGAGAGAGAGAGGTGTCTGGAGAGTATATATCAATCTTCCACACCAATCTCCCTGTTTCCTATGTCAGCAGAACACATGAGAGATTAAGCAGTGAGTGTCTCTGGTTTTGTAAACTTGTAGATGATCGGTGATATCACGATCCATCCAAATTCTCACTTTTCACTCCTCCCATTCCTGTTCTGTTTATCACAAGCCAGATGTTCTTACATGAAGCTCCTCACTCACTGAACTTACAACAACACCAAAGAAAAATCGACCAGCACTTTGCCTTCATCAAGTCATGTGATCTCCTCCTTTAGGCTCCGCCCACTTTCCTCTTACTGCATATTTTAGATTTTTATTAAGCTCTCTCTTTGTGCTCTTGTCTTTGACTTAATTTTCCTGCTTGAAAGATGCCCTGGTGTGTTCTGTCATTAATTTTTACAAAATTCATTTGATGTAAATCGTGACTCATTAATGTCCTCTTGGCGCAGCAGCCATTTTGTGTGTTTGCTAATGTGTTTGCTCATTTACGAGCAGAACGCAGCTTGTCAGCAAAGAGCAAAAATGTGAAAGGGAACGCAAGTGAGCGAGAGATACATAGAGACAGGGACATAAAGAGTGAGATAGAGAGATACATACATACAGAGAGAAAGACAGGGAAAGACAGAGGCAGAGAGAAAAACATTCAAAAAGATGGGGGGACATACAGAGAGAGAGAGAGAGAGAGGAAGAGCGAGATTGCACAATTATTTATATGCATTGTACTATTAATCTGATTAGCTGCCTTAAAAATATTATAAAAATGTCTTTGAAATGAAAAGGGACTTGACATGTTGTGCATAATGGATTTAACGTGTGTGTGTGTGTGTGCAGGGGGGGTACATTACTAAGGCCTGGATGAAAATCACTGACAGAGAAGAGAGTATACAACGTGACGTGCGGCCATTTTAATAGTCTGGATGCATGTAGCGGTGAAATTGCTTTTATACGCTTTGGCGGGTAGATGTCAGGGAGCAGCGGCTGGCAAGGCCCTGTGAGTACACACGTCTAAGAGCATAAATGTGGTAAACAAACGTCCTACCTGCCCGACGGGGCCCTGCTGGAATCGCAATATTAGACCTGACACTGATAGATGACGCAGCTGCTCTCGGGAGTGTTAGCTAAAGCCCCACAGTGGCAAAGTGACGCTGATGGGCCTCGCCACCTGAGAACACAGCAGGGGATTTGTACTCATTCATAAGATGATCCAGGTTATATCTAAATATGGGATGCATATGAACTTTGAAGGAATCCTTTCAGGTGCCGGTTCTGTGATCATCAGTGTGTTGGATTGCATAGACCTTTATGATGGAGATAGGAAGTTAATTGTGCAGGTGTTTTTTTATTACAACCTCCCTGCTTTGGAAAACAAAGCAAAACAAAAAAACATGGCGTTGAAAAAAATCAGAAAGTGTAGGTCATTTCACAAGCCACTTTTAGCCAGAACATTGGTCAAGGTTCCAAACATCAGCTAACTACTTTTGCTTAACAATAGCAGTGTTGAATACAATCCATCGATGAATACAAATATCGATGAGGCTTGAACAAAAATAAAACATAAAAAAAAAATCCTTCCGGTAGTGCACCTTGTGATGCAGTAAACCCATCAATACGGCTCACATAATGTGTAACTCGCAGCGCGAGAACTCAACAAAGCCGCTTTATTTGTGCCGAGGTGAGATCGAATCGTAGGTGCAAATTGGGTACTGACAGATTGCAGTCCTACTTAATGGAGAAATATGGAAGTCCCTGGGGGGAGAGACAGATGGATGGGTTTATGGGGGGATCGTACAGCCGTCCAGCCGTCCTCCCTCTGCATATTATAAGCTGTGGGACACAAACTGCTGCACAGACCTAGCAAGACCGCCAATTATCATCAACTCACTGCTCACTGCGTTTGTGGGCCAGCATGTCATACTACAATTTCATTTACTGTGTGGACACCATATTGTTTATGTTCAGCTATAAAACACAACATCTATTCACGAATGGCAGTCAATCACGGTGTGAGATGTTTAGTTTCCCTTTCCAAGCGCATACTGCTGAGTAATAAACTAAATTCTTCACAAAAAACTAAAGTCTATACATTGGCCATTTTTCAAAATGCAATCTTGCTGAAGATCACTCATCATGTTTTATAGAGCATAAAAAAAAAAAAAACACCACACGCCACCACCACCAATCACTTTCCCTCCCTATCGATGTATAAGATGCTAAATTCACTTTGTCAGCCCTCAAAAGTAGAAGCTTGTTTTTAAAATATTGCACTTGATCATAAAAAGTCCGAGAAAAATGTCAGCGGGGGAAAAAAACTGCAAAACTTGACGTTGTCATGGATGATATCATGGTACGGTTATCGCACTGGTTATGCGAAAAAAGAAAAAAAAATTCAACTGAAACGTTTACAGTAGATCACGTCCATGGATGTGTTGGCAGCAAAATGATAGATTGCATGTTTATAATCTAGTTATAGTCATAACATCAAAAAAAAGGTTAATTTAAGCACTCACACCATATACAACTAAAACAATTTGGATTGTAACCACTGTATCTTTTTGCGTTTTTTTTTTCACAAAAACATCAACAACAACAAAAGTCAGAAACCGTCAGAGTTGCAATCTACAATATACTCTGACAAAGTAATGCAATACTACTCAGAAAATCCTATATATATATATATATATATATATATATATAAGTTGAGTTTAGCGTGCTCTTTGTACATAGTACGAGACGTACCTACGTAGTACGCTGAGGTAATACGCTACTTACGCATGACGCTGCGTCCATTGTTTACAAACGACAGACTGAACATGCCATACTTCTTCCCAGTTCCCGTGTTTCCCTTGTGTTAAGACGTCGTCTCTGTGATCTTTGTATTGATACTGTTTTGCGGACTTTTGCAACCCTTAGCAAATACTAGTATCGTTGGTCAGAAGCATAAGCCCACTAGTGATAGTGGAAATCCGAAAAAGCGGCAAGCCATCACGTTAGAAATGAAGATGGCTATTATCAAGAAAATTTGATATTATTTTACAATGTTATGTTTATAATAATTGATTTAGGGGTGTTTTATTAGATACGGTAATGGTATTTATGGATGTATAGTACAGTATGAGTGTCATACGTCACTGGAACATATAGTAACAACTTACGTTTTTTTTTCAACTTACGTTCAGCCATCCGGAACCGAACGAAAACGTAAGTTGAGGAGCATCTGTATTTGCATTGTAACCACAATCTCTTTTCCATTTCATTGACATTAAAACCATAAACATCAACAACAAAAAATAGCTTTTTAGTTTTGTGATGAAATGACCAAAGTAGCATCTAAAGACAATCACCAAGTCCCAACATAAAATGATAAATTGTACCCGTTAATCCATTTATCACCGTTAAACATCAATAATTCATAAAAAGGTTCTCGTTAGCACTTGCACAATAACATCTGTAAGCAGCTGGATTGTAACCACCAGTTCTTTTCCTTTGACGGAAAGACAATCACAGCAGGAGCAACCAAAAGCAGCTTGTATTGTTACCCTCAAACCACTGAGGCTGAATCAAGAAAAAAAAAAGCAATCAAAAAGCCCTGATGCTGGACACTCCTTCCTTAAATGGTAAACGAACATCTCTGTAAAAACGTTTAACGTTCTCAGGAAATATATTTACTAATTACTTTAAAAATATTGATATAAGTTTAGAAATGGAATGTATATATGTGGACGAAGTACTACCCGAGCCGCTGAATCACTCAACAAACACCCTCAGATCAGACAGCTGCCTCTCTCATAGACTGCGATACATTTTTATGAAAAAAAGTTCCCGATGGTGTCAATAAGACTTATATTGGGGAGACTCGATCACTTGCTAAACTGCTTCATCCTTATAGGGCTTGGGGAGGCTGGCGCTCGCTGGATCTCACAGTGAGAACACGCGCAAGCATTCACACCCCCACCTAGGGAGAATTTAGAGAACAGCCAGTTAGCATAATGTGCATGTCTTTGAACTGTAAGAGGAAACTGGAATACTCAGAAGGAAACCCACGCAAGCATGAGAACATGCAAATTCCATTCAGAGATGGCCTTGCTGAGCCCAGAATTTGGACTAAGCACCTTTCTGTTAAGAGCCCGATAGCTAACGCCTGCACCACCGTGCCGCCCCGCGAGATTTACTGATGAGCAATATTCAAATAAATAAACAGTGGCAAAGCTTGGCATGGATAATGCCCAGCAAACTGGTAAATGAGATTAATCACACACTTAATCATGGAGAAACATTTGTATTGAACAGCTAAACAGCATGAAAATGCACATGTGTAGGTGGTACAGAATGACAAACATCATTATACAATTATAAGCCGGACTGTATCAACCAACGCTGTGGGGCTTTTGTTGATTTCTGCGAGCGCCTGCTGACCGGAGAGATTTGTTTTCGCTGTTGACAGTTTGTGCAACACAACTCGGTGAGTGATACGGAACAATTAGAAAGGGGAGCAAGCTTTAAAATGTATCCCTGCCCACATTCTGGAAAAAAATATTACAAACTCAACAAAACACACACACACACACACACACACACACACACACACACACACACACACCGAAGGGGGAAAAAAAAACAGTAAGGGTTCAGGTGAGAGGATACACTTTCAGAAGCTTTGTTTACAATATAATAGTTGCTGCAGTCCCAGAATAGTGCCGCAGTGTGTCACAGAGCTCACTGTATACACACACACACACACACACACACACACACACACATACACACACACACACTGTCGGTACAATCAGGCCACACACAGACGAGCCCAGAGGGGACGGTTATGTAGAGGCCTGGCAGTGAAGAGAAGGGTTATGTTTGTGTGTGTGTGAATGTGTGTGTGTGTGTGCACGGATGTACTTTCCTCTGTGGTATGAAGGAAACTCCAAAGAAACCTCTTTCCTCACTTTTCCTGTCACTCACCATTAGCCAGCTGTAAATATGTCACCCAGATTGTTTATTTTTTCCCTTAATGTTTCAAATTTACACCTGTGGTCTACCCAAGCCTGTCACGTCCAACCTACTGCATCCCATCAGTAGGTATATAACTGCTGTTTAATTAATGCAGATGCTACACAGTGCTTCTCAAGACCAGCTGAGCATGAATTAAAAAAGATTTACTCCTGTCTAGGTGCCATGAAGCCATCATTTGCAGTGATTAATAGATAATAGAAAATACCGCCCCTTATCCCTGTCACTATCACCTGATCTCATTATGATAATTAGCGGAGTATGGTGTATGGCAAGGGTGTCAAACTCGTGCCACAAAGGGCCATGTGGCTGCTGGTTTTTGTTACAACCAAGCAGCCGCACACCTGACGTGGCTCACTTAATTAATTAACTGATTTGAGTCTTCACGTAGTTGATTGGTCAATCTGTGTGCTCTGTACAGAGGCTGACCAATCAACTGCCTGAAGACTCAAATCACTTGATTAATTGAGCCAAGTCAGGTGTGCTGCTGCTGCTGCTTGGTTGGAACAAAAACCTGCATCCACATGGCCCTTTGTGGCACGAGTTTGACACCCCTGCCATTCACCATACTCCGCTAATTATCATAATGAGATCAGGTGATAGTGACAGGGATAAGGGGCGGTATTTTCTATTATCTATTAATGATCAATGATCAAAATGAACAAGATTCCAAGACAGTCTTGTGATGTTCAGATTCCATACCGGGATTTTCATTGCATTCAAAGATCATTTAGAACTTTGTAAAATTTCTTTATGATGTCCAAATTTGTCTCAAACTGCGGAAAAAATTTAAGCTGGCTAGTTTTTGAATTAGAAACATAATAGCAAAAGGGCGGTGATGGCCGAGTGGGAGAGGAGCTAGATTAGCAATTCTAAGGTTGAGGGTTCAAGCCCCACTGTAGACGGTTGTCACTGCTGTACCCCCCCCCCCCCCCCCATCCCAGTGCAGCAAACTGGTTATCAAAGTTATCTCTCACTGTTTGTGGGGAGAGGCTGTAAAAGAACCATTGTTGACTTTCATCAAGATTAGGCTGCACAGTCGTCAGCATGTTTCTGCCCTGTGATGGCCTGGCGAGCTGTCCATGGTGTACTCTGCCCTTGCCCAAAATCGACTGAGATGGGCTTCAGTCTCCCCGCAACCCTAATAAGTGAGGGGATGCTAACTGCTGAGGCTGTACAATAGTCTTGAATAGTGAAATTCTATGACATATTCAAGCTACTGCTTTCAAACATAATTATCAGAAAAACATCACACAGTTCGGTAATAGAGTACAAATGTCAACAATTCTTTAATGTTTGGTCAGTGACTCTTCTGAGGGCTGTATTTGACACTTGGGGGAAGGAAGACGTGGTGTATCGCAATTTGATCGTTAAATACTTATTAGAATTCTTATTTATTTGGATTAGGTGTTTACAGGAATGTTAAACATGGTAGTCAGTTTCCGTTGTTGTTTTTTTTTAAGCTGGCGATATTAGCAGAAAGAAACGTCGCTAGGAAGACATTACAGAGAGGAGACCAGGCAGGGTGGCGCTTTGCGACAGGGACAGAATTGTACTTGGGCTGAGAGGCGCAGTAGGGGTTTAGAGATCACGTCCTGAGAAATAATAAAGATGATCAGCGCTCTGCCCTCGCGGGAGTCATGCTGGAAATGTCAGGCCATCTTGCTGGGGAAAAAAAC
>CM045743.1:27263939-27316439 GCA_024760905.1 Plotosus lineatus
CTTTCCTGTTTAATATTCACTCCGAATGCTGAGATTCCTCACTTCAGTTCACAGACACAAAAGGCAACAGCGTTACTAAAGCGTGAACCAGTGCGCCCTCATACCGACCCCGAATCCTCGCTTGACCTCTTCAGTTCAGTGTGTGAATATTACGACCTTGTCATGTCACATTAAAATGAAGTGCAAAGTTCTGCTCAGTCTTTCAGCTACGATACCGACCACAAATATGCGGCACATTAATGGTGACTCATTTCACACCATCCATAGAGGTCCAGACCTCAGAGATGTTATTAAATGTATGTCAAATGAAGAGCATTTTATTATTTTTGTTTTTCAGCAAAATCTAGACAGGAGAGAAAATGAAAGTTACACAGCAACCAGCTTTCTGGGTTTCAAAATGTTTTTGCATCTGTGGATTGTCTGTCTTTGGATTCTTCTTCTTCTTCTTCTTCTTCTTCTTCTTCTTCTTCTTCTTCTTATTATTATTATCATTTTATTTTTGTATTTTAATGCCCATAAGCAGAGATATTCAACTAATTGTAATGGTCCAGTTCATTAAAAAAATGTTGCTGGGAAAGCAATGCTCAATAGTTAAAATATATGAATGAGCAAATTGAAATGGTTTTGCTTCATGTAGACCAGTCAACTACACTATGAAGTTAACTGTTATAGCTCATGCAGAATGAGCCCTGACATCATCCCGCTAAAATGAGCACAGACTTTCTAAGAAATAGATGCTGTCTAAATGGCAAAAATATTTCTCTCTAAAATATCAATATGTGCTTTCAAAGTCTACATTGAGTCGTTCAAAACTCACCCCATAACGTCCCTTTAACATCACACATACTGGTTTTTGCAACATTGCCATGTACAAAACTCACCCATGCCGTGGGTACTGATGCATCCCCATAAACATCACAGATCCTGACTTTTGTTACTTATTTCTCTGTTACTTTATTATTCTGTAAACATTTTAAAAACATTTTCTTTCAATATTTTAAAAGTTTAGTAAATGTTCACATAAATTACCAAATCACATATTTATTTTATTTTGATTTATTATGTCATGTGAACATGAATGAACAAATTATTTTTATTTTATTTTATCGTGTTTTTAAAAAATTCCAATTTTTTGAAACTGGTTTCTATAACACAACACACATGGAGGGATCTGCAAGACTTCTCACATCTGGGTTTCGTCAGATACAATGTCATACATACATCGCAATACAGGGATCCCTCACTTTCCGCAGTTAATTGGGACCGAGATCCCCATGTGACCATCGAAATCTGCGAAGTAGGATCACTTCCTCAACCCCTCCCTTTACTGACATGTATGTACATGTAAATGTTTATATAATATCAATAAATACATATTCAATGCTATAAATGCTTATAATAACAATTACAATTTTTAAAATATTGCATAAGATGTAAATAAAATATAAATACACATACATACAGATGCGCGTACGCATGCAGATGCGCACCTCACAACAAAGTAACTAGTTTTGATGGGAAATTTTGGGTTGTTTTTTGTTTTGTGTTGGTTTAGGATTTATTTTGCATACTTGGCCTTGTTTTTGTGGCATTTTCCTTAAATATTCCTCCTATTCTTCCTTAATTTCCTTATTTTTTAATTCGATGAATATTTAAAAAAAAAAAAAAAAAAACACAATGCACTGAATCCGCATAAAATGAAGCGCAAAGTAGCGAGGGATCCCTGCATTCTTACTCATACCAAACCCAGTTAATGCTCTGACTTGAGTATACAGTTGTGTAAGTTTGCTGATTTACGATTGCACTATCCAGTGTCAGAAAATGATTCGTTCCCTTTTAGGTCTTTGTAGTTTACGTCTCCACAAGACTTTCCTTACCGTTGTCATCACTGGCTTTTCATTATGAAGCTAAGTCTCCATTTGTGTGAAGCTCTTTGTGTCCATGTCTGTATAAATAGATGAAAGGATGATATGCCTACTTGCTCTTTCCATTTCACTACAACAATGAGACTGAGTCACAAAGTTCTTGATATATATATATATATATATATATATATATATATATATATATATATATATATATATATATATATTTATATGATGAACTAGAAGCAGACATTTCATATATATATATATATATATATATATATATATATATATATATATATATATTTATATATATATATATTTATATATATATATATATATTTATATATATGAAATGTCTGCTTCTAGTTCATCATATAAAATCTGCAAAAAATTAGACTCTGTCCAGATCACCCAGGTGGTTCACTTTCACTCTAGACAGTCAAATATTACCAAAAACCTGAGGCATGCTGAAGGTGGTGAACCTGCCCTAACAATAGTGATGTTCACCCACCGGCGCTATTAAAAATGTACATGAACCTGAATAAATAATGCAAGTTGCTCTGCCGGCTGTAGGCACTGCAGGAGGGTGGGTCAACGAGGTTTAGAATGGCCGAAAACATTGTGAAATGCCATGAAACGCCACAAGACAATAGCCAATGGGGGAGTCCAGAGTGCAGGGCCTGGCTGATAAATGTCAGGTATGTTTGCCCTGCCGCTCAGCACCTCCGCTCCTACCCCCCCTCAGTGTAAATAAGCCCATTTTCCAAGCAAGCGTTCCTCCCAGGCAAAATACCAGCTCTGTTTGTCCAGAGTCACTGGAGAGATGTTAAAAGTCAGTGGCATTTTCCTTTTCTTAAAAAAAAAAAAAAAACAGTGTGTGGTAAAGCACGCCTGAATTGACCCCATATCTAGGCGCTAACTCTGGATCTAGAGCCCTAGTGCGATTTCACTGTAGCACTCACGTCTCCAAAACCAAATTGACTCTATAGGCTGACTAGAGACAGAACTGGGAGTGTATGTTTGCGCTTGAGGGCATAGAGCTAAAAAAAAAAAAAAAAGACAGCAGGTAAGAACAGAAAGATGTCGACTCAAGGATGCAAATCCGCACGGCGAAACCTCCAAGGCGCAGAACAGCAGCACACGCTTAAAGCGATCACATGGACAAGAATACTAATGCGGTGATGAACACTGAACTATAGCCAATTTCATCATTTGGGAGAACAGTGTTTATCTTCATCACAGGTGCTACATAATTAATTAAATAAATGCCTGAAAGCCACAAATAATCTTGGAAACGTACAATCAACCGTAAAACCTTTTTATTAAATATAGAATAATTCATCCTTTATGATTCATTTTAATGTGATGTTCACGAAGACTGTTCTTAAAATTATGTATGTTAGGTAGACAGTTCTCTCTCACTCACTCTCTCTCTCTCTCTCTCTCTCTCTCTCTCTCTCTCACACACACACACACACACACACTCGATTGCTTTCTCGTTCACTCTCGCTCAGTCATTCAACTTCTGAACCACTCAATCCTAATTAGGGTTTCGACGAGGCTGGCATCCATCTCAGCTGACTTTGAGCGAGGGCAGAGTACACCCTGGACAGCTTGCCAGGCTAGAAACAACCTCACGGCTATGCAACATAATCTTGACAAAAGTCAGCAGTGGTTCTTTTACAGCCTCTCACCACAAACAGTGAGAGACATGGCCGGCCTGTGATCACCCAGTTAGCTGCACTGGGGGGGACAGCAGTGACAATCCGTTGACACTGGGGCTTGAACCCCCGACCTTGTCATTGATAATCCAGCACCATATCACCAGGCTACCACTGTGCCTTTCTCTCTCTCTCTCTCTCTCTCTCTCTCTCTTTCTCTGTCTCTCTCTCTCTCTCTCGCTCGCTCTTTCTCTCTCTCTCTCTCTCTCTCTCTCTCTCTCTCTCTTTCTCTGTCTCTCTCTCTCTCACTCTCTCTCGCTAGCTCGCTCTTTCTCTCTCTCTCTCTCTCTCTCTCTCTCTCTCACACTCACTCACTCACTCTCTCTCGCTTTCTCTCTCTCTCTCTCTCTCTCTCTCTCGCCCTCTCTCTCTCTCTCTCTCTCTCTCTCTCTCTCTCACTCACTCACTCTCTCTCTCGCTTTCTCTCTCTCTCTCGCTCTCTCTCTCTCTCTCTCTCTCTCTCACACCCTCTCTCTCACTCACTTGCTCTCTCTCTCTCATTCACTCGCTCTCTCTCTCTCTCTCTGCCCTCTCTCTCTCTCTCTCTCTCTCTCTCTCTCTCTCTCTCTCTGTCTCTCTCTCTCTCTCTCTCTCTCTCGCTCGCTCTTTCTCTCTCTCTCTCTCTCTCTCTCTCTCTCTCTCTCTCACACTCACTCACTCACTCTCTCTCGCTTTCTCTCTCTCTCTCTCTCTCTCTCTCTCTCTCGCCCTCTCTCTCTCTCTCTCTCTCTCTCTCTCTCTCTCTCTCTCTCACTCACTCACTCTCTCTCGCTTTCTCTCTCTCTCGCTCTCTCTCTCTCTCTCTCTCTCTCTCACACCCTCTCTCTCTCACTCACTTGCTCTCTCTCTCTCATTCACTCGCTCTCTCTCTCTCTCTACCTCTCTCTCTCTCGCTCTCTCTCTCTCTCTCTCTCTCTCTCTCTCTCTCTCTCTTTCACTCAGTCTCTCTCTCGCTTTCTCTCTCTCTCTCTCTCTCTCGCCCCCTCAAAGTCAAAATTAGGAAAAAATACATTCTGGAGGTGCAGTGGTGAAAGTGCATTCTACTCCATCCTGAAAATCTTTCTATGTTAGTTGAAAGTTGAAACTCTTTCCCTAAATTTTAATAATTATTTCCCTCAAGATCAAAAAATAAACAACACACCTTATTCAACAAATGTTCAACAAATCTTTTATCCAATCAGAAGCAAGGGTTTCATGATATCACTGTAAAAATTGGTACTTTTTTCATCAAGGTTTGTGTTCTTAGTATTTTTTAATAAATATTACGATGAAAATGAACAGAAACCAAGGAAACTATTAGTCACTGAAATCCAGGCAACTGCCTTTTTTGGACAAAGATCATGTCGCCCTTAAATATAAAACGAATGTGTTTACATTTACACAGTGATCCTTCAAGCAAGGCTTTGGGTTTTTCCTTCTACAAAGATGCAAAACTCAAACTCTATTTCTCTAAACCTGAAACGTACCACATGCTGTCTCCGCCTCTCCCTCATTCGAGTAAAAGATGAATTACTTGTTTGTTACCCGGTGGGGTTTTTCTTCTGATCAGGTGGCGCGAGTGTTAGAGCTCAGGCGGGAAATGAGCTCGGCTCAAGGTCACCTTCACACCTGAGCGGGAAAGAGAACGTTCATCCGAAACTCTCGGGATGTTCAATACCGTTCACTATTAATACATTATTCATAACATCGTGAAGGACATTACTGTTTAAAACTGTCTGATATCACAGACAAAGCTAAGACTGCAGGTGTGATGACTTCATACAGCATCTAATACATACAGAAAAGCGCGGCGGATAAGATGAACGTAATTAACTTTCATCCCAATCTTCCACAAATGAATCCTGACATCAGTGGCTGAGCGAACACAGACTCTGCACGTCGTACCACCATCACTTTTCTCTCTCGACTATTCTCTCTTCACCTTTCTCTGGCATAAATACCCGTCTTTCACTTCACCCCTTCACCTACATTGCTCTTTTTCCTTTCTCGTCTTCTCATCTTTCTCTTTCCATATGTCTTTTTCTTCATCACAGTTTGTCCACTCATTCTTCACCTCTCTCTCTCTCTCTCTCTCTCTCTCTCTCTCTCTCTCTCTCTCTCTCTCTCTGCATGCATCAGCAGTATGTTCTGCACCAAACGAGGACAAGCTGAGTCCCGACCTATCGATCACTCTTTAAAACACCATCTCTTTATCAGCTAAAAATTTATGTTCAGCAGCTTGCAATATACTGCATGGAATCTCCAAGATAAACGTTTCTGTCTCACTGATGCACTTTCTCAGATGGTCAGCCACAATTCAGTAAACACACACACACACACACACACACACACACACACACACACACACACACACACACACAGCTGTGATGAGCTGATGCTCCTGAGATTGACGGGTTGGCTTTATTGCCAGAGGAAGGTCAGCATAGTCATAAACATCGGCAGTTGGAGCAGAAATGCTGATTAGAAACGTCCAGATGAGCTCGTGTGTCAACCCGCCGTCATCTCCGACCAGCAGTAAATCCTGCTTCCTGTCTGCACAAGGCCGGAACTTGGCTTGAACGCAGAAGCGAATCTTTTATCTTCATGTATTTGCAGTCTCGTTCCTTCCTTGCCTCAAGTTTATTCCTTCTCTCTCTCTCTCTCTCTCTCTCTCTCTCTCTCTCTCTCTCTGTCTCTCTGTCTCTCTTCACTAACACTATACATGCTATAATTCTGTCTTTTTATTTATTTTATTCATTTATTTATTTTACTTATTTATGAAAAGAATTACCACAGGAAAGAAATGGCACCCTGTTTGTTCCCATAGAGCTAAGAGAGAGAGAGAGAGAGAGAGAGAAAGAGAGAGAGAGAGAGAGAGAGAGAGCACAGTGATGAATGAGTCCACCTCTTGGAAACCCATATTCACTGATTTTTCATTCCACGTTGCTTTTAATCAATGCTGAGAAAGAGAGGAGCTTTCCAAACCTCCAGCTGTGAGCTGTGTTCAGAATCACACTGAAAGAATTCACCTACATCTGTCCATGAATCCAGCACTGAATTTCTTTCCCTCTTCCTCATGAGTGAGCTTTCAAAGCAAGGTCACAGAATCCACACAGTGAATGTGGAAACAAGATCCAGAGAGAGACCTGAATATACACAGAGATGGAAATTCAACTTCCACCTATCTCTCAAGCAATCCATCCATCCATCCATCCATCCATCCATCCATCCATCCATCCATCTATCTATCTATCTATCTAATCTATCTAATCTATCTATATCTATCTATCTATCTATCTATCTATCTATCTATCCATCGTCGGTCCGTCTGTCTGTCTCTGTGTGTCAATCTATCTCTTTTGCTCAATGTCTCTATTATCTCAGTATCCTTCTATCTCACTTACTGATTCTCTCTATCCCCTTTTCTATCAATCTCTATCCCTTTATATGTATTTCTTTCTCTCTCTCTCTCTGTCTCTCTCTATATATATATATATATATATATATATATATATATATATATATATATATATATAAATCTCTATCTTTTGCTCAATGTCTCTATTATCTCAGTATCCTTCTATCTCACTTACTCATTCTCTCTATCCCCTTTTCTATCAATCTCTGTCCCTTTATATGTATCTCTCTCTCTCTCGCTCTATATATAATTATCTCTATCTATCTATGGATCTATCCGCTGCATTATTTGTTTGCTTGTAAACTGTTTGTTTTTTCACATATGTAGCATTTAATTGCCATCAGGGTTGGAGTAGCAGGTTAAGTAGTTTTACTAATTTAGTTGTATTAATTACTTTTTTTGTTAGTTACTTGCTTGTTTATTTATAATTTACATTTTGTCATTAATTTATTTAATTATTAATTTATGCATTTATCTTTTATTTATTTATCAGTAGAGCTGAAAAGTCAAAGGCTGAATAAGCATCTATTTATTTATTTACTTATTTACCTATTTGTTTTCCCATTTATTTATTTATCTTCACTAAAGCAGGAAATTTAAATGCTGGAGTATTAGGTATAAATTGTGTGTGTGTGTGTGTGTGTGTGTGTGTGTGTGTGTGTGTGTGTGTGTGTGTGTGTGTGTGTGTTGGCTCCGTGATGTCCTGGCAAGTTCATCCAGTGTCAACTGAGATATGCTCCAACCTCCCAGGAAGCCTAGTGGGATTAAGTGGTTCAGCAAATGAGTAAAAGTGAAGTTGAATACTCCATATGTACTGAGAAGGAGTTGAAAAAAAAAAAATCAGATGTTATGAACCAACCATGACTTTTTGATCCAGGCTTGTGCTTGCAAGTTATTTTTGCTCTTTTTAATCCCTGATACTGAGCCTACAGTAATAGAAAATACATTAGAGATCATTAGCTTTCATATATGTACTCACCAGGACACCGGGACTTCTTTATAATCCCAGTTTAACGTTTACACAGAATGGTGCAGAAAACAAAACGCATTTGTTTCAATGAGCTGTAGTTCAAAACACTTCTTACCACCAAGGTCTACAGTAAAGCGTTTCAGATAAAGCTGTTTGTTATAAAGTTGAGCTTAATCAGGTCAAACAACTGCACAGATCAAAGACTAAAGTAGTGCAGCATCACTGTGTTTCAGTACAGATTAATAGAGAGGCATCTTAGTGCAAGACGGTGATGTGTACAAGACGGTGATGAGGCCAGCGATGTTGTATGGGTTAGAGACAGTGGCCCTGGGGAAAAGACAGGAGTCAGAGTTGGAGGTAGCAGAGATGAAAATGTTGAGGTTCTCTTTGGGAGTAACGAGGATGGATAGGATCAGAAATGAGTACATCAGAGGGACAGCACATGTTA
The DNA here is from genome assembly GCA_024760905.1 of Plotosus lineatus. Taxonomy (NCBI): domain Eukaryota; kingdom Metazoa; phylum Chordata; class Actinopteri; order Siluriformes; family Plotosidae; genus Plotosus; species Plotosus lineatus. The sequence goes on from CM045743.1 coordinate 27,272,344, forward strand.
GATGTTTTGGAGACAAAGTCAGAGAGGCTAGATTGAGATGGTTTGGACATGTACAGAGGAGGGATAGTGAGTATATTGGTCGTAGGATGCTGAGGTTGGAACTACCAGGCAAAAGGCCCAGAGGAAGACCAAAGAAGAGATTTATGGATGCAGTGAAGGCGGACATGAAGGTCGTTGGAGTAAGAGTAGAAGATGCAGAGGATAGGGAGAGATGGAGGCAGATCATTTGCTGTGGCGACCCCTGAAGGGAACAGCCGAAAGGAAAAGAAGAAGAAAGAAGAAAGAAGATCTTAGTGCGACCAAAAGGAAGGGCATTGTGGGTAATGTAGGAAAGTAAAAACATATCAATATTTCTACCCACTTGAAGACCTTGTGTAATATTGAGACTAGAAAAGGAAAAAAAGAGCTTTGTTTATAATATAAATTAGCAAAAATTATACTAAATGTGCGAGAAAAAGCTGACTCTGGGATCAGCATTTGTAAAGCTTCCCATCTGTTCAGCTAATCCTTACCACGAAAGATGTAGCTGAGAGAGAAAAAAATTAATCTTGCCTGCACGTATCCAACAAAATAGTCAGCAACAAAAGAGAAGTTCTTATGAAAGCCCCGAACCCCGGAGAGTTCAAATCATGGCGAGGACAAATTAGCCACAAGGTATTTCCCCAAAATTAAGGAACAACTGAAATTGCAGGAGAATATACCAAAGTATTCAGACTCACACCTCGTGTCAATGTGAAACAGTCAATTAACCTAATTTGCATGACTTTGGACTTTAGGAGGAAACCGGAGTACCCTGATGAAACCCATGCAAGCATGTGGAGAACCTGCAAAGTCCACTCTGAAATGCAGTTGCTGTGTTCAGAATTCAAGCCCATGACCCTCTTGCTCTGAGTCAGACTCACATTATTGATGGTAATAAAACATTACACCTGCGGGTATTCGGCAGCAGATAAATATGCTTTATTACTATCCCAGCCGACTCTGGCCGAGGGCAGAGTACACCCTGGACAGCTTGCCAGGCCATCGCAGGGAAGAAACATGCTGACGGCTATGCAGCTACTCTTGACGAAAGTCAGTAATGGTTCTTTTGCATGCTGCTCATCATAAGCAGTGAGAGACATGGCTGGCTTTTGATAACCCAGTTAGCTGCACTGGGGCGACAGTGACAACTCATTGAGAGTGAGGCTTGAACCCCCACCTTGGGATCAGTGATCCATCATGGAGGAATGTCACTTGCATATTTCCAGTCTCTGTCACTTTGATCTTGATCTTTGACCCCAACAGAAATGCTTATCCGGAGTTTCTCTTAATGTACATGACCTATGAGTACCAAACTTTATGTACGAATTCAACTGAGGATGGAGGAATGTAACCTCCATCTTTCATTTCCCTGTTACCCTGACCTTTGACCTCCAACAGAGAAAATGCCTGTCCAGAACTTATTGTTTTATGTACATGACCGTGAATAACCTATGACTACTCAGCCTTGAATTATGATAGAAGAACAGTCCTGATGGGCATTCAGAGGGATTTGGATGGAGGTGAATTTTGGAAAAGTAAATGTGTCTGATCAATAAATTTAATTTAATTTAATAACATGGGAATACATAACCATTCTTTTCATTTTTCATAATAATAGCACGTATCTTTCTTCAGATTATGGCAGGGGCATCTGTGTACCATCGACATGTTCCAGTTTATTCTTTGACTTATACATAGCTTCTTCATGATTGTGTTGTTACTATAGAAACGATACGAATAAGACTGCTGTGATAGAATCCTGAGACGGAACCTGATGCTTAATATCCATTTCACGCCCAGCTCTGCTTGTTTTAATGCTGCATTGCAAGAAGTAAATCCACTACACTTGTAATTACCCTTCTGTAGTGTGTATATATGTGTTTTACTGATGCATAAAGAAAATTAATTACCATTTCTCTGTCCTACAGCTTTCTCTACGTAAGGCAAACAGGAACTTATTTGTGTGTGTGTGTGTGTGTGTGTGTGTGTGTATGTACAGTAAGCAATTTCCGATTGCTCTTGAGACTGCGTATGCACGTACAGAGCTTTCTGATTAAAATTTCATCCCCATTTTCACATAAATAATTCTGTAAATCCTTCCGCTTTTGTGGGGACGTGTGGAAACAGGAAATAGAGTTGAGATACAGCCCAGGGTTACTGCTGAGGTGGTACATTTTTATTTACCAGTAACTGCGATGAGAGCTTTGTGTGTGTGTGTGAGAGAGAGAGCGAGAGAGAGGGAGAGAGAGAGAGAGAGAGAGAGAGAAACTGTGTTGCCTTACCATTTCGCACAACTCCAATTTTACCAAAAAGCCATGTTCCTATTTTAGTTGTTCTGTCTATGCCAAGAACTGAGCATTCAGCGCTGATTGTGCACTTCATACAATACTGAACTATTATATAACATACTGAAGGAAAGGACATTCCAGGGAATTTGATTTACAAGAGTACAGCAGCTTAGCGCACCTTATCGCACACACTCTATTAATTCATAACAATTATAAAGCCTGTGTGCATTAATATCAGCATCAGAACCTTCGCCCGCGACGTTATGGATCTGATACTTGATTGTACACTCTTTAGGCCACGAGCTTCAGGACCATAAAGGTTCGCCTGTAATTGAATAATAATTCAACAATGTTCAGGTATAACCATTGATTTATGGGTCCATTCATAAAAAAAATTTCAAGGATGGATTACAGAAAGTGTTCGAGATTATTTGTGAATAATTAGCACTTGGCTAGTTGTGTTTAGTGAAGATTAATAGCTACTTCTGTTCTAAGTTTCTGTCCCTGGTGTAAACGTCCTAGCTTATGGTATCTCTTTATGAAGAGGAGGTCTGCGTATATTCTCCCCGTGAGACTCCAAGAGGGTCTGTCTAATGAACACATCTGTTCCATGCATTCGATTTGCTCCAGTGTTGTCGCACGCAAAAAAAACCTCTGACAATCCAATAATGGGCCGGTTGAGAATATGATTACGCGCGCTAATTGAATTGCACCATGTGAGCGCACATCTGCTTCTTCCCCAGCCCACCAGGGCAATCACTTCAGAGACGCTGCCTTTAATTTCACAGCCTTTGCCTCGATATGAGCACAAGAGGGAAGATTAATGCTTGCTCCCTCTATGTGGGTCAGTCTGTCTCCATTCTCGCCTCGTCACTCGCTCGTTTAATGAAACTGAAGCTAGTTTTTATCCAAATCTGTTCCCAGGAATGAGAAATGCATTTTGCACTGTCAAAGTCTGATCAATGAGTTTGTTGAAGCCATCTAATTTCAGGATCCTTCTTGTCGCTAGCTACTAAGTTTTCCTACTGCAGTTGAGTCTTCAGTATGGAAAGTGTAAAAAGAGAGTAAATAGGAATGTCTCTTTTGCTTGTTTTGATAATGAAGGTCTGAGCAGTTTGTTCAACCTTTGACCCTTGATTGTTAATAAAACATCACACAATCTAGAGAGCATTCAGGGTATTTTCCCCTTTCTGAAAAGTGTGTTGGCATGGTTTTGTAGCAGTTAGTATGCCTACCTTATAACAAGAAAGTCCCGGGTTTAGCCAGCGGTGGGCTGTCAGGGCACTGACCTACACTTTCTACCTAAATTCTAGTAATTATTCCATTATATTGTATTCATTTATTAACAACAGTCTATTCTCTTCATTTCATGGCATGACTCTTGGCTGCACTGCTTCTTAAAAATCTATTTTCAAGGCGGACATTTCCAAGCTAGACATCGTAAGGATAGATTGGTCAACCCCGATGTTATCTAGATTGTCACAGCACAGGGAAAGGGTTTGTTTGTCAGTTCTAGACCAGTGTTTACAAGCAGTAAGTAGTATTCACCTTCAGTACGCAAAATGCCTCTCTGTCTGTAATACCACAGCTTGTTATAGTGTATTTCTGTATATTGTTGATGGTTTGTATAATTGTGACATGATGGTGGTGATATTAAGATGTAGATTAAGTCCCCACTAAAGGCCAAGGTACCAAATTCGTGGCTCACGACTGGGTTTATCTAAGTTGTTTCTTTGCGGAATTTAAATACTTGCTTGCATGGGTTTCTCTAGTTTCCTCTGACAGTCCCCAAAGCGTGCACATTCGGTTAACTCAGTGCTTCTCAAATAGTGGAGCTATGATGCCAGGGGGGCATGTTGTGATGTGGGGGTGGGGTGGGGGGTGGGGGGTGGGGGCGTGTGACCCTGGAGAACATGCTTTTCTGGAATTGTGTTTGAGAATGAAATGTAATTGCACCTCCGCGCCACTAGTTGGCAGTGGCGCTCTCATTGTCGCTCTATGGTGTAGCGGTTTTTCGCACGAGCAAACGATATGAAGTGCAGTAAACAACAACCCCTCAAGAAACAACACAAAAATTTCTCACAGGAACGAAGAGAAAGGGGAGAGAGACGGAGATATTAAGACATAAGTAAGTTGGATGGGTTTAAATAAGAATGTTTTTTTTTTTTTTCAGGCACATTGCTGCACTTTAAATCTTTTCTATTACAGATAAAAAACAATTTTAATGAAGTTTTTCTTTGTTGTAAGTTGGAACTATATGTCTTTCTTTTTTTTTTTAAATGTTATTAAAGATACAGTTATGCAGAGGCGTACTAATAGCATTTTTATAGAAAAATACTGTAATACTATTTATATATAGCTCGCGCGGGGGGCGGGGCAAAAAATAATTGAGAAGCACTGGGTTAACTGGATTGTCTCGTTGTGACTATGAATGGTTGTGGTGTTGTTTGTTTCCCTGTGTGTGTCCACTCATTTTTGCCTGAAGTCTTCAGCCTTCCTATAAGCCTAATTCATGACAGGATATTTATTATTCATTATTATTCATTCAGAGGACATGTCCTCTATAGCAACCAAAAGACTTCTTTTTGTAATGTGTAATAATTAGCCTTAAAAGTTTGAGTCAAGTGTGGCTAAGTCTATCAGATGTACCTTTTTATTTAAATAAATAAATAACCCCTAAATTCTGGTTGGAGTAAGTGAGGGAACTAGCATGAGGAAAGTTCTTTGTGGAAAAAAAAATCTTCAAGCCAGGCTGGTATGCTTATTTTTTCAACAGTCTTGGAAACATTACCAGCAGTTAAATCTTACACAGAAGCTTCTCGTGACAGCAAGTTGGTTTTCGTCTCTACTTGCCATCAGAAAAGCAGGTCCACTGGTGCAGATAACAGAGAAAAAAAAGCATTTGTTTCCGTTCAACTGTCAAAAAAACACTCAGCGCTGGATCTGAGAGCCAATATCAGAACCCGAGTGTCGGATTAGAGTGCTATCACTCTATTCATGCTATTCCTGATGAACTAACGGGAGTGTCAGCATAAGGTGTCATGGCAAAAGAAATGACCGTTCTGGACCACTGAGCATCGCACTTCTCAACTCTAAGTGTGTATGAAAGCTGTGGTGCCACAGAGGGATGCAGGACACGCTCGGGCAAGCAGAGGGATAACGGTCGCAGCCGCACACCATTCATTTTTTGCTTATTGGGTTTTTGCCAAGTTCAGACGTCCTCCTGATCCTATGTTATCTCCTGATGATTGCTTGGCAGTGCCAGGTTGTGTCTGGAAGTTTGGAAGGAGTGACTGATAGAATGAGATCGTCCTGAGACACGATTTCTGGGATGCGACAAGTAGCTCGGAATCTGAAGCTTTCCCCATTCTGCTGCTGATTTTTTTTTTTTTTTTTTTTTAATTACCATTGTGTTTTTTTAATAATAAGCTTCTTTCACTTATTTCACCCATCAATGTTGTGAAAGTGTTGAATAGCCATGTTAGACAAGGCCAAAGTGTCAAATAATGAGATCAACGCATGCAAAATTTACCACAAAACATTTTAAATGCTACTTTTATCTGTAATTTGTACATATTTGTCAATCACCTGTGAATTTCCAAGTACATTCCATGTACAGCTGTGTGACATTTAGCCACACCCCTAAAAATGACATGAAAGGCAAAATTGCTCAAAAACAAAACAAAATGACAGCTTAATGGAGATTTGGGAGGTGGAGTGGGTGTGTTGATCCAGTTATGTATCATAATTCTTTTGTTTGAAGAGTCTTTTGTTCTGCCTCACTGACAAAATTTATTTATTTATTTATTTTTTATATTTTTTTAATTCATAGGTTTGACCTCATGGTGAAATATTGCTGTTCGTATAGGAAGTACACTTGAAATTATTCACACATTCTCAGGGAGAATGGTGTCCCGTGCAGTTGGAATGAATGATTTGATTAATTATTGTAGAAATAACAATTAACATATTTTTCTTGACATGGTTCAAGGTTTAAAAATTGTAACAATCAGTGTAAAAATTGTTATATCAAATCGGGATATTTATAGAGTCATGATGCTTGCAGAGTTACAATACAAACTAAATTGTTACTTTGGTATTGTGCCATCGTATCGGATGGTTTTAGTTACCGGGTATTTAGCTCAGTTGGTAGAGCGTCCGCTTTATCCTCCGGAAGGTCGGAGTTCGAATCCGGCCGCGTCATACCATAAGACGTTAAAATTTGGGAGTTGTTGCTTCCTGCTTGGCGCTCAGCATCAAAAGGATAGAACAACGCAATAACTGGCGCCGCACAGTGGCGACGAGCGCATTGAGCATACGCATGTATGAAGTATGCGCTATACAAGCATCCATAATAATAATAATAATAATGGTTCCTGATGATCACCATCCCTATAATTCAACGATCATTAAAAAAAGTTCATTCAGTGCCATGCTTGTTTACATTATTTAGGAAAAACTGAGTTCATATGTCCTCCAAAGTAATGAAAGAAAATGTTTGAGTTTTAAAACTAGTGCAGCCCTCATTTTTCTATTTCCCTCTCACTCAAGCTGGATGAAAAGGAATCCTTTATGTAGTGTTGTGTGTTTTAATAAGCAATCACTCTGATACAAAACAAGTTTCCTGTGTTGGCTGCCTGCTGGATTGACCTGCACTCTGAATTATTTATATTTGCGAATAAATGATTGAGACAATTAACATGTTCACTCTTCTTGGCGGCAGACAGACCATCATGGTGAACAGAGCTTTGTGGTAGCATGACATCTAACAAGAAATCAACAACAGTCTTTCTGAAAAAAAGAAAAAAGAACGCTTGAAATGGGGGGTGGGTGTCTTGGCTTTATTTAACTCAGTAACTGATGTAATGACTAAAAGACTGACAAGATGTCTACAGAATAGGGCAATATTGCAAAAGAATGAATGTCCTTGTAGCATTTAACCGATTGAGGCTCAATCATACTAAAAGCACTTGGCCGGGCTATTCTGCTGGTCATTGCTAGCTTGACAGAGGCTTGGTTAGCACATCAAATGCACACAATATCCTCAGAGTCGCCAGTGAGTGAGCTCAGGTTTAACTCCTTCAGTAACCATGCAGTAATTCTGAATGAAAAAAAAAAATTGTTGCCTTGAATATACTTGTAGGGCATCCAGCTCAGAAAATAAATCCTGCCCCACTCATGGTTTGACCAATTAAATTGCCAATAATACATGCCACTTTTGAAAAAAATTCCCTTCACAAACCTGTCTGTAGTTCAAGCCCAAAACTGTGCTATCTGTGCGATCATTACTAAACTACTATGTGAACTTTGTTCATCATTTTTTAATATATTACTGGAATTTGATAATAATTTGCCCTTTACCTTCATTTGCTGCAAGCAGGTAGGCAGCTATGTTGCAAAGAAGCCACACCTCTTGTGCCAGCATCAACCACCAGAAGTCTCACTTGGTTTCATGTAGAGCCGACACATGTACAATTGTGTTCTTGGGAACTGAAATGGCCTATTGTTGAATCTGTGTTTCTGAGAGGCCACAAAAGGCAGACATACAATTGTGTATCTAGCTGCTGAAGGGATTAATCTTCTCTTTTCTTGAACATCCTGCACATTAGGAAACTGAGTTTGAGAAGTGTGACAGTGGCTGTAGCCTGTTGGATCAATGTGACTCTGCTTTTCAGTGCTTTAGGAGTAGTACATTATTATGATATTTTATTGCATTTTTGGGAATTGGCACTTAAAATTGCATGGCCTTAATTTTTCAGATATTGAGGTCATTCAAGGTCAAAGAGGATTTTGCAATTTGAAAGCATGTGTACATATGTACTTCTGGTTTCCTTTCTGTTCCTTTTTGCCTTTCTTGTATATTTTGAAATTCACATCAAGATGTTTTGCAACTCCAAATGTATCAAATGTATGTGAACATTCATTCATTCATTTGCTGACCCAATTAATCCTAATTAGGGTCACGGGAGGTTGGCGCCCATCTCAGCCAACTCTGGACGAGGGTCAAAATACAACCTGAACAGCTTGCCAGGCCATCGCAGGCTAACACACAACCGATTACACTCATACTCACATTGAGAGACAAGTTGAAACAGTCAAGTAACCTACTATGACATGCAAGGAACAGGTGATATCTATGGAACAACATACGTCCTGCCTCACACTACAGGAGCTTAACCTCGAAACAGTCACATCATATAGTTTGACACAAGCATACATTGACAGATTTTAATCACAAAGGTTACAATCGAAACTGCTGTTCGAACTCACAGAACTGGAAGAGACGAAACTTATGTTAACTGGGAATTTTCCTGTGGTCATGTATAGAATGTCTGAGTGAAAAAGTCCACGTATAAACATGATAGTTATTCTACAGACACAGGAAAAATTTCAGATTATAAATAACAGAAGACAACTCTTATAATTCATTCATTGATTTTCTGAACCAATTAATTCTATTTAGGGTCACGAGTAGTGCTGCAACAATGAATTGCTAAAATCGATTATTAAAAGTGTTGCCAACAAATGTCATTATTGAATAGTCTCGCGATTATTGCGTAATCAGCCACTACAGACGAGTGTCACTCAGTACTGAGTTGAACCGGCGTGCCTTGCGCGTGCCTCGCATTTTTTCATCTTCATAAACATTACAAAACATGGCTCAGTCAACTGCCAGTGGCAGTGTGATGGAAAAAAGTGTACTGACCGAAATCTTCAAAAGTTTGTAATGTACATGTGTAATTTGTAATGTGTTTGTAAAACATATACATAGGCCCGAAAATGTTTTCATACAGGCTTTGTAAAAGTGAGGTGGCTTGGTGTAGGAGCATCTTAAAAGAAAACATGTGGGAATTATTTTTGATGAAGAAGCCGGCCCATTTATGCGACTACAAAACCCTAAATTGATTCTGTTTTTAAGGGGTAAAAAAAAAAAAAAAAAAAAAGTATATTAGTTTATTACCAAAGCTCACAATGCAATGAATCAACTCACTCCGCCATTTGCGTTCATTGAGAACTAACCTTGGCACCCGGCCTGGGCAGCTAATGAGCTAAGAGTAGTAATACCCAAGCGTGTTTGCTTGTCACATGATCTAAAATAGGTCTGGCAAATCAAGATGGCAGCTGTCATGTTCATAGTGAGGTTGTTTAACCTTTACTGGAATGCATGGGCTGAAATGTTGTACGATAATGAAAGTTTATTGAACTATTTGAAATGTTAAGGTTGTTTATCATGCTGTCTTCATTAGCATTTAGTAATTGTTTACATTAGCATTAGAAACTCATGTTGAGTGCTAAGAAATTGCTGTATTATTTATAGAAACACTAGACCTCCTTCATGATTATCGATGTGGTAATGCTAATAGAGTGTAAAACAAAACATTAATTTATAAATCTAAATTTAAGCTTTATACAAATTTAGCTCAAATTTAGCATTTGAGAACCAAAAGGCCCGTAATTATAAGATATAGCATGTATAAAATTTCATTAATAAAAAAAATAAATGCACACACACTTATATACAGGGATCTCTTGCTACTTCACGCCTCAATTAATGCGGCTTCGGTGCATCGTGGGTTTTTAAAAAAAAAAAAAAATAATAAATATTAATCGAATTAAAAAATAATGAAATTAAGGAAGAATAGGTGGAAAAGTTAAGGAAAATGTCACAAAAACAAGGCCAATTATGCAAAAAACCCAAAAACCCTAAACTAACACAAAACAAAAAGCAATCCAAAATCTCCCATCAAAACTGGATACATGCGCAGCTACGCCCCCTCTGCCGGAGCCTAGTATCAAGTGTACCTCAGGATAATGCTTTATCATATTTCATATGATATATCTTTCTGTAGATTTTATTCCATTTCTATTTCTACTTGTTCTTTAGCTTAGTATCTCCGGATATTTGCAAAACGAATGCTAGTAAGTTGGACAGTATCTGTATTTATATTTTATTTACATCTTGTTACTTTTCAATGTTTAATTGTTATTATAAGTATTTATAGCTTTGGATATGTATGTATTGATATATATATACACACACTTTGAAAACAAATGGTCTATTTTTGAATATAAAAATGGAAATTAAAAAATTTTTGTGCTCTTTTCAATTAATCGGGGAAAAAAAAACCCAAATAATAATTGAACAAATCATCAATTATTAAAATAATCTTTAGTTGCAGCCCTAGTCACGGGGAGATGGGCACCCATCTCAGCTGACTCTGGGTGAGGGCGGGATATACACTGGACAGCTCACCGGGCCATCACAGAGCCAACACTAACACTCCATTGATACTCCCATTCATACCTAGGGGTGATTTTAAACAGCTAATGAACCTACTGTGCATGTTTTTGGACTCACTGTTCTTGCATGGAGAACATGCAAACTCCATACAGAAACACCTGAGCTGGGACTTGAACCCAGGACCTTTTTACTCTGGGGCGGACATCAACCACAACACTACCATGCCACCACAAATCTTATTATTTCTAACAATATGTTTGCTGAAATTAGTTAAACAACTGGTTTAAACTGGTTAAATCCATGTTTTGTTGGCTTCAATGCTGCAAAACAGATTTAATTGAAAGGTTTATCCTGCACTGTGATCGTGGGATGACTCTGAAAGGTGTGATGGACTCTGATAGAGCCCACATCCTAAAGCTATTTTCAAGCCTGTCCAACTGCCGTTCTGTTGGCTGCTCTCCAAAATAGCACCTTCACCTTTTGCTCTCCCCTCTTTCCTCTCACCCTGACGACAGTATCAGTGAAAGAGACACAGAAAAAGAACTTTGATCACCCAAGCCTAAAGATCAACAACTTGGTTTGTCTCCGAAAAAGCTGTAGAACAAATACGCTGAAGCCTCTTTCATACTGTTTTCATAGCCAGAACGTTATCTCTGCATGACTGCACTCTGGCCTGACTCTTTCAATGAGGTCTACAAGCCGTTAAAAGAAGGGTCAGTCGCTGAAACACCGAGCCTGAGAGCTGTCTTATCTCGACCGCACACGCGAGTGCTCTTTCATCATCAGAACCATCATCATTCCTTCCAGAAAGAAAGAGTTGCATGGAGGAGCCACAGGCCAGGCGGCTAATGGTAGAAACCACCTCCCTCTGTGTCTTGTTAACTTTTTCAAGTTCTCCCCTCATATTTATTTACCCATTCCTGCTGGGAACTAGCATAAGAATTACCATGGAAACAGTCACAGATCCCACTGGATCACTTCGATTGAGGCTGTGAAGAAGGAGTAGGTGTTGTTTTTTTTCCCACATTACAATGTCTGGGTCAGCTCAGTAGGGAAGAAACATCTGAAAAAAAATCAATATAAAATGTGTGGAATGCTAATTGGGTGGGTTTTGTGCTCCCTGTTGAGTAGTTCAAATAGATAATGACAAGTAAACAGCTTTAAAGATCAGATTGTGCCTAGAATATGCTTTCTAGTAAAGAACAATCGGCACAGTTGGAGATATCGGGCAGCGAATGTCAGGTAGAGTTTGAGTTCAGAATGTCAAGAAAAAGGCTTTTGTAGTATAAAAGTGAGCGCTAAAATTGCACAAGAGAATTACAGAAAATAGATTTAAGCAGGGTCATAAACCTGGAATTCTCTGTAACTCTTATTGTGCACAAGGAAGAGAACATGATGTGCAAGAAAGAACACACTCTTTTATTTGGTTCTTACCGCTGGGAATGATTTGGACGCACAAAACAGTTGTTGATAATTTATCCATCCATGTGTGTTTAAAATATGAAGCGGGATGATCTGGACTTTACTCCGTCCTTCAGTAACGAATTGGCATGGTGGTTAGGGTGCTGCGCTCATGATCAGGAGGTTGTGTGTTCAAATCCCAGTTAGACCCCCACAGTGCTAAAACCCCTGGGCAAGGTCTTAACCACAAGTGTGCCTCTGTTCACCCAGCAGTATAAATGGGTACCAGTAAAAATATACTGTTAAATAACCTGTGATGGACTAGCGTCCCATCCAGGAGGAGTTGTACTCCTGGTCGCTTCACGCTACGGAAACCGGGGATAAGCACCGGCCTGATGAGCCACTAGGCTCGGGTGTAAAAAGCCCAACAGACATTACCGACCTTCCCTACCTCAGTAACAAAGGCTGTTTTTCGTGTTGTAGTTAAAAGATGTTGTAGTAAATTGTAGGTGTGCAGCATCACTTCATCTCATTTGCCTGGCCCTAGGGTATGAAAAACGAGTCACTATATTTCTGGTAGTGGGTGAAAACGTGTATCTGTTCCTGCAAGGTAGAGGCAGGCTAATTTAGCAGCCCTTTTGTGCTTGTTGGCTGCAGCTCCATTGAGCTCCAGCCTCCATTCAGCACCACCGTCATCAGCCTCTCTTGTGTGGGTAATCAGCGGGGCTCGACCAAGGGCTTTTATAGACCCTGGAGCAAGCTCTGCATAACACAAGTGCATGAAACTTTCAAGTCATTTCAAGCCTTGCATATCAATGACATAGAGCCCAATTTTGGTACTGTGGCTGTAAAATTCCTGCTGCCGATGCTTATGTTCTGTTCATAACCGGAGAGAGAAATAGGCAACCACTGTGGTGCTGGTCAAGCACTTCTCTCAATTGGAATCAGGTGATTTTTCAGAAAAGGGAAAAGGCTGAGGATATAAAGTTACTGGGTTTGAGATGTTTGATCTTGTTTCAGAACCACCAAGTTCAATCGAACACAACATTTTGACTGACATGGTGGACCAACCTTGTTGTTTCCTGTAGTCAAATATGCATGTTGCTTTTATTAACCCACAATCAATTACTGGAAAAAGATGGTGGTGTCGTGATCAGCATGTCCACCTCACAGCGAGAAAGTCCTAGGGTTGAGCTCTTGGCAAGAGCAATTCTGTGTGGAGTTTGTATGTTCTCCTCGTGCTTGCATGGGTTCCTTCTAGGTATTCTTGTTTTCGTCGGCAATCCAAAGACCTCCACATTCGGTTGATTGGCTGTTCTAAATTGACCCTGGGTGCGAGTGTGAAAGATTGTATGTAATATTTTATGTATTGTATGTAGATTGGTGAGTAGTTCAGGATGTACCCTGCCCTCACCCAGAGTTGGCCGAAATATGCTCCTCCAGCCTACCCATGATGATTAATGGTTCAGCAAATAAATGACCTTGTGCTTGATTCCCATCTCCAGGATTCTAAAGCTTGCGGCAATGACTGAGGCGAAAGATATGATACATAGACATGCCATAGACTTAAGCTTCTAAAGCTGAAATAAGCATAAAGTCATCTTACAGCCTCTTAAGAACCCTCAGAAATCACTCCCATGCCATGTACTACTGAGCAGTACTTACTGTAAAGTAAACCTGGGTTAAAAATCATTCTGTTTGCCTAAAATTCTAGGAACAAAGCGTTTGCTTCACTTCTCCGACTCTCTAGAGCAGGGGTCACCAACCCTATGCCCGCGGGCACCATTCTCAGTCGCCCGCTGGACATGTTCTAAAAATTAGCCCTTATGGTTTTCAAAAAAAATGCTGTGCCTTATGTAAATTCTATTGAAAGTTTCACACATATATACACTCATGCCTCGGTTTTACGGACTTCTCTTTGACTGATTTCGGATGCAACGGACAAAATCTGTAGTTACCGACTAGTCCGGATCGTCCAGACACGGGCCGTTGTTTCCAAAAGTGACCGCCAGATGACCAGACTGGCTTGAAGAAATGTCACACATTTAAATCTATTCAGCCAATCCTTAATGTATGTTGGCTGGTCCGATACCTTGAAACTCTAATTTTATTGGACTCACACGTTACAGTGTTTATGTGACAGGAAGCGCGTCCCAAATTTTGGCAATCAGCTGGTTTGCGGGTTGAAGTTTTTCCATGTCTGTCCATTTGTGTTTGCTTGCCAGCTGTGCTTAGCTTCGTGGAAATGAGCCGATCAAAAAGAGGGAAATTTACCTCTTTGCTCAAAAACAGCACGCACAGTCTGTGGCTGTTATTATAATCCAATAAAATTAGAGTTTGAAGGTATCGGACACGCCCACATACTGGTGCGCAGAAAGGCTCTCCGCTGCTCGCCACAGTGACGTGGCATTGAAAGTAGATGTATAGATTTAAACGCGCGAGATTTATTCATCTGTTTTTGTTTTACTTGATGGCTTTTTTTTTTTCCGATGGTGCACCGGCAATGATAAGATGCCGTGTGGGCTTCATTGCACATTGCAAGAATGACCCAGACTTTCCACCTTTCCTACACTACCATTGTATCATCCACCAGCAGGTGATATGTGCGAAAGTGACAAGGGTTGACCATGTAATGACCCCTGTTGTAAAAATCATCAATAGCATTCGCGCTAAAGCCAAACAACACCGGCATTTGAGGTGCTTTTGGAGGTGAACCTTAAAGCACATCGGAGTAGCCCAAACTTTTGGAACCTAGTGGACATGGAAAACTACAAATCTATCTGCACAGCAGCTATGAAGTTTGCTTGTCTTTTCGGATCCACATATCTCTGTGAATCAGCCTTTTCCAATCTGAACTTTATAAAAAAAAATAAACATTGATCATGCCTCACTGACTCACATCTACAGGAGTCACTGAGAGTGGCAGTGACAAACTACAAACCAGAATACAGCAAACGAGTGGGCAACATGGAATGCCAGGTTTCTCACTAAGTGACAGACAAGACTGAACAGTGTTTTAGTAAAACCCCATGTCACCTGGTCAATTGATCATTGTTCATTGATTAAATCAAATTCAAAGTTGGAGTTGACACAATCTCATGTATTGGGGAAAAACAATTTGAGTTCTGTTTTTTGTTGAATGAAATTGTGACATGTTCATTTGCAAAAAATAAATGTCACTTTGACAATGAAACATAAATACATTTATTTACAAGTACTTGTCCTAAAGTTATGATTATTATTATTGTTTTTTTGTGTGAATATTGTATGCTTTTGATCTCTTGATTTGTTTATATGTTCTGAGCTGGTAGCCCTCAAGCGATTTGGGAATCTTAAGGTAGCCCTCAGCTTTAAAAATGTTGGTGACCCCTGCTCTAGAGGGTCTGTTACGATCTACCTCAACAAGCTAGTCTAACTGACATTGTAAAGAATCAAACACATATCTTTTTCTTCAGCAAGTATCTGTTGTTCTCATCGCTAAGCACATTTGTCGGGTTTCCAGTTACAGGGATCCCGCACTTTCCACGTTTAATGGGGACTGAGACCCCCCCCCCCCCCGTGACTGCCAATTTCCGCAAAGTAGGATCGATTCCCCTGACTGACGTATACGTACATGTATATGTGTATATAATATGAATAAATACATATTCAACGCTATAAATGCATATAATAAACAAACATTCAAAAATAATGCATAAGATGTAAATAAAATATAAATACACACAGAGACGAGCGCACGCACACAGATGTGCACCTCACCTAAAAATGTAAGTAGTTTTGTTGGGGGGGGGTTGTTTTTTGTTTGTTTGGGCTGTTTTTTGCATAATTGGCCTTGTTTTGTGGCATTTTCCTGACCTTTCCCCCTATTTTCCCTTAATTTCCTTATTTTTTAATTTTTTGATGAATATTTTTTAAAAACCTGCGATGCACTGAAGCCGCAGAAACTGAAGCACGAAGTAGCAAGGGATCACTGTTTTGAACTCTCGAAGTGTTTCTAGGTCCTGTTAATGATATTTAGAGTTCGAATTATGTAAGTACTGTAACTGTACTTTGCCAGAAAAACTCAAAGGACAAGTGATCAAATTTCAACCCTCAAGCTTGTGGTCAGAAAACTAAAAAATATATTATGTCGTTTATAGTTTGTGTTCAAGTTCTAATAATATTAAGCAAGATGAGCCGAATTCAGCCTAACTTTTTGTTAGTTTGTTTTTTACATTGTAACTTTAAAAAAATTGTACTGTTGGATACCTGAGTACATTCTTCAACAGTATAAATACAGTGAAACAACGCACAAATAATGAAATTAAGGATAAATAGGAAAAACTTAAGGAAAATGCCACAAAACAATGCCAATTATGCAAAAAAAAAAAAAAAAAACCCAAAAAACAACCCAAATCTCTCCCAACAAAACTACAGGGATCCCTTGCTACTTCCCACTTCGATTCATGCAGCTTCAGTGCATCGTGGGTTTTTTTTTTTCAAATAAATATTCATCGAATTAAAAAATAAGGAAATTTAAGGAAGAATACAGGGAGTCCTCGGTTTACGACGTTGATCTGTTTTTAAGACGCGATGTAACCTGATTTTCAGTGTAAGTCGGAACATAACAAAATATACTGAAAAGAACTGTACGTATAGTGCTATAATAAAATGTAAGAGTTAATGACATAAAAAAATATTAAAAAAAGAGAAAACAATTCCTTACCACAAGAATGAAATACAGTAAGGAGGGAGAGACAGGCTTATTGTGCTGGAAAAGCTGGGGCAGGTGAGCCTGGAGTTGTAGATGCAGCTGAGGTAGAGGGTACAGGATCTGTTGCAGGCCTCTCTACCTTCTTAAAATACTGCTCCAGGTTAGACTGGACAGAGAGCAACCTCTTCTCATCCAAGATCTCCTTGTAGCACTGCATCAAATCCATGATGCCTCTGAAAACCCTTGTGAACCTTTCCAAGTTGGGATCCTGAGCCTCAAAAGTTGCCAACGCTTGCTGCATCTCGCGCACTCGAAACTAGTTTGCGTTTGTTTACGTAACCGCGTAAGACGTAATGACGCATAATATTACAGTACTGAGACTGAGCGAAGGGAAGCGACGCCGTCTTCCTCGGCCCACGACCACAACACAGCGTATTCTTCCGCCTCACGCGCCCGAAACTAGTTCTCGTTTGTTTACGTAACCACGTAAGACGTAATGATGCGTAATATTACAGTACTGAGACTGAGCGAAGCGAAGCGACGCCGTCTTCCTCGGCCCACAACACAGCGTATTCTTCTGCTTTGCGCGCCCGAAACTAGTTTGCGTTTATTTACGTAACTGCGTAAGACATAATGACGTGTAATATTATTTTTTATATTTTTATGGGGGCGCGTTCGGAACCACGAAACAGTGTAAGTCGGGACCGGTGTAAACCGAGGACTCCCTGTATACTGCAAAACAAGGCCAATTATGCAAAAAATTTCAAACAAGCAAACAAACAAACAAAAAAAACCATAAAACCCCCCATCAAAACTACTTACATTTTTATATGAGGTGCACGTGCATCTATGTGCGCGCATGCCTGTATGTGTGTGTATTTATATTTTATTTACATCTTATGCATTATTTTTGAATGTTTAATTGTTATTATCTGCATTTATAGTGTTGAATATGTATTTATTGATATTATATACACATATACATGTAAGTTTACATTAGTCGGGGGGGGGTTGATCCTACTTCTCGAAATTCGGTGGTTGCGGGGGGATCTCGGTCCCAATTAACCGTGGAAAGTGCGAAATCCCTGTACTAACATTTTATGTGACGTGCGTGTCTGTCTGTGTGTATATTTATATTTTATTTACATCTTATGCTTTAATTTTGAATGTTTGTTACTATATGCATTTATAGCGTTGAATATGTATTTATTGATATTATATACACATATACATGTACGTATATGTCAATTAGGGGGGTCGATCCTACTTCGTGGAAATTGGCGGTCACGGGGGTTCTCGATCCCCATTAACCGTGCAAAGTGATGAATCCTTGTAATATATACATTTTCATTATTTGCCAGATGTAAGATGATAAGAAAGAACTTGGTGATATCTACCAAGCCTGAAGTGAATAATTGTTTAGGTAAACACTACATGAAACATCAACAAAAAAGCACACTAAAATGAGATTTTATGGTTCAATTCTTAATTTTATTTCATAAGAAGCACTCGTTGTTACAACGTGATCACGAAGGAATACTCTTTCATCTCAATGTGTACTTGTACTCAGTTGTTGTTTTAAATAAACTCGACCTTGAAGTGAACTCTATATGTCCTGTTTGGAGTTTGAGTATATACTACATGGAAACGGGTACAGTGATGCAGTGGTTAGCACATCCACAAGAAGGCCTGGGTTTGATTCTCTGCCCTCAGACCAGAGTCGGCTGAGATGTTCAACAGCATTCCCACGACTCTAATTAGGATTAAGCAGTTAAGAAAATGAATGAATGATGATAATAATAACGCTGCTAGATCAAATTGACCATGACTAACTGTCGTTTTGATTCAAACATTATCCACTCCAGATAATTATTTTTCATCCTGAGATTGCAGGCCAATCAGATTGCGCCATTCCTATGTACTGTATACTAATCTTCCTTCTTACCAGTAGTTGAACTCTGAAAGCCTGTTCCTTATACTTTGAGTTTTTGATTTATGAATATGGTAATTCACTTACTGGTGAATCAGTGCAGTTTGCGGACTATAAGTCATCAGCAATTAATAAAAAGAAAGTGAGTGATTTCCATGTGTCTCTTTCCAGCAGAGATCGATTCATGGTGCAGGAAGAGGAATACATTTATGCTGTACTGTGCTGTGTGCAAGACAGCCCTTGTTAAATCATTCCACTCAACTCAATTCCACTTAACTTACTGCGATGATTACCAGGAAATTGCATCAATGTTATAAATAGCTGTGGTTACATACGAGTGACGAGATTTCTGCTCCTTTTTTGGGTTCGCAGGGTTAAGTAGTGGAGATTGAAATTGGCTACATTACAGCACTCGGATTAGACGGGTAGAACAGAAACCTTCTCATCTGAGCCGTGACGTCCAAGCGTCCTCTTAATCATGACCATCTTACACCACAATCACTACCACCACCACCACATGAAAAGTGACCTAGGATGGGAAATGAGTCACATTTTATTTCTCAGGGATTTGATTTGGGCTATAAATGATGATATCGTGTCTCTCAACACAACGCCACAACATTTAGTTAGTGGGAACAATCACATCAAATTCTCCAGACAGACTTTAAGGCTCTGACAGCACTGC
Source organism: Plotosus lineatus (assembly GCA_024760905.1). Lineage (NCBI taxonomy): Eukaryota > Metazoa > Chordata > Actinopteri > Siluriformes > Plotosidae > Plotosus > Plotosus lineatus. The sequence goes on from CM045743.1 coordinate 27,291,604, forward strand.
AACTAGTTCAGAGACAGAATAAAGGTTCAAGCTGCAGTAACAGCGGGCGGATAATCCAGTTTACTTGGCTGACACGATCCAATGTAGAGACCAATCTGCTTGTTTCAGGAAAGAGAAGCTCTAAAAATCCTACTCCCTAATCACAGACGCTGGATTATCAAGCAGTAGTGTGACAGAAATGCAGATCATATCAAATCACATGCCTGATTCCCCGCCGGTCCTCAGTAATGATAAACTCATTAGATTTAATAGTGTGCTATGAGAAAGAAAGCCACTGCATTATTTCACCTGTTTTTAAATTTGGTTTACTTACAATGAAGCACTGCAAACTTCATAAAGTGAGTAAAGAAGTATACAGCTCATGAAAACCCAAAATTCTTATCTCAAAAAATTAGCATATCATGAAAAGGTAGTCTAAACAAGCTATTAAGCTCATCATCTGAATCAACAAATTAACTCTAAACACCTGCAAAATATTCCTGAGGCCTTTGAAAACTCCCAGCCTGGTTCATTACTCAAAACCGCAAACATGGGTAAGACTGCCGACCTGACTGCTGTCCAGAAGACCATCAAGCAAGAGGGTAAGACACAGAAAGAAATCTCTGAGCGAATAGGCTGTTCCCAGAGTGCTGTATCAAGCCACCTCAGTGGGACGTCTGTGGGAAGGAAAAAGTGTGGCAGAAAATGCTGCACAACCAGCAGAGGTGACCGGACCCTGAGGAAGATTGTGGAGAAGGGCCGATTCCAGACCTTGGGGGACCTGTGGAAGCAGTGGACTGAGTCTGGAGTAGAAACATCCAGAGCCACCATGCACAGACATGTGCAGGAAATGGGCTACAGGTGCCGCATTCCCCAGGTCAAGACACTTTTGAACCAGAAAAAGCGGCAGAAGCATCTCACCTGGGCTCCAGAGAAGCAGCACTGGACTGTTGCTCAGTGGTCCAAAGTACTTTTTTCGGATGAAAGCAAATTTTGCATGTCATTCGGAAATCAAGGTGCCAGAGTCTGGAGGAAGACTGGGGGGAAGGAAATGCCAAAATGCCTGAAGTCCAGTGTCAAGTACCCACAGTCAGTGATGGTCTGGGGTGCCATGTCAGCTGCTGGTGTTGGTCCACTGTGTTTTATCAAGGGCAGGGTCAATGCAGCTAGCTATCAGGAGATTTTGGAGCACTTCATGCTTCCATCTGCTGAAAAGCTTTATGGAGATGAAGATTTCATTTTTCAGCACGACCTGGCACCTGCTCACAGTGCCAAAACCACTGCTAAATGGTTTACTGACCATGGTATTACTGTGCTCAATTGGCCTGCCAACTCTCCTGACCTGAACCCCATAGAGAATCTGTGGGATATTGTGAAGAGAAAGTTGAGAGACACCAGACCCAACACTGTGGATGAGCTTAAGGCCGCTATCGAAGAATCCTGGACCTCCATAACACCTCAGCAGTGCCACAGGCTGATTGCCTCCATGCAACACCGCATTGAAGCAGCCATTTCTGCAAAAGGATTCCCGACCAAGTATTGAGTGCATAACTGAACATAATTATTTGAAGGTTGACTTTTTTTGTATTAAAACACTGGTTTTTTTTTATTGTCGGATGAAATATGCTAATTTTTTGAGATAGGGATTTTTGGTTTTTCTTTACTTTTTTTGCTGAAATTATCAATATTAAACCAATAAAAGGCTTGAACTACTTCAGTTGTGTGTAATGAATCTAAAATGTATGAAAGTCTAATGTTTATCAGTACATTACAGAAAATAATGAACTTTATCACAATATGCTAATTTTTTTGAGAAGGACCTGTACTTGATGCATGAACTGAGGAAAAGCCTCTGTTCCTGTTCTAAATAAAAATCTGGGTTCTTTAAGCAAGCTCTTTTTATTTAAGTAAGCAGGGATTCTTGAAGAGGGTGTGTCATGATCTTATCAATCCCAAAAGAAGAAGCGTGGCCTAGGTAACTTTAAGCACTATGGAGGCAGCATTACCTGTAATCCTCTGACTTCCTGAAAAGGACTTGTAGCCTCTGATCCCCTCTGCTCCAGTGAAGATGCTGTGACCTCTGACCTTTCCACTTTGAATGAGCAAGGCGGTGCTTTTAATCCTCGTAGTTCTAGTGAAGGAGGTGTGTGTGGCCTTTATGCTTCTATTCCAATGAAGCTGGTGTGGCTTTCTGTACTATTGAGGATAGTGTAGCCTCTATGCATTACTTTCTAGTGAAGGTATGGCCTGTATGCTTTCCATCCCAATGAAGGAGTGGCTTGTTTGTCTTCTGTTTCAGGAAAGTAGGTGTGGCTTCTGTGCTTTCAGTTCTAGTAAATAAGGGTGGTCTGTGTGCTTTTGGTTCCAGGGGAGGTATGACCTTGGTGCTTTCTGGTCAAATGAAGGAGGTGTGGTTTACAATTTGCAGAAGCGTGGCCATCATGGCTAGTGTAGGTGTGGCTCCATTCTAATAAAGGAGGTGTTGTATCTGCTTAATTTTAAGTAAAGCAGTTTGGCTTTTGATGTGTCCAGTGTTGCCATGTCAGCAATTGTCCTTTCAAATTCAGAGAGTACAGTCATGGGTATAAAAAAAAGTATAAAAATTGGTCCAAATGTGCAAAATGCAGTCATGGGTGAAAATTACAAACTTCCATGGTGAGGTTTTTGCCACAATTTCCAAATTTAGCAGTCCCAGCAAAAATAGTTGAAACTGCAGAAAACGAAATATAATTTATACCTGTCACCCGTAAAGCAGACAGTCATGAAGCTTGGAGCAGAAAGAAAGAAAGAAACCAAAGTCAGGGTGCATTCGATTCCATGTCAGTAGTTAACAGTTTACACCCATATCCTGTTCAGCACATGAAAGCTGACACCAGAAAACTATTTTAAGCAAGTATCGTAAACCTAGAGATGAAAGAAACAGAGCTGGAGAGGCAGAAGATATCAGAAGAGTAGAAAAGAGGGGGTGGATACGCAGAAGGTGAGGAGGAAATAGCTGACTGGCCAAAAGCTTAAACCACTAATAAGGCTATTAAGTGGGGAATACTAAATACCGGCAATGATGACGTAAAAATGGATGAAATTAATAAAAAGTTTCCATCATGACGTTTGGGTGGTGATTGGGGGGCACAGAAAAACACAAAAGTAATCTCCGATTTGACAAGCTCTTCATTTCGTAGAATGAGTGTTGGAGTGAAGGAGTTGCAGCTGGCTGCTTATGTTGTTCGCTACTCAGTCATTTCAGATGTGTTATGAAAGAAATTTCCAAGAACATGAAACCTCATTCACACAGAGCTACATTAATTCACTGAGGGGGGCTTGAAGCCAATATCTTTTGGATGATATCACTAGTGAACCGTAATATCTAGACCAGAGTGCGATGCCCACTGGACGTAAGCGATGGAAAATTCAAACGCATTTCTTTCATTTTCATCATTATTGTTGTCACCATCATCATCATCATCATCTTCTGCCGGGGTCGGGTCCTGGGGTAGCTGCCTAAGCAATGAGGACCAGACATCCCTTTCCCCAGCCACTTCCTCTAGCTTCTTTGGCTTTTTACACCCGAGCCATAGTGGCTCATCAGGCTTATCCCCAGTTTCCATAGCGTGAAGCGACTAGGAGTACAACTCCTCCTGGATGGGATGCTAGTCCATCGCAGGTTACCTTCCCAGTATATTTTTACTGGTACCCATTCATACTGCTGGGTGGACAGAGGCACACTTGTGGTTAAGACCTTGGCCAGGGGTCTTAGCGCAGTGGGGGTATAACTGGGATTTGAACACACAACCTCCCAATCATGAGCACAGCACCCTAACCACTAAACCACTGGCCCCTTATTTCCTCTAGCTAACCCTTTTAATTTTGCCAGTTTGTGTCATTACAGCTAGAAGGTATCTTTTATTCAGGTTATGAGGTACACCAGAGATAGATGTTACAAATATATGGTATGTTTATACTGGATGGAGAGACGTGCTCAGCATTCCAAGTTACCGTTCATCAGCTTTTTCTTAGTCCTTGAAGCCTACATGTCCATCAGCCAGCCAAGGAAAAACAAACAAACAAACAAAAAAAAAAACCCAAAATAAATAAATAATTACCCCCCCCCCCCCAACTTCATGGTGGCAGGCCAAGCTGACTTCATACAGACCAAGTGGTGCAAAACTGCTTCGTCAAACTCAGCTGCCACCAAAACGGGAGGCGAGACCTCTACCACAGTGTGTCAGACTCGCCATCAATTCACAGTGGCACAAAAGTAAACAGCCTTGTACACAGAAGCTATTTGGATGCAATGCAGTGTCAGTCGTGCTCCTCAGAGGAGGGCGAGGTGGGACCTCCCTTCATTAACCAAAGGTAATTGCATTGGAGCGCCACATCTCACTTGATTGGAGAGGCCTCTGGAGAAGGCTCTGTATATCTTGTGCCTTTCGTGCCCTTGAATCAAAAGCTGGAAGTGTTATCTGTGATGGGGCTGAGTGTTTCTGCAATGCTACAGGGAACAGACTGACATGTAGAGGGGAGAGGAGCCATCAGTGGTGTGTGAGTGACTAGTACAGGAAACACCATTCCAGTGATTCCTTCTAATTCTGTTTCTGATTTAAAAAATATTTTAAAAACATCTTACAGTGCCACGCCAGAAGAACATCTTTTCATATATATATATATATATAATATATATATGTGTGTATATATATATATATATATATATATATATATATGTATATGTATGTATGTATATATATATATATATATATATATATATATATATATATATATATATATATATATCATGCCATAATGACAGTAAATATTGGCTCTTCCTCTTCCCACCATTACATTTTTCTCCCCAGGAGTATTTTTTTTTGTGTGTGTGTGTATGTGGGGGTGGGGGGTTGTCAGGGGGACACAAACCCGAGCTGTTTTTTTGTTTGTTTGTTAGTTTGTTTGTTTTTTCCACGTTTTCCATATCAATTTCCCATCCAGATATTGTCTTCTCCATCACATGACCACCAGCAACCAAAGAGGGGCGAAAGCATGCACACACCCCTTCCATGAAATGCAATGCTAGCCACCCGTCTCTTTTCGAACTGCAGCGCCACGTGTATTTGGAGGGTCTAACACACTTGGAGGGAAAGTGCAACCCACCCCCTCATATGAATGAGCTCACAGATGCCCACGATTGACTGGTGATCGCTGTGAGTGGCAGGGAAGTGAGTGTATGCCATCCCTCCCTCCCGTGAATACTCGGCCAATTAGCTCCCATGGACTCCCAGTCACGGACAGATGTGTGCATTAAACCAGATTCAAACTTGCGATCTCCGGGTTAATAGTCACGCACCTTGTCGGGAGCCCCCAAGCTGTTTTTTATTCAAAGGAGCCTACTGCAATGCATAAAACATCACTGCCTCTGTAATTCTATATCCAAGATCATGTGAAGCACAACAATGGCGTCTCTGTCTCACACTTCCAATTCAATTCTGTTCAAAAAAAAATCTCAGGAATACAGTAATATAAATAAATCAGAATCGATATCAGAATATTTTATTGATCCCAGAGGGAATCGTGTACACACCAGTGCTCCCTACAAATTAAGAGAGGAAGATAATTTCTTGATAAAGAAAATTAAAGAATTAAAAATATTTATATTTATGTATCTACAGGGAGTCCACGGTTTATGATGCTGATCCGTTTTTAAGACGCGATGTAACCCGAATTTCAGTGTAAGTCGGAACATAACAAAATATACTGTACGTACAGTACTATGATAAAATGTAACAGTTAATGACAAAGTATTTAAAAAAGAGAAAACAATTCCTTACCACAAGAATGAAATACAGTAAGGGAGGGAGAGACAGGCTTATTGTGCTGGAGAAGCTGGGGCAGGTGAGCCTGGAGTAGTAGATGCAGCTGAGGTAGAGGGTACAGGATCTGTTGCAGGCCTCTCTACCTTCTTAAAATACTGCTCCAGGTTAGACTGGACAGAGAGCAACCGCTTCTCATCCAAGATCTCCTTGTAGCACTGCATCAAATCCATGATGCCTCTGGAAACCCTTGTGAACCTTTCCAAGTTGGGATCCTGAACCTCAAAAGTTGCCAACGCTTGCTGCATCCCACGCGTCCAAAACTAGTTTGCGTTTGTTTACGTAACCGCGTAAGACGTAATGACGTGTAATATTACAGTACCGAGACTGATCGAAGGGAAGCGACGCCATCTTCCTTGGCCCACAACCACAACGCAGCGTATTCTTCCACCTCTCGTGCCCGAAACTAGTTTGCGTTTGTTTACGTAACCACGAAAGACGTAACGACGCATAATATTATTTTTTATATTTTTATGGGGGCGCGTTTGTAACCATGAAACGGTGCAAGTCGGGACCGGTGTAACCGAGGATTGATGTGTGTGTGTGTGTGTGTGTGTGTGTTTATTTATATATATATATATATATATATATATATATATATATATATATATATATATATATATATATAAATAATAGAGAGAGAGAATTTTCTGAGTAGATCCTTCCGTAAGAGAGTGCTCAATACTTTTTCATAGAGCAAAGTAAAAATTTTTACTTATATACGCACATACATATACAGCTGGCCCTCTAGTTACGAAAACCTCTGAATACGAAAAATCCAGGTTACAATAAATCATTTTTTGCCCCCTGTATACGAAACAACCTCTTCTTACGAAAAGCGCCATACGAACCAGTCAAAAATTCAAACAATGCGCGAGTTGCCTCTCTCATTGGCTGTCTCCCAACATCTCGCCCCGCTGTTAGCATCTGCAACACTTAGCCTGCTACCCGGCATGCTACAGCATAGAGGACAGCGCTGGCCACAACATACTCATAGAGCATCCTGAATAGTGTCCGGCAGATGTTAAATGACCTTAACCTCCTCAAAAAAATAGAGGAGACTCTGGCTGGCCCTTCTTGTAAAGCACGGTACTGTTCTGAACCCAGTCCAGTTTATTGACAATATGAACTTTACGTTAAAGTGGTACCTCACCTTTCAAAATTAATCCGTTCCAGAGCCTTTTTCTTAACGTGGATTTTTCGTAAATTGAACCGCATTTTACATGTAAAACGTGTGATTCGTTCCAAGGCCCCCAATACTACCCCCTAAACCCTTAAAAATTATAAAAGCATACCTTTTAAGATCTCCTTCTGCTTCAATATTGTACCGATGGGAGACGGGTTTGGCCATATTCCTTTGCGATATCACTTAATCGCATGCCATGAGCCCGCTTCTTTTTTTCACTTGCACCGGAAATCACATGTGCGTGTGCTTACCATGTCTTCTTAGCAGAGTTATAATCTTACAAATTTTTATGGAAGGTTAAAAGCCTGAAGTCAAAAAATAAAGCAATGAGCACACTAAAAAACTCATGAAACAACAGTAACTCTGTCCTTTACATGAAAAGCATTATGGGAGATGCAGCTCCATAATAGCCAGTGGAAGGGAGCTGCGTCATCCCTCCTAGCCAATGGGAGGCCAGCGGGGGCGGTATGTTGAAAGATAGTCAATGGGAGAGCAGCTCGTGCATTGTTTGAATGTTTGAGTGGCGCGTTTTGTATACAGAGACAAAAAACTTTGGTAAATGTTTTTCGTAACTTGGATTTTTCGTTTGCTGGGACTGAAGGTGGGGTACCACTGTATTTGTAACCCTCCAACATTGCCGCCCTGAATGGAAACAGGGGTCGCTGGTGTTTTGGCTCTCCTTAAACCAGTTCCTTGGTCTTTGTCACACTAAACTGCAGATGATTCTGCCCACACCATGTAACCCCTTGTGGTGCTCCAGGGTTGCTATTATAGTGTCTAGCATGCAGTGCTGCAGGTGCACATACTGTGGTCTTCTACTCAGGTGGTCCACATTCCAGGACACAAGAGGGGCGTCCACCTGCATCGATATCAGTTTCTCACACTAGAGCGTAGGCCTATGGTGTTGAATGCACTGGAAAATTTTTAAAAATCCTCACTGTGTTATCAGCTGGTCCAGGTGGGTGCAGACATCATTATACAGATAGATGATGGTGTCCTCGACTCCAAGACAAGGTTGGTAGGCAAACTGAAGAGGGTCCATATGTTGTCTAACCATGAGTTGGAGTTGATCCAGTAATAGTCTCTTGAGGGTCTTCATGACATGCTCCAAATATAGGAGCATTAAATCCAAATCATGTTGGCTAGCTTTATAAATTGAATGCAGTGCTAATTAATCAAGGTTTAGCAGGAACAATACAAATTATGCATACCTTGCATACTTCACTCAGCCTGATCATTTTATTACATGGCTGTTGTTTTTGGTCAATTCTTAAAGTTAATCCAGCCACCAGCATGACCTGGCCTGATCTAAAGCTGGTCCCAAGCCTGGGTAAATGGAAAGGGTTGCATCACAAAGGGCATCGAGCAAAAAACTCACCATTAACAACTCCAGAGCTAACTTCACACATCTCTGGAAGCTATTGGAGCATCAGAGAATGATGTCTACAAAGACCAGCCTGTTAATCAAATGTATGTGCTGCAACGAGCCCACAACATAGGAGCAGCTCATAGAAGAAGAAATATGAGTTATCAAAGTTTTCCTTTATAAAAATCTTTATTTAGTCTCAGAAAATTATCACAATAGTTTACCTTATATTTCGGACCATAAAGTGCACTAAAATGCCTTTAATCCCTGAGACCTTGGATTAACCTTGTTTAATTTAAAGTTATACTAGTGCTTCTCAATTATTTTCTGTGACGCCCCCTATAGGAAGAAGAAAGATTTATGCCTCCCTGACAATTATTCCCATAGGAAATAACAGAAAACCAATTAATCTGTTCCAACCCCCTCCCAAACTCATATAACCTTCCACAAACACGTATATTTGACATAATATATTAAAGCGTATAGGGCGCTGGATCAATGATCCTAGGATTGGGGGTTTGAGTCCCACTCTTCACAGGGTTGTCACTGTCACCCCCCCTCCCCAAAGTGTAGCTAACTGGGTTATCAAAGGCCGTCCATGTCTCTCACTGTCTCCGGTGAGCGGTTCATGTAAAAGAACCATTGCTGACTTTTGTAAAGAGTAGCTGCATAGTTGTCAGCGTGTCTCTGTCCCTTGCTAAAGGGTTGTGTCAGGAAGGGCATCCCACGTAAAAACCTATGCCAAATCAAATGTGCGAATCAGATGATTTGCTGTGGTGACCCCTGAAAAAGGGAAAAAGCCGAAAGGAAAATAAGAAGATATTAAAGATAAACATGTAAAAACAATAAATATTTTATAATAATAGATGTACATTAACATTAATAATAATTAATAATTAAATAAGAATAAACAATAAGTCAACTAACCCTTCTGATCATCAACTGCGCAAAGATATCACGTGGCGAAGCTGTCACGTGGGCAGGCATGACGTTGTGCTTAACAGAAGGAGGAGGAGAATTTTGTGCATGTGCACGCGAGGAAAGTGTAATTGCACATCCTCTGCAGTAGGTGGCACTGGCTACACCATTGGGAACACAGTGAGGTCTACACCATAGGCATTCTCACACCCCCTGCATCTCACTGCACCACCCCAAGGGGGGGGGCACCCCACTATTTGAGAAGCACGGAGTTACACTGATGCAGCTCCTTAAGAGTAATGACCTCAGTTCTGTAATGAACACAATACTAATGCGCCGTCTCTTTAAGGGAGCGTGTCTCAGAGGTCACAACCCAGGAAGACTTCTAATCTCCATCTCCATTGATCTGTCTCCACGTGCGAGGGAATAATAGATAGTAAAATAAAATAATATCATATAATAATAAAAAGTAATAGAGGGATCGGGCTTTATGTCCAACTCACGCAACTGTTAAACTCAGACAATGAAAATGAAGAATTTGATGGATTTATGGAAGAGGAATGAACTGAAAAAGTGTGTTTATTGTTTCGTACTGTTACAGCTGAACAATGTTTGAGTTATTGTGAGAGTTGAATCAAGTTTGATTTATCTGACTTTTGTTTTGCTTCATGTGCTTTATTATCCAGTGTGCCTTATGGTCCGGGAAATTTGGGGTAACATCAGCTAACTAAATATTGTGTTCTTGTCTTTAGAGTTTTAATATATACTACACATAAGCATTATATACTATACTGACAGTCATGAAAAACTGACTGTTCTGACTTTCATTATAGTACCATTATGTTTTTGTTGGTTGTTTTGAAGCCAGAACAGTCCGTTTTGGTTATGGCCTTTGTTTGTGTTGTAACAGAGGCCATAACCAAATTGGATGATTGTGACTTTCATTATGGTGCCATTTTGTTTTTTCTGACGCTTTCATGTCAATGAGGTTTCTGAGGTGGATTGTGTACAGCCCATATGCCTAGCTCCATCACTGTAGCTCAACCTGACCACCACCATACCAACTGTCTGAAGATGTTGTTCATGTGTTAGACATTATGATCTGCACTAGACTAACCATGTTGGAGATTTTTTAACTTTTATATAGGCTCCAAACCCCTCTTCAAATTGTGCAAATACACGTTTTGCTCAAACTGCATTTGGTCCACTATTGCAAAGTGACCCAAGCATGTCCAATGAAGCGTGACAAAGCGACAACTCCTCATTTGCACAAGTAAACAAATACTATCATCAATAAGGCTGAAGGGTATACTCCCAATTCCCCTATTATAAGTACAGATATGTAGAAATTTCTCTCAAAGTTTTTAATGACTGTTTTTCCTATTTAAATGGATACTAACGAAGTGTGGCAATGCTGTTGGCACTAGCTGTTCAAAAATAAAAGCACCTAGTAAACAAGACAGCAATACACAAATGCTCAGTCATAATAATGCATGAATACTACGTGCACCAAAGAAATTAAAATAAAGGCTCGTTCTGGTATCATATATAGAGTGGTAGCTTGACTTATGAGTTCTTTTAAAATGAATTTTCCATGATATGAGCTTCAATCTCCCCAAAAATCTGCCCCATCCAACGAGCAAAATTTTGATTTATGAGCTCTGCTGGGGAAATGGCTTTTCCGAGCCAATAGGCCTTGTATTCGTCCGCGTGTATTCCTCTGTGCTCTAAGAACGCCTTGTGCGGTGCTTTTCAATTATTTTCTGTGATGCTCTCTCTCTCGGAAGAAAAAAAAACATTTCACGCTCGCCCAGTGCCCCGTGTGTCACTATAAATAGTGTTTACTGCACTTTGTATTTTTTGCTCGGTGCTTTTTCCCTCCACCATAGGGAACACAGTGAGAGTGCCACTGCCACCTACAGTAGAGGATGCACAATTACACTAAATTCTAGTACAGTATGGAAAAAAAAAAAGCATGTTCCCCAGGGTCATACGTGCCCCCTCAGCATCAAACCGCGCCATTATTTGAGAAGCACTGGCCTTGTGGGAGCTCACCATGAGCCTTTCCTCACTGTCATTCGTAGCGTGCACATGCACAAAATTCTCCTCCTCTTACTCTGTTACGCACCACCTCATACCTGCCCACGTGACATCTTCGCACCCATGTGACATCTTTGCTGCATTCAATGATCGTAAGGGTTAGTTGACTTATTGTTTATTATTGTTTTTTATTATTAATTATTATTAATGTTAATGTACATGTATTATTTATGAAATATGTATTGTTTTTAAATGTTTATCTTTAATATATTAGGTCAAATATACATGTTTGTGGCAGGTTATATGAGATGGGAGGGGGTTGGAACGGATTAATTGGTTTTCTATTATTTCCTATTGGAATTTTTTGTTTTATCTAACGAACGTTTTGATTAATTTCATAAGTCAAAGTAACGCTGTACTTGGTCTGTGTTCTTGATTCCAGGAACACATGTATTGGAGCTAAATACGGACCTGCGTTTTGAGAGTCTTTGCTTTGTAGTAAACACAGAGATGGTGGCTGTAGGTAGGTTGTAGAATTCTGGCTTGAAGGGTGAATCATCACATGAGAGAGTCTCTCACTACAGTGCCACCCAAAGCAGGATTTAAGTGCTCATGTGAGCCCCAACAGCTACAGTCTTTTATTTTGAGCGCCACATGAGAGGATTTCTTCAGCGCTTGTGGTGGCTTAGTGGGTAAAGTTCTGCTCGAGTGGCCAAAAGGTTGTGACTGTAAGTCTCATGACTCTCAGCTCTGATGGTTTTGCAATTCCTGGCTGCCTAGCACTGCGCCTAGAATTCATTTCAGATTTCAAAATGTCAGTTGCAATGGGTCGTAATCAAAATCTGGAGGAAAATAGGAAGTTAACTTTAAAGATTGATGAGGAGTAGTTAGGGCGTAATGGTTAGCATGTCCACCTCACAGCAATGAGGTCCTGGATTAGACTCAGACTGTGTGGAGTTTGCACCTGTGCCTGAATGGGTTTCTTCCAGGTACCCTGGTTTCCTCCCACAGTCCAAAAAAGTGCACCTTTTACTAACTTGTTGTTACAAATTGCTAGGTGTGATTTCGTAGGTTTGTGTGTCAGTGTTGTCATGAAATACTGTGGCAAGTTGTTCAAGGTGTACCCTGCCATTGCCCAAAGTTGGCTGAGATAGGCTCTAGCATCCACAGGACCCTAGCTAAGCTGTTCCTGTTGAGTTATTCAGTGGGTTGATAAGAATCTGGTAAAAGCATCCTGGTTTGGCTCTTGGATAAGTTAACCTTCCACTGATCTGAGGATGAGTCGATCACAGAAAGTAAACATCATCATTCAGAAATGGAAGGAATATTGACACAGAAAAGAAGAAGAAATATTACAGTTGCTGAAGAGATTTGCAGAAATTGAAAACAAATAACCAGAGAGCTTAAAATGCCTTTGAGACAAAAGGAATAAAAATCCACGCTTCCAACATCATATTAAAACATTTGTGCGGGGAGGCTGGTACCCATCTTAGCCGACTCTGGGCGAGGGCAACGTGCACCCTGGATGGCTCGCCAGGCCATCGCAAGGTAGAAACACGCTGACAGCTATGTTGACGAAAGTCAGCAATGGTTCTTTACAGTTTCTCATCAGAGACAGCGAGAGACATGGCCGGCCTTTGATAACCCAGTTAGCTGTACAGGGAGGACAGCTGTGACAACCCGTTGACAGTGGAGCTTCAATCCCCAACCTTAGGATCAGTAATTTAGCACCTTTCCACCGTGACACCACTGCCCTATTATATTAAAGGTTTCAGATCCAAATCCAAACAGGGGTTGTTTCTAAACTTTTAGAAACTACAGTGGTACCTCAGTATTCGACCACAATTCGTTCCAGACGGCTGGTCGAATTCCGAACCTGCTTTTCCCATTACAAATAATGTAAATGGTCTTAATCAGTTCCGTCGTCTTTTGAACAGAAGTTAACGGTACCGTAACTCATACCATAGGTCCCCAAATTAAGTGAAAATTATTGAATACAGTACACTGTTATGGTCTGTGTTGTGGGAGACTCAGGTTTTGGCAGCTTTAACTCTCTCTCTCTCTCTCTATGCATGCAGGCACTGGAGAGGGGCGTGACTGTCACACGCAGGTGGAGCGCTAAGCACACCTGATTCCACTCAGCAATCACCAGGCTATAAAGACAAGCAGCGTACTCCTCCCAGTACTAGAAGATTGTTCCTCTTCCCCGTGATCTCTCTGGCTCTCAGCTCCATGCTGACCACGTCCCTTAGTGTATGATTTCCGTGTTTCTTTGTATCTCTAACAGTGACTATGATGTCCCTGAGCCTCTAGGGCCTTCCCTGTGAACAATAAAGCTTATCCATTTTCATCACACTCTGTCTCCTGCACTTTTGGGTCTGGCTTGAATGTTTCTGGCGTAACAGAAGGGCTAGAAGATTTTGTCATTGCCAGGTACATTGAGCTGGACCCAAAAATGCAGGCGACATATGGAAGGGGAAAGCAATATGCAAGTCATGCAAGCATGCAAGCATATGGAATGCAAGTCAATCATTCCACTTTTAAAAACTCATGCTTCCTCTGAGGGGCGCTGGTACCCAACTGCCTTCTGTTTATAGGTAGAAATTCCCCTGATTCTAATACATGCAAAATAAAACGTTAATGAATCTCACTTTGACCTTTTACACAAGAGATTATTTTGTCTGTTTACACACACACACACACACACACACACACACACACACTCTCTCTCTCTCTCTCTCTATCTTGCTCTCTCTCGCACTCTCCTCACTCACACTCTTATTCGCTCTGTTTTTCTCCCCTACACACTGCATAAGCTCTCTCTCTCTCTCACTCTCTCTGTCTCATACACGCACAGACTTACTCTGTCACTCTCTCTCGTGCTCTCTCTTGCTCTCCTCTTCTCTCTTGGTCTCTCTCACTCTCACTCACATACGCTCTCTTGCTCTCTCCTCATTCCCCCACACACACAAATACTCGATGCACAAACTCTCTCTCTCTGTCACACACACACACACACACACACACACACACACACACTCTCTCTCTCTCTCTCTCTCTCTCTCGCTCTCTCTCTCTCTCCCACTCTCACTTACACACACATACTGTACCTTCTTGATCTTTTTCTTTCTCTCCCCACACACAAACACTCATGCTCAAACTGTCTCTCTCTGTCCCACACACATACACACACACACACACACTTACTCTGTCACTCTCTCTCGGTCTCCTCTTCTCGCTTTGTCTCTCACTCACATACGCACGCTTACTCTCTTGCTCTCTTTCTCCCTCCTCATCTCCCCCACACACAAACACTCAATGCACAAACTCTCTCTTTAGTTATCTCTCTCTCTCTCTCTCTCTCTCTCTTTCTCTCTCTCTCTCACTTACACACACACACACACACTTTCTCAATCTTTCTTTCTCTCCCCACACACAAACACTCATGCACAAACGGTCTCTCTCTCTGTCACATGCACATACACACACACACACACACACACACACACACACAGACCTGCTTTTGCTTGATGTCTTAAAGTCTTGAACATTAAACTATTGATCTATCTAAACTATTGAACATTACCTTCTGTTCACACACGACACACACGGCTGTGAAAGTTGCATCTAAAGGTTAAGGAATAAAGCAGTTAGAATAAGACAGATGATACGTGGTGCTGAGTGAAGTTACAGTATCTTAAAGAGACAGTTTAACTGAAGAGCAAGGTCATGTTATCCTTCTTAGTCATCCTGTGGTGGTGAGATGCAGATTTTTTTTTTTTTTATGAGGGGCAAAAAAACAACAAAAACACTAGTAGATAAGATATTCAATCTGTTGCAATTATTCCAGCTTGTACATATCGGTTTGATATCATCCCTTAGCCATACAGGTGTAAATAAGTATTATATTTATATGAAACACCTTGGCATTGACTGATCAGCCATATTTAAAACATTGTGTACACAAACAGTAAGTGAATAACATGACTTGAAAATGACCATGTCAGAGACTTTTCAGTGCGACATTGTGAAGGCTAAACTCCTGTGTCTACTCGCCTCCAAAATGGCAGGTCTTGTGGAGTGTTCTTGGTATGCAGAGGTTGGCACCTACCAATGACATCCAGGGATGGACAACCCTTGTTTTGGTGAGAGTGTCACGGCTGCATTAGGCTCAATGATGCACATTAAAGACAAGCAAAGGCTAGCAAGTCTGTTCTGACCCCAGTCAGAAGCCACAGTGTACTTGCTGTGTATGGGGCTGCCTAACCACAGACCAGTCAGGTGGTAATAATCTTTTGTCTGATTGGTGTAAATACTGCAATAATATATCAGTAAATGCCACTGTGACTCAGTTTTCATCTCAGGAAGTATTTCTCAAACACAAAAGCTGTGTGCTTTGGTCAAGGGCAAAGAATACATTGAAAAAAAAACAGTCTCCATGTGTGGATTTGTTTTATCTCTGCACATTGCTTCCCTGGAGGCAGTTCAAAGAGATGTACGCCTTTAGAGACATGTATGTATAATCCTTTATAAACAGAAATGCTCTATCCTTGACCTTAGGTAAAGTTGAACATCTTTCATCCATTACAAAGAATTCTTCGATTTTTTTTTGTTGTTGTTGGTGGTGTTGTTCACTGCATACTGTACATTCATATGTATATACAGGGATCCCTCACTTTCCACGTTTAATTGGGACCAAGATCCCCACGCGACCATCGAAATCCGCGAAGTAGGATCCCCCCCCCAATTGACGTACATGGATATGTGTATATCATATCAATAAATACATATTCAATGCTATAAATTGTTATAATAACAATTAAACATTAAAATATAATGCCTAAGATGAAAATAAATTATAAATACACACATACATATATATATATATATATATATAATACACGCACGCAGAACCTGTGCTGGCTTGTTTGTATAACCTATGTAGAGCAATGCATGCAGAGCAACAGGAAGTCATTTAAGGGTGTCCTGTAGCATTGAAGCCTGTGTTTCTAAGGTTTCAATATTCAGCCGGGAGCTAAGCCAAAGTTAAGGAGGGATTAATCATGTATTAGCCATTGTACTGCTTGTTGCATAATAGGGTATGGATCGGGGAAAAAAAAACAAACTATCAGCTTGATTGGCTAAAGTCCCAGACACATTTGCTGGATGTAGGACAACTATTCAACAATCCATAAAGAGCACAAACCAATGCCAAATCAAGCAAGCATAAATATATAAACCAGAATGTATAAAATTGTTTGAGTTCACAATATTTTTGGTCCAGAATTTCAACTCCAAAAGTTTTTTTTTTTTTTTTTTTTTTTTTTTTTTTTGTGGTTCAAAGTATGCAGTACCCCCTGCTGGGCCTGCTGTAATTTGACACTTCCAAAAAATAGTCTTATCTCACAATGGTAAAGAATCTTTAAAAAATTCCTGGATGTTGAATTCTATCTGGATTATGTCAAAGATCTAATGGAGTCGTCCTTGTACAAAGCCCTGCCCCTGCAGGACATCTAATTAAAATCCACCTGTAATTGTTAAACACAAGGTAAAGCATTCCTTCCATACAGAGCAATAAGTTCCACGGGATATAAAACTACTCCAAGCACAATGATTACCTGTCTCAGAGGCGGAATGCAAGTGGCACATTGCTTTAACATGCTGTTTGCTTTCGATAAGGGAAAAGTCACCCATGTTTATTCAAGACTTCATCTAAAATCGGTGCGATTGCAATGATCCTGAAGGTCAAATGAAGTGTCAAGCTTTAACATTCTGCTGGTGAGTTTATAACAGGCAAGAAAAGGAAGCACCGAAAAAAACAAAATAATGAAATGTCACACATGGTCAGGGAGGATTAGGAGGTCGATAGGCTTAAATGTCGCACATTAAAAGTCAAAATGTCAACTCTTAATCTTCCTTCTAAATACCCCAATTTCATGCGGATTTAACTGCAGGTGCCCAGCATGGAAAAAAGCCCAGCTTGTGTGTTGTTTTTAGTAGTAGAGGAAGTAGTGGTATGCTCGTACTTACTGAAAGAATGCGTCTGGAAAAAAAACAAAAGCACACTTGGTCACCCAGCGTGTTTTCAATTAAATCCAATGGCATGCTGAGTGACGGTGTAAACACGCCCCCACACTTACTTATTATTCATATGCAATAAATATTACTGTTCAATAATATCCTATGGCGGCACAGAGGGTGACCAAGTGTGCTTTTGGTTTTTTTTCCAAGCTGTCCAGTGTGTACATCGCCCTCGCCCAGAGTCGACTGAGATGGGCGCCAGCCTCCACGTGACGCTCATTCGGAATAAGCAGTTCAGCAAATGAATGAATGAATAGTATCCTAGGGAGCACTTTTGAAACTCTGGTGCAACAGCTAACGCCTACATAGTTACCATGTACAGTCCTCGTTCCATAATTATTGGAACTTCAAGGCCATGGGAGTTGTTTTTGCTGTAAACTGAAGACCTTAATTAAACACTTGTTTGATTGATTTAATTAAATATTTTGTAGCTCAAAAGGTCTGCTCTTGGATTCTGGGCATTAGCTTCCCCTGTTAAGATTCTACTTAAATATTTTTGTTTGTTTGTTTGTTTTTTCCAACAGCAGCTACCAAGCGGTGCTTTGACAAGGTGCGTGACTGTCAGCCTGAAAGTCGCTGATATGAATCCAGTCACCCACGACCAGGAGTCCATGGAAGATAATTGGCGTACAGTCTCCGACCTGTTACTTACAAGGATCTACTACACTCACGGTTGTCTGTGAGCAAATTCATTTTTAAGAGGTAAATATCACTTTCCCTCTATCAGCAGCAGTTCATAAAGATGTGGGTGGCAGCATCACATGTCATGGCGGGGCCATGTGCTTTCTTATGCTCCTCCCTGGTTGGTGATGATTGTACTTTATAGGGTTCTTATAATGACATATTTCCAGTTGGAAATGTCCAGACATAGCCTGTTTAATCCATAAAGACACTTGATTTTGGTTTCAGAATAGGTTAAATTTAGCATGGGCTGGTTTTTCAGAAGTTGTTTCTTTCTTTTTTTTTTTTTTACACTGATAAATAGCTCCTGGGAAAAGTAGCGCTAAGATGTATTAATCGTACTTCTTTTGAAACGCTACTCTGTCAACATCACCCTGACCAATTACACCACCTCGACTACTTCGAGAGCTAGGAAAACAAACTTTCCCTGTTCTATCCATCTCAATTACAGCTGTGAGGGTATGTTTCTGGGGTTGGTATTGAGACCAGATTGTTTGGTTGCAGGTTTTATTTGTGTGTGTGTGTGTGTGTGTGTGTGTGTGTGTGTGTGTGTGTGTGTGTGTGTGTGTGTGTGTGGTTGGAGGTCATCTGAAAACTTTCTGGAGAAACCTTGATCTATTGCTGTAATTCCAGCGTTTTCATACACACACACACACACACATTTATGCTTCGAAAAACCATGCATAATGGTGTTTTCTAAAAAAGGTACTATAAATATGCTCCAACTTTTAACCTTACCTTTAGGTTTTAGACACCTACCATTGATACTTTATGGTGACAGATCCAGTCTATACTACTATTGTGTTCTAGTCTTTACCATCAAGGAAAGATGGAAAGACATATGGAATCTAAGGAATCTAGTTTTCAGAGAAATGAGATGTCATTTTCTCCAAAACATTACACAGCGTGAGGTGCAGAGATACAGCTAACCTGCTGTGATGTCATGTAATAGCTGGGTCATTTATATGCTGGTGTGCAGCTCTTCCGAGAAGGCTGCTCTTGTACATCCTTATACTTCGCCACTTGATTCTCACTCCGCACTTCTTGGTGCACATATACGAGCATTGGAACAGCTGTGAAAGATGGTGTGCTTGAAGATTTTTTAGTTTAAGTGAGGAATGAGGAAACGCCAAATAAGGGTTTTGAGATGTACCTATAGAGTGCTGGGTACCGCCGCCCGCACAGCATGAAAAATGTAGCAAATAGGCTGTGTCTGAGGATTGGTAAATAATTAAACATATTCATTCATTCATTTTCTGTAGCTGGTTAATCCTCATTATGGTGGTGGGGAGGCTGGCGCCCATCCCAGCCGACTCCGGGCAAGGGCAGAGTACACCCTGGACAGCTCACCAGGCCATTGCAGGGCTGAAAGATGCTGACAGCGATGCAGCCTAATCTTGTCGAGAGTCGGCAATGGTTCTTTTACATGAACCTCACATCATAGACAGTGAGAGACATGGTTGGCCTTTGATAACCCAGTTAGCTGCACTGGGGGGTGGGGGACAGTGACAACCCATTGAGAGTGGGGCTGGAACTCACATCCTTAAGATCAGTGATCTAGCACCATTTCCACCAAGCCACCACTGCCCTTAATTGAACATATGATCGTCTTAAAATATTATATGATGGCTAGGGTTTGACCTTTTTGAAGGTCACTCAAGGTAATTGCGAGTCCATATAAAGATTAATAACAGTGTTCCATGTTAATATCCTGTCTATGAGTACTTTCAAAGTTGTAAGCGCTGCATCGCTAAATTTGTGACTTTGCGCTAACCTTGACCTTTGACCTATACATTCCAAAATCAAATCATCTCTGAGACTCAGGTAGGGCAGTGTCCCCACCAAGTTTGGTGAAAATGCATGCATGAAAGTAGTCAGGATTTCCATTTGGGGCGGAGTTAATAAGTGCCACAGTCATTGCTGGATTTAGTTCACTGATTGAAGTTCATCACTCCTGCACTCTTTCTAACTCACTGTATTTTAGTTGTGACTTTGGTTTTCATTTTCACCTTTGTGCTGAAACGTGCGATAGATTGCTGACTATTGAGACTGAGTACATATATTTGATGCAAAGCATCAAGCATGGAACTGTAACACAGATTTGATGTAGCTCTCCATTGTCATATTCTTCTTGGGTGGAGATCTGTGTAAAAAAAAAAAACTTTAAGGGTGATGGACATCCTGTTTAATATAATTAGTGGCCTTTTGTTGGAGGTATACAGTTAGCCATATATAGACAGCCATCATCATCATCATTATCATTATCATCATCATCACAGTAGCATTACTTAGTACATGTTTACTCCAGGTAAAGCATTTTAGTACAGCTCAGTATATTGTGTGGAAATTGCTAAAGGTGCAGCCATGCGTCTGATAGGTCAGAACCCTTCCTGTGTGAACGCTCAGACGAAGCCATTAATCGACCTGTTTATCTACATCCAGCCTTTTGCACAGATGAAGAGGGGTGTGGTGTGCGAGAAAAGAAAACCAGAGCCTTCTTGACACAGAACAACATCGAGATGCTGCTAAAGCAGACGTCAGGCCCGATTAACAGAGCGAACGCGCAGCCTGGCAGCCTTCAAAGAAAGATTCACTACATGCTTGTTTTTCTTTCTTCCTTCTGGTCCCTTGAAGTGTGCAGATCAATAAAGCAACAGGCACCCAGGGATGGCCAGCGCAGACTGAGTCTCCATTTATATTCTGTAGACGAGGTGTTCCATATCAGTGTGTTTATATATGAGCAGAATGATTGCAGGTTTCTCTCCATCTCCTCCACCATCTCCTCCACCGGTTCTGCCTCTCCATACACTCTTTTCTTTTCGGGACTGCGTTCATTTTTGTCACTGAACCCGAGAGTGATGATTTTATTCCATCATGGTCATTTCTTTTCCAATGTCCAGTACTTTCCCTCTCTCCCTCTATCTCCCTCATTTATAATCCGAGCCTTTATGACCTGTCTCAGTCTTTTATTATCTCATAGATCTTTTTTATGAATGTGATTATCTATTGTACTTTAGTAGACATCTGCAATTAAGATACATTTAAAGGTATTATCTCTGTTTCTCTCTTTCTTTTTCTCTTCCTTTCTATCGTTCTCTCTCTTTCATACTTTCTTTCACTCCATCTCCATTGCTTTCTCACTCTCAGTATCACTCTTGTTCCTTCCTTGTCTGTATCTCTTTCTCCATTTCTCTGTCTGTTTCTCACTCTGTCTCTCAATTTTTCTTTCCTCTTTCTTCTCTCTCTCATTCTCATTCTTTCCTTGTCTTTCTGTCTCCATCACTCTCCTTTATATTTGTCTTCTTTTCTCTTTTTCTCTGTCTCTTGTTCTTTCCCCCTCATTCTTTTCCATGTCTCTTTCTCTGTCTCCCAATTTCTCTCTTCATATTTATATATCTTCTTCTTCTTATATATACAATGTATATATATATATATATATATATATATATATATATATATATATATATATATGTGTGTGTGTGTGTGTGTGTGTGTGTGTGTGTGTGTGTGTATATATATATATATATATATATATATATATATATATATATATACATACACACACACACACACACACACACACACACAGTGCAGCTAACTGAATTTACCAGAAGGGCGGGGCATGTCTTTCACTGTCTATGGTGTGAGGTTCATGTAAAAAGAACCATTGCTGACTTTCGACAAGAGTAGCTGCATAGCTGTCAGCGTGTTTCTGCCCTGCGATGGCCTGATGAACTGTCCAGGGTGTACTCTGCCCTCCGGCTGGGATGGGCACCAGCCTCCCCACAACCCTAATTAGGATTAAACAGTTACAGAAAATGAAATGATATATATGAATGTGTGTGTGTGTTTCTCTCACTCATTTTCGCTCTCTGTCACACACTCTCACTCCCCCTCCCCACTTACTATTTCTGTCTTTCTGCCTCTCATTCTTATTCTCTTACTTCGTCTGTCTGTCTGACTCTCTCTCCTGGTCTCTCTTTACTTTCTATCTCTCTCTACCACAGTAATTGCCTTGAATCGAGCCATTCTGGTTTTCATAAGGTCAAAATGTCTTCTGTGGCACTTTTTTGTTTCTATTCTTTTCCATTTCATTTTTTTATATATAAAACTTCAGTCTTCTCCATCTCTGCAAATCATCATTCTGAGAATCATTTTCAAAAAAGAAAAAAACAATCATGGACTCGTTCACAGTAGTGACTTTATAGAAAGCTTTTTTTTTTTTTTTTTTTTTTTTTTTTTTTTTTTTTTTAATTTTGCCTTTAAACTTTTCCGAATGTGAGTTAAGGTCTTGTTCTTTTATACTAACTTAAAGAATTTCTTCTGCTGAGTAAAATCAGCCGTAGTCTCTGTAACTAAAAAAAAATCCCTGGGAAAACTCATTGGCTGTTGTTCTGAATAAAGTAAGTAAAACTTCCAGAGATGATGAAAAAATGACCAAAAGCCTGAAGATGGAGCAACCAGTTGTTATCTCTACTGATAGGTGTTATCATACCTCCTTTAAGGTCTGACTCGGCTTCTTTCCTTCAGGCGAGTTTCATTTTTACATGAGGTTTAAGGGCCTTGCTAATGGGCCCAACAGTGGTAGCTTGGAGGTACTGGGGCTTGAAACTCCATACTTTGGATAAGTAAGCTTAGGGCCTTAACCACTGAGCCATTACTGGACCGATTGTCATCAACCTTGCTAGTTTAATTATCCTTTGAATGGGTTCATGTTCCCTGTTCCCATTAATATTTTTGTTTTGCTTCATGAAAGTTTATCTGCCTATCTGAGTTAGATTGTTTTGTTTTTTATTCTCTGTGAATGTGTGGTTGTGTATGGGTCTCTTTTTGTGTGTGGTTTGTTTTTTGTTTTCTTTTTGGGGGGGTCTGTGGACACGGGACAAAATATTGAAGTTATTTTGCATGCCTCCACTCAGGAGCAATCAGGGGCTATGTTAATAATAGATCATCAGATTGCAATGCATTTTGGGTATGCAAATTAAAGGGTTTTTTTTAATGGAATTTGAATAAAATCTTTAAAATGTTAGAACCTTCTCTCAATTTCAGGTTTTGGAAAAGAATTTCAGTTCAGGAAAATCTGTCATTTTCAGCAGAACGGGTTGATCATGTAAATGTTATTTCCAAATTTTCCCACTTACTGCTATTTATATTTTCACACAGTATTGCGAAACTGATCAACAGTATCACCTTGTACTTTTTTTTTGCTTTCCAGTCATCTGAAGTGTGTAACTTGGGAGTCATGCGACTCTGCATTGTTTTCCATGATGCTAAAATTCAGCTTTGATCCTGTTTGCACATGACTATTTAGTGAAAGATAATAATTAGAGTGATGTAAAATCTTATGAAACATATCCTAATTCTGCATGGCTATAGGATACTCTCAGATCCAAGAAAAAAAAAAAAGACCACAGGGGTCCATATTCTCCTGTTAAAAGGACCATTTCATAATATGCCAATATAGAACAGGTATGGCAAGTTTGAAAGTGTCCGGAAACCTAATATACAGTTTTGCCTCAGGTGTGATGGAGAGAGGGAACTCGCTCCTGTACCTGCTGAGCCACTTTGTGTGCGGAAGCTAACAATAAAAAGGATTGTATCACAGTCTTTCATCTTTTAATGTCCCACATGCTGTATTCTGTGCTGTTTCTCAAGATTGGACAGGAAAAACTAATGAACTGAACGTGCACTGTTGTTTCGTCAATAGAAGCTTGTAAAGAATCAGTCTGTTATGTAAGAATAGACGTAGTCAATATGTGTCAATACTGTGGACCAAGCAATACTCAGCACTCTGATATTCTTTGGTTGTGTAATTAAATTGGGAAAATGGGATTAGCGTGTTCCCATTGGTGCATTGCTAGCTGAATTTGTATTTTGTGAACAAGTGCTTTCAAATTCTTGTGTGTGGATTAATTATATACTTGTCTGGTTTTATTACATTTTTATGCTTGTGAATTTTAAATACAGCTTTGCCTTGCACCTCTTTTTTTTCCCCATTTATGGTATTTGACAGACGCCGTTCTCCAGAGCAAATGTTTCCCTTTGGTGTGAATGTAAATCCGTGTTGGCCCTGTTATGGATTTGTGAGCTGTTCAGGATGCACCCTGCATTTTCCGAGAGCAGGCTGAGATAGGCTCCCCATGGCCCGAGTAGAATTAAGTGATTTATGTCGTTACCACTTTGACATGTTGATTAGTTGAAAACAATTTCATGTTGTTGGGCCTTTACCTTGTTTATGTTATTGTTGTTATTATTATTGTCTTATTTTGTTTGTAACATATTTTAAAAAGATTTCAGTGGAAGTGATACATTCAACGGACATTGAGTCTTGGGGTCGGCTAGGGCATTTCTGTGGTGTTTGCAGCTTCTTCCTGTGTTTGAATGGGTTTCCTCCTGGTTCTCCGGTTTCCTCCCACAGTCCAAAAACATTAACATTCGGCTATTTGGCTGTTTCAAATTGCCCTGAGGTGGGTGTGTGTGTGTGTGTGTGTGTGTGTGTGTGTGTGTGTGTGTGTGTGTGTGTGTGTGTGTGTGTGTGTTGCAGTTCTTGTACTCCATCTTCACCCAGTGTTGGCAGAGATAGGTCCCAGCCTCCCCATGACACTTGTAAGGTTAAACCGTTCAGCAAATGAGTGAGAGTGAGTGAGTGAGTGTATGGACATGGGAAGGTGGGGGTTCTGATCGTAATGATACTCCCCAAAGGTGTTGACTGGACACTTCATCC
>CM045743.1:27321439-27431439 GCA_024760905.1 Plotosus lineatus
CTCGGAAAGAGAAAGAGAGAGAGAGAGACGGAGAAACCACCGGAAAGCGAGGGCGAGAGAGAGAGAGAGAGAGAGAGAGGTTTAATCGCAGCGGCTTGGTCTGATAAGCGGATTGTGCTCGCTGACAGTACAAAGCTGGAGATTCAGGACGGACACGGACGAGCCGTCAGAGTCGAGTGGATTCAGCACCACGGACAGCTCCTCGCGCGCCGCTGTAGCCACTTCAGCAACTTTACAAAGACGGAACGGGGGGAAAAAAGGCGCTATTTATGGTGCGTGAGGCGTCACACGCGCGCGCGCTCGGATCTCTGTCACCTCTTAAACGTGTGGGAAGTGTGCGGAAACGAGCGCGTGACTTTGTGTCAGCGAGAGTTAACGTGGAGTTTAGCACGATTATTGACTCCAGATAATCGCGTGCAAAACAAATCAAGTTGCTGCGACACCGGAAGAGTTACTTTAACACACTCGCTGTTCATTCAGCAGTGTACGTGTCTGGATGAGAGAGTGGGAACTGCGCTTTGGAACCACCCACACTCTGGTATTGCCAGTACATTTCCTCTCTATCGGCAAAGATTATAGCTGAGTCCACTGGTTTCCTCCAATCCTCTGGAATCATCCCGTCATGTGGACTGGTAACTCTGAACTGTCCCTCAGTATAAATGTGTTGTCTATCTGAGTTGTTTGGGTGTCTCTACCATCACCAGCATCATCATCACCGTCACAGGCACCATCATCAGTAACATCACCAACACTATCACTATCATCACGAGGACAGTCATCTCTGCCACCATCATTAACAGCACCATCACGAACACCACTTTCAACAGCACTAACAGCACCATCACTTACATCACGAGCACCATCACCATTACAAACATCATCATCAACATCACGATCACTAACACTATCAACATTATCGTCACTATCACCATCACTATTGCTAACATCACCAGAACCATCATCACCACCACTACATTACTAACACTATCATCAACACTATCACTGACATCAGCAGCAGCATCACTATCAGCATTATCATCACTATCACCAGAACCATCATCACCATCACTACATTACCAGCACCATCACTTACATCACCATCACTAAAATCAGCAGCATCACTATCAGCATTATCATCACTATTACTAATATCACTATTACTAATATCACCCGAACCTTCATCACCATCACGATCATCACTATCACTAACATCAGCAGCAGCATCACTATCAGCATTATCATCACCATCACGATTACTAATATTACCAGAACGATCATCACCATCGCTATATTACCAGCACTATCACTATCATTAACATCACCAACACTATCACCATCACTAACATCAGCAGCAGCATCACTTTCAGCATTATAATCTTTATCACTAATATTACCATCATTGTCACAGGCATCATCATCAATAACATCACCAACATTATCACTATCATCACTAGGACAATCATCACTAACACCAATATCACCAGCACTAACAGCACCATCACTTACATCACCAGCACCATCACAAACATCAGCAGCAGCATCACTATCACTAACACTATCAGAACATCACTAACAGTACCATCGCTAACATCAGCAGCACCATCATCACTATAACTTGCACCACCTACATTATGACTAATACCAGCAGCACCATCATTAATATCACCAACACCATCATTGTCACAAGCACCATCATCGCTATCACTAACATTACAATCACTAACATCACACTATCATTATCATCATCAGCACCTTCATCACAATCACTATCAGTGTTATCATCACTATCACCACCAGCATCATTGTCACTGTCACTAACATCACCAACACCAGCTTCATTATCACTAATATCCCCAGCACCATGATCACCATTGCTAACATCATAATCACCATCACCAACATCAGCAGCACCATCATCACAATCACTAACATCACTATCACTAATATCACCAGCACTATCATTCATTAACATCACTATCACTAATATCACCATCAGCACCTCTATCACTATCACCAGCACCATCATCACTAACATCACTATCACTGATATCACCAGCACCATCAACACTACCACCAGAACCATAATCACTGTTTTCAATATCACCAGCTCCATCATTACTATTACCAACATCACCAGCACTAAGCACCATCGTTACTATCACTAACATTACAATCAGTACAATTATCGCCTGCACCATCACTGCTATCACTACCATCACCACCATCACCAGCACCAATATCATCATGAGTAACATCACCATCAGTAACATCACCACTATCAGTATTATCGCTATAATCACCAAAACAATCACCATTGCCATAATAACTGCTATCATCATCATCAATGATCATCTTTCAGCAATAATACCACAACACTATCTAATACTTCATTCCAATTGGTCTGCACATGTTAGTTATTTATCTAAAGCAGAAGTAGTAGTGTGGTAGTTGCAGGTTATATTTTTATATATTTTATTGTTTCTATAGTAACGGGTAATTCACTTTCTTAGCATCACTGATGATAAAATATTTTTTTTCACAGGTTGCCATGGTCAGGAATGTACAAAAGAGCATTTGTTTATAAAAGGATATGCATCACTTAATCTTTTACAGCATAGAGAAAAAAATAATTCAAATAACGAATCCACTTAATATTGCACTTTATAATCACACTGATAAAGGCCTCGATCCTGCATGAGCACTCTGAATGCCCTGATATCAATGCATTAAATGTTATCATGAAACAGATGATCAAGGTCAGTATGCTTAGACCCAAAGTGGGCATGGACTTTTAAAAAACTAACACTTGAGTAAAACCCAGATGTAAAATCTTATATTTTGAGGTATTGAAATAAGCTTAAGTGATGTTAAGAAAAGAGGAACATATCTGTTCTTGTTGGCCTGAATAAGCTTAACGTACCATGCACAGACAAGCAGCCCTGTATGTACACCAACATCATCGTGGGTTTCTGCTCCATTAGCTGCTCTCATTATCCTCTTCATGATGACACAATAAAAACATAACCTGCTAACCACGATTAGCTCTGTTAGCACTCAGTGTTGTTAAAGTGGGTATTCTTCTTCGGTAATGAAAATCACCGGCGTGAAATGAAATGACCACTGGTTGAAAGTAATCTAATGAAGTTGTCATCATCGGCCAAATAGCTGCGTGATCATATCGTTCGAACAGACAGCTGGAAATTCATTTAGTGCACAATTAAGGTTCATGAGTTCCCATAAGGGAGGTTAACAAACACTTAAGCTTAATGGAGAGGCAGGGTTTTATTGACTGTTTAAAGAATTTTTAGGGAATTAAAATCGCTGTAATAAGATTACATTATAGTGAAATGATTCTGGCAATTTTGTGTGCGTTTTAAATATGACTTCACTGAGTTGCTCTTAGTGAAACCCCAGGGTTTCAGTACAACATTATTATGAACAACAAAGCAGTACTATATTTTTTTTCTCCTCTGCAACATTTTTAGAAAATGTACATACTGCATAGAATACTTGATGTTATTCCGAGAACAGGGGGTGTGTAGCAAGGCTGAGTGAATGACAGAACCATAACCTAAAATTAGTGGTCAATAGCGAAGTGGGTATCGCTAAAGTGTAATCACAGTCAAAAAGCAACTGATACAAATCGATTTTTTTTTTGTGTGTGAATTTAGAAGTATGTCTATGCTTCAACATAGAAGCACATATTTTGCAGCTTAAACACATATTCATTGTGCAAAAGCCGCGCAACAATTCGGCTGATTTGTGACTAATTTGTGATTGGTTTGTGGCTATTTAGCAAAAAAGCGTATTTCCTGTCAAAAATTAGTCCAGATTATTTGCACATTATTAGTGTGTGCAAGGGCGGCACGGTGGCATAGTGGTTAGCACGTCCGCCTCACAGCAAGAAGGCCTGGGTTCAATTCTCGGCCTAGGTGTTTCTGTGCGGAGTTTGCATGTTCTCCCCGTGCTCGCGTGGGTTTCCTCTGGGAACTCCAGTTTCCTCCCACAGTCCAAAAACATGCACAGTAGGATAATTGGCTGTTGTAAATTGCTCATAGGTTCGCATCGTGCACATAGGGGAGTTCTTTAGTTTCCAGTGGTGCATTGTGTAGGCAGTCTTTGCATGTCTTGTTCTGAGTCTGTTGGTTACTACCCAGTGTTTTCGTTTGAGTTTTGAGGCCAGGAAGAGGTTGAGTCGGATCATCTATCTCATTTCCTCCTGTTGGAACATTTCCTTCCCATTCTGTTCTCCATGCTTCTGTTGAATCAGAGTCTTCAAGCTCTGCTTCGTAGGAAGGGTTTCTTGACTTGAGACTTGAGGTTGTTGGGGCATTTATGTATACTTGTTTCAGAGGTATATACACCTCTGAAGCAAAGAGTACAAGCATGCTAGCTAGTAACAATGTATTTTTAAACTAATTCAAAATTTTTGAATATTCACACAGATTATATTACACTGAAGTCGATTTTTTTAAATAACCGATAATGGATTAATTTTTTTTAAGGAATTGATTATTTTAGACTTCAAGGTAAAGTGAGATTCTAGTGGAGGGGACAGGCAAGATGTTGTGTTCGGATATACAGACGCTCCCTGACTTAGGTTTTTAATTGGTTCTGGACGTCCGAACGTAAGTTGAAAGTGAACGTAAGTTGTTACAGTGACGTGTGACGTATGATGCTCATACTATATACTATACATCCATAAATAGCATAACCATATCTCATAAAACACCCCTAATCAATTATTATAAACATAACATTGTAAAATAATGTAAAATATATCAAATAATATCAACATTAATTTCAAATAAGTCACTTATTTATACCGAGTTACTTTACATAAAGCTTAAAACAGCCAATCAACACTTACAATATGTGAAGCGCTCAATACCGAAAGTAGTGTACTTGCAAAAGTAGTGTACTTGCTGTGGGTTATACAGACTTTCGGTCTTTCAAGTGCACAAGGGTGCTGTTGAACTCATTTAGAACAAGTAAGTAAGTAAAATTTATTCAAGAGATGTATACAAAGAACAAGTACAAATCCTAATTAATATTAATATAAATATAAGTATACATTCTTAGGATTCTGCTAAAAGATAATAAATATCTGTAATTGTTCTGTAATTTGTGCATTCAGGTTTTCATTCATATAACAACTCTCTTTGCTTAACTGAGTATGCATTAGATTGTGCTGATCTGATCAGAGAGTTACTTCATCTCTGTGAATGAGACTTGCACCCATGCTAGTAGGCTTACACTTCTGAGCAATCATATCTGCTTAGGGTTACAAAAGTCCACAAAACAGTGTAAACACAAAGATCAGAGACGACGTCTTAACACAAGGGTAACACGCTATATAATTGATTTATATAATGCAGCCTTGAGGGGGGGGGGGGACGACAAACAAGTGCCCGCCCTCATGCCGGTCCCAGACCCGGAGAAATGCAGAGGGTTGCGACAGGAAGGGCATCCGGCGTAAAACTTTTGCCAAAATACAAAATGCAAACCGTAAAGACAAATCTCATACCGAATCGGTCGAGGCCGGGTTAACAACGATCGCCATCAGTGCTGTTAACCAACAGGGTGCTGATGGAAATTGGACTACTGTTGGTCGAAGGAGGAGAGGTGGGAGGCGTGTTCGTAAGCAGAGAGAGAAGAGGAAAGGCATGAGTTTAGGACTGAGAACAGGGACTTTGAATGTTGGAACTATGACAGGAAAATATAGAGAGCTGGCTGATATGATGCAGAGGAGGAAGGTGGACATACTGTGTGTTCAGGAGACCAGGTGGAAAGGTAGCAAGGCTAGAAGCTTATGAGCAGGGTTTAAGCTGTTTTTTCATGGTGTGGATGGGAAGAGAAATGGAGTAGGAGTCATCTTGAAGGAGGAGTTTGTCAGGAATGTTCTGGAAGTGAAAAGAGTGTCAGACAGAGTGATGAGTCTCAAGTTAGAAATTGAAGGTGTGATGTTCAATGTTGTTAGTGCTTATGCCCCACAGGCAGGATGTGAGTGAGAAGAGAAGGAGAGATTCTGGAGGGAGTTAGATGAAGTGATGCAGAGTACCCCCAGAGGTGAAAGAGTGGTCATTGGTGCAGACTTCAATGGACATGTTGGTGCAGGCAACAGAGGGGACGAGGAAGTGATGGGCAGGTTTGGTATCCAGGACAGGAACACAAGTTATGGGAAAGAATAGTGAAAGCTAGACTAAGGGCAGAGGTCGGCATTTGTGAACAACAGTTTGGTTTCATGCCAAGAAAGATAAGATAAGATAAGATAAGATAAGATACAGCTTTATTAATCTCACAATGGAGAAATTCACTGTTACAGGCTCTTGAGGTACTATCAGTAGGGGGTGCAAAAATAGGTACAAGTACGAACATACACACATACATATATATTATATAAGTAAATAAATAAATAGATACATAAATAGTATAAATTACTAAACAATAAAAGAAAAGAAAAGAAAAGAATGGAGCAACTTTATAGATTGGCCTATATTAAAGTGTAATGTATCTGAGTGCAGAGTAGATGGGTTGATATGGTTCACAGTCAGTGGGGTAGATGTGGCTGATTAAAGTACACGGGGGTTTTTATTGCACATAACCGGTATTTTCACAGACAGTTACAAAGTGGCGTTGTACAGTCTGATAGCGGTGGGAATGAACGACCTGCGGTAGCGCTCCTTCCTGCACTGAGGATGCCTCAGTCGTACACTGAAGGAGCTGCTTAGCTCCTCGACAGTCTGGTGCAGTGGGTGAGAGCTGTTGGACAGGATGGATGTGAGCTTTGCTACCATCCTCCTCTCACTCACCTCCTCCACAGAGTCCAGTGGGCAGCCGAGGACAGAGCTGGCCCTCCTGACCAGCTTGTTCAGTCTCTTTCTGTCCCGCTCTGTGCTGCCCGGGGCCCAGCAGATGGCAGCGTAGAGGATTGCAGAGGCTACCACAGAGTCATAAAATGTCCTGAGCAGAGGTCTGCATATGCCGAAGGACCTGAGTCTCCTCAGAAGGTGGAGGCGACTCTGGCCCTTCTTGTACAGGGCGTTGGTGTTGTGGGACCAGTCCAGTTTATTGTTAAGGTGAACACCCAGGTACTTGAAACTGTCCACTGTCTCAATGTCCTGTCCCTGGATGTTCACTAGTAAATGTGTGTGTGTGTGTGTTTGAGTGCTTCTCCTGAAGTCGACCACCATCTCCTTCGTCTTCCTAGTGTTCAAGCACAGGTGGTTGCGCTCACACCAGTCCACGAAGTCGACGATGACCGACCGGTACTCCAGCTCGTTCCCCTCTGACACACGGCCCACGATGGCGGAGTCGTCCGAGAACTTCTGGAGGTGGCAGCTGTTTGTGTTATATATGAAGTCCGAGGTATAGATGTTAAAAAGGAAGGGTGAGAGGACGGTGCCCTGCGGTGCGCCCGTGCTACAGACTTCCACCTTTGGCTTACAGCGGCGCAGCCGCACGCACTGTGGACGGTTAGTAAGGTAGTCAATAATCCAGGCAGCAAGATGCCCGTCCACTCCCACGTCCTCCAGCTTCCCTTCGCAGGCGCCGCTGGCCTGATGGTGTTGAAGGCGCTGGAGAAGTCAAAGAACATGACCCTCACAGCGCTGCCGGCGATCTCCAGGTGGGTGAGTGCCCGCTGCAGAAGGTAGATGACGGCGTCTTCTACTCCGATGTTGGGCCTGTAGGCAAACTGCAGCGGGTCTAGGGTGGGGCTCACCATAGAGCGGAGGTGTTCAAGGAGGAGCCTTTCCATGATCTTAATGAGGTGGGAGGTCAGGGCGACAGGTCTGTAGTGGGCTGGTTCCTTCGCTTGTGCTGTTTTGGGAACCGGAACCACACAGGAGGTCTTCCAGAGGACTGGAACCTTCTCCAGGCTGAGGCTCAGGTTGTACAGGTAGCATAGTACCACACAGAGCTGGTCTGCGCAGGTCCTCAGCAGCCTGGGACTGATGCCATCAGGTCCTTCAGATTTCCTCTGATTTAGTCGCCTCAGCTGTCTCCTCACCTGGTCTGATGTGAGGGAGGGGGGGGGGTGGGGTGGGCTGCAGAGGGAGGGGGATGTGTCTGTCGGGCTGTAGCAGTCAAGTGAAGTTGGCCTGGGGAGGGGGGAGGTGTCAGCTGGTCTGGAGACGTGTGAAGAGGGGAGGGAACGGGAGGGGTGCAGAGGGGGAGGGGGGAGAATCAAACCTGTTGAAGTAGCAGTTTAGTTCATCCGCCCAGCGCTGGTCACCATCAGCTGTCCCTCTGACACTCTGCCCAAATCCAGACATGGTCATTAGTCCTCTCCAGACGTCCCGCACGTTGTTCTGAGCCAGCTTCTCCTCCATCTTCTTCCCATAGTCCTTCTTTGCCCTCCTGATCCTCCACTGGAGCTCACGCTGGACCTTCTTCTGCTCCTCTCTGTCCCGAGATGAAAGCCCTCTTTTTCTGGTTCAGGAGGACTTTGAGCTCAGGGGTGACCCATGGGTGGTTGTTGGAGAAGCACCGTACTCTCCGTGTTGGCACGGTGCTGTCCACGCAGAAGTTCATGTAGTCGGTGATACAGTGTGTGAGGCCGTCGATGTCATCACCAAAGGAGTTACAGAGCATGCTCCAGTCTGTGGTCTGGAAACAGTCCCTAAGCCTCTCGTTGGTCTCCTCGGTCCACACTTTCACAGACCTCTTCTGTGCAGGTTCCTTTCGCACCCTGGGTGTGTATTGGGAGCAGGTAGACCAGGTTGTGGTCTGATCGTCCCAGTGGGGGAGGGGGAGGAGCTGTAAGCGTCCTTCACATTTGCATACAGTAAGTCCAGAGTTTTATTGTCTCTTGTGGCGCACTTCACGTGTGCGTGAACGTCGGGAGAGAGGCGGAGAGAGGGGCGTGGTTAAAGTCCCCGCTGATCAGAATCATGGCGCGGGGGTGACGAGTCTGTGTCTGATTAACGGCGCTGTGGAGACGCTCACACGCGGCCGCCGCATCAGCCGAGGGCGGAATGTACACGCAAAACACAATCACGTGTGAAAACTCCCTCGGTAGATAATATGGCCGCGCGCTTAACGCGAGCAGCTCCACGTCCCGCGTGCACAGCTGCTCCTTCACGTGCACGTTTGCCGGGTGGCACCATCGTTCATTCACATAGACCGCCACACCCCCTCCTTTCTTCTTACCGCTCTCCGTTACACTCCGATCTGCACGCGCGAGTGTAAATCCGTTAAGAGAAACCACAGAGTCCGGTGTGAGTTCATTCAGCCACGTCTCCGAGAAACACATGAGGCTGCAGTCCCGGTACTGTCTCTGCTGCCGGGTCAGCGCCGCCAGCTCCTCCGTCTTGTTGGCGATCGCGCGGACATTTCCCATGATGACAGAGGGAACACATGTCCTCCGCGTCTTTCGTCCCCCTCTGCAGCCTCTCCTTTTCCTCCGTATTTCCACAGGTACAACGGGCTTTTCCGCGTGAAGGAGGGCGGGGGCGCGCAGGCCGAGGAGGGTCTCACGTGTGTAAGACCTGCGTTGCTCAGAGCCGTCGGTGAATGAGTTTCCTGACGCCGATCCAAAAAGTGAAAATAAAAGTGCACAGAAGAACAAAAGCATCATGAAAGAGCACCAGACGCAATGTTTGCTTTGAGGATGTTAATAGAGAAGTACAGAGAAGGTCAGAAGGAGCTGCATTGTACCTTTGTGGATCTGGAGAAAGCATATGACAGGGTGCTGAGAGAGGAAGTGTGGTATTGCATGAGGAAGTCTGAAGTGGCAGAGAAGTGTGTTAGAGTGGTGCAGGACATGTATGAGAGATGTAAGATAGTGGTGAGGTGTGCTGTCGGTGTGACAGAAGAGTTCAAGGTAGAGGTGGGACTGCATCAAGGGTCAGCTCTGAGCCCCTTCTTGTTTGCTATGGTGATGGACAGGCTGACAGACAAGGTTAGACAAGAATCTCCATGGACTATGATGTTTGCTGACGACATTGTGATCTGTTCTGAGAGCAGAGAACAAGTGCAGGAAAATCTAGAGAGTTGGAGGTATGCCCTGGAAAGGAGGGGAATGAAGGTTAGCCTCAGTAAAATAGAATACATGTGTGTGAACGACAAGGACCAAAGAGGAACAGTGAGGTTACAGGGAGCAGAGATAAGGAAGGTGGAGGATTTCAAGTACTGAGTATATTGGTCGTAGGATGCTGAGGTTGGAACTACCAGGCAGAAGGCTGAGAGGAAGACCAAAGAGAAGATTTATGGATGTGGTGAAGGAGGACGTGAAGGTAGTTGGAGTAGCGGTAGTTTTGGCAAAATATAATTTTCATGATATGCTAATTTTTTGAGATAGGAATTTTAGGTTTTCATGAGCTGTATGCCAAAATCATCAGTATTAAAACAATAAAAGACCTGAAATATTTCAGTTGTTGTGCAATGAATCTAAAATATATGAAAGTTTAATTTTTATCAGTACATTACAGAAAATAATGAACTTAATCACCATATGCTAATTTTTTGAGAAGGACCTATATATATTCATAAATGTCGCATGAATAAAACACAAAATGGCGTACTAATTGTAAACCATACATTTTATGCATTAATGTTTAATGACTTATCAAAAAAGGGTAAATATGTAGCAGTATGGACGAGAAGTGTCGGTGTTCACGCCCTCTTGTTTCACAGCCTGAAATCTGAGCAAGCCTTATGTCCTCTCGTAGCTGCCAAAGTTATTTGTCTCAATAATCTCACATCATGGGCTCATCAAGCTCTGTTAAAACCCCCCCACTCCACTCTACCCCACCCCATTCTC
Source organism: Plotosus lineatus (assembly GCA_024760905.1). Lineage (NCBI taxonomy): Eukaryota > Metazoa > Chordata > Actinopteri > Siluriformes > Plotosidae > Plotosus > Plotosus lineatus. The sequence goes on from CM045743.1 coordinate 27,332,205, forward strand.
AATATACTTTCATTCGTAATGCTGGATGGATTGCTCGATGTGTTCTGATGAAGTAATTCTGGCTGTGAACACCATCTGGCAAGAAGAAGGCAACTGAATGCTATTCACTCCCACCCCAAAATATGCACCACACTTCTCCGAATGTTATCGATGGACCTATTATGCATGAGTGTTTTTTCTCTTCAATTTGTGCATTTTTGATTGATTCCTTAATTAGCTTACTTTCCTAATGTGTGCACATGCAGAACCACAATAATACCTGCTACCTTTATTCACTGGATGATATAAAAGATGTGACCCAATAAAAACATATCAGCACTGGATATACTGTGTGTGTGTGTGTGTGTATATGTGTATGTGTATATATATATATATATATATATATATATATAATACATACACCAGTACCAGGTGTACCCTTATATTACCACCATAAACCGTCTCCCCACAACATGCTGAGCCGAAAACATCACTTACTTACCTGAAAACTGCTGTTATTATTATTATTATTATTATTATATGAGTAATTTAGTGATCAGTATATTTGCCTGACAGCACAGTGGTCCTGGGTTTGAATCCCAGGCTCAGCAAGGGCGTTTCTGTGTGGATACATTCTATTAACTTTATGCATTCTCTGCCAGCTTCATTAGACACACCCACCTTCTTGTTCCACCGAGTAATCACAGGCTACAACTCATTTTCTCGCTTCCTCCATTCATCATTCTCCTCCAACTGTCCTTTGCTGTCCAGAGAGAGGCCTCCTGCAGACCATCTGACCTTGGCCATGCCACAGCCGTCAGCATGTCCTCTGCTCATGATACCTTGGTAGACACTGCACCGACATTGTGTGTTGTGCTCTTCTATCCTTCACAGCTGTCAGTGCTTTCATCCAAACTGAGCTGGGATTGTACGCCCATGTTTTTTAGTCGGATCACGCGAACAGATGTATGCTAATTAGACCTGGGCTTTAAATCATGTTGGTTATTGCTTAATCGAGTAGGTCACTTGGAAAGCTTATTTAGGTTGGCCATCCAGAACAGTGCTTATATACCTGGGTGTATGTACCGAAAGAACAACATCAAATATTATGGAGTTTTGTCTTTGTGTGTGTGTGTGTGTGTGTGTGTGTGTGTGTGTGTGTGTTCTGGACATCTTAACCCAAGTTCTGGACTCTTAACCCAAATGTATCCTTCTGGCTTCTTGTTCTCTCAGTTAATCACTGCTTCATGCCTCAGTCCTCCTTCCATCTTGATTTATTAGAATAAAAACGCAACCCCAAACTGCTGCAGTCTCAAAACACCATCTTTTAAAGGGAAAACGCAGAATAATGAATCTCAATCTGTCCTGTTTTCCTGCAGTATCGCTCTTATTCATCACCACACCGTGTTGCCCATCACTTGATGGAGTGGCGTATAAATACTGAAAGTACAAATCCATCCAGTCGAAGGTTTACACTTTGCTTTTTGTGGCCTGTCTGTTTTTGTGTTTACGTAGGTTCAGTTCAGCTTGCTTCACTTATTTTTAGAAATCTATTTTCTTTTTTTTCCACTCTTGTCACTTGGGTATAAAAGTCCTAAGATGAGTCTTCTTCTTTTCCTTTCGGCTTTTCCCTTCAGGGGTCGCCACAGCGAATCATCTGCCTCCATCTCACCCTATCCTTTGCATCTTCTTCTCTTACACCAACGACCTTCATGTCCTCCTTTACCACATCCATGAATCGTCTCTTTGGTCTTCTCTCTAGGCCTTTTGCCTGGTAGTTCCAGCCTCAGCATCCTATTACCAATATACTCACTATCCTCTCCTCTGTACATGTCCAAACCATCTCAATCTAGCCTCTCTGACTTTGTCTCCAAAACGCCTCTTACATGTGCTGTCCTCTGACGCACTCATTCCTAATCCTATCCATCCTCGTTACTCCCAAAGAGAACCTCAACATTTTCATCTCTGTTACCTCCAACTCTGCCTCCTGTCTTTTCCCCAGGGCCACTGTTTCTAACCCATACAGCATCGTTGGCCTCAACAATTGCCGCTTTTGTACACTTTTTCCTTTCATTTTTGCCGATACCCTCCTATCACACATCACAATCGACACTTTTCTCCAACCATTCCAACCTGCCTGCACACGCTTCTGACCTCTTTTCCACACTCGCCATTGCTCTGTATTGTTGAGCCTAAGTACTTAAAATCCTCCACCTTTCTTATCTCTGCTCCCTGTAATCTCACCTGCCCTCTTGGTCCTTGGCATTCATGCACATGTACTCTGTCTTACTGAGGCTAATCTTCATTCCCCTCCTTTCCAGGGCATACCTCCACCTCTCTAGATTTTCCTGCACTTGTTCTCTGCTCTCACTACAGATTACAATGTCATCTGCAAACATCATAGTCCATGGGGAATCTTGTCTAACCTCGTCTGTCAGCCTGTCCATCACCATAGCGAACAAGAAGGGGCTGAGAGCTGACCCTGATGCAGTCCCACCTCCACCTTGAACTCTTCTGTCACACCGACAGCACACCTCACCACTGTCTTACATCTCTCATACATGTCCTGCACCACTCTAACATACTTCTCTGCCACTCCAGACTTCCTCATGCAATACCACAGTTCTTCTCTCGGCACCCTGTCATATGCTTTCTCCAGATCCACAAAGGCACAATGCAGCTCCGTCTGACCTTCTCTGTACTTCTCCATTAACATCCTCAAGGCAAACACTGCATCTGTGGTGCTCTTTCTGGGCATGAAACCAAACTGTTGTTCACAAATGCTGACTTCTGCCCTTAGTCTAGCTTCCACTATTCTTTCCCATAACTTCATCGTATGGCTCATCAACTTTATCCCTCTGTAGTTGCCACAACTCTGCACGCCTCCTTGTTCTTAAAAATGGGCACCAGCACACTTCTCCTCCATTCCTCTGGCATCCTCTCACTCTCTAAGACCTTGTTAAATGTTCTTGTCAGAAAATCTACTGCTACCTCTCCTAGACACTTCCATACCTCCACCGGTATGTCATCAGGACCAACTGCCTTTCCATTCTTCATCCTCTTCAATGCCCTCCTCACTTCACCCTTACTAATCTTTGCTACTTCCTGGTCCTCAACAGTCACCTCTTCTACTCTTTTTTCTCTCTCATTTTCCTCATTCATCAGCTCTTCAAAGTACTCTTTCCATCTTCCCAGCACACTTCTGTCATCAGTCAATACATTTCCCTCTCTGTCCTTTATCAATCTAACTTGCTGCACGCCCTTTCCATCTCTATTTCTCTGCTGTGCCAACCTGTATAAATCATTTTCTCCCTCCTTACTTTCCAGCCGAGCATACAAGTCATCAAACGACTCTGTTTGGCCTTGACACTGCTACCTTTGCCTTACGCTGTGTCTCCCTGTACTCCTGTTTACTCTCTTCGGTTTTCTCAATGTCCCACTTCTTCTTAGCTAATCTCTTCCTTTGTACACACTCCTGCACTTCCTCATTCCACCACCAAGTCTCCTTATCTACTTTCCTTCCAGATGACACACCAAATATTCTCCTACCTGTCTCCCTGATCACATTCGCTGTAGTTGTCCAGTCATCTGGAAGCACTTCCTGACCACCCAAAGCCTGTTTCAACTCCTCCTTGAAGACAACCCGACACTCTTCCTTTTCAACTTCCACCACTTTGTCTTCTGCTCTGCCTTTGCCTTCTTCACCTTCCTCACCATCAGCATCATCCTGCACACCACCATCCTATGCTGTTTGGCAACACTCTCACCCGGCTTACTACTTTGCAGTCACTGACTTCCTTTAAATTACATCGCCTGCACAAGATGTAGTCTACCTGTGTGCTCCTACCTCCGCTTTTATAAGTCACCCTATGCTCCTCTCTTCTGGAAGAAAGTATTCACCACAGCCATTTCCATCCTTTTGCAAAAATCTACCAACATCTGTCCTTCATGCCTCCTGTCCTGGATACCAAACCTACCCATCACTTCGGCCCCTCTGTTTCCTGCACCAACATGTCCATTGAAGTCTGCCCCAATGACCACTCTTTCACCTCTGGGGGTACTCTGCATCACTTCATCTAACTCCCTCCAGAATCTCTCCTTCTCTTCCTCGCCACATCCTGTCTGCGGGCCATAAGCACTAACAACATTGACCATCACACCTTTAATTTCTAACTTGAGACTCATCACTCTGTCTGCCACTCTTTTCACTTCTACAACAATCCTGGCAAACTCCTCCTTCAAGATGACTCCGACTCCATTTCTTCTTCCCATCCACACCGTGATAAAACAGCTTAAACCCTGCTCCTATGCTTCTAGCCTTGCGACCTTTCCACCTGGTCTCCTGAACACACAGTATGTCCACCTTCCTCCTCTGCATCATGTCAGCCAGCTCTCTACCTTTTCCTGTCATAGTTCCAATATTCAAAGTCCCTACTTTCAGTCCTAGACTCATGCCTTTCCTCTTCTCTCTCTGGCAACGGACACGCCCCGCCTCCTTCTTCGACGCCTTCTCGACCAACAGTAGTCCAATTTCCATCAGCACCCTGTTGGTTGACGGCACTGATGGCGGTCGTTGTTAACCCGGCCTCGACCGATCCGGTATGTCATTCTTTCTTGTGATTCGTGATAGTTTATTTGGCATTTGTTTTACGCCGGATGCCCTTCCTGACGCAACCCTCTGCATTTATCCGGGCTTGGGACCGGCGTGAGGGAGAGACACTGGTTTGTGCCCCCCCCTCACGGCTGCATTAAAAGTCCTAAGATGAGTATTGATTAAAAATAGACAGTCTGAAGATGTTTAGATTGCACTGTCCAGGTTGTGTTTGAACAAAAAGCTCCACCCTGAAACACAAAATAAAAAAGACCAGCGGGGTCAGGACACTTCAGCCGAAAGGAATATTTCATGATATGCCAATGTAGAACAAGTGTAACAAGTTTGAAAGTCCCAGCTTCAGCCAAAGTAAATGTCCAAAAACCAAATATACAGGTATACCTATGTGACCTTGAAAAGTAGATCAGGGTCACTCACACGCAAACTCATCCTAGCACTCGTAGTAGTGAGTCAGCATACCAAGTTTGAAAGATCCAGCTTCAGCACGTAGCAAGTAAATGTCTGGAAAGTATGACGAACGGACAGATGGACGGGACCTATTCCTCCTGAGCCACTTTGAGGGCGGAAGCTAAAAATTATATGACCACATTATGAAGAACATGCTCACATAAAACTTTGACACAGGCAGAGGAATCAAGTTCGGACCCCCATCCCACTTTGCATTTGGAGTGCCCACTTTTTTTTTACGTGTTTACACTGGCACTCATAAATCAGTGGCAAGCCAAAAGCTTAGCAGGAATACACAATGTCTTATTTATTGACACTATTGTAGGTAAGGGGAAGTCTGTTGGGTTTTTACACCCGAGCCTAGTGGCTCATCAGGCCAGTGCTTATCCCCGGTGTCCGTAGCGTGAAGTGACCAGGAGTTCAACTCCTCCTGGATGGGACGCTAGTCCATCGCAGGTTACCTTCCCAGTATATTTTTACTGGTACCCTTTTATACTGCTGGGTGAACATAGGCACACTTGTGGTTGAGACCTTGCCCAGGGGTTTTAGCACAGTGAAGGTCTGAACTCACAACTCCCCGATCATGAGCCCAGCACTCTAACCACTACACCACCGGCCCTACATTGACACTATTGTATTCCCTGCAAATCTTCCTCGATGTTCTGGAAGAACTTGCGCCACTTTGGAGAGCCACTGGTGTCGATGTTCCGGAAGAAATAGTTTTTACATGAGTAGTTGCTATGTGGGCGGCATGGAAGCATAGTGGTCAGCCTCACAAAACCACGGCACTGTACTCGGTGAAGGTATTCATGTGTGGAGTTTTGCATGTTCTCCCTGTGCTTGTGTGGGTTTCCACTGGATACTCTCGTTTCCTCTTACAATCCAAAGGCAAGTAAGTTAGGTTGTTGTACTAATCCTTTGCCGACTGTTGGTTCCAACCTCCCCAAGATCATAATAGTTGTATTAATATTAATGAGTAGTGAATGTAGGTTTAGTGGAATCTCCACTTTTTGTTTTCTCCTTTTTAATTTCCTTCTGCTTTAGATCCACCCCCATAATACCATATTACCATATGATCACACCATAATAGGCCCCATTGGGTTTAATCCATCCCTGAGGTGTCGGAGTTCCTTTGTGATCTTTGTACACTGCTTTATCTTTTGTATTATTCGCAACCTTTACCTCAATTATCTGACAAACTCTTGCGATTCGTCGTTAATTTTCAGGAGGCAGGAGTGTAAAATTTGAGACGTAACCAGAAACAACCTGTGAGCTTGTGGAGTGAATGCTGGAGGATTGAAGCTTTGTGATGGTGTCGTGGAACTTGTTGAGTTATTGTCTCATAAAACTTTAATGGTCACTGATAGCGAAGTGGAGCAGAGCTCATAGACATGGTGCAAACTTGCTGACAGACTTTTTTTTTTAATATCCTGAAACCGAGCCGAAGGTAAGAGCAGGCAAAGGAATGATTTGCGACAGGATCCTGACACATCCCCTGCCGATGATTAAAATGGCTGGGTGTACATTTTTTCATATAAACAATAGGGATTTAAGTTTACATTATTCATACTTCGTGTTCGGCGTACATGTAGGGTTTTATTAAAAACAAAACGAACATGGAGATTCAATAGGGGAGATATGAATCAGATCAGAAACGGAAATAAACGGTTTGCTGGTGAGGAATCTGGTCATCTTTTAGTTTGAGGCGTCTCTAGGTATGATGGGTATAGAAAAGAATAACACTCTTTAAGTTCCCAACGCTACTACTGACTCGAGATAATGTCTATACCTAGGTGGTTAGCATGTAGCACAGCATGAAGGTCCCGGGTTCAAATCCCAGATTTGGCAAGGGCGTTTCGTGTGGAGTTTGCATGTTATCACCGTGCTTGTGTGGGTTTTCTTCAGGTATTGTGGTTTGCTCCGACAGTCCAAGCACATTTAGGCTAATTAGCTGTTCTGAATTGCTCCTATGTTTGAGTGCGAGTGTGAATGGTTGTGTGCGTTTGTGGTCTGGTGAGCTGTTCAGGATGTACCCTGCCTTTTCGCAGTGTCGGCTGAGATAGGCACCAGTCTCCTCGCAACCCTAGTATGATTAAGCGACACTTTTAGAATATACATTCCCTGTATATGAGGTAAATCATTGTGTACTCTGTGCAGATGTAACATATCCCTGAAATTTGGCTTTGGATTACCATTGGATTAAAATTCCAAAAGACGCACAGTTATTATTTACATCGGTCCATGTTTTCACATCAAATGAATCCTGTCCAAATAGGCTTTAATTCACAATCTGTTCATATCGACCAATCTCTTAGAGACACTCAGGGCTGTTTATCTTTCCTCTTCTCCACCTGTATTCCTTAATGATTTATACTCGCATCCAGAAGAGAAACATTTCCACTTCCAATTCATTTACAGAGTCGTTTAGTCCTACTCTGGTCGCATGGAGGCTGAAGCCTATCTCAGCTGACTCAAAGGTGGGGCATACACTTGCTAGTCCATTGCAGGGACAACACACAAATACAACTATTCACTCTCGCACTTAGGAGAAATTTGGAACAGCAAGTTAGCCTAACGTGTGCGGCCGGTGGTGTAGTGGCTAGAGGGCTGCACTCATGATCGGGAGGTTGTGTATTCAAATCCCAGTTAGATCCCCACTGTGCTAAAACCCCTGGGCAAGGTCTTAACCACAAGTGTGCCTCTGTTCACCCAGCAGTATAAATTGGTACCAGTAAAAATATACTGGGAAGGTAACCTGCAATGGACCAGCGTCCCATCCAGGAGGAGTTGAACTCCTAGTCGCTTCCTGCTATGGAACCCGGGGGTAAGCACTGGCCTGATGAGCCACGAGGCTCGGGTGTAAAAAGCCCAAAGCCAAAGTTAGCCTAATGGGCATGATATTGGACTGGCGGAGGAAACCGGAGTGCAGTGGAAGAAACCCACCAGGCACGGAGAGACCATGCAAACTCCACACAGAACCTGACTCGGTGATCCTGACATTCAAACTTAAGGCCTTCTTGCTCAGATTTTTCTTTCAAGCTGCCTTTTGAATGTTTATTACTAAAAATTGTGTTTTTGTGGCGCTCACAATTGTTTTGTCAGTTGCTCTGTAATGTGCTGCGGCGAGGTTTGAGAAACTGAACCTTCATGGCTGACAGATGGTGATTCTTGAGATTTAGCAGGGGGAAAGTACCATACTGAGACTCTTTCTTTCTCTCACACATTCTGGAGCTGTTCCATCTGTATGTGTGGAATCGGCCTTAACGCAAAAAAAAAAATCTGAGTTTATATTTATCCACTGTGCTCCTTACAAGCCTTTTAAAAACATAACACGTTATTTCACCTCCCAACACACACACACACACACACACACACACACACATTTTCTCTCTCTCTCTCTCTCTCTCTCTCTCCCTTTCAGGGTCCGAAAGCCCATCTCTGGTGGTTCTGGTGCTCTAGAGAGTGAGCAGTGATATTGTTGAGCATCTCTGAGCTGGATGTATTTTACCGTGAACTGAGCATTTCACTGATTCCCGTAAACGACTCTCATGAACCTGGTTTATGAGGATCGATAATGAAAACAATGGTACCATGAATGAAAAACCCCCACAAAGTTTCCATGCTTTTGTTCTCACTTGCTTAATATGCAAGGGTGAAATTAAAACAGAGTTCACTTCACGTGTGTCTGCGCAATTGAATATTCATGAGTTCTGGACTTCCTGCTAAGTATAATCACATGAATTTATAATCAGGTGACATGAGAGAATTTCCACAAGGGCTACTCTGGAGCATACGAACCTTCTTTTTGTCGTTACTGTTTGTTGAATTTTTTGGTTTTTTTTTTTTTTTTTCTTTTTTATACCGTCTCCATCTGCCTGTGTGGGCTGAGGAGCGGTTGCTCTGCTTCTTGTTAGGTGCGTGAAAATGGTGAGAAAATAACAGTAATCTAATCCTGTGCTACGCCTGGCGTGTTAGAACAATATGCCGATCGGCTCAGCAAAGAAAACACCATGACAGCATAATGGCTCCTATTCACATGGTTTCACACACAACTGATTTATACGATTCAAAAAGTCTGATTGCAGCCATGCTCTGTGCTGGATTCCTCCAAAATGTAAATTGGGTAGAACATTGTAGAACAAGGTCACACATAGACATGTATTAGTCCTAATTCACTACAGCACTGTGGTTCGCAGTGTCAGGTTTGGCGAGGGCGTTTCTGTGTGGAGTTTGAATGTTCTCCGAGTGCTTGTGTGCGTTTACACCGGGTACTCCCTTTTCCTTCGAAAGTCCAATACATTAGGATAATTGGCTGTTCTAAATCACCCCTAGGTGTGTGTTGGCCAGGTGATGGTCTGGTGAGCTCGTAATGGTGCACCCATATATATTGCTCTGTAGTACATTTCTAACAGGTTATGTTAGTGAAATGAGTATATGACAAAATATGCCCATTAGGACGTTACCTGGCCTTCGCCTCGGAGAAAATTAATAAATGCAAATAGAAATGCAATTGATCCTTGTGCTTTTTGTAAATAAGTGCGAGCTTTTGCCCTGTTCAGTAGCACTGAGGAGAATTTTCAGACGACTGTTTGTGGATGACAGAGAACTGAACACTGTCAGCTCTACAGGGACCCGGGGAGCGACAGGGCTAACTAGAACCGGGACTGCCATCTCCCAGCAGGGCCGAGAGCGCATCGTTAGTGTCCAGGGCTTCCTGAACAAAATGAACAAAACAACTGCACTGAGAAAGCAGTGTGGTGGTGGTGGTGGTGGTGGTGGTTGTGGTGGTGGTGGTGGTGATGATGATGTCTGTTACAAACTTAGAAAGCTTTGACAGCAATTCAATCATCCACACTGGTTACTTCTTCAGAATCTGTCTCTCGGCTCATTTACGGCGTGAATTGTGGGTTTCACACAATCTCTTGAGATCAATTTTTTCTTATTATTTCTAGTTACCAGTGTGATAACAGTATAAATGTAATTTATAAAAGGGTCCAGGCACTCCTGGCTACCTGGAAACCCTTCAACTGGAATAAAAACATGATAGCACAGATTAATAACCTGAATATTATAAATAGGCGGCACGGTGGCACCGTGATGAGCACGTCCACCTCACAGCAAGAGGGAATGGGTTCAATTCCACAGCAAGGGCGTTACCATGTGGAGTCTGCATGTTCATCCTGTGCTTGTGTGTGTTTCCTCCAATTACTCCGGTTTTCTCCCACAGTCCAAAAGCATGCACAGTAGGCGAACTATCTGTTCCAAATGGCCCCAAGGTGTGAGTGTGAGGACGTGTGTGTGTGTGTGTGTGTTCTCCCTGCAATGGCCTGGGAGCTTTTTAGGGTTTACCGTCCTCACCCAGAGTTGGCTGAGATGGGTGCCAGCCACCCTGAAACCCTAATTAGGATGAAGCAGTTTATAAAATGAGTGAATGAATATTATAAACACAATCTAACGGTTTAAATATTAGGCACATTAACAATTCCTCCAATACTTATTTTATATCTGAGCATGGGTCACAAAGGCAAAAGGTCAAGCATGGGTCCAATGGCATTCCCAAGCCAGGCAGGATATAGTTCTGGGTGTGCCCTGGTGCCTTCTACCAGACAGACATGCCTGGAACACCTCAAAAGGGAAGCAATCATGACATCAACTCACTCCTTTCGATGCAGAGGAGCCATGGTGCCACCCCATGATCTTTAAGGCTGGGCACAGATACCCTTCGAAGGAAACTCATTTTGGTCAATTGCACCCACGATATTGTTCTTTTGGTCACCACCCTTTTACTTTTTCATTGTAGAATTAAATTACCTTGGATGTTATGTTTTTCCTGCGGTTTGTGTTTATAAGCAGGATTATGCAAAAAGGCATGTATGGATTTTCATGAAATTTCTCTGAGGGGCAGAGCTTTGGAAAAGGAAAGCTCCATTCGATTTGGGTAATAATCTGGAAAAATTCTGGATTTGGGATTTTTTTCTGGCAAGGATTGTTTAACATTGTGAGATCGGATCATTTTTGGAATTGTGGTAATAACGCAGGTCCAGCAGGGGGTGCTGTGTTTTGTTTTATTTATTTATTTATTTATTTATTTAGGCTGGGTGGGGTTTGCGCTCAGTGGGTATCTATTATTTTTAGCACAATCTGTGTGGGGCTCAAGTTGAAGCCATCTTTAGTTTACAAGTTTATAATAATTAGACATAACATACTGGTGGTACATGAGAACATTAAATAAGTAAATGGATGAGTGAGAAAGAGTTCGCTAACAACACTCATTATTCTGACGCAAAAGATCTGAGCTGCTTCCAGGCTTCGGACGTGTTGATTTAGTCCCACAATTCAGTTAAAGTTCTGTAAGATATGATTATATAGCCCATTCATTAAATATTTTATAGAAAGAACACCAAATAAGGAAAGATGAAAGAAAAACCTCTTGTTGAGTTTGTGAGCTGATTTAATGATTGCAAATTTATGACCAGAATCAGTTTGTTTAAATCCCATCAAACAAAATCTCACACAAATAATAAATTAAATATGAGAAGAATATTTGTCATAAACATGAAATGAGTTCAGTTGTATAAAAATAAAAGGTGTTTTATTCGATATTTTAAATCTACATTTAATTATCTTTATTATGAGACGTCGTTTGTGAAATTTGGTGGAACCAATCCTGAGAGATAATTGAAAATGTTTAAGGCATTATCATCTTAACAGAAGAGCAAATTCAGTAAAATTTTCATTGTGTAAATTGAAATTAGTATATACAGTACACCACAGAAATGGTGCAATCTGATTGGTCTGCTGTCTCTGGGGGTTATAGACATTAATTCAAGTGGATAAGGTTTGAATAAAAATTATAGACACTCATGGTTTGTTTCGGCCACTTGGAGCAGGCGATGTCATCACTATCATATTTTATAAATGAAAAAAATAAACCATAAAAATCTCGTTTTATTTTGCTTTTCTTATTTTTTTTAAATAAAGTGTGTGCTGTATACAGAAAAGTTTAGGAAAGTTTTAAAAAACACATACACTTATATGGAGCTCAGTTTACTTATCTTTTTGTGTATTGTCTACTAACACTCTGAAAAAGAAGACACTGTCTGCTATTTGGCGCTTCGCTACTTGGAGCATGCAGATCTCACTTGACCGGTCATTGTCATGGTTGAAATATTCATGTTTAATCTATCTATGTTTGTGTGTAGTATATACTACAATATATTCTACAATACTGATTCCTCTCAGGCTGTTCAGCAACATCCACCTCTCCTTCAGTCAACAATTGTTAATGCAAATAATGTAAACAGTTAAGTGATATTAATTAATTTTAATATTTTTATGAATTGATAATTAAACAAATGATTTGAAGGGCAGTGGTGGCCTAGTGGTAAAGGTGCTGGATCACTGATCCGAAGGTCGGGGGTTCGAGCCCCACTGGCCGCAGGTTGTCACCATACCCCTGAGTGCAGCTAACTGGGTTATCAAAGGCCGGCCTTGTCTCTCACTGTCTATGGTGTGAGGTTCATATAAAAGAACCATTGCTGACTTTTGACAAGAGTAGCTGTATAGCCGTCAGCGTGTTTCCGCCCTGCGATGGCCTGGCGAGCTGACCAGGGTGTACTCTGCACGAGCTCGGAATAGGCTGGGATGGGCGCCAGCCTCCCCGTGACCCTAATTAGGATTAAGTGGTTACACAAAATGAACTGAACTGAACAAATCATCTGTGGATGTTTTTTTAAACACCCTCTTTTCATTTGAAGTCACTCTATTTTAAAATAAATGTTTCCCGCATCAGCACCATTGCTAGGCTGTTTCACACTGTTTCATATATCAAGAGTGATAAGTCATGAATACAAGGCATCCAAGAGGCAACGACAATTACTTATGATGATGCTTCAACACAGGAACATATTTACACCCAGAGGCCCTGACGTATGGATCTGTGGGCAAAATGAGGCAGCGGTGCACATGCCTTACGATCTGCCATACAGAGGAAACATAAGCCTTATACATCTGCCGAGAACATTCGTCACCTTGAAGGCTCAATTTGAGCCAGACAGGCATGGGCATAGGGATAATACAGCCCCCGAGGTGTTACAGTGTCAGTACTGTTTGAAACAAAGCTCTGTTTCGAACAGATGAGTACTAAAGCCACAGGAATATACAGACGTGCTTAAGGATTCTCACTGTTTTGGTGTGAAAGGATGGGATGAGGATTGAGATTTCCAGCTGTTCAGGCCCACACAAGATCCGCAAAGTCGCACCTCACGCAGAGTTCAACCGACAGCTGATAAACACGGCTGCTGGAGAGCTGCATCCTGACTGAGTCTGGCAAGATTACAACTCACTCTTACTCATCCGCATCCACTGAGAGAACCAGGCTGAAAGTACTGCATACTGCTCCTGCTATAAAGTATCAGTTTGGGCTCGAGTAAAACTTTTATTTACGGATTTATTATCTCAGAAGTTTTGTCATGAAGTTTCTGAGTAATATGACAACTTGTATTTAATATATATGTGAGGGGCAGTGGTGGTCTAGTGGTATAGGGCGCTGGATCGCTGATCCAAAGGTTGAGGGTTTGAGTCCCACTCTCCACAAGGTTGTCAGTGTTTCCACCCAATGTGCAGCTAACTGGGTTCTCAAAGGCGGGCCATGTCTGTCACTGTCTGACATTTTATGACTCTGTGGTAGCCTCTGCAATCCTCTACGCTGCCATCTGCTGGGCCCCGGGCAGCACAGAGCGGGACAGGAAGAGACTGAACAAGCTGGTCAGGAGGGCCAGCTCTGTCCTCGGCTGCCCACTGGACTCTGTGGAGGAGGTGAGTGAGAGGAGGATGGTAGCAAAGCTCACATCCATCCTGTTCAACAGCTCTCACCCACTGCACCAGACTGTCGAGGAGCTAAGCAGCTCCTTCAGTGTACGACTGAGACATCCTCAGTGCAGGAAGGAGCGCTACCGCAGGTCGTTCATTCCCACCGCTGTCAGACTGTACAACGCCACTTTTTAACTGTCTGTGAAAATACCGGTTATGTGCAATTAAAACCCCGTGCACTTTAATCAACCACATCTACCCCACTGACTGTGAACCATATCAACCCATCTACTCTGCACTCAGATACATTACACTTTAATATAGGCCAGTCTATAAAGTTGCTCCATTCTTTTCTTTTATTGTTTATTAATTTATACTATTTATGTATCTATTTATTTATTTACTTATATAATATATATGTATGTGTGTATGTTTGTACTTATATCTATTTTTGCACCCTCTACTGATAGTACCTCAAGAGCCTGTAACAGTGAATTTCTCCATTGTGAGATTAATAAAGCTGTATCTTATCTTATCTTATGGTGAGAGGCTCATGTAAAAGAACCATTGCTGACTTTCGTAAAGAGTAGCTACAAAGCCGACAGCGTGTTTCTGTCCCTTGCTAAAAAGGGTTGTGACAGGAAGGGCATCTGACGTAAAAACCTCTACCAAATCAAACGTGCGAATCAGACGATTCGCTGTGGCGACTCCTGAGTAAAAGGGAAAAAGCCGAAAGGAAGACAGACTATATATATATATATATATATATATATATATATATATATATATATATATATATATATATATAATTTTTAATATATATATGTGTGTGTGTGTGTGTGTGTGTGTGTGTGTGTGTATATATATATATATATATATATATATATATCCTTTTTCTTTATTGTTCATTGTTTTTCTATAAGTATTCAGGACTCTCCTGATTTAACATACTTTTACTTAGCATGTGAACATATGCTAATGCTGGCCTTTTAACATTAACCTCATTCACTAGCTCACGTTGCTAATCATATTTACATCAACAGTCCTTAATTAATACAATATACCTACATGTTTAGCTTGCTACAGTTCATAATTAGACTTTCGTCAAGAGTAAGCTGCATAGCCATCAGCGTGTTTCTGCCCAACGATGTTCTGGTGAGCTGTCCATGGTGTATTCTGCCCTTGCCTAGAGTTGGCTGAGATGGGATTAAGCGGTTCAGAAAATGGATGAATGAGTGAATTCTTAATTTGTGAGAGCTGACTGTTCCAATATGTTGAGGTGAATATTTGTGGATAAGGGTCATTAACTAATCCGACAAAATATAAAGAGGTATTTCATTTTTTTTTCTGTAACCGCTTAATTCTAATTAGGGTCGCAGGGAGGCTGGCGACCGTCCCAGCCGACTCCGGGCAAGGGTAGAGTACACCCTGGACAGATCGCCAGGCCATCGCAGGGCGGAAACACGCTGAGGGCTATGCAGCTACTCTTGTCGAAATCAGCAATGGTTCTTTAACATGAACCTCACACCATAGACAGTGAGAGACATGGCTGGCCTTTGATAACCCAGTTAGCTGCACTGGGGGATATCAAGAGGTATTTTTATTTTGCTAATTTTTCCTAGCATCAATCAGATCTACCACCACCAAAAGGCTGTGTTTTGCTGCCATTGGTTTGTAGGTTAGGAGCATTAGACACCGAGGCATTAGTGGATTTGAATGAATTATTTTGGAATATGGCCTGAGTATCATTCTGATTGATTTGGAGATGATCCGGGTTAAATATAAAATGGAAGGATTTTTTTTTTTTACATATTCTGTAAACATTGTGAGCTAGAATTATTTTTGTTGGAAGTGTTATATTAGAGCATGCCCAACTGTGTACAGGTTCTGTGTGCCCTGATAATTTAACATACAGTACTGCTTCCTCATATTTTTCTCTTAAACTTTTATAAACATCAAGTTGGCATATTTGTGGTTTTACTTTTATTTATTAAAGAACATGTGAAAGTCTAGAAATTGCACCGGCAGATTGTAACCCAGTAGACAGACACACACACACATATACATCTTTTCTTTTCGCCTTTTTCCCGTTCTCGAGAGTCGCCACAGCGAATCATCTGATTCGCACATTTGATTTGGCATGGGTTTTTACGTCGGATGCCCTTCCTGTCACAACCCTTTTTAGCAAGGGACAGAAACACACTGATGGCTTTGCAGCCTACTCTTTACGAAAGTCAGCAATGGTTCTTTTACATGCCTTTCACCATAGACAGTGAGAGACATGGCCCGCCTTTGATAACCCAGTTAGCTGCACTGGGGGGGCAGTGACAACCCTGTGGGGACTCGAACCCCCAACCTTCGGATCAGCGATCCTGCGCCCTATCCACCAGACCATCACTGCCATGTATGTGTGTGTGTGTGTGTGTGTATGTATGTGTGTATATATATATATATATATATATATATATATATATATATATATGTGTGTGTGTGTATATGTATGTATATATGAATATACACTATGCTGGATATACATCAGGTTCTAGTTTCATGTTTTCCTCCATTATGTCTTTCACTGGAAATGTCTGCAGAATCTCAGGGGACTTTTGAAAAATGTGGAGAAGGTAGCAAGTATTCAGCCAGCCACTGTAGCCACCATCTATATGCAGCCAAGAGCAATGTTATATTATATTACATTACTGCATCTAAAAATATTACTGCAAAAAACACACACAAACACACACAGAGCTATCTTAATCACAAGAGTCGTATGGATAAACAACACATACAAGTATTATTGTATATTGAGATATACATATATTAGCAAGTTGGCTTTCTATGCTGGTCGTTCACACTCCTGTTCTCAATCATCACCCTTAGCAGAGACAGAACCCTACTTTGCATTTATGCAATTCATTGCAGATCGATGGGGTCAAAAGTTGTGTGCACCGAATGAGTCAATTTCCCTTAAATCACATAATGGAGGCATGTTGCACAAATCAAACATGTTCTATTTGTCGAGCACTCGCGGCTGCTAAATGTCAGGTTTAAAAAAGGAGAACGGTAAAGCGGCACAAAACAAATGGAAAAAAATGCAATCTGAATATTTCTCGGAGAAGAGAGACACAAGGGTGAGAGGAAATGGAGAGGTTTGTTGAAAATGGGAAACGAAGTTACTCTGGGGAGTTGGAGGGGTGGGGAATTTCTATATTTTTGTATTTATAATTATATCACCTTCAGGGCTCAGAAGTAGTTAAGTGGAAACAGGTGTTAAAAGGTTTTCCAGGTAAAAACAAAAAGGGGTGTGGGGGGCAGGGTTACTTTTGGTGATGGAGGCTTGCTGAATTTGACTGCTCTCTTGTCAGGCTGCTTCCATGATAGGCTGGTGGGTGGTTCATGTGTGTTGGCGCTGAGAAGGAGAAAACTATGGACATGTACACCATATTTACATTCTCTAAGTCACATCACAACCCAAGTATAGTGGAGGAAACGAATTCTGGGTGCTTATGGCATCATAAGACAGAATGTTGAATAATTTTCTACCACAACAACTCCTGACTGGGTGGGGTTATGGTAAGCATGTCTACCCGACAGCAAGGTCTTTGGTTCGAGTCTTAGACCCAGTGAGCATGTTTGGGTGAAGTTTGCATATTCTCCCTTTGGTTTCGTGGAAATGCAAATTAAGCTAATTGGTTGTTCCAGAATGCCCCTAGGTATGAGTGTTAATGGTTGTGTGTAATGGACGGGTGTGATGTTTAAGATGTACCCCACCTTTTACCTGGAGTTGGCGTTAGAACTCCAAAATTTGTCTCATGGAGGAGGAACACAATGCATGATATTGTTTGGTTAGTGACCATCGGGTGTACACTACTTTTCAGGATAAATAATGGGAGACATTGAGTGCACTGTATAGTGTAATTCTCACCACATATTCAGATACCACAGTTGTGAACATCTTATATGGCATTATTGTGTATGATGTCGGTGGCAGAAGGAACATGGATTTGTACAAACATTTAGAACCCCAAGCAGACTTACAGTAGCTTTCCTTCAGAGGCGTGTCACTGGTCAAATAATGCACAAGTATGACTCAAGATATGATTGGACCACTGAACCGGTGGTACTAATGAAGGTCCTTCTTATTCTGAATAGCTTATTGATTGTTTGCAGAAATAAATAAAACTATCCACATGTGCATTGGTTTCGAGTTCTGGGTCAAAGGTTATGTTAAATATATTTTTCCCTGTTCATCGTTAATATATTATTTGTCCTATCCTTTCGTTATTCTACAGAACCCCTATCACTTGATTGTGTATTACTGAAGTGTGATGTGAAAGCGCTCACCGCTTCGAGGTGGTCAGCGTGTGTGGTACAGAGCGATACATCATTGCTTGATAGAAATCCTTACCAGTTAATAAAAAGCCAGGCAGCTTGGGTAATGCAAATGCGAATCTGATAAATAGCCCTAAACATTTTCATTAACTGTTTGCACTGTTAGAGTTTTAGAGTTTTGAATGAACAACTAATCATGATTTCAGCCTCCTGTTTAAAATGGACATTAATAGCAATCACAAAATGTATTGTTTCTAGTTTTTTTTTTTATAAGAAAAAGAAGGCCCCAGGTCCACTGTGGGTGATTCTGTGTGGAGGTTTACATGTTCTTTCTGTGTTTCATTGGGTTTCCTCTCGGTACTCCAGTTTCCTCCAACAGTCCAAAGACATGCAGATTAGGTTATCTGGCTGTTCTGGATTGCTCCTCAGTGTGAATGGTTGTGTGTTACCCTGTCATTGATTGGTTGTTAAAGATGTACCCCGCCTTCACCCAGAGTCCACTCCAGCCTCTATTAGGATAATGCATGAATAAATTAATAAAACCGGTCACCATTGTTGCCAAATATACTCAGACCCAACTGCACTGACTGCATTTGCATTATCAGTAATGTCCATGTCCATGTCCATGAGTGTTTATACCAGAGTATGACTTTATTTTGAACAGAATCCAACAGATTAGTGTGCTGTTCAACTTATCTGGCATTTATGGTTCTGTTGAAAAGTTTTGTCAACCCTCATGTAGTCTCAGTGCACTAATGATAGAATAAAGACGGCTTCTATCCATGCGGCGTATCCGGTTTATAATGAGCTCCATATGGTTTATATTTGTGTTAATGTATTTAGTAATTACACGAGCAATTAATTTTTTGCCCTTAATCAGGTTTAAGTATCAAACTGTATCCGAATTTGTGTATTGTAGTTTGGGGTGTCTGGGAAGAGACGCAAGATGAAGGGTCTGTAAAAAAACCAACTAAACAAAAAAAATGCCATGGTCCCAGTTTTTAAGATTCATCCCTCAGATACTACTCTGACTAAGCTTTCATTCACTTATCAACTATACGAGAAGCAAAAATGAAGATATGAATGATTTTGGCAAGCACCATATTGTGATGGATAAACGACTGGATCTGTTCATCTCCAAAGTGGGAACTGTTGTACAGCGTGTTCCTGGTATGTAGTGGGTTTTAAGTGAAAGTGGAATGTATAAGCAAAGGAGGACCAATGTGAACTGGCGAGATTGTCATGGCTGCCCAACCCTCGTTATTGTGTGTAGAACAACTAGCAAAGGCGAGTATGTCTGGTTTGATCCCACAAAATAGCTACTGTTGCACTAAATGCTTAAACTGCTAAAGCTACCGATGATAGAAAGATCCAGAACACACAATGTATTGCAGCTTGAAGGTAGTGCTAATGATATGGCTGATTGATCTACATACCATAGTAATTATCAGGTCATTCCTGTTTAATAATAATTTATTTATCACTCACACATTTGTCATAATACTTAATACTATTAGGATCATGGAGAGGCTGGAGCCTGCCTCAGCCAACACTGGATGAAGGTGGAGTACACCCTGAATATCACACCAGACCATCACAGGGCCAACAAACTCGCACACAACCATTCTCAATCAGACTCACACCTAAAGACAACATGGAACAGTCAATTAGCCTAATGTGCATGTCTGTGGACTGTCGGAGGAAACTGGAGTACCTGGAGGAAACCGATGCAAACACAGAAAGCGTATACAAACTCAATATAGAAACTCTCTCGCCGAGCCCGTGAGGCTGATGTGTTAACCACTACATCACTGTCGCGGTTATGATGGAGTCAGAGCTCAAACCTGTTGCTGGAAGGTTCGCGGAAACTGGAGAACCCTGGACTGGAATGCTGGGAATGCTACACACTTCCACAAAGCTTCCAACTTCTGCATCCAGCAATTACAAATTGACATGTACAGTAGCTGTATTACTACTGTATACTCTGATGTGTATTCTTATAGTTCCCTAATATTTATTTCTATCAACATTTATTAAGTAGTCATGCTTTCGCGTGTCTATCATAAACACATCCTTGTTTACAGCTTGTTCAGTTTTGATTATGAAGTAAAAGGTGATTAAAGGAGAGCACATGTCACTCCACCGCACTCAGAGATGTTCATCCAATGGATGATTTGGAGCCAGCAGTAATAATAATAGTAAGGGCTGCTTTTCGACATTTCTTCCTGGCTGACAGTGAACACTCTTCACAAATAAAATTCTGTCCCCTGAGGTTACTGCTGACCCGAGCGGAAAAAAGTCACTCCGGAATTATTGCGTATAATATACTGCTGCAATACGACCTTAAACTCCACTGCTGTGCCACTTAGATAATCAATCCTAATGGTCAATTTAAATCCACCCTCAATTATAGTGCATTTTGGATTACACCTTTTCTGGTATGTTTCGTTGTTATCCAGAGCAGAGTGCAGCTATAATACCGGTATTATAATAATAGCAATAACTAGTATACACAGAATAATTAATGCCATATTATTAGAAAAACACCAAGAATTAACGCAAGAACAACACTTTGACCTGAACGAATAACAATCCATCTAAAAAGAAGTAAAAGTAATACAAATTTTACAGCAATGGTAATACTACTACTACTAATAATAATAATAAATATTTTATTAATTTAAATTAATTTAAAATTATAGTAATTATCAATTTATTTATTTATTAATGATTATTCATTATTATTCTATTCATTTAATTCGTTATTCATTTATAGTATGTGTATTATTATTCATTCATTCATTTTCTAAGACGTGTAATCTTAATTAGGGTCACGGGGAGGCTGGCACCCATCTCAGCCGCCTCAAGGCAAGGGTTGGGTCTCCCCTGGACAGCTCACCAGGATATCGCAGTATTATTATTTTTATTATAATTATTTTTGTGATGACTTATGATTAGATTGACCGGTTGAGCTGTGCCCATGTAAAAATTGAGCACGTGCTCTAAAAATGTTAAAATCAGACAAAATTTGTATAAAATATGACCAAATTTATTTGCCATACCACTTTATTCGACTTGAGTTGCAGGTAGGCTGGAACCTATTTTAGTGAACTCTTCAACGTTGGGGTATACCCTGAACAGCTCAGCAGTCTATTGCTGCTGCTGTTCCAGAACACACTCAACCACTCACTCAAATCGAAGGGAAATTTGGTGGACACTGGAGTACCCAGATGGAACTCGCACAAGCACAAGGAGAATCCACACAGAACGTTCTCGCCAAGCTTGGGACTCAAACCCAGAACTTTTTTGCTGTGAGCCAGATATGAAAACCGTCAGCCACCATGAAACATGTATCTCGACTTTGAAGAATTAATTTACAAGATTTTTCTAGAAAATTTGGCTGTTCCAAATCTCCTCTAGGTGCGAGTGGGAGTGTGAATGGTTATGTGAGTGTTGGCCCTGCAATGGCCTGGTGAGCTGTCCAGGGTGTATCCTGCCAGAGTCAGCTAAGATGGGTTCCAGCCTCCTCGCGACCCTATTTAGGATTAAGCGTTTCAGAAAACAAATGAATGTGGATTATATAAAACTTAATTTATTTAAAAAGTCGGTTTGGTGCTTTAATGGAAATCGTTCACAAATTCAAAACATTTTGCTGATCCAGATGATAAATTGCATGATAGGGAGACTGAATATTTTTCTAAGAATGCGTCCACACCAGCAGCATCACCAGTTACCAAAACGAGTGTTTCCCTATAAGGCCAAATCGAAAGATGAGTGGCAAAGTCGTTCACTGTATGTGTACAGCTTTATTTGTGTAACCATAAATTGGGACACTTAGTCTAAATTTTCGAGTTAAACAAAACAAGATCTAAATCATGCCATTAGAGCAGGGGTGGGCAAACTACGGCCTCAGGCCGCATCTGGCCTGCCAAAGATTGATTGGTACAGGATTTATGTTTGATGTGAATGATTGACTGATTGTATTCATTTGACTTTGACTTGTAATGACAGCATTTCAACACCAGTGGCGCATTAGGCGCAGTCAGTTGATTTTGTTGCGCTCGAGCCACTTCCTGTTATCACTCTTCTACTGCACAAAGCCCATCTGCAGCAATGTCAGAGAAAAGAAAAGTCGACAGTGAGTGCCAGGTGATTCATAAGGAACGGACACCTAAATACTTTTTTACTGAAGTCCGGGCAAAGGCTGTATGTCTTATTTGCCAGGAAACCATTTCAGTTTTAAAAGAATATAACACCAGCCACCACTTTTCCACCAAGTATGCTAATTACACCAACAACCTGTCACTGCAAGAATGTCCGGCTACCGCTGATAAGTTCGTCACGAGCTTGCAGGCTCAGCAAAACACCTTCACCTGAGAAACTTCCATCCCAGAATCAAGCGCAAGGATATATGCTTAATTCACCAGGAAGCACTGTGTAAATCCTTGTTGCATCTTGACCGTGTAGTGAAGCCAGTTGTGAAACTTGTTAAGTTTATTCGAGCGACAGGACTTCACAATTATCACTGAACTTATTTTCCTGAAGAATCTGACGCTGCTCACAGGGACTTGCTTTACATTCTAATGTCCGCTGGTTCAGTTTGGGGAAAGTAAGTCAACGAGTGTGGCGCTCAAACAGAGATCATTATTTCATTTTTGGAGCTCATCGAGAACACTGAGAATGTTCCTGAGCTGAAAGACACAGAGATTGCCTGTGATTTAGCTTTAACTGACCCACATGAACGAGCTGAATGTGAAGCTACAAAGGAAAAACAGTTTGTGAGTGAAATGCCAGGAAACATCAAAGCCTTCAAAACCAGGCTAGTTTTACTTTCAAAACAAATGTTAGACAAGTCATTCACTCATTTCCACCACACTCGCCATGTTAAAAGAGGTCTACAACATGTGAACAAATCCAGGAAAGCAATGTATGACATTGCATGAAGAATTCTGCCATTGGTTTTGTGATTTTGGAGAAATTGACAGGGCACTTCAGCTGGTGGCCGGTCTCTTCTCACAAGAGCCTGAAACAGTACCACAGGAGTTGGATCTGATTGATCTTCAATGTGACATGATGTTAAATGAGAAGTTCGACTCCCTTAAACTGGATGAGTTTTATGCTTCATTAGGCGCAGCCAAATTACCAAACATCCAGAAGATGGCACAGAGGATGCTGGTGTTGTTTGGCTTGACATATGTGTGTGAACAGACTTTTAGAGTGATCAACACCAACAAAGCACCCCACAGATCCCAACGAGTGAGAACCTCAAATTTGTTCTGAGAACCACAACAGAATTACCACCAGGCTTCGATACACTGGCAAAAATGGGTGACCAACAACACTGTTCCCACTTTTCTGTTTGTTTGATATGTACTGTTGAAAACGCATTTTTTTTAATCGTATCTTGTGCTGACCCGATCCATTTGTCAAATGTTAAAAGTCAATGTGGCTCCCGAGCCAAAATATTTGCCCAGTCCTGCATTAAAGAGTCAAACCCTCCATAAAAATGATACACAGGTTTTATATCCTAACTTTGTGTACATTAAAATGGCAGGCTTTGTAAATTAGGCTGCTCAAAATTTGTTGGGTTCCATGGTGTCCAATTTCACAATGGTTTTTCAAAAGCACATCATTTTGGGATATACACACGCTCCCAGACTTACGTTTTTAATTGGTTCCGGACGGCCGAACGTAAGTTGAAAGTGAACGTAAGTTGTTACGCTGACGTGTGATGTATGATGCTCATACTGTACTATACATCCATAAATACCATTACCGTATCTCATAAAACACCCCTAAATCAATTATTATAAACATAACATTGTAAAAGAATATCAAATATATCAAATGATATCAACAATAATTTCAAATAAGTCACTTATTTATACCGAGTCACTTTACATGAAAATGGGGCAGTGGTGGTCTAGTGGTATAGGGCGCTGGATCGCTGATCCAAAGGTTGGGGGTTCGAGTCCCACTCTCCACAAGGTTGTCACTGTCCCCCCCAGTGCAGATAACTGGGTTATCAAAGGCGGGCCATGTCTCTCACTGTCTATGGTGAGAGTCATGTAAAAGAACCATTGCTGACTTTCATAAAGAGTAGCTGCAAAGCCATCAGTGTGTTTCTGTCCCTTGCTAAAAAGGGTTGTGACAGGAAGGGCATCCGACGTAAAAACCTCTGCCAAATCAAACGTGCGAATCAGATGATTCGCTGTGGTGACTCCCAAGTAAAAGGGAAAAACCTGAAAGGAAGACAGACAGGCAGACTTTACATGAAGCTTAAAACAGCCAATCAACACTTACAACATGTGAAGCACTCAATACTGAAAGTAGTGTACTTGCTGTGGGTTATACAGACCTCCGGTCTTTCAAGTGCACAAGGGTGTTGTTGAACTCGTTTAGAACACAGCCTGTACTCATGTGAATCCCAGCAAAGCGGAGAGTTCTTTCTTTTGTGTCAGTAAGTAAGTAAACTTTATTCAAGAGATACATACAAAGAACAAGTACAAATGCTAATGAATATTGATATAAAAATAAGTATACACTCTCAGGATTCTGCTAAAAGATAATAAATATCTATAATTCTTCTGTAATTTGTGCATTCAGGTTTTCATTCATATTACAACTCTCTTTGCTTAACTGAGTATGCATGGTAGATTGTGCCGATCCGAGCAGATAGTTAATTCATCTCTGTGTATGAGACTTGCACCCATGCTAGTAGGCTTACATTTCTAACCAACCATATTTGCTTAGGGTTACAAAAGTCCACAAAACAGTGTAAACACAAAGATCACAGAGACGACGTCTTAGCACTGATACACACATATATATATATATATATATATATATATATATATATATATATACACACACACACACATACCGACACTCCCCAACTTACATTTTTAATTGGTTCCGGATGGCCGAACGCAAGTTGAAAGTGAATGTAAGTTGTTACAGTGATGTATGACGCTCATACTGTACTATACATCCATAAATACCATTATCGTATCTCATAAAACACCCCTAAATGAATTATTATAAACATAACATTGTAAAATAATATCAAATATATCAAATAATATCAACATTAATTTCAAATAAGTCACTTATTTATACCGAGTCACTTTACATGAAGCTTAAAACAGCCAATCAACGCTTACAATATGTGAGGCGCTCAAAACCGAAAGTAGTGTACTTGCTGTGGGTTATACAGACTTCTGGTCTTTCAAGTGCGCAAGGGTGCCGTTGAACTCGTTCAGAACTTAGCCTGCACTGATGTGAATCACCAACCATATTTGCTTAGGCTTATAAAAGTCCGCAAAACAGTGTAAACACAAAGATCACATAGACGACGTCTTAACACAAGAGTCACTATATAACTGAGATCTAAAACAATATATATAACTGAACTGGGAAGAAGGAGGGGCACGTTAAGTCTGTCATTTGTAAACAATGGACACAGCGTCATTACGTCAGCGTACCACGTAGGTACGTCTAAACTCAAAATTTGACTTTTTTTTGAAAAAACAAAACAAAAAAAAAAATGTAAAACAGATGAACGTAAGTCAGGGAGCATCTGTGTGTGTGTGTATATATATATATATATATATATATATATATATATATATATATATATATATATACACACACACACACACACACACACACTCAGTCTGTAGTTTGTAAACTATGAATGCAGCGTCATTACGTCAGCGTACTATATAGATATGTCTAAATTCAAAATTTGATTTTTTTTTTGGAAAAAAAAAAGAAAAAATGGATGAACGTTAGTCGGGGAGCGTCTGTATATATAAATGTGGAACGGTTCGAATTTTGTTCAGTCTGCAGCAAGTGTTCTGGAGCAATGTCCAATATGCTAAATTCTGCTGTCCAAAGTGATAAATTTAAAGGGTGTTTCTTTAGTGTAGTCATACTCAAATATAAAAGTCTAACATGAGACACCATGAATGTATAGGGACGTCCATGCAGAAACTTCAGTCTGGTAAGTACCTGCCGTGTTTGACAAAGGCATGGCGTGATGTGTTGAGCGCTGTGCTGATGGGCCACCAGTAATGTAAACAGTGTGGATAATTAAAAACTGAAAGCCCATTTCATTTCCTTTGCTCTCCTGTATAGGTCAGCGCAGACTCATTTAAACACATATTGACATGAGACTTGGAAAACAGCAATCTAAAAATGTGATGTTATTTTCATTCATCAATTGATGATAATAATAATATGATTAATAATAATAATAATTCGAGAGTCTTATTATCACTATGCTCACACATAGCAAAATTTTCTATGAGACTCTCACAATAATCCTATAGTAACATATAAAGAAACCACTGTAATATTCCACATAAAGATCCTCGCAGCTCTTGGCATCGGTACAATGCAGCAGCTCTCGCGTAAACAAACGCAGCTATTAAAAATCCATCAGCATCTCTGTCCAATAATTTACACATGTACAAATCATCCAAGCTATTCCATACCTGTTCTTCATCGCAAAGCACTTAATCACTTATCAGGTGGACCATAACGACAGGCATCATGGGGGATTCATACATGGAGAATATCAGCAGGATATTTATTAGTGGGCTGGTAAATGAATTTGCATTGACGAAGGCAGACAATGAGTGCATTAAAAAGCCGTTAGATACGCAGGGAAAAAATCTGTCTTCAAAATGGAGAGGCGAATCTGTGGCGGTGGGGTGAACCAATTATCTCTGGGGAATATAGGAACCCTTCCGTGCAGACCAACAGGTAATACTATGGTAGAGATTTCTGTAATAGGAGGAACAGGCTGCGGAGAATTCACACATCAATTGTACAGGATCCATTAAAGCATACAGTATGTGCACGCCAAGCCATAACAGTTCACTCATGCTCACATCGCAGGAATAACCGTCACCCGAACACCATCTGTATTTTTAGTGTCAGAATTTTGTATGGCTGGCATGTACATGGAGTTTAATCACATCCAGAGAGCCACAGCTTTCCTCTTCAGCAAAGCCCTTAAATTTCTATTTTTATTTTTAGATTTTTCACTCTGTTGTGCACGATTTTTTGGTACCAGGGGTCAACTGGTAGATTGTGTTACGAATGTGGATCATGAAAAGTGTTTGAGGGGATTGAAGCAGAACGCTGATTGTATGAAATAAGCAGCCCTTGTTCAGGATGACCTCTGACCTGAGAATTTATTCAGAAAGTGAATCCAGAAACCTTATTGCCTTTGTGACACGTGATGCTGTCACATCTTTACAAACTGCAGCACTAATGCATTATGAAGGAAACCACTATCAACACGTTTTGTACGAATGAGGTCACTGACAGAAATATTTGGCTGGTGACCACTGTGGGCTGCCAAGATGTCCTGTCAAAGTTCGGCCAATTAGCACTCATGGATTCACAGTATCACGGGCCCCGAACCTGTGATATCTGGGTGTTACTATCACGAAGCTTTTTGATGGGAGCCTTTGTGACAATTTTCCGCAATTACGTATATTATATAAGTACCGTATCCCTCCCAAAATTGCGTTCTTTATCACCCTCTAGTGGAAGGATCTCTGTTTCAGCTTCGCAAACTGGAAAACTACATACTTTTCCAAATTGCTTCAACCCGCAAAGCCATTGGCCATTCTGCATCACCTGGGGAACAGGCTTAGAAGAAAAACGAGGTTCATGGCCGGGGTCAGAGGTGCTGCCCAGGTGTTGCCTGGATCTAGGAATAATGCGTTGAGATGATGTCCACCCAAAGTTTTTCATGGTACACGATGCTACGTAATATCACAGATAAAATGTTGACAAAGAGTGCCAGTCATTCTACTGCTGTTACAGTGAGAAAGAGCTCAAGCATATAATCATGAATATTTAATAAAATGTATAAATATAGAAGCTTTAAGAATTAGTCTGTTTTAACATCATTTGTGATTGGACTCATAGGATGCACCAGCCACCAATCAGCTAGGAATTCATTTACTTACTCAGGCAACTGCTTCTTGGCATATACCTGAATATCTACATCGCTATTTGCATATGTAAATAGCCCTGTCAGGCCTAAGCCGTGAAAGATTTATCACAGCAACGCAGCAGCAGCAGCACATAAGGGTGGGTCGCACCTGCCATTAGCCGGCTCCATCATGCAGCAGCCAACTAGACCCATATCAACCAAAAAAAAAACAAAAACAAAAAAACAGTCAACATTTTACATCAAATCTGCATTGATCACGCATATTTCATAAATCTGGTGATTGGTGGAAAATTCTCATTCCTGAGGGAAGGCAGCTCTGTTTGTTTGTGCTAATGGCTAATATTCTGGTTAACTGGCGAAAACGAAATATGTTTGTTCTATATTACGGCATCTTTGGATTGCTGTGGATAATTTCACATGTGAACCAGCTTACAATAATTCCACTAGCGTCTTAACTCAACCCCAGTTGCACACACCCTCCAGAAATGATTAGACATGCTCTTCTGATGGGACATTTCTGAATATTCTTCAGTCGGTTTGGATTCCAGTTGATATATTTGTAGGTACACTGTCCATGTGTCTGCGTTTTGACATGCAGCACATAAATGATAATAATTTATGTAATTTTCCTATAGAGACAATTTCATCATTATATCTCATAAGGCTCGCCTCAGGTCCGACTTGTGGCATGTGATTGGGTATTGCCAAATTTAGGAGAAATGATTTTCTCCCAATACCGACACGGAGACTCGAAACATCAGCGATCCGGGGTGAAGAAATTGCTCCGATGATTAAACAGGGACTGGCACAGTGAAGTTGATTGTTGTTGTGATTACAAAAACACATTAATGGGGTATTTCAATTGGTTATTTATAGAAGTGTTCTTATTAGAACACGTATTGCTTGTTGATTGTTTTCGTACAGGTCTAGGACTCTTAGCGACAGCCTGCATTTAGTAATCAAGAAGATTCTCTTATGTTCCCACTTGAAAGCTATAGCAGGCTAGATGAGATGCCTCTGGAT
The DNA here is from genome assembly GCA_024760905.1 of Plotosus lineatus. Taxonomy (NCBI): domain Eukaryota; kingdom Metazoa; phylum Chordata; class Actinopteri; order Siluriformes; family Plotosidae; genus Plotosus; species Plotosus lineatus. The sequence continues at coordinate 27,361,385 of CM045743.1, forward strand.
GAGGCGCGAGCAGTAAGAGATGATGAGGAGGAAGCGTTCACACTGGAGAGCCACTGAGCCATGTGCTTTAGGGAGCTGAAAATTTCATCAGCTGAAAATTTCATCAGCCGCCTTCTCTCATCTCTCATGCAGAGAAGAGGAATTAATGAGTAATTTCATGATTTCAGCCCTGGCAGTCAAACCCCCTCCCCACAAAAAAAAAAAAAAAAAAAGAAAGAAAGAAAGAGACCAAAAGTGAAATCAATATGAGATACAAGTCTCCACCCAGTATCAGAGAAGCTGCCGGAGCATCAGCCTGGAAATCTGGAGCAATTTCGACTCCGTGTCTTTGTGCATATATAAAATGTATTAAAAAATAATTCCCTGGGTCTACAGTCAGATAAGGATGTACAACAGAATCCTTATCCACGCGGCATCAGAAGTCACACTGCCTCTTTCACTAGCGCACATCGCTCATTAGGGTGGAAACGGTATGTGCAAACAAAGCCAAGTTCAAAGCGGTACACAGAGTGCTCTCAGAATTGCAAATGAGAGCTGCTGCTTCACCTGCGCGCTGTCGGGGCTCACAGCGCCCCCAATCACATCGCTTTGACAGGCAGCTGCAGCCTGCCATCAGGGAACTCAGTCAGCCCTTGTTTCTTTCAAAAGTGACCCTGAATTAGCTCTTCCAACTGTCCCAATTGAGGACCAGCACACATGTAATTTGGAGCTGGACTTAAATCATATGATTTGCATTTCCAAGCCAGATTCGCAGAGCAAGCCACAAACCACTTCACTTAATTTCAACAGCAGCTAGAAGGAGCAGGGTGGAAAAGTGGCATGCTTCTATGCAAATCAGGTACAAGATTGCAACTCGACAACAGCCACCTCGAAGGATTCCTCGGAATAATCCGACACAGCACCTGCTCCGAAGTTTCTCTACCTTCCCCCATCGAAACTTAAACACTTCCCACACTTACTCGTTTACTGTTTGATGCACAAAATCAAGAGCGACATAGCACGTCCACCTCACAGCAAGAAGGGCCTGGATTTGATAACCGGTCTCAGGCTTCGGTGTGGAGTTTCCATGTTCTCGTTGTGCCTGCATGGGCTTCCTCCAGCTACCTCTGGGTTCCTCAGACAGTCACGGACACTCAAATAATCGGATGGTCCAAATAACCTCTCGGTGTGAGTGTGAATGGTTGTGTGAGTGCTGACACTGTAATGGCCTGCCGAGCTGTCCAGGGTGTACCCTGCCCTTGCCCAGAGTCGGCCAAGATGGGTGCCAACCTCCTCGCAAAACTAATTGGGATTACGCAGCTTAGAAAATGAATGATGGAATGAATGCGGAAACTTGTATACATTGTGTTAAACATATTTAAAGACTTTATTAACAACAACAAAAAAAAAATACAGCTTTATTAGTAAGACCTGTACACCTTCTCATCCAGAGTCATGCAGAAGATCTCACAAATCGTAATAATATAATAATGGATAACGCGAAGATCAATCTTGTGGGCAAAGCGTTACAGATTGCCACGATCCCTGATTTTAAAAGCCAAAGCTATTACAATGGTGCAACCTAATCAATATGGCCTTCACATTTTGAAGAAAACACACTTTAGTTGTATGCAATTCGTTAGTTGTATTATTAATAATAATAATAAATATTGTTTTAGTTCTTTTTTGATTAGGTGTAGAACAGGCTCGAGAAAAACAGTTATTCACCTCAGACTTGGAGGATATCGCTGAAAATTCCTCTTCACTTTCTGTCCTGTGGAGTATTCAGCAATATCCACCTTTCATTCACTAAATAATTAAGTAAACACAAGTCAACAACTTTTTTTTTTTTTTATCAATATTTAAACATTTTAGAAATTTTCATGCACAGCATTCTCTACAATGGAACCAGGTGGTCTGAAAAACAAAAAACATCCGGTGCAGAACAGGGCAAAGAGGGAGAAAGCTGTTGTTGGTAAGATGTCAGAGAAGATAGAACAGGTACTGGCTCTTGGAGAAATCTCAGAAAACACATCGTTCGCAAACACGTGCAAATTCACATCTTCACAGCTTCGATGCCTTTGTTTTATTGTCGATGAGAAATAGGTATTTGGATAATAAAGACGCATGAAATTTAAAGAATCCCAAACCAGGTGTTTTTTTCAGAAGCAGGTGCCTCCTTGTATTTTTGGATACCGTGTTATAATAAGTCCTTAAAGACGTCCAGCGGAGGACAGGAGCTCAAGCCATGCAGTCCATTAGGTGGTGAGGTTGAGATCTGGCATTGAATAAAACTCGACATCTTTAATTTTTTTCCCCTTTGATTCTTTTGGTAGAATTTTTTTTTTTTTATGTAATTGTTATATTTTTATTTTAGATATATATTCCTAAATTTCTATTTATTTACTCAAAGCTTTAATGTCTTCTTCAGTATTCATGCTTTTTAAAATAAAGGCTTTTGTTTTTGATTCCCCAGGGGGTTGAAACCCCCCAGAGAGCCTCCCCTAGTTTATAGATATAACGATATAAAACATAGTATCTCAAAAGCAGATAGAAAAATTAGGATTATATATTATTATAAATAGGATTCAGAATTTCTCTTGGTCCTGATTTGCACCACCAGATCCTACAACTACATCACAATCACTGCTGAATTCTTATTGGACAAAAGACGCTGATTAATATTTTATAAAAACAGGTTGTAAATGACAGTTATTATCATTACAACAACAACAACAAGGCGGCATGGTGGTTAGCACGTCCGCTGCACAGCAAGAAGGCCTGGGTTCAATTCCCTGGCTCGAAACATTTGTGTGTGAAGTTTGCATGTGCTCGTCTGATTGCCACAGTCTGAAAAAATGCACAGAAGGATAACTGACTATTCTGTCTGTTGCTGCGGGGTGTGACAGTGAGTGTGACAGTGAGTGTGACAGTGAGTGTGACTGCTTCTACATGTCTTAGCCCTCTGATTAGCTGCCAAGCTGTTCAGGGTGTACCCCGGATGAGATGTGTGCCAGCCTCCCCACAACCATAATTAGGATTAAGCAGCTTAGAACGTTAATGAAATTAATTATTATTATTATTATTATTATTATTATTATTATTAATAATAAGAGGGTGCCACGGTGGTTAGCATAGTGGTTAGCACATCCACCTCACAGCAAGAAAGCCTGCTCAGCTTGGGCGTTTCTGTGTGGACTTTGCATGCTCTCACCGTGCTTGCGTGGGTTTCCTCCTGCAGTCCAAAAACATTCACAGTAGGCTCGATCTCCCCTATGTACGAGTCTGAGACCTACAAGCTGTCCTAGGTGCACCCTGTCCTCGCACTGAGTCGGCTGAGATGGGGGCCAGCCTCCCCACAGCCTAATTAGGACTAATTGGCTTAGAGAATGAATGAATGAAGACAAGCCTTCTTATCTTCTATAGCAGGAGTCACGAACATGGTGCCTGCAGGCACCAGGTCGACCACATGAGTGGCCCCTGGCCAGTAGATCACCATAGTGCCACTTACCAGTGAGTTGCATCTCATTTTTTTTTTTTTGTTGATATTAATTTTGATATCACACTTGTATTTGGTGTAAAATTGAAAATGACAATATTTATTAAAAAAAAAAATTTAATTTATATTCATGTTATATTACAGCTAGTTGGTCTTCATGGCAACTGGTTGCTTTTTGGAAGTTTTTCACCATTGTTATGAAAAACGACTCCTGTTTTTAACTTGTGGACTTTTTCCACTCGTCGTGTGCTGCTTGGTGAGTAATTCGCATGGTAGCGTGCGTGACATGCTAGCAGGTGCAGTGAAGGTAAGGAGGTGATGTACCCCCGAAAACATGGCAGAAAGGGAACACAATTTTCACAGTGGGTGGGAAGAGGAGTTCTTTTTTTCCCCACTGAAAGATTCCTGTGTGTGTCACATTTTCTGGGGAGGGGGGCAACTTCAAAACTGAGTAAAAACCATCTAATGATTAAAATATACACATGTTCATGTGTAACATGAGAGATTGGAAAGCTTTCCGCTCATTTCACTTTAATGAAAGATGTTGAGTTTTTCTGTGAGGAATGTTCTTGAAAGGAGTCTCCATTGGCAACAGGTAAAGATTACCAATATGGGAGGAGAAAAAAATTGAACTGTTGAGGGAATGACTGCTTACAGCTCGTTTAAACACTGAATCATTTTTTTAACAGATATGTGATGCTAAATGTAAAACACTAGGTATGGTGAAAAACCAGGGATGCTCTGATACAGTATCATTATGACCTCGGTACTTATTTAATTTGTATTGTGATTCTGTGAGTATCATAATTTTATAAATACCATGATTCTGGATTGAAAAAAGTTTTAAAACCTTAAAGCATGAAAAAGTTTGTCGATTTTAATTTCATTTGTATTTTTTTTATTCATTAACAAATAATTTTGGTCCGACCTCACAGGCTACTGTGATGCCTGTCATTGTGTAAATGGTTTTGAGTGTGCCACCTGTAGGTTTATAGTGGGATTGCATCATTCTACGATCTTGAATTGAAATATAAATTATATTTATTTCAAAGAAAACTGAATTTGGAGCAAATGTGGCGGTAAATGAATCGGCACTCAAAATTCCCTCAAATTATATATGAAGAATAAAGTATTCGAAAAATCTAAACACTAAAAATATGCCATTAGACTGCAGTGCATTTTGGGTAGGTTTTGCTCCCAGTGTCTCCAGCCGTGTTTACATCCTCCCTCAGGCTCCAACTGGGTCATCTAAGAAAGTGTACAGCTAATAAAGTATTTAATTGGCCTTGAAGAAAGCAGTGGGAATTTAACCGAGGGGTAATGGCATGTAGTAGACGACAAGGGCATGTTCAAAACAGCGTGAAACACTGCGGGCATTTCTTGTTTACTGATTTCTTTTATGCAAAATAAACTTGGTTTGACTAGTGTAACGATAAGGATGTAAAACAATATAGTATTTTTAAAGGAAATGAAAAGTCAGTGTAAACAATCACAAAGATTTATTTACAATAAAACTCATTCAAATATTTGGCGTACAGTATGAACTGCAGATAAGCCTTCTCAAACTCAAATATATTATATATATCCCTTCTATATTGCAGAATTCGCTACAGGCACCACTGCCGCACGTTTTCTCAGTAACATGTACTGATGATAGTAATGACGCAAAGCCGCACTAACAGCTTGTCCACTCGACACCTCTATATTGTTTTCATATTTCGTGCTTGAGTGCACACACAATCACTGGTAATTAATGCTTAGAACCAGTGTGTCTTCAACACCAACACTAGCCTGTAATTAATATTTGGCAGATTTACATTAATACATATATTAATTAACTATGAAAAAAATAATCTTCACTCGATACTGCATAGGACCAAAAGATTTCATGTTAAACTATATTTCCACAAATTTCAGAATACACTGCTTTCAGAATATTGTCCTTTCAAGTGTATACATCGGCGTTACATAATCCCACACGTAACAGTCATCAGTCAGCATGTAATCTTTAGGCAACTTAATAATTCCTTGCAAAAAGAAAAAAAGCTGAAAAGAAATATTTAGCAAGCTGTGCATGAGATACACAAGTAAATAAGACCTCAAAGCAAGGCTTGAAAAATGGAAACGATTAAAGGCATAATTCAACTTCCACATCTCTTCAGTTTACTGATCAGAAGCAAATTCCTTAGAAAAAAAAAAAAAATTAATTCCTGATGATAATAATATCAAGTTGTTTCCTTCGAGGCTAATCATAATGAGCACTTCCTCCAGAGAACATCGTATCATGAAAGCTGAAAGAGAAAAACGGTGAGGGACACGCAGCATTGTGCAACATCTACAACCTGGCGACCGTCAAAGATCAAAAGGAAATTAAAGAATTTGCTGCTAAAATGAAACTCGATCATTGTACGTATGATTATAGTGATATCTCTTTTATTCATGCCTGAGATTTACCTTATGGTTGCTAGTTGAACGACCCTGATCGAAGAGAAAGGTCAGGGTGATGGACGCGAGTTCGGGTTTAGGATGATGCTTGCGACGATGCTCGCAGACTTTACCCTTCTGTCTGTCTTTAGATCGTTAATTCAAAACTCCGATAAAATTAAATAAGTTTCGACTATATGCAGAAGTAAAAAGTCCAAAGGGGTGAACATCTGTCCCAGGAGTATGATCCAGTGCATGTATTGATGATTCAAATCTACATTGTGGTCTCTGAAAGTCTGGATACCTCATCATCTCCATCGCTAACAAGGTTATGCTGGGAATCTGCTTTCTCCTCCTCACCTTCCTCTTCGTCAGTCCGGCTCAGGGGTGTCCTAATAGAAGAGGTGCTGGGGGAAGGAAAGAAAAAGGAAAACAGACTTTAACCAGGGCTCACTGAAAAAAAAATGAGCAGTGAAGCACGACCTTTCTGCGCTCGCTTGCAGGTTAAGCGCACAACTACGGCACGGTCGCATTCGGAAATCAGTACACGCACAGTGTATTGTGCAGTGATTCTCTTTAAAGACAATCGAGAGATGTTTTGTAGAGCGGAAATTGTTTCCTTTTCCATTACAACCACTGTACTCAGAGTAATGGATTACTTTTTGGGTGAATACTTTGGCTGTTTTGTCTCGTTGTGAAATCTAAATGGCTTTAAACTGAATAGAAAAAATATCAGGGAGAAGTCCATGCATGATATGGAGGTCTTAGTAAATTAACTTCAGGGCTGTGTTGTTTTGCAACAGTCGAGTCATTTATCACACTGGCCTTTCACTGAGAATTAGTATGTGCACTCGCACCCACGGAGCGCTCGAAATAAACTGTTTTCTCAGGAAGAAGCGAATAATTAGACGATAACCTCAAGCTTCATGAGGGGACTGGGAAAAAAAAAATAAATAAAAAAAATAACAACAACAATGAAACAAACCATGCTCTTCAACTCGAAAACAAAAAGGAACATAGGTCATTAATTTCAATTTCCTCTCAAAGTTAAACTTTAAACACTGTTAGGAGTTCACAGCACAGACTCGGAAAGGAATGCTGTGCTCTTGAGAGCTCTACAGGCATGCCGTGTTATTATTAGTTGTTTTATCAGTGTGAAAACTATCCTTGTTTATTCTGTCAGTCGGCCTGCTGTCGTTGGCCAATGTGTTAGTTTAACACCATGCTGCTCTAGCCATCACCTGCTGCACCTCTGGTTTTAATCACTATCGGGTTTGTACAGATACTTCATCACCAGGCTGTCCATTTTCTTCTTCTTCTTCCTCTCTTCTTGCTTGCTCAGGGGTCTGTCTTCCGCAACACCACCAAGGCCCGGTTCCTCATCAGATCCTTGCGCACCTCGACCCGGGCCCTTCTTTATGCTGTTGGAACTCCGATAGGAAACGCCAGAACTGGAGCTGGAGGACGACTCGGATGACTCTGATTCTGACTCACTTTCCTTCTTCTTTCCTTTCCTGGAACCCCTTTTTCCTTTCTTCTTGGAGCCCTTTCTGCCTTCATCAGCTGATGAGCTCTCAGATTCTGAGTTTCGGTTCTTCTTCTTCTTGGTTTTGTGACTGCTAGTTCTGCTGCGTATACTGAAACTGCTGGAAGAGCGAGTGTAGTCGAGTGTTGAGCCAGATGCCGAACGCTGGAGTCTAGATGTGCTCCGGTGCCGATCTAGATCATCGTCATCATACTGCAAGGAGCTCTTCATATTGTGTACACTCTTTCTGCCATCCTCCTCTGCACCTGCACCTCCCTTCTCTTCATCGGAGTCCTCCAGACTTCGGCGCTTGAACTTAATAGGCTTAAAGCTGAGAACTTCATTGATGGCTTTTTCCAGATCAGGGTCCAGATAGTTGCGGTGACTGACTGGTTTTATATCTGTCTCATCAAGCATTTCACCCCCAACGGAATGGCTCTGGGCTGGGCTGGAAAGGCTTCGGCCTAAAGAACGAGGACTATAGGATGAAAGTCCTCCTTCGCTAAAGGCCACGCTTATAGCATCATCATTGTCTGCAAGGCTGACGCCAAATTCACTAAGCCGGCTGCTGCGTGCTAATGAGGTCCGGGAGCTGAGGCTGATGCTCCCTGGGCTTCTTCCTCCTGAGCGACGGCTTAATCCAGGACTCACTGTAGACCCACAGTCGCTTCGACTATCATCTATCCTTGACGTGCCTCTGTGTATGCTGTAGCCACTTACTGTAGAACTAGCATCATTGTCCTGGTCAAGCCCACGGCGCAAGGAAGTTCTACTAATTGCTACTGAAGATGCAACAGACTCCTTGTCAAACTCTGGGCTACTCTTGGTCCAACGCCGTTCCAGACCTTTTCTGGCTCTGGCTGTGGCCTCAGAGTAAGCTTGAGAGATGACAGAGCCCCGGTCTTCGAGGTCTTCTCCGGCTTTGTCGTGAGACTTGTTTGTAGTTTTGCGGAGTGACGAGCGGTCTGGGGTGTCTGGTTGCTCTTTCAGGGTACTGAAAAGGGAGCTCTCATCCCCAGTACCTCCAATGGAGTCCTTCAGGTTGGACCGCTTCCTGTAGCTAAGTGAACTCATCACAGACACCGCTCTACTCGGTTCGGTGTCTTTGACATCTTTATACCCTTCTTTCACATCCTGACATTCTTTACCTTCCTTCCCTTCTTTTATATCTTTTACATCAGCATTGGCTGCATTGGGATATTTGAGGCTTTGTTAACAGAAGAGATGCAGAGATTCAGGATCAAGGAGAAGAGAAAGATGAGTCAATACAACAGTACGTCAATTTGAAAAATGATAAATAGACATGAAAACATTCAGACAGAGATCTTGTAAATATCTACTGACTGGTGTGTCCTGTTAAAAAAAACAACCAAAAACTGCAGTATACCTTCAGGGAAGTCATGGGAAACAGCCACATACCACCCTGTGGAGGTGTAGATCACACAAACCCCAACTTTCACCTGAGGCAAACTTTCAGAAAGAAGTGATGCATACAGTACTGACCTGGGGGCCTTCAAGTTGGCATCGTCTGATAGGGTCTTGGAGGAGCCCTTATTTTTTGAGAGCCAGGACTTCACCCCGTCCACACGGTCCTCCACCTCCGAGTCCATATCGGAGTCGTCACCACTGTCATAAATAAGTTTCAATTTATTGGAGTGGCAAGAACAAGTGTATGCTGTTCACATATTAAGAAAAAAAAAAGATGAAAATGGTACCATGCTAACATTGAGTCGCCTTACAGGTGGACCCTGACCATGAACTCCATCTTAAACTGATATGACTTAAAATGATGGTCAAATGATAATAAAGGACATGAATACTGTAGCATACATTTTAACTGGTACTTTCTTGAACAAATCTCTGCACAGTGGAAGAATGAATGAGTATGACAATGACGGAGGTGGACTTCACCTGCATTAAGAACCTGCTGTGTTCGATCAACTGAAAACATGTACATAATAAAGTTCACTTCTGATTGTGATGCATGAAGAAGGAGGAAACATCATGCCACAGGGTTTTGAATATTTGAAAATATCTAAAGCAATTGGTCCTGGTCATAAATATGAATGTACTGTATCTGTGTGTTTCCCTTACGGCTCTTAAGATGTCGGATAATTTAGGATGGGGATCCGTCGAGCGAAACCGGTTCTGTCTATGAACAGAATGCAAATTACCTCTTGAAGGCACAATTAAGTATGTTAATGGTTATGTTAATGCATGTCTGTTTTCCTACCTGTCGGTTTCTAATGATTGTTACTGAAACTCAGGTACCAAGACAACCATCGAAAAAGTGAAAGAAACCAAATCCATTTCTGATGTACTTCTATACATAAACAGGAAGATCTCAGATTATTCTGAAATACTCATGCAGTGACACCATTCTTTGTTTCTTGGTACTCATAACTACCGAAAGGAGAACCTTACACAGTATTAGTCAGTCAGGAACCTCACAGAACATCCTATGAGGTGGACCATAGTACCAGCACTAAATCTTGTATGTCTGCAGTGATGTGCAAAAGTTTTTGCCCCCTTACTGATTTTTTTTTTTTTTTTTTTTGCACCTTTGTCACACTTAACTTTTTCAGATACTCAAACAAATTTAAACATTATACCAAGAGAACCCAAATATTCAAAAAAAATGCAGATTTCCTGTTGTGATTTTATTGAAGAGAAAAATCCTATTCGAACCTCTGTGAAAAGTAATTGCCACCCTTATTAAAAGGTGATGTAATTGTGATTAATCCTATTGTTTGGGAAAACCGAGTTAAATTTCACGGCCACACCCAAACCTGACTTCTGCCAGACATTTCCAATTAGGAGATTCCTAACATAAAGCCTGTCTGACGTGGTAAGGTGGGCCATACTGAACACACATCATGCCGTGATCCATTGAGCTTCAAGAGCAAACAAGAAAGAAGATTATAGAGATGTCCCAGTCTGGGAAAGAATACAAAATCATTGGGAAATCTTTGGGACTCCAGCTGACCACTATCAGAGCCATTATCCATAAATGGAGAAGGCATGGCACAGTGGTGACCCTTCCCAGGAGTGGCCGAACTACCAGAATTACTCCAAGAGCATGGCACAGGCTAACCGGAGAAGTCACAAAGGATCCAAAAACCACTTTTGAACAACTACAAGCCTCACTTGGCTCAATTAATGTCAATGTTCATGACTCCACCATCAGAAAGACACGAGGCCAAAATGGCATCCATGGACAAGTTCCGAGGCGAAAGCCACTGTTGACAAAAAAAAGAATATCAAGGCACAACACACTTTTGCCAAGAATCATCTTGATCATCTCCAAAGCTTTTGGGAAAATGGCCTCTGGACTGATGAAACGAAAGTTGAACTTTTTTGGAGAAATGCATCCCGTTACATCTGGTGCTATAAAGAAACACTGCATTTGATAAAAAGAACAATGTGCCAACAGTGAAACATTGTGGTGGAAGTGTGATGATCTGGGCTTGCTTTGCTGCTTCAGGATCTGGGCGACTTGTCATGATTGAGGGAACCATGAATTCTGCTCGCGACAAAGAAATCCTGGCGAAGAATGTTTGTTCATCAGTTTGAGACCTCAAACTGAAATGTGCCTGGGTTCTGCAGCAAGACGATGATCCAAGGCACACCAGCAAGTCCACTTCTGAATGACTATAAAAAAAGAACAAAATGAGGGTTTTGGAGTGGCCTAGTCAAAGTCCTGACCTGAACCCTATTGAGATGCTGTGGCATGAAGTTAAAAAGGCTGTTCATGCCCGAAAAACCATCCAATCTGGTTGATCTTAAACAATTCTGCAGAGAAGAGTGGTCCAAAATCCCACCATAGCGATGTGAAAGACTCATCGGCTCTTATTGCAAACGATTGACTGCAGTTATTGCTGCAAAAGGTGGTTCAACCAGCTATTAGGTTTAGGGGCAACTACTTATTTACACGGGTCCTTGTAGGTTCAGATGGGTTTTTCCCCATAATAAATGCAATTGGCACTGAAAACTGCATTTTGTGTTTACTGATGTTTTATCTTTGTATAATATTTAGGTTTGCTTGATCGGAATTGAATGACAGTGTGACATGCAAAAAAAAAAAAAAAACTCCGTGTCCTTCTGTCTCCTCGTCACAATGTCACATGACCAGTCCAATCTATGATGTCAGAGTGTTGCACAACCACCTGGGGACATCCCACCCTTAGAACTTTATGCACCGCTGTGAATTTCATCTTGTGTTGGTGCAGCAAATCATGTTTCCATTTTGTTTTTCTGTCCTCACGGTATATAGGCTGATATCCTTGTAGAAGAGAAGCCGATCAGAGTGCCCAATAGCTCATATCCAGTGGGTGTGAATATAATAACTCATATAGCAGGTTATTAAATGTTACAGGTTGCACACATGTGAGGCGGCGGACGTTGAGTGGTTGTAATGGCGACCATATTGGCCATCTGCTATGAGGTACAAACTAACTATGATGTAAACAAATATGAAAGAGAGGCGTGTCTTTCGGTAAACATCTATGTGACGGACTGTGCCGAACCCTGGACAACCGAAAACACTACTGAAACTACACATTTCAAGCAACTGCTGGCCTTTGTCCACTCCCTCCGACTCTCTCTCTGTTCCAACAAACTGTTTTACCAACCAGCCCTGCCTGACTTAGTTGCTCACTTAGACTGTAATGTATGTTTAAGGCATACCGGCAAGAAAGAGACAGCAAACATAATTTAGTGACCCAAGAGACTCAAATGGTAAATCTATAATGTGCGTCCTCAATCATCTTTTCATCACCCTCTGTATTTCTTATTAGTCTTTTTACCTGGACCCTGGGAATCACTGCTTGCAGCTATTTTTTTTTTTTTATTTCTGGTCGGTGATGTTTGGAATAATATTATCTCTGTAATATTGCCATCATTCACATTGTTCCAGAACATGTTGAGAATATTGGAGTGATAAATCCTACCTCTTCTCCTCAGGAAGGTATCAGTGTGAAACTGTCACATTCTTAAGTGATTCCTGATCTCTTTGGTGCTTGAATTGGGATCTGACACCAAGCTTTTTTTGTCTGTACACACTATTACCTTTCGCTCTGCTCGAACAAATCTAAACTCTTCAGGGAGAGTGAAGTCTTTGCTCACTTTCCAATTGTTGTGTTTAACTTCTATACAACCTCAATGTGACAGAAAACTTTAGCAAGGTTTCTTTATATCTCAGATGAGATACAGAGGGGAAGTTGCTTGGTGTGGAAAAACCTGGCTGTGCAGCTGACGTCATGTTCTCATACTTGCTTCAATTTAGCCATCACAATCAATTCCTGTGGGTGTCTGCATACTGAGCAGTTATAATGCGCCATGTTGTTCTGTGTCAATTCCAAACCTTGAATATTTAAATGATGAACAGTTAAAGTGAACTAATAACGTAGTTGTGTGTGAGGAATCTTCACATGCAGTCACTTGAGCATTTATAGTTGTGTTCAAAATAATCTCAGTCAGACTTCACCAACCTGATCAATCAGTATTTTTGGTAGAAATGATTTTTCTACATGGCAAATAATTTACTATCCGGTGTAGTAGAGTAACAGAATCCAACAGACCCAACAGTGATGACCTGCATATGCTGCTGATTCTGTGTAATTGAATCAGTAATTGAAAGGTTTGTTCAATATAATAGCAGTGTGGAGTTCAATTAGTGATGTCATTCATTCTTTGAAAAACAGATGCCAATTATTGCCCTTATTTAAGAAAGGAAGTTAGCAAATGTTGTACATGCTGGTTATAGAACATTTCTCAGATGAACAGCGTAGCTTGATTAAAAAGTTGATGATTGGGGAAAATATATATAAAGTGCAATAACTGACAGGCTGCTCAGCTGAAATGATTCCGAGTGCTTTAAGCTGGACACCAAAGCCTGAAAGACATAAAGTCAAAAACTACCATTTGAATGGATTGAGGGAGAGTCAAGATGGCAAGGACTCAACCAACAGTCAGCTCCAGGAAGATCAAAGACGGTCTAAAGTTACCTGTGAATCCTGTTACAATTAGAAGACGCCGATGTGAAGCCGAGCTATCAGCAAAAATACCCCGCAAAGTCTCACTGTTGAAAACAAGGCTTGTTGAAGAGGTTAGTTTGCCAAAGAGCACATTGCATAGCCTAAAGAGAAATGAAGCAACATTTAGTGGACTGATGGATCTAGTAGCCAGACAGTTTGTCAGACGACCCCGAAACACTGAATTCAAGCCACAGTACACTGTGAAGACAGTGAAGCCTGGCAACACAGGCATCATGATATGGGGATTTTTCTCATACTACGGTGTCGGGCCTATTTATCACATACCAGGGATCATGGATCAGTTTGAATATGTCCAAATACTTGAACAGGTCGTGCTGCCTCATGCTGAAGAGGAAATGCCCTTGTTCCAATAAGACAACGACCCCAAACACACCAGTGTATGGGCAACATCTTGGTTCCAGAGCAACAAGATTGCTTTTATGGAGCTGCGGCCCGAACCCCGGACCTTAATCCAATGGAAAATGTATGGGGTGACATAATCAGAAATGCAGGTGCTGAGGCAAAACCAAGAAATATAGAACGGTGGATGAATTCTAATCATCCTGGGCTGTAATACCTGTTCACAGATGCCAGAAGTGGGCTGACTCCATGCATTCCATTTCTCAGAAACAGTGGTTTTACAACTAAATATTAGTTCAGCGATTCAAAGGAAAACAAAATCTTAAACCATTTTTAAGTTCATACAGTCAGTGTTTGAGTTTGTAAAGAATAAAGTAAAGTAGACAGTGCTGTTTTAAGTAAGTCTAATATTCACCTTTTTTTTCCAATTTCTTTAAAGGAAAAACAAATTTGACACATTTTTCTTTGTTTTGATTTGGAATACGTGTCACGTTCCCAATGCATTTGTGTTTATGGAAATAAAATCTATTACAAGTATTTTGAGCTTTATTCCCTTTTTTTTTTTTAAAAAACACGCTACTATTATTTTGAACACAACTGTATCTCATGGAGCAGTGAATGCTGACGGATGTTGATGAATGATTTTTGTGACATTTAGCGAGAGTTAGGGTGTGATCATACTCGAGGTGCGATAGAAAAGCGACTAGCAAAGGGCAATTCTTGGCTGTCGTTTTTTATTCTCAAAATCTGTCATGACAGTTGATACACTGCAATTGGGGCCTGGGTTAGGAACTCATCACAAAACATGCCAAGCAAGTTTGAAATTTCTACGAATCTTGCAAAATGAGGCTCTGATGCCGAATACTTTGCGACCTTCAAACAACATGTGAGAAGAGTTTGACAGTTGCCCTTTTGCTCATGAGTTATTCATTTTCCTTGCACAAGAAAAGTGACAAGTTGGAGACTCGCACGGAAAGTTGAAGAAAAGTTTGAGACTTGCTGGCATGTTCCGTATATTTTGTCATCATTTGTATTTCATTCGCATTTTGTTTGCAGTAATAACACAAAAATTGAATGGTTTGAGAGCAAACAGCAAACTTTTTTTTTGTTTGTTTACAATGGGATATTCATGTTATTTTTGCCAAACATATGAAAAACAATCGCAAATTACCTGCAAATCAGTTATAAATTTGTTCTTTCATGCAACATATTCATTTAAGCTACAAAATATGAGCAGGTGGAGTCACAGCACATTTAAAAAAAATCTATTAAATTTAAATTTCCATAGCAGTTTAGTTTCAACATTCATAGCCCTATTAAAAAAAAAAAGAGGTGAATAAGCCCTCCCCAGCACTGTTCACTACTTGGCCAACCAAAAAGAACTTTAGCGACCCATGTTACAACTGTTTTGCAACAATTAATTTACAAAATTTGTGACCTAAAAACTGCCAGCAAACTGTTTGGCAACCAGCATTCACCACTCTGTCAGATACTCGCTTTACATACATACAGTATGATGCATACATGGACGGTCTGAACACGTGAATTAGTTCCATGTCCTGTGTACAAATCAGATTCCAAAAAAGTTGGGACATTACAAATTGTGAATAAAAACTGAATGCAATGATGTGGAAGTACCAAATTTCAATATTTTATTCTGAATAAAACATAGATGACAGGTCAAAAATTTAAACTGAGAAAATGTATAATTTTAAGGGAAAATATGTTAACTTGGTTGATGGGGCAGTGGTGGCCTCGTGGTATAGGGCGCTGGATCGCTGATCCAAAGGTTGGGGGTCCCACTCTCCACAAGGTTGTCACTGTCCCCCCCCCAGTGCAGCTAACTGGGTTATCAAAGGCCGGCCATGTCTCTCACTGTCTATGGTGAGAGGCATGTAAAAGAACCATTGCTGACTTTCGTAAAGAGTAGCTGCAAAGTCGTCAGCGTGTTTCTGTCCCTTGCTAAAAAGGGTTGTGACAGGAAGGGCATCCGACGTAAAAACCTCTGCCAAATCAAACGTGCGAATCAGATGATTCGCTGTGGCAACTCCTGAGTAAAAGGGAAAAAGCCGAAAGGAAGACAGACAGACAGATGTTGACTTAGTTGATGATGAAATTTCATGGTGTCAACAAATCTCAAAAAAGTTGGGACAGGTAGCAATAAGAGACTGGAAAAGTTAATTGCACTTATAATGAACAGCTGGGGGACCAATTACCAGTAATGAGATCCATTGGCAACATGACTCAATATAAAAAGAGCTTCTCCGAGTGGCAGTGTTTCTCGGAAGCAAAGATGAATCGAGGATAACCAATTCCGCCAATGTTGCATAGAAAGATAGTGGCGTGATCAGTAAAGTATTTCCCAGCAAAAAATAAAAATAAAAAATTGCAGTTTTACGTTCTCATCATCTACGATGCATAACATCATCCAAAGATTCAGAGAATCTGGAACAATCTCTGTGCGTAAGGGTCAAGGCTGAAAAACCATACTGGATGCCCATGATCTTCGGCACTGCACCACAAACAGCAATGTTCCTGTAAGGGAAAAATCACAGAATGGGCTCAGCAACGCTTTCAGAAACCATTGTTGGTGAACACAATCCACCGTGCCACCCGCAACTTTACAGTACAAAGAACAAGACATTTCAAAACAAGACCCAGAGGCACAGGCCTTTTCTCTGAGCCAGGGGTACTTTAAAATGGTGTGTCTCAAAGTGAAAAACTGTTCTGTGGTCAGACAAATCACGATTCAAAGTTCTTTATGGAAAACTGGGACGCCATGTCATCCGGACTAAAGAGGACAACCCAAGTCGTCATCAGCGCTCAGTTCAGAAGCCTGCATCTGTGATGGTATGGGGTTGCATGAGTGCATGTGGCCTGGGCAGCTTACACATCTGGAAAGGCACCGTCAATGCAGAAAGGTATATTCAGGTTCAAGGACAACATACACTCCCATCCAGACGTTGTCTCTTTCAGAGAAGACCTCACATTTTTCAACATGATAATGCCAGACCACATGCAGCATCAGTTACAACATCATGACTGCGTAACAAAAGGATCCGGGTATTGAAATGACCAGCCTGCGGTACAGATCTGTCATCGATAGAGAACATTTGGCGCATCATAGAGAGGAAAGTGCAACAAAGAAAGCCCAAGACAGTTGCACAGTTCGAGACCAGTATTAGATAAGAATGGGACAGCATTCTTATTTCTAAACTTGAGAAACTTGTCTCCTCGGTCCCCAGACGTTTGCAGACTGTTGTAAGAAGAGGGGATGCCTCACTGTGGTGAAAAGGGCCTTGTCCCAACTTTGAGATTTGTTGACACCATGAAATGTAAAATCAACATATTTTTCCCTTAAAATGATACATTTTCTCAGTTTAAACTTTTGACCCTGTCATCTATGTTCTATTCAGAATAAAATATTGAAATTTGGCACTTCGACATCATTGCATTTGGTTTTTATTCATAATTTGTATAGTGTCCCAACTTTTTTGGAATCCGGTTTGTATTATTTCACATGTGAGGCAAAGCACAGCCATGTACAAGGAAACATCATTAATAGCACCAGACCCGTTATGTAAAGATTGCACCATTGTCTTGAGACAGCACCTGCCACTTTTAGCCTTCTCTTCCACTGACTCGGACGAAATTCAGTCAGGAATAGACTATTTTAGGATCATTTAACTGGAAATTCTGTTGCACACAATTAATCAGCAGATTATAGCACAGATTTAATAGTCATACCTCGATCAAGTTGGGGTGAGTTTTTTTTGGATCAGAGGACTTAAACCAAACAAAACACATGGAGACTTGGCATCATCTAATTACAGTAGTATTTAAGTACAGGCTCGAAATTTTTACCCCAAGCTTTCTACAACTGGTGTGAAGCTCTTTGGTCTGTGAGCACAGAGCACGCGCACGCACACGCGCACGCACACACACACACACACACACACAGTCAGTTCATAGTCTGGACATTAATCAGTTGTGACAACGTAGTCCTATTGGTTACATATCTCCGTTCCACCCAATTAGATTCATCATTAAAGCTCCTGTAGAAATTCCCCAAACCATTCAACATTATTTGTACTGCTCAGTCGTCCACAACCCAACTCCCGCACTGCATTATCCTCACACACACACACACACACACACACACACACACACACAAAACATTAATCAAGGCACGCAGCTTAAACATGCATTACAGACTCGTAAAAAACATTTCTAGCTAATGATTCATGCTAAACTGCACTCCAGGAACAGACAGTGGAGGTGGTCTTTATTCCTAAATTATTCCCAAGCTTTTTTGCAGAAGTATTCCAGGTACCTTTTTAAAAACATTTACTTTTGAAGCCTCCTGCATTTTTGAGAAGCACGCAGTACAAGGAACTTCTCCAAATTTCAGGTGATTTCACAAATAATCTCTGAGATAGCGGAATATGGATCGAGCTGAGGCTTAAAGATGCAATGTGTCGTTACCTCTCAAAAAAATAATAAATTGTGGGTTTTTTTTCCTCGTTCATGTCCTTATTGGAAAAGTAAACACTGAAACTTGACCCCTGAGTTTGTATCGATGGGGACAAAGTTCAATCCATTACTAGAAAATAGAATAGCACACAGGTTCCTTCAGAGGAGAAGTACGTATGACGTACATCACCCATGCCAACAGAATAACATGTTACATTTGTGCTAAGAAATACTTATTTACCTAGATAATAACATGCCTCATGCCTCACACAGTGTTCCTACCAACCGTATTCAGAAGCTCCTTGATGCCTCTTGACATTTTGATTAATCCAAAAATCAATTCCTCCTTCATTATTGCTATTATTTCAGCTGGAGCACAAAAAGATGTTCAGGAGGATTTGTCGAACACGGCCCCAGCTGACCCTGCGCTCTTATCAGTTCATCCAAGCTATTTTTTATCAGTGCACCAACGGTGCTCAGGAATCAAGAATTCGTTAAATGCGACGAGGTGTAAACATGACTGGTGAATGGACACAAGGTGGTGGACGTGGAATGTTTGCAAATCCATGCATGGCAGCTAAAATGGCTGCTGGATGTTCGAAGGTGCTGTTAGCATGTGACGCGTGTGAGGTTTAATGTTCTGCTCAGCATGCACATTTTTAATGGCATTTCCTCATGCTCATGGATTCACGTGCAGGGATATTCGGATGAAGATCAAACAAACGGCGGCATGGTTCAGGTCCTCACGTTTTGTTCTTTCTTTTCTGGTACTTTGTCACCATGTCTTGCAAACTGTCTCACACACAGATGAAAGGGGAAGGAGATCAACAACATGATGATGGGAGCTTTAAATCATAGAAGAAAAAAAGATTTGTCACGAAAAACAGACAAAATCATCAGCATGGAGAATTTAAATCAGTGTGAGGGTCACAGGACAGTCCCACGGTATACAAAGAAAAGAAAAATACTGTATACGCTAATATGTAAACGATGTACAGCATTAAACGCACAGACTCGACATCTTTAACCTGACAAATAGCAAAATTCTTAGACGGATTTGAGCGAGCGAGAGAGAGAACGCGAGAGCATTCTCCAGGGATACCATTCCAGACCACTGCGCTGATCTTGCAAAAAGCCAGGAAACACATTTATTAGCAAGACGGAAATGAAAAAATAATCAGAGCTGATACAGAAACACTGTGGAATAATGTGATGTCATCTCAAATAAAGAAACACCATTTGATTTTAGGGCAGCACAGTGGCATAGTGGTTAGCATGTCACAGCCAGAAGTTCTTGGGTTTAAATCCTGGGCTTGATGAGGGTGTTGCTGCGTGTGCGCTGGTTTCTTCCCACAGACCAAAGACATGCACATTAAGCTAATCAACTGTTTGGGATTGAGTGTGAACGGTTATGAGTTTGTTGCCCTGCTATAGACTTGAGAACTATTTAGGTTGTACTCTACCTTTGTTTAGAGTCAGCTGAGATAGGCTCCAGTTTCCCCGTGATATACTATATACCCTAAGATATATTATATTATAAGCGAAAGATAGAAAACTCTTGTTTATGATTACCATGATTCAGACATGGTGGCACAGTACTTAGAACGTCCACCTCACAGCAAGAAACTCATGGAATTTATTCCCGGGGTGTTTGTGTGTTTCTGTGCTGCATGCTGTATACATGCTTGCATGGGTTTCCTCTGGGTACTCCGGTTTCCACCCCAGGCCAAAAACGTGCACAGTACAAAGTACACACTGCTGACTGGCTGTTTCCCCGCTAAGTGCGAGTATGAATGGTTGTGTGACTTGGCCCTACTATGACCTGGCAAGTTGTCTAGGGTGTATCCACCCTCACCCAGAGTTCCTTTAGATTGGCACCAACATCACAAAATGCATCACTTTTTTTTAGTCTGCTGCCAAATTCTGGTAATTTGAACAGGCATAATCCCAACAAAGTCTGGGACTGATTAATTTAAGTACTGTGGCAGGACGTGGGCACACATACCTACTGATGAGGTCATCGTTATCATCACTCTCCATCTCATCCTCGATTGCGGCCTGTAAATCACCGATCCTCTTAAAGGCCAGCTTGAGGTCTGCCTGTAGGCTCTGATTGGCTGCTTCCAGGCTCTCGATGTCCATTTCCTGATAAATAGAAAATACAAAGTAATTTGAAGTTAAGTTGATTTTTCCTGCTCTATAATAAAAATCTTTTGAGAAAGAAATTAGGCAACACATTTCTATCTGATGGAATTCTACACACCAGTTCATGTTTTTTGCGACTGGCCTCCGCTTCCTTCTTGCCCAGCTCAGTCATCTCTTCCTTGACGTCGCGGATCTGTCGCTGCATGCGTTTGTTTTGTTCTCTCTCACGGATCTCGCTTGCTGAGCGTTGGTCTCTGTCCTCAGTCATCTTCTCAAGGTTCTCTTTCAGCCGAATCACCAGTGCCTGCATGTCGAATGGGAAGAAATACACAATGAATTGAGTGGATTTGGAGTAATGCATTTACATATACATCATGGCTGGGCAGATCGAATGGTGTGGTGATGGTAATGGGAGAAGAACTGGAAAGAAAAGAGGGTTCACTTTATATGAGCATTGGGATCCACAAAGGGGTGTAGGTCAAACCTGTATGCCGATATCATGGGGACATATAAATATTACATCTTAAACACGTCTAATTTTTACCAAATCATTGACACATCCTGTCTCATAAAATGCTACATGCTCACTGAACGCACTTTGCAATAAAAGGCAACAGCTTGAGTGTGCTGCTATCAAGGTAAAGGTAAAGTCCTTTGGGCTTTTTACACCCGAGCCTAGTGGCTCATCAGGCTGGTGCTTATCCCCGGTTTCCATAGCGTGACACAAATAGGAGTACAACTCTTCCTGGATGGGACGCTAGTCCATCACAGGTTACCTTCCCAGTATATTTTTACTGGTACCCATTTATACTGCTGGGTGAACAGAGGCACACTTGTGGTCAAGACTTTGCCCAGGAGTCTTAGCACAGTGGGGTCTAACTGGGATTTCAACACACAATCTTCAGATCATGAGTGCAGCACCCCTAACCACTATGCCACCAGCCCCATTTGAACGCGCTTTGGAATAAAAGGTGACAGCTCTCGTGTGCTGCTATCAAGGGTAGCGATTTATTTCACTCGGCCTCTTGCTCATAACTTTAGGTCGGCAATTCTTCCTCCCACATACGTCAGCCATCCCTCGCTGTCTCACCTCCAGGCGTTTTATCTGGCTGCGCTCATACTCCAACTTGGTATCCAGTTCACGAATCTTGGCTTCCTGCCTGCTGACCAGAGATTTCTCCACCATGGACTGCTCCTGGAACTCGAGCTGGTTCTGGACGGATTGGAGCTGTCAGAACAAACAGCGTTGCTTTAATTTCAAGAGTTGTCAGAGACTTATGTACATTATTTTATTATATATATATATATATATATATATATATATATATATATATATAGAGAGAGAGAGAGAGAGAGAGAGAGAGAGAGAGGAAGAGAGAGAATTGGGTGCAAAATACTCATCACTTTAGATAGGTCCATATCTGGCTCATTGCTCCATTCATTCAGAGTATCCATTGGTTTAGCAGTTGTTGGACATTTACCAAAAGAACACAGCAAAATATTTTCCTGTTTTTTAAAGCACGGCGGAACGATCAAATGTGTTGTTACTGATGAACGTTGTAGACATTCCTCAGTGGCAGGGGGTGTTGAAATACCATGTAAACTCACTTTTACAGGCAGTGAACGCCTCATTTTACAGTTACAGAGACTGATCGAATAAAATTTGTAAGTTTGATCTCCGATTTTGCTCCCAGTACACATGGGTGGTTATTAGACTTAAGATAAAAAACACTGGGGGTGGGGGGCTTATTGGAGCAGGGCACTTATTATGTTGAATACGGCATATGTACAGTGGTAACTCACTTTACGAAAGTCTCACCAAATGAAAATGCAGGTTACGAAACGCATTTTCCTAAAAGTTTTTGTCTCTGTATACGAAACAAGTTCATGTTACGAAAGCGCTATCTTAAAAATTCAACCGTGCCACATTCAAACATTCAAACAATGCACGAGCTGCTCTCCAATCAATGACGTTCAAACATCCTGCCCCACTGGCCTCCCATTGGCTGACAACTGAGCTGTCATTCATGTCGCCTTCACTCGAGCGCCATCTTGGACAGGTCCACTTGACGCCATTTTACACAGGGATCCCATTGGCTAAGAGGGATGACGCAGCTACCCCCATTGCCTATTATGGAGCTGAATCTACAGTGATGCTTTTCGTGTAAAGAAAGGAGTTACTGTTGTTTTATGCTTTATTTCTTGACTTAGGCTTTTAACCTTCCATAAACATTTGTAAGATTATAACTCTGCTAAGAAGACATGGTCAACACACACACACACACACACACACACGCGCATGTGATTTCTGGTGTGAGTGAGAAGAAGCAACGGGCTCAAGTGATATCACAAAGGAATATGGCCAAACCCGTCTACCATCGATACGATGTTGAAGCAGAAGGAGGTCTTAAAAGGTATGCTTTTATCATTTTTAAAGGGTTTAGGGAGTAGTATTGGGAGCCTTGGAACGAATCACATGTAAAATGCGGCTCAATTTACGAAAAAGGCTCTAGAACGGATTAATTTCATAAAGTAAGGTACCACTGTATGTATCTGTGTATGTATGTATGTATGTATGTATATATATATATATGTATGTGTGTGCAAAAAAAGTCATTTTTACAGCTTGGCAGTGTATTGCATACTCTGAGCAGTCTTGCGCTCCATAGCAAAGAAATGTAAAGACTGCCAACCAGTCAGAATAAAGTATTTAAATGAGTTATGTAATAACTCATAGTTAATCTGCTCAGATAGTTGCTGTGTGACAGTGTTTACACAGTAGTTAATGAGTGGAGTGATTGGAAGGTCAAGGGTTCAAGCCCCAGTCCCACCAAGTTGCCACTGTTTAGTTGTTGAGTAAGACCCTTAAGCCTCAACTGCCCAGTTGTTTTAATGAGGTAAAAATGCAGATCACTCTAGATAAAGGTGTGTGCCAAATTTTATAATTCTTTACACCCGATTCATTTTTAGCGTACAACATAACCTTTCTTATATTAAAGAATTCCAATCTGCTCTGTGGCAATTTCAACACTCTCAGACAGCCATTAATACCCCACCAGCTTCTCCAGTGCATGTGTTCTATAATTAGGAGCATCGTAACAGAAATCACCAGGTTTACTGAACTCTCAGATTGGTGTCATTAAAGGTGGGCAAAGTCATCCAGACAGCAGCTAATCACTGAACCAGATTTAGATAAAGATCTGAGATCTAAGCTCTTTAGGGTTATTGTGGTAATGCCTCTGCTGCCATGGAGACGCTATTTCATCCACACAGTCTGAGTCGCTGCTGACATTCAAATGATTCAGCCATCTTTTCGTACCTTATCTTGAATCTCCTGCTTCTGCTTCGCTGTTTCCTCCAGTTGAGCCTGCAGGTCAGTGATCTGAGCCAAGTCCCTCGTCGACTGAAATCAAAAGCACGCACACTTTTTATTCTGTTGGTGAATCCCAACAGCTTGAACATGAGAAAAGTGAGAAAGGAGACTGTGAGGAACCTGGGAGACAGCTGCCTTATGCTTCTTCATCAGCTCGTTCATGTCCTCCTGATCCTCCTCCAGACGCGACTGCAAATCGTTCTTTTCTCTCTGCAGTCTGCTGATCTGCTCCTCCAGCTGAAAAACACAAACTCTAACCTCAACGAAATCCAGCTTCTCTTGTGTACAAAATCTTTTAAAGCTGAAATTTATTTTTTAAAAATGTCTTTCTAGATTTGTACTAAAGGATTCTGTACCTTGTTCCTTTGGATGGACCCTAAAAGCTTGATACTTCATCTCAAATTCTCCACCCCACCCATGTCAAGACACCCACTTGCAACACATGCACACCTCAAATCTGATAGACCTTCCCAAAAGACTAAAAGGATGCAGCTGTAATTAAATACACCAATTAGCAGCTGGAAGCAGACCGGCACATCCTCCCGCAGGGGCAAAAATGTCCTTCAACTGACGTTATTATCGACACACTCCGAGCCCACAGAGGAAAAAGAGTGAGAGAAATACTGTACTATTAAATTCATATGATAATCTGTTTACATCACTGGGATGATCGGATTGGCCCGGTATGTTGGTATAATGGACATTATTCACTTCGCAAACTCAGGATATATATATATATATATATATGTATATATATATATATATATATATATATATATATATATATATATATATATATATATACACACACACACACACACACACACACACACACACTCATGCCTCGGTTTAACGGATTTCGGACACAACGGACAAAATCTGTAACTTCTGACTAGTCCGGATCGTCCGAACACGGGCCGTTGTTTCCGAAGGTGACTGCCAGATGACTAGATGATGCGGTGAAGGCGGACATGAAGGTCGTTAGAGTAAGAGTAGAAGATGCAGAGGATAGGGAGAGATGGAGGCAGATCATTTGCTGTGGCGACCCCTGAAGGGAACAGCCGAAAGGAAAAGAAGACCGCCAGATGACTAGACTGGCTTGAATAAATCTTGCGCATTTAAATCTATTCATCTATTTTCAATGCCACATCACTGTGGCGCAAAGCGGAGAGCCAGTCCTTTCTGTGTGCAGGCGGGTCCGATACCTTGAAACTCTAATTTTATTGGACTCACACACTACAGTGTTTATGTGACAGGAAGCGCGTCCCAAGTTTTGGCAATCAGCTGCGGGTTGAAGTTTTTCCATGTCTGTCCATTTGTGTTTGCTTGCCAGCTGTGCTTGACTTCGTGGAAATGAGTTGATCAAAATTCGGGAAATTTATCTCTTTACTCGAAAACAACACGCACAGTCTGTGGCTGTTATAGTCCTATAAAATTAGCGTTTGAAGGTATCGGACCCACCCACACTGGTGTACAGAAAGGACTGGCTCTCCGTTGTGTGCCACAGTGACGTGGCATTGAAAATAGATTAATAGATTTAAATGCGTGAGACTTATTCATCTGATTATGTTTTATTTGACGGCTTTTTTGTATTTTTATTTAAATGACAGTTGTATTCGTTATTCTGCGAAGAAAGGCCACCTGATTTATCTGAGAGCCAGATACAGTCATCAAAACAGCCTCATCTGGCTCACGAGCCATAGGTTCCCGACCCCTTATTGATTTATTTGTTTATATATATATATATATATATATATATATATATATATATATATATATATATATTTTACACACACACACACACACACACACACACACACACACACACATACAGTTGGCCCCTAATTTATGAAATTAGTCCGTTCTAGAGCCCTTTTCGTATTGTGGGGATTTTGTAAGTAGGGGTCGCACCTTTATGTTAAACGCCTAATTCATTCCAAGTCTCCAGTCCTTGGATTGGATAAACCCCATAAACCATTTAAAAATGATAAAAGTACACCAATTTTGTATGAAATATGTGTTAAAAGTAAAAGAAAATTATTTATTAAACCATTAAACCATTTTATTAACATATTTATTAATTGAATCATTATTAAACATTTTTATTAACACACACACACACACCTCTCTCTCTCTCTATCTCCTTCCTTCGCGGGCCACGCCCACAAGACGTGAATTCAAAGCGCATTGCCTGCTTGACAAATTCAACTTGAGGAATCGGGATACCAGATAAGCTCAAATGCACCCACATTTACTGATTAAACAACTTAAAAAAACTTAAAGCGTTATTCCTTCTCTCTCTCGCTCTCTCTCTCTCTGTCCCGCGTGGACGCGCGCTGCGGGCCACGCCCACAATACATGAATTCAAAGCGCATTCCCTGCTTGACCATTTACTGAATTAAAACCACTTAAAAACTAAACTGAAAACTATAGCGTTATTCCTTCTCTCTCTCTGTGTCTCTCTCTCGTACACGCACTACGGGCCACGCCCACAAGACGTGAATTCAAAGCGCATTACCTGCTTGACAAACTCAACTTCAATTTGATTCCTTGAGGGATCGGGATGCCAGATGAGCTCAAATTCGACCACATTTATTAAACATTAACTGAATTAAAACAACTTAAAAACTAAAGAGTGAAGCTTCCTTCCGTCTCTATCTGGGAGGCCAGCGGGGCGGGATGTTAAGAGACAGCCAATGAGAGAGCAACTCGCGCGTCGTGTGAAATTTTGATTGGCTGTTTGAATTTTTAATTTCTTTTCGTAAGAGGAGGTTGTTTTGTATTTCGGGGACTGAAACTCATGAAAATGTTTTTCGTAATCCGGGGATTTCGCACAAAGGGGTCTTTGTAAATTGGGGGCCGACTGTATGTGTGTGTGTGTGTGTGTGTGTGTGTGTATACATATATGCATGTATGGCTTTCAGAGGATTATATTTTAAAATGTGTCTTTTTTTTGGCTCTCTTAGTCAAAAAGGTTCCCGATCCCTGATCTTATGGTGTACATTTACAGAGTATACAGTATTTACATTTGCAGTTTACATAGTGTGCTTAAGTAAAAGTTTTGTGATGTAATCGTTGAAATATATGGAATCGGACAATCGGGTACTTCGGACCAGTGTTCCTCCCTATTAGTCCATTAAACCAAGGCATGAGTGTGTACACAATTTTTTTTTTATTTTTTATTTTTTAAAGCATGACGACACTGTTCCAAGTTATTCTCCTTTAGACGTAAGCATTATCCATTAAGAATAATGGTGGGGCTCCCTGGTTGTTTACAGATGGCAAATGGAGTCGGTGAAATTAGGAGAAACAATGGAGGAAAATCCACTAAATAAATTAATAAAAATAAAAAAAAAGCTGTCAAGAAGGTGTGTAAAATCTGCATGGTGTAGAAGAAAAACAGTAAAGATGCTGGCAGTATTTTAATCACATTTCTCCTGTTTTGTATTTAAAAAAAAACCCCAAAACAGAACACAGTAATTATACAGAGTAATTGCATGTTGTTGGCTCAAGAATAGACGAGTAGATTACATACATTTTACTCCAGACATATTCCCTATAGCTGCTCATGGAAACAAAGTACGTGACCAGGCAGCACGTCAGGACTCAGGGTCTAACCTACTCCAACAAACGCCAAGCAATAAAATCAAACCCCTACCAGTTGTCCAGTGAGAACCTTCAGGAGCAAAAATAGAACTCACCGCCATCTTGGCCTTTGAGATGTCCTCTATCTGGATGTGCAGGTCTTCAATCTCCAGCTCCATGGACTTACGAGCTTTCACAGCTGCAGCGCAGGTGAACTCTGACTCTTCCAGCTGCCAACAAACACACACACACACACACACACACACACACACACACACACACACACACACCACCATGAAAACATCTACTGTATTGTGCCATGTCGACAAATCCGATATTCTGAGCTCGAACCTGGTTTTTGAGCTGGGAGATCTCTCTCTTGCTTGGCGCGTTGCTCTTCAAGTGATCGAGCATAAGCTGTGCATCAAGCAGCAACGCCTTGGTACGCTTCAGATCCTTCTTTAGACGCCTCTCTGTCTCCACATCCCTCTGGCACACCTAAGGAGGTGAACCATTCAGTGAGATATGTCGGGATTTGGTAAACGTCAAGATAGCGCCGTGTTGTGATTGGTTATGGAGGGAGATGTGGGCTGTACCTGGTCTTGAGCATTCAGTAGTTTGCTCTCCAGCTCTCGTCGCTCTCTCAGAACCTTCTGCTTCTCATCATACTCCTCCTCCAACTGCACCTCCATCTGCTTCATCTGTTTCACACGCACACACGGCTCAACAGAAGACTTCCACAATAGAGTTTATACAGTTAAACAACCACGTGGATGAAAAGGCGTCAAAATCCAACATCAAAGCCGGATGTTAGAGCGCCGAGTGTCAGACTCGCCTTACCTTTTTACTACACGACTGTCTGATCTCCTCTACCTCTTCATCTTTACTCTCTAGCTCCTTTGAATGCATTTGTCTCAGCCTCTCCATCTCCATCTCCAGGCGCAACTTAGACTGACCACACACACACACACACACACACACACACACACGTGTTTAATTCTACACTTTCTGACAGCATTTTTAATCAGGCATTTCATCTCGTCAGTCTCATAGTCATCCTTCTTTATGCTTTCCTACCTGCTCCAGCATCTGGATACTTCCAGCCTGTTCATCCAGCTCCTCCTCCTGATCTTTGACCTTTTTCTCGAGGTCGCGGAGATGCTTTTTCAGCTTGACCAGCGATGCCTCGTCCTTGGACTCTTGAGAAGAGAGATCCTGTAGCTCTGCCTCCAGCTGCTCCAGCTTCATATTCAGCCCACACAACTCCAGCTCCTTATCCTACACACACACACACATTTTTCTTAGTATGGACATAAAGTGACATAATGCATTCCCTAGACCAGGGGTGTCAAACTCGTGCCAGAAAGGGCCATGTGGCTGCAGGTTTTTGTTTCGACCAAGCAGCAGCACACCTGACTTTGCTCATTTAATCAACTCATCTGAGTCTTCAGGCAGCTGATTGGTCAATCTGTGTGCTGTGTACAGACACTGACCAATCAACTGCCTGAACACTCAGTTTAGTTGATTAAATGAGCAAAGTCAGGTGTGCTACTGCTTGGTCGAAACAAAAACCTGCAGCCACATGGCCCTTTCTGGCACGAGTTTGACACCCCTGCTCTAGACTCTGATCCCAAAGTCTGTTCATAAATGAAAGGTGTAATACTCACTTAAATTTAATTCTAACCTGAACTCTAAAACAGTCCCACAGTTAAAATGTCACACAAGTTATTTGCCTCGTTGTATCTGTATATCTGTTTGAATGACAGTATATGATGTAGCCATGATGACTCAAACTGATTATGACTTCCAATGAGCATGGATAGTGTTGTGCGGTAGATGCAGGTAGTAGATGGAGGTCAAGTCTTACCTGCAGCTGCTGTCTGACTGTAAATATTTCTCCTGACAAAAGATCCTTTTCTCTGCACAGGTTCTCCCGCTGTGTCCTTTCTCTCTGCACCTCATCCTGAGCCTGGCTCAGCTCCAGATCAAACCTGTGTGCCCCACCCCCCCACACACAGATACACACAGACATGGGAGTCTTCACCTCATATCTAAAAGGATTAATGATGTAACACTATCCTGATCCCCATCATAAGAAGTAAAACGTAATGACATGTGTGGTGCCTGATCAGATAACTGCAGAAAAGGAAAGGCAGGTAAAGTCTGTTGGTATTGTACATCCGATACGAGTGGCTCATCAGGCCAGTGCTTATCCCTGGTTTATGTAGTGCGAAACAAGTAGAAGTTCAATTCCTCCTGGAGTGGGATGCGAGCCCATCGCAGGTTACCTTGCCAGTATTTTTTACTGGTACCCATTTATACTGCTGGGTAGACAGAGGCACACTTGTGGTTAAGACTTTGCCCTGGGGTCTTAGCACAGTGGGGGTTTAACTGGGATTTGAACTGATGACGTCCTGATCATGAGCCCAGCACCATAACCACTGATTAAAGAAAAAGTGTTGAGATACTCTCCCTACACTATTTCATCCAGGATCCCCCAAGATCCTTTGCTTGGAGTTGCACGTTGATCATCAGAACGATGCTCTGTCTAAGTAAGCTCCAAGACACTCGAGCCTCTCTGAACGGTGAAGAGGTGCTCAGATGCGCTCTGCCTGCACCTCTCTTTTCATTTCCCAAAGAGGACTGGAGGACTGTCAAAGAGCTTCTTCGCGGTAATAAAGGAGCCGTTGCATGTGCACCATGAAGGTGGGCCGTGTTAGATTTGAATCAAATGAGGCAATTTATCCAAGTTGGAAGGGAAATGGTGGAAAGACCGACAAAAAGAATCCAAAGAGCTCTTCATTCACATTCACGTTACAGATAGAACTAATGGAAGGAGTTAAGGATTATTGGAATATCTCTGTACTTGAACTCTCGATGGGACAGTAATGTCGTGGTT
Source organism: Plotosus lineatus (assembly GCA_024760905.1). NCBI lineage: Eukaryota > Metazoa > Chordata > Actinopteri > Siluriformes > Plotosidae > Plotosus > Plotosus lineatus. The sequence continues at coordinate 27,391,682 of CM045743.1, forward strand.
AGCATGTCCGCCTTACAGCAGGAAGCTCCTGAGTTTGAATACATGTTACTGCAGATCAGAAGAGGATTCAAGACCCACTGATGGGATACCTCTCACCCACATCGTATCACTTTACTTTTCCTATGAATGCAAGGCCTCATGTCTTTTGAGTGTCATGACTGTGCAGTGGTTTGCACACCTGCCTCACAGCAACAAGGTCCTGGGTTCAAGTCCCAGGCTCAGAGAGGGCATTTTTGTGAAGTTTGCATGTACTCCTTTGTGCTAGCGTGGGTTTTCTTTGGGTACTCAGGTTTCCTCCCACAATATAAAGGCATGCACATTAGGCTGATCTCTTGTTCCAAATTGACACTAGGTGCGAGTGTGAACGGCTTGTAGTGGTCTGGCAAGCTATTCAGGGTGTACCCTGCCTTCACCCATTGTCAGCTGAGCTTGGCACTGGCTTCTCACAATTTTAACAGGAGTAAGCAGTTCGGTGAGGGTTTTATTCTAGGCATTTACTAAAATGTCCTATAAAAAAATCTATTTCTTGTTGCCGATGCCATGTGCGATGCATGTTTTAATCAGCGATACTCAGATATTCAGAAGATTCAAAGCTTATCTGTCCCCAAATTGCACCATTTACCAAACTGAACTGATTTAATACCCTAAATATCGTATTCGACGTAATAAGCCCCCCCCCCCAAAAAAAAAAAACTTGTTTTTGATCTTACGTCTAATAACCGCCAAAGTGTACTAGGAGCAAAATCATAGATCAGACTTACCAATTTTATTCCATCAGTCTCTGTAACCGTAAAATGAGGCGTTCACTGCCTGTAAAAGTGAGTTGACACTTTATTTCAAGACCCCCTGCCACTGGGGAATGTCTATAATGTTCATCATTAACAACACATTTCATTGTTCCACCATGCTTTAAAAAACAGGAAAATATTTTGCTGTTTTTTTTGGTAAATGTCCAACAACCGATGAACCATTAGGAGCTGCGACAGCAAAACGATGGGATGCTCTGAATGAACGGAGCGATGAGCCAGATATGAACCTTGCAGAAAGTGATGAGTATTTTTCAACCGATTCTCCTGCTCACTAGCTTCATAAATTTAGAGATCTTCCTGGCCATATGCTTTTGTTTATGTTCGTGTTGATTGGCTCATTTTACTTTGGAAAATGTTTAAAGGAAAAGCACCGGGAGGGAAAAGTAAGGAAAGGAAAAGTCTTTTTTTTTTTTTAATTTATGCTGTTTTCTGTTTATTTTTCAGCTTTCATGTAAGTAAGTGGGGGTGGTGGCGTAGTGGTTAGGGTGCTGCGTTCATGATCAGGAGGTTGTTAGTTCGAATCCCACCGAGACCCTCACTGTGCTAAGACCCCTGGGGAAGGTCTCAACCACAAGTGTGCCTCTGTTGACCCAGCAGTATAAATGGGTACCAGTAAAAATATACTGGGAAGGTAACCTGCGATGGACTAGCGTCCCATCCAGGGGGAGTTGAACTCCTGGTCGCTTCACGCTACAGAAACTGGGGATAAGCACCGGCCTGATGAGCCACGAGGCTCGGGTGTAAAAACCCAACAGACTTGACCGTACCTTACCTTTCATGTAAGTAGTTTGGTTGATACCACAAAATGAATAACACAAATACCAGTAAAACTCTTTCATTGTTCTGTTATTATTCATGTTTTCCACCTCGATGGTAATAAGCACTTACCATTCCACTCCGCTGGTAACAATTTAATAAGCGCCCTGGGCACTTATCACGTCGAATACAGTACTACCATATGCAAGTATAAATCTCCCGTGTGAACATGAACAGCTCTTTTAACCAAATAAATGAATAGATGATCATTCAAACAAACCCTTAATTCTCATTTGAAGTATTTGATACTCATGGTCACCAGACTGTGACGTTCCCATTCCATCACACACCTAATATACATTATTCATCCTGTATCTCGAGGCATGTGTGTACATGCTCTGTCCCTATGTAATGAATTTAAAATGAGGGGCTGAACATGGACTCACCTCCTCTGTTTCCTCTCCAGCTCGTGGTTGCGGCTCTGCTGGTTATCCAGGTGCAGTTTTGTGTCTTGGAGCTCGGCCGTTAATCTCTGACTCTTCTTCTTTGCCTGCTGGAGAGAGCGCTGAGTTTCCTCCTGATCAGCCTGCAGGTCTGTAAACTGCACCGAAACAGAAATAATGGAGATGTGATTTTAAACAAATCCTGACATTTGAAAAGCAGGCTGGAGATTTTTATAATCTTTTAAAATCTTAATGATCTTCACAATCTCCTGAGAAAATAAAAGCTGTTTTTAGTGAGAAATATCTGATTGGTTAATGTCTGGAACAATGTTTATGATTGATTGATTTGTTATTGCCTGGGATTGGATAATGTCTGTGATTGGTTTGTGACTATGGTTGGTTGATGTCTGGGATTTATTGGTTGATGTCCGAGATTGGTTAATGTATACGATGGATTGGTTCATGTCTGGGATTGACTGATGTTTGATTGTTTAAAATCTGTGGCTGTTCTCCTCCGTGGATCTTGGAGGTATTCTGAAGCAATCATAGACAACTCAGAGCAACTGAGAGAAAGTGGAAGAACTCTCAACTTGAATCAGATCTGGCTTCCTACCATGATCTCCTATTCGCATTTTCATCTGATTCTGTTAAGACAGCCTTCTACAAAAAAGTTGGACACTACTCCACAATATCCACATCTTTTCATCCTTACTCAATCCATCTGCTCCACCTGCCCCATCCTCCCTGACCACTGAAGACTTTGATGGGAAGATTAAATAAATCTGTCAGACATTTACTCCCACCCTAACTCTTATAATAGACAGCATAAATTCCATTTCCCCTTAGTAGTTTTTCAATCCCACAAATGAAGATATCTAGCTATTCATCTCATCATACAATCTTACCATCTGTTCACTGGATCCAATTCCTTCCACACAACTCCACACGACTTCTCAAGACCTTCTTCCCTTTACCTCCACATCTGATCAGGTACTAAGAGCGTTTAAAAGAGGCAGCGTTTTACCCATCTTTTCGAATGCCCCCCCAGTCAGCTAACTGGGTTATCAAAGGCGGGCCATGTCTCTCAGTGTCTATGGTGTGAGGCATGTAAAAGAACCATTGCTGACTTTCGTAAAGAGAAGGCTGCAAAGCCGTCAGTGTGTTTCTGTCCCTTGCTAAAGGGTTGTGTCAAAAAGTGCATCCGACGTAAAAACCTGTGCCAAATCAAACATGCGAATCATTCACTGTGGCGAACCCTGAAAAAGGGAAAAAGCCGAAAAGAAATCTCAAAGAAACCCTCTCTAGATCCAGCAGATATCAGCAACTACAAATCAACTACAGACAGGTATCACTTATTTCATTGTTTCTAAAATTCTTGGACGCACGATTTATAACCAAATGTCTTTCTATCTTTTGCAGAACAACGTCCTTGACCATAATCAATCTGGCTTCAAAGGAGCACATCTCACAGAAACTGCACTCTTGGGTGTTACAGAGAAGCTACATTGTGCAAGATCAGTCAAGATGTCATCCTCAGGAGTCTAGGAATTTTAGTGCAGCATGGCAGTGGTTTGCTTCCGACCTGGACGATCCACATTTCAATGCCGACTTTCCACTGGTGTTCCCCAGGACTCAATTCTTGGTTCATTTTTGTTCTCTTTATACTTGGTCCCTTGGTGATGTCATATCCTCATATGGGTTCTCGTACCACTGCTATGCAGATGACACTCAACTTGTTCTCTCTTTTCCTCCCTCATACACTGATGTTTCTGCCCAGATCTCTGCATGTCTGGCAAGTATTTGTGCGTGGATGGCAGCTCACCAGCTGAAGCTGAATCCCAGACAAACTGAATTGCTGTTCATCCCAGCTGACTTATCCCTACATCCAGATCTTGCAATCTCCTTGGACAGTGCTGTGATCTCTCCTTCAGGCACTGCACAAAGCCTTGAAGTAACCATGGATAATTGCCTTGCCTGTAATTCTCTTCTCATATCACTAATCTTTCTCAATCGAGTTGATTTCATCTCTTTAACATCCAAAGGATTCGTCTATTTCTTTCCTCAAAGGCCACTCAGATACTTGTCCATTCCCTTGATATCTCAAGACTAGATTACTGCAACTTATTCCTGGCAGGTCTACCTTTGAGTGCTATTTGACCTCTGCAAATAAGCCAGAATGCAGTTGCATGGCTTGTTTTCTACCTTCCCAAATTTTCTCACACCACACCATTGTGGCAGTCTCTCCACTGGCTTCCTGTAGCTGCTCGCATTTGATTTAAACTACTGATGCTTGCCTACAAAGCCAAAAATAGATCTGCACCATCCAACCTCAAAGTACTCATCACACCTTGAACTGCACCACATTCTCTCAAATCCGCTGGCACTGCTAGACTGATCCCTCCCTTTACCAAGAGACAAGGGAAAATGCATATAAACTCTTCTCTGCTCTGGCTTCAAGGTGGTGGAATGAACTTCCTCTGGACATCCAGGAAGCTGAGTCACTCGGTATCTTCAAAGGACTGCTGAAAATTTAACCGTTTAACTACTTAGTACTTCGAGTAGCATTTTGCTGTATACAAACACACAAAAAAAGAAAAACCCACACACAACACCTACCAACTGGGTTTGACTAAGGGTATACGTAGTAGAAGAATATATTCACTGATAGTGACTTTAAAGCACTTCTGTAAATTGCACTTTATAAGAGCATCTGCTAAATGCTGTAAATTGTGATTGGTGGTAAAATAAATAACACAGTAATGAACCTTTCTTTCGAGATGCCTTTTGTTCTGATGCTCTGCCTCCAACTTGTCATCATACTCCTGCTGTAATTTTTTCTTGGTGAAGTCGATTTCTCGCACCGCTCGGTCATACTTCAGCTTCCATTCACCGCCTAAAACAGTCATAACAAGGTCATATCACAAATCTTTTCATTCTGTTCTTTATTATATAGTAGAGTACCATATTTTTCAAATGATAAGTCACACTTCTTTCTTGGCTTGGGTGATCCTGCAGCTTATACTCAGGTGCAGCTAGTATATTAAAATATATAATTTCACATGTCCGTTATTTTCACACTCACAGCCGCAAGAGGGTGTTCTAGGCTTGTGTACAAGTATCTGCTACTCATGTACCCTTGATAATTTAAAATTTATACAACTTATAAAGACAACCAAGAAAGACTGAACACAAATGACCCCAAAAATAAAATCATATTCTGCAGATTACAAGTGGCAAGTAATGAAATATGCAACAGAAAATGGTAGTCTGGAGTGAGCGAGAAACTTGTGAGGGACTGACGAAAAGCAAAGGATACTTTAACTGTAATGAAGAAAACAAAAAAAGCTCATCGTGGGCTACAAGTTAGACGATCACAGCTACAGAAGCAAGTTCACGAATGGGTGCCTGAACAATGTGCTACCGGGAGAGACTTGTAAAAGGTACAGATATGTCTCCACGCCCAGGTAGTTGCCAAAGCGATGACTATAAATCAGGGGTCCCCAACCAGCGGTCCACAGACCTGTACCGGTCCGTGGCTCAATTGGTACCGGTCCGCAGAAGAAACAATTCATTATTTCTGTTTTATTTATGATCCAAGTCTGAACGATCTTTAATTTTGAAAAAGTCTTTTATTTTGAAAATTCTCCCAGCTAGTGCATGATCACCTGTTTTTGTTTTTTTTTTTTTGAAGAAAAGTTCAAGCTCTACTTCCCACCCGACTTTATTTCAGCTGTTGAAAAATAACATTTATGGAGTGCTTATTATTATTATTAACAACAATATTTAATATAAATGCTATATTTACAATCGGTAAATTTGTCAAGCGTTGATCGGTCCGTGGTGATAAAACGGTTGGGGACTACTGCTGTATATGACTTTGTAGGAGGACCTTCTTACAAAGTGGTACCACTTCATGCAATGTAACCATCGATCAGACAATAAGGTCTCAAAAAACTGCCAGCAGGTTTCCAAATCAAGGTTGACAGTTTCCAACAGTTTCTTGAAAAGCAAGTAATTAAGCACAACGTGACACCGGCGAAGTCTCCCTCATGTTTGACATCCTCATGGGCCAAAGTGTTGCAGAGAAATGGAAAAAGAGTGTGAGTATAGTGTCAACTAGTCATGAGAAATCACAGTTCACAGTGGTGCTGGCATGTTGTGGACTTTGAAAATGACCATTGTTGGCAATTTTGATCTAACAGAAAACCACGCCAACAATCCAATACCCTCAGTTATCATGGCCATGAATGAGAAAAGGTGGATGTATCAAATGATGCGCTTTTGGCTGACAAAGTGCGACACTAAGTGTCTGGATGTCTTCTTTAGAACACGCAAAGCCTTATTTGTGATGGACAGTATGCAAGCACTCATCACACCACAGTACAAAGATAAATTGAAGGTTTTCAACTCCATCCATGCCATCATCTCTGGAGGCTGAACCAAAGTACTCTCGCCAATTGACATCTTGGTGGACCGGAGCTTTAAGGCAGTCTTGGGTCACCTGCAGGACCAGTGGATGATGGATGGGGAACACAGCTTCATGGCAACCAGGAAGAAGAGCCATGCAACTTTCCTGGGAGTCATTGGATGGATTGAAAAAGTATGGACTTCAGTGACAACCATTCTGTCAGGATTCAGAAAGGGTGGAATAATTCTATTTGGAACTGATGCTGTGTCTGACAACAACCACCACACAAAAGAGGAAGTGGCACGCCGTCTATCGCCGGAGTCGGTGGAGTTGAATTCAATGGATTTAGGGATTTGAAGTGAGATTGAGAGTTTGGTAAACTTATGTTGTTTATGCTGTAGTTATCTGGATAACTGATAATATATTAACATACCACACTTATTCAGCCTGTTGTTCTCTATTCTATTGTTATTACTATAACTTGCCTTTGTAGATGAACTCTCTGTTCTTTCTTCTCTGATTCTATAAAATAAATTTCCCCCCAAAAATCTGACTTACAGTGCAGTGCGACTTATATTTGTTTTTCCTTCTTCATTATGCATTTTTCGGCTGGTACAACTTATAGTTCAGAGAATATGATAAGTGTATGCTATTATGTATCAGGTGTGTGTGTGTGTGTGTGTGTGTGTGTGTGTGTTTAAACAGATATAGTTAGCATATTGGTTTTTTATGATTTGTTCTACATTATTATGCCACGTTTTTTTAAATAACGAAACAGGTTTTTTTTTTTTTTTACCAGTTTCATCATCATCTATGTCTCCATTCAGATCAGTCGCTCTGAGGAACCGTGCCTCCATCACCTCCACCTCCATGCTTCCCATCTGCTTTTTCATTTCCTCAAACTTTGTCTGTATTCAGAGTAAAAACACATACTCCCATGAGCACATCATCATGACTGACCAACACTAGAGTACTCGTGATTTTCCATTTATTCATTTTCTGAACCACTTCATATTACTAGCCTATCTCAGTCGATTCTGGGTGAAGGTGGAATACACTCTGAAAAGATGTCAGTCCATCAGAGGGCCAACACACACACACACACACACAAAATAGGTGCAATCTGGAACAACCAATTAGCCTAATATGCATGCCTTTGGGTTTTGGGAGGAAACCAGAGTACCCAAAGGAAACCCACGCAATCACAGAAAGGACATACATACGCCACACAGCAACCACCTGAGGCTGGAACTTGAACACAGGACCTTTTAGCTGTGAGACAGTTGTACTGCCCCCACCACCACCACCACACACACACACACACACACACACACACACACACACACACACACACACACACACACACAGTGAAGCTAATAAAGACCAAGCCACCATGCAGCTCTAAAAATGGATTCATCACTACCTGCAGGTCCTTCATGTCTTTCTCCAGACGCAGCCGTTCTGCTGTCTCAGTCTCCAGCAGCTGGGACGCCGATTCGCTGGTGTTCCTCTCATCTGCAAGGTCCGTTGATAGCTCTGTGATCTAGAGTCAATAACACACTCCTGTTCTGTATCCAATTCCCTCCAGTCACAGTGGAATACGCACATGTAGATTTATTATAGAAAGACACAATACTGCCAAAAGCCCATCTAATTTTAGCATTAAGTCTGTTGCACAAGATATCTAGACAATCTAAATGCATTTCTTCTCTCCCCCCAAACCTTGCTCTCAAGTCGATCCGTGTTCAACCTGAGCTCGTTCCTCTCCTTCTCCACTTTCTCAAGCTTTGCTTTCAGTTGTTGGATCTCCTCCTACAAGCACACAATCATCATACCATCAATCAGAATAAAGACACGTAAAAACACCACATGTGACTTTTAACTCCAAGTTTCTTTCGTAAAGATCTGCAGATCAACCTGATTGATCAAAGCCATCTCGATGAACGCTCTGCTTACTCTCTCCATTTCCCTCACACGACATTACAACTTAATCATAAGGACATTTCTATTTAATCATGTAGCCCTTCTGGAACTTGAATTTGGATGATGTGGCTCAGATTTTTTAAATCCAAGAGAAGCGTATTGCTGGCAAGCAGCCACCAAAATAAACATGGCTTCATGCACCCAGGGTATCTGAATCAGTCTGTCGGGGGAGCAGAAATCAAAGAGCTGTCTCTTTCTCTCAGCCTGATCAGAGACAAAAGTCATTAGTAATCAAACATTGAGGGACTCACACCGCATGCCTGAAGGTGGCTCTGCATCATGATAGTCATGATAGAACTGAGCGCTCAGTTTACTCCTGAGAGGAAAGCTCTAAAATTAGCTTGCAGTCTGTGTTGCTGTGCTCTCAGGCCTGGAGACAAAACTGATGCTAGCAGACTGAAGGTGGATGGACTCACATCTTTGCCTCGGATCTGCTCCTCGCTGAGCTGGACCTCGATGAGAGGACGCACGGTGGTGAAGAGTTTCCACCATGGCCAGTCCTTCACACCCCGGTTCTTTTTGATGTTCTTTTGGATGCAGTGGATCGCCAGGTCCTGGACCTATTCAGCAAAACATCGGGGGGGTAAGTGAGAGAGAGTTAGTGGGTGGCTATGCAGTCCATGGGCTGATCAAGATCTTTTTTGGTAATGCAGAGGAGGAGATCTTACATTGCTGCAGAGGCAGTAAAACACACTCTTATACAAGGAATTCATGGACAACTGAACTGTATATACATGCACATCATAACACACAATACAAAATGACATCGTGTAATCCAAGATGTTGCTTCAGTAATTGTCTTGTACCTTTGTACTGAATATGTCCAAGCTTATGTAGCAAATTTCCCCTATACAGTGGAGCCTCGGTATTGGAGCCTCCCGATTTGTTCGGATTCCGAATCCGTTTTTCCCATTACGAATAATATAAATCGTCTTAATCCGTTCTGTTGTCTTTTAACATAAGTTAACGGTACCGTAACTCATACCATAGGTCAGCAAATTAAGTGAAAAAAATGATTGACTACAATACACTATGTTATGGTCTGTGTTGTGAGAGACTCTTTAAGTGTACTGTGGTTTTTATGTTAGTGTGTTATTGTCTCTCACAAAAGAGCTGTGCGTTGAAATGCGCCTTGGAGAGGGGCATGGTTGACACGCAGGTTGGAGTGCTAAACAAACACACCTTATTCCATTTAATCACGGGCTATAAAGACGAGCAGCACTCTTCCCGATGCTAGAAGATTGTCCCTCTTCCCCCTGCTCTCTCTGGCTCTCAGCGCCGTGCTCCACCCAGTTCCCGCTTTAGTTTGATTTCCGTGTTTCTCCGCATCTCTATTACAGTGACTACGATTTCCCCGTTTCATCTCTGAAAACGGATGCACTTTATTGTTCACAGCGAAGGCACTAGAGCACGGGCGCTAGAGCACTAGAAACACCTAGAATAGACCTCTCAGTATCGTTTTTTTCTTACGCGTTTCTCAAGTTCGACTTCCGGTTTTTGTTCGGTTTCCAGGATGAAAAAAAATCACGGATTTTTAAAATTTTTTTTGGATTCCGATTTGTTCAAACTCTAGAGCATTCAGATTCCGAGGCTCCACTGTATATGCTTGGTAACAGAAACAGAACACCAACATAATAGACAAAGGGTGTGTGTGTATGCAATGTCGCTTATAAGCATGTTTGTTTGTGTGAATTTGCGTTTTATCTTATCAGCACTGTAACAACTGGCAGACAAGACCCTCAGCTTTTCATCTCACACACACACACACACACACACACACACACACACACACAAAGGCTGGGAGCTCTTCTGATTAATTAAATCAACCATCCTGGCAGAAGGCTAAGGATTTTGTCTATAACAGAAACCGGTCTTGTGAAAACCCAATTAAAGCAGCGCACCGCAAAGCAGCAAGTGGTTTTGCCCTGAAGGCCACCTGTTTGGCCAATTATGTCATGGCATGAAATGCTAGGAACACACAATACACACTATCACATACAGTGAGGCAAAATGACCAGAGCAGCATTTCTAACTAGCTCAGTGTGGTCAATTCTCACAAATAATAAACAAAACCAACAGCGGTCTAAACAGTTTGCAGGACAGGGCCACAGTACTGTAATCAAAAGGACTCTGCAGTGAAGAAAAAAAACAAAAACAACATCAACACAGCATTCAAATCATATCAAGGGTGTCCTCCTTTCGACTGTTACTCTCCATCCTTCAACACTCCACGTCTTTAATTTGAAGGTATTACCAATACACTCCTCCACCACTTGCGGTGCTCAAAAGCTCAGCTCACAATCCCATCCATGATTAACTGAAGATGGAGGATGTTGGAGATGACTGTGCTTCAGCAGGACAATCAAAACAAGCCATGTGTTGGTTTCATAAAGTCAGGATTCTGTCAAGTGCTTTGCTTCTGGAGGAATGCTCTTAAATCTGTCTGGTGGCCATACATAAAGTGATCTACAGTACTTTTTTTCATTATTGAGATGAGATTTCCTTTCGGCTTTTTCCCTTTATCAGGGGTCACCACAGCGAATAATTCACACGTTTGATTTGGAATAGGTTTTTACGTCGGATGCCGTTTCTGTCACAACCCTTGAGCAATGGACAGAAACACGCTGACGACTTTGCAGCTACTCTTTAGGAAAGTCAGCAATGGTTCTTTTACATGCCTCTCACCATAGACAGTGAGAGATATTGCCCGCCTTTGACAACCCAGTTAGCTGCACTGGTGCGGGGGTGGGGGTGGGGGGGGGGCGCAGTGACAACCTTGTGGAGAGTGGGACTCGAACCCCCAACCTTAGGATCAGCGATCTAGCGCCTTATACCACTAAACCACCACCTTCTTTTTCATTATTATTTATGAATAATATAACAATGAAAATCATGTAAGAACTTAACAATCAGAACTAGAAGCATTCTTCTACCTCTTTTGATAAGCTAAAAACAAAGGTCATTTGTCCCTTGGCAAACTCTCCACCTTCCCTGAAAATTTCATGTTAGTCTGTTTATATTGTTTTGCATGAAGTTGATAAGCATAATCAATCATCAGAGAAAAAAAACAAAAAAAAAAAACACAATCTCGACCCTTGACAGAGGGAATAATAGAATTTTTGAATCCGTGTTATATGACCATCAAACTAAAGCTTCAGATAGCTTTAAGTTTTACCTGCTGTTTGCCCATGTGTTTGATAGCAGGATTACAAAAAAAGTTGTGTGGGGGAATTTTTTTTTTTTTAAGTTTCTTCCAGAGGCAGAGCATTGGACTAAGTAGGAAAACTCCTTCTTTTCATTTTAGAGATGATCCAGATCAAACTTGGGATCCAGGAATTTTTTAAAAGAATTCTTTAACATTGTGAGACTTTTGTCATTTTGGTACATACGGAAGGGTAGTGGTGACCAGATGGCAGGGTGCTGGATTACTAATCCCAAGGTTGGGGGTTCAAGCCCCACTGTCAACGGCTGGTCACTGCTGTCCCTTCAGTGCAAATAACTGGTTTATCAAAGGCCGGCCTCAAGTCTCACTGTCTTTGGTGAGAGGCATGTAAAAGAACCATTGCTGAAGTTGCATATTGACCTTTTCCACATCTGTCAGAATATCACCTTGTCTCACTTTTCAGTTTGTGTGGGTTAGACCACTGTGACGCTCAGCACTTCCTTGTGTGAGTTTGGTCAGTCCTTAAACAAAAAAAATGCATTTTAATTTGTCGCATCACCAGCCAATGTCATACGGAAGCCGTAAGTGGATGTGCGTTCATACAATCGTTTTCTTGTGATAATGAGTTATTTGTAGTGAGGTATAGACTTAAAATAAGTCTGTGTCAAGACTTGATTGAAGAAAAATGTGACCTGTGAACTTTATATGATATGATGTTGCCTATTTCTGTAATTTCCAATGTTTTGTTGTCTCTGGGTCTCATATTGTTTATGTCATTATCAGGGGAAAGCAAAGCCCTTTGATTTTGACAACTTTACAAAATAATCCTTTTATCCCAAGAGAAAACAAAAACTAAAAATAATTGATTACAGTTAAAAACAAACAAACAAAAAAACCACACACATTTTTAACTCGTTATCTCAGGAAAAAGGAGGGACTGGGGGTGTAAATGCACATCGGCGTCAGGCTTCCATTCAGTGGCTATTGAATTCTTATAATAAAGACTGTGTGAGCAATTGGAAAGCACAAACCTCTGCCAAGCCAGTAAATAAATAAAATGTAAAGTTTCACAAAGTACAAAGCACCCCCTGCTGGGCCTGCTGTAATAACACACTTCCAAAGTATCTCACAATATTAAAGAACCTTTAAAAAATTCTCGGATCCAGAATTTAATCTGGGGTCATCTCCAAAAAAATCATGAGAGTTACTTGATCTGCACTCAATCCCCTAAAACAATTCATCAAAATCTGTTTGCAGGATTTTCATAAAGGTGCAAATCTAACAAACAAATATATGGCCTCCTTGGCGAAGGTAAAAAAAATAATATAGACAAGCTTCAATCAATAATCTAGGACTTGTATAGATTTTGGATGTATCCATCATAAGCCACGTTCCTATAATTTAGAGTACAAATGGTGTCATTGAAAATTTGGGAATTCATTTATGGGTAAATTAATAATACCAGAATGAACTGCTATCTAATGCATTTACTGTATATGGTTAATTTCCTCGTAACGCCACCATAATAACTAAGACATGGAGCGTATTGTTTAATCTTCCCCAGTTCCACTGATATATACAGTAGTTTTAATTTCTAAACATGCCGTCGTCTCTTATTACAGCACACTTGGACCCGTACTGAAGACAGAAGCATCCATCACCCTAATGGAAGTGACTCCACTACACATCCTTATTCCAGCCTTTTCAAATTTGTAAACTCCCCCAGGCCGAGCCTAGCTTTTTATGAAGAATGGCTTTGTGCTTGCTGAATCTTTATTCCAACTATGTGGCCATTATTCACAAGCTACTTACACACTAGCACAAAGGTGAAAGGACACAAAACACATAATAGAAAAATCAATACTGAGAAAATTACTTACAGAAGAAGAACAAAACTAACATACAGAGAAGTGAATTCCGGGCATGCTCACCAGCTGGACGAAACGCACTGAATCTGATAACATGGTCTTCTGTAACCGGCGCTACACCATGGGGATCGGATTTCAGATCTTGCTACACTTTTCAACTGCTGCACAACTTTGAATGAATGAATTGTACCAAGGTTATAGAATGAACTTTCCGGAGTGCGCCACTGGTTTGATATAACCTTGAGATTTTATCTGAATGAAAAAGTACTGAGATTTTACATTTAATTAGCTTGCCTGATGTTGTTCGAGTCTTGAGGCTTTCTGGCATTCCTGGAATTTCAACTAGACTGTCAAACAAGAGTACATCCCCTAAACCACAGTTGTCAAGCTCAAGGTCTGCCAACTCATGTTATGTGGCCAGCAATTACTATACTACTATTACTAGATTATTCAGAACTTGGATGACCTTGAAACTTAGTGACGCGGCCCTCAGTAAAAACGAGTATGACATCCCTGCAGTAAACCCTTCTTACGTTCTTCAGCTGCATCACTACACAATTTTATTACGATTAAAAATTTCCACTGTATTGTAACCTACTTAAAACTGGAACATGGTGCCGTAATCAACACTCAAATGATAAAAGAAAATCTATGACATCTTTTTCCAAAAGTAACCTTTGGCACATCCATATATAGCTTATTGGTTTATCTACGACGGGGATATCCGCTCATATTCTTTTACCTGATACATCATTACAGAGAAAATGTCTGTCTTCCTTTCGGCTTTTTCCCTTTTTCGCGGGAGTCGCCACAGCGAATCATCTGATTCACACGTTTGATTTGGCAGAGGTTTTTACGTCGGATGCCCTTCCTGTCACAACCCTTTTAGCAAGGGACAGAAACACGCTGACGGCTTTGCAGCTACTCTTTACGAAAGTCAGCAATGGTTCTTTTACATGTCTCTCACCATAGACAGTGACAGACATGGCCCGCCTTTGATAACCCAGTTAGCCGCACGGGGGGGGGGGGGGGGCGCAGTGACAACCTTGTGGACAGTGGGACTCGAACCCCCAACCTTTGGATCAGCGATCCAGCGCCCTATACCACTAGACCACCACTGCCCTTATCATTACAGAGAAAATAAATAATAGAAACTCTTGTGATTCATTCTAAGCTAAAAGCTAATACTACCCAGCATTTCTTTTCATCCCTGATTGAAAACTGCATCAATGGAAAAGATCAACATTTCAAATTACGGTTGCAGCAATGAACAGGCCTTCATTCTTCAGTGTGATCTAATGCTGAAGTCCTGAGGAAAGCTCATCATAGCTGGTGTGAGCAATCCAGAAGTGCCACTAGCTACTTAGAATGCTATTCTGCTCATGCTTACTTCATTCTCAACAAATTCCACGAAAGGTAACAAAATATAAAATTAAAAGTATTTGATGGTCTGTCTTCCTTTCGGCCTTTTCTCTTTTACTCGGGAGTCGCCACGGCGAATAATCCGATTCGCACGTTTGATTTGGCGGAGGTTTTTACGTCGGATTCCCTTCCTGTCACAACCCTTTTTAGCAAGGGACAGAAACACGCTGACGACTTTGCAGCTACTCTTTACGAAAGTCAGCAATGGTTCTTTTACATGCCTCTCACCATAGACAGTGAGAGACATGGCCCGCCTTTGATAACCCAGTTAGCCGCACTGGGGGGGGGCAGTGGCAACCTTGTGGAGAGTGGTACTCGAACCCCCAACCTTTGGATCAGCGATCCAGCGCCCTATACCACTATAATTTAAGAATAACACAATTGCCCACTACACACGACTATCGACTTGCTGTGAGGAAAAGATCTTCAGCTAACCAGCTCTTCTATAAAATACTTTATAGTGCAAGTGTGTACATACATACATACACACACACACACACACACACACACACACACAGGGATCCCCTCACTACTTCACCCTTCAATTCATGCAGCTTCAGTGCATCGCTGTTTTTTTAATATTCATCGAATTAAAAAAATAAGGAAATTAAGGAATAATAGTGGAAAAAGCTAAGAGAATGCCACAAAAACAAGGCCAATTATGCAAAAAAAAACAAACAAAAAAAAAAACACAAACAAACACAAAACAATAAACAACCCAAAACCTCCCATCAAAACTATCTACACTTTTGTGAGGTGTGCATCTGAGTGTGTGAGCGTGAGTGTATTTATATTTTATTTACATCTTATGCATTATTTTTGAATGTTTAATTGTTATTATAAGCATTTACAGCATTGAATATGTATTTATTGATGTTTTATACACATATACATGTACGTACATGTCAGTCAGGGGGCATGGGAGGGGTTGAGATATCGATATGTGTGTATATATATATATATATATATATATATATATATATATATATATATATATATATATATATATATATATCTTCTTTTTCTTTCGGCTGTTCCCTTCAGGGGTCACCACAGCAAATCATCTGCCTCCATCTCACCCTGTGCTCTGCATCATCTCTTATGCCAACGACTTTCATGTCCTCCTTCACCACATCCATAAATCTCTTCTTTGGTCTTCCTCTAGGCCTTTTGCCTGACAGTTCCAACCTCAGCATCCTACTGCCAATATACTCATTATCCCTCCTCTGTACATGTCCAAACCATCTCAATCTAGCCTCTCTGACTTTGTCTCCAAAACCTCTAAAATGTGCTGTCCCTCTTATGTACTCATTCCTGATCCTATCCATCCTCGTTACTCCCAAAGAGAACCTCAACATTTTCATCTCTGCTACCTCCAGCTCAGCCTCGTGTCTTTTCCCCAGGGCCACTGTTTCTAAACCATACAACATTGCTGGCCTCAACACCGTCTTGTACACCTTTCCTTTCATTCTTGCCGATACCTTCCCATCACACCGGATACTTTTCTCCAACCATTCCAACATGCCTGCACACTCTTCTTCACTTCTTTTCCACACTCTCCATTGCTCTAAATTGTTCAGCCTAGGTACTTAAAATCCTCCACTTTCTTTATCTCTGCTCACTTTAACCTCACCGTTCCTCTTGGGTCCTTCTCATTCACACACATATATTCTGTCTTACTGAGGCTAACCTTCATGCCTCTTCTTTCCAGGGCATACATCCACCTCTCTAGATTTTCCTCCACTTGTTCTCTGTTCTCACTACAGATCACAATATCATCTGCAGACATCATAGTCCATGGAGATTCTTGTCTGTCAGCTTGTCCATCACCATAGCAAACAAGAAGGGGCTCAGAGCTGATCCTTGATGCAGTCCCACCTCCACCTTGAATTCTTCTGTCATGCCGACAGCACACCTCACCACTGTTTTACATCTCTCATACATGTCCTGCACCACTCTAACATACTTCCTCATGCAATACCACAGTCCCTCTCTCGGCACCCTGTCACATGCTTTCTCCAGATCCGTGTGGGTGTGTGCGTGTATATATATATATATATATATATATATATATATATATATATATATATATATATATATACACACACACACACACCAGATTCAAAAAAAGTTGGGACACTATACAAATTGTGACTAAAAACTGAATGCAATGATGTGGACGTGCCAAATTTCAATATTTTATTCCGAATAAAACATATATGGCAGGTTGAAAGTTTAAACTGAGAAAAAAAGTATGTTGATTTTAAATGTCATGGTGTGAGCAAATCTCAAAAAAGTTGGGACAGGCAGCAATAAGAGGCTGGAAAAGTCAATTGCACTTATAACCAACAGCTGGAAGACCAATTCCCACTAATGAGGTGCATTGGCAACATGGCTGAATATAAAAAGAGTGGCAGTGTCTCTCAGAAGCAAAGATGGGTAAAGGATCACCAATTCCCCCAATTTTGTGCAAAAAGATAATGGCGCAATATCAGAAAGATGTTTCCCAGTGAAATATTGCAAAATGTTTGAAGTTATCATCATCTACAGTGCATAACATTATCCAAAGATTCAGAGAATCTGGAACAATCTCTGTGCGCAAGAGTTCAGGCCGAAAAACCATACTGGATACCCTTGATCCTCAGGCCCTTAAACGGCACTGCACCACAAACATAAATGCTACTGTAAGGGAAATTACAGAATGGGCTAAGCAATATTTCCAGAAACCATTGTTGGTGAACACAATCCGCCGTGCCATCCGCCATTGCTAGCTGAAACTCTACAGCACAAATAAGAAACCATTTCTAAACAGGACCCAGAAGTTGAACACAAGGAGTTTTCTCTGGGCCAGGCGTCATTTAAAATGCACTGTGGCAAAGTGGAAAACTGTTCTGTGGTCAGACGAATCACGATTCAAAGTTCTTTATGGAAAACTGGGACACCATGTCATCCGAACTAAAGAGGACAAGGACAACCTAAATTGTTATCAACACTCAGTTCAGAAGCCTGCATCTGTGATATAGGGTTGCATGAGTGCGTGTGACATGAGCAGCTTGCACATCTGGAAAGGCACCGTCAATGTAGAAAGGTATCTAAGGTTCTAGAACAACATATGCCCCCATCCAGACATTGTCTCTTTCAGAGAAGACCTTGCATTTTTCAACATGATAATGCCAGACCACATGCAGCATTAATTACAACATCATGACTGCATAGCAAAAGGATCTGGGTATTGAAATGGAGAGCCTGCAGTCCAGATCGTTCACCTATACAAAACATTTGGCACATCACAAAGAGGAAGGTGCAAAGAAAGCCCAAAATAGTTGAACAGTTCGAGGCCTGTATTAGACAAGAATGGGACAGCAGTCCTATTTCTAAACTTGAGAAACTTGTCTCCTCGGTCCCCAGATGTTTGCAGACTATTGTAAGAAGACAGGATGCCTCACAGTGGAGAAAATGGTCTTATCCCAACTTTTTTTGAGATTTGTTGACACCATGAAATTTAAAATCAACATATTTTTTCCCTGAAAATGATACATTTTCTCAGTTTAAACTTTTGACCGTTATCTATGTTCTATTCAGAATAAAATATTGAAATTTGGCACTTCCACATCATTGCATTCAGTTTTTATTCAAAATTTGTGTAGTGTCCCAATTTTTTTGGAATCCGGTTTGTATATGGATCACTGTTTCTTAAACTCTCTTTATCAAATTGTACTCATGATAATATATGCAGAAAAAAAGGTTGTTTTTAGTGTGGTGAGCAGTGCCATCATTTTGTGCATGTTTGCTAGCCATTGTGTTTAATAAAGTTAGGAACATGCTAGAAACAAATGTAGTGTGTTTTCAACAGAAACAATTTCAGCACTGAGGAACCCTCTGTGGGGGCAAAACAGAGACTGCTGTGACCTGATTAAGGAGAGTTTAGAGAAATATTCTGCCAAGTCACGACCAGAACCAAGAGGGACAAGAACCAAATGGTCAGATAACCTTCAGTAGACCTGGGTGTTCAATCTGTCAATCAAGCCCCGCATCATATAACCGCCGATATTGTTTTTTTT
Organism: Plotosus lineatus; assembly: GCA_024760905.1. Classification (NCBI taxonomy): domain Eukaryota; kingdom Metazoa; phylum Chordata; class Actinopteri; order Siluriformes; family Plotosidae; genus Plotosus; species Plotosus lineatus. The sequence continues at coordinate 27,410,595 of CM045743.1, forward strand.
CAAGGATAAGCTTCCAATCTGATCATGTGAACATACATGACAACACCTAAATCATTCCTGGGAGTTATAAACTTTGATGAATTATAAAGGCTCTCTGTGGATTATGATTCATTATGAATGATCTTGAGGCATCAGTACAGAAACATTACACAGGAACTCAGAGTATTTGTATATAAACAGGGAATGATCAAAGACGCCCCTGGTGGCAATCTGAAAGCTGTAGGTCAATAATAGAGTCTCTGTGAGAAAGTCTCTGTTGGCAGCTTGGAAAAAAATCAGACGTTGATTGAAGTGCATGTGTCAGACTGTACATTCCCAGCTAATCCAGAAGGATATTCGACACACAGGACTCAGAGCTGAGAGAGGAGTCGATTTGAGGTTGAAATCTATTTCTGTAAAGTGCTCCAGTTCCCCAGAACATCAATACACAAGTTTATCCCAAAGTACCAGTGTATAGTGTGATGATATTCTGGAGATATTAAATTAGCCACAAGTTCTAATTTCACATCAGGTACCTAGTTAGCACCCAAAAGAGTTCTTTGGGTTTTGTTTGTTTGTTTTAGAATATTTAAGGTGCACATGAGTACAGTGTGTGGGGCCGGTGGTGTAGTGGTTAGAGTGCTAGGCTCATGATCGGGAGGTTGTGAGTTCAAATCCCACTGAGACCCTCACTGTGCTAAGACCCCTGGGCAAGGTCTCAACCACAAGTGTGCCTCTGTTCACCCAGCAGTATAAATGGGTACCAGTAAAAATATACTGGGAAGGTAACCTGCGATGGACTAGCGTCCCATCCAGGAGGAGTTGAACTCCTGGTCGCTTCACACTACGGAAACCGGGGATAAGCACCGGCCTGATGAGCCACTCGGCTCGGGTGTAAAAACCCAACAGACTTACCTTACATGAGTACAGTACATGCCATATAATTTTAGTTTACTTCTTTTTACAGTACAGTAAAACCTCCGCTGACGAACGCTTAAGCTCACGAACTTTTTGCCTCAAGAACATTAAAATTGCGAGCAGATAGTCTCTGCTGACGAACTAGTTTTCGGCGGACGAATCAAACCACGCGGTCGAACAGCGCCACGGTGGCAGCCACGAGAAGTGACGCACGCTCATGGCGTCACAGTTCGTCACCCTCTTTCTTTGAATGCGGAAGTGGCTAGACATTTTGGACCATATTGAGTGTACTTTTGCTATTATGGGACTGAAAAAGACCCCACCACAGGTGGAGATCATTGAAAAACACGAACGAGGTGTGCGTTTGTGTGACTCAGCGTCCCAGTACCAGTACGCTAAGTCTACCACCATCCTTAAGAACAAGGAAGCTATTAAGGGTGCGTGTGTGGCTAAGAGTGTTTCCAAACAGTAGGCGTTTCCAAACACTCCTTCCAAACAGTAAGTCCCTCCCTCCCTCCTCCTCCCACTCCATTCCATCAAGCCATCAACTACCATCACAAAGGTAAATAAAACGACTTTATTATACAGTACAGTTTATTTCTTTAATTACAATACAATAGCACATTTATTATACATAAAATAAGGTATATTTTTGTGTAGTTTTAAGGCTTATTTAGTAGAAAATTGTGTTTTATGGGGACCTGGGAACGGATTATTCTCATTTTAATGGTTTCTTATGGGAAATAAATGTTCGGAAGATGAACTTTTCGCCTCACACACACTTTCTGGGAACCAATTATGTTCGTGAGCTGAGGTATCACTGTACTTTATTATGATTTGTCAGATTTGGTATTCCGCGATTTCATCATAACATTGTTTGCTTACGCCTCAGGCTAGAAAGGTAGCATAGTGGTTAGCACTTGTGCCTCAAAGCAGGAAGGTCCTGGGTTTGAGTCCTGGGCTTGGCGAGGGCATTTATATATGGAGTTTTCATGCATGGTTTTTCTCCAGGTGCCCCGGTTTCTTCCAAGAGTACAAAGACATGCAAATTAGGCTAATTGGCTGTTCTAACTTGCCCTCAAGTGTGAATGTTAGTGTGCACATGTGTGTGTAATGGTGATGCCATGGTTTGGCGAGCTGAGTGCGTCAGAGAAAGCGTCCTTTCTCAGAGTTCAACTTTGTGCTGTGGCTGTATGGTGCATTGCCATAGGAATACACAAGGGTCATGGGGGTACCTTCATAACCGTGAGGGCATGGCTTCTATTAACAAAGTTTTATTGTGTTGGAAAATAATGCGGGTCAACTGCCGGCTCAATTCAAGCAATAAAACCATAAAAAGTTTCCAAAGCAACCTAATAAATGTAACTGTGGATTTCCATGGAACTAAAAGTGACCATGAAACAGCGAGTGCCGCTGTTATATCGCAGTTACTGCCAAATAAATGACGGCTGTGATGTAAAGGTTGTACAAATGCACACGATCCTAAGACAAGTGAGCATCACCTACACATATTTGTGTGACAGACTGCCTACAAAATCTGGCATAATGGCCAACGAATAGCCATGGCCATCCCAGTAACAGTTCTCACATTTCAACTGGCCTTGTTAAGCCCTACCAGACTTTCTATACAGTGTGTCATTAGCAGAATAAATCCCCTATCGGGCATATATGACAATGCCTCACTGGATACACACACACACACACACACACACGCTTACATTTACTATTCCTGAACAGAAATAAAACTGTTACCTCCTATGGTCAGTCATGTTATAGCGCCTATAAAAGGCCTATAGAAGTTAATGAGATGAAAAATTGAGTTTTGTGAAAAAATTACTCAGAAAATTTATTATCTCAGTGGTGCTAGAAATATGTATGAATAGAATATATTAGACAGAAATACAGCATTGTGATTGGTCCACTAGGAGTTAAAAAACTTGAGTCCAAGTAGATAATACTCAAATCACAACAGACACTTTTTTGTGTCAACCATTTTAATCACAAAACAAACAAAAAAAAAAAAAAAAAAAAGGCTGTGTATCTAACCCATCCAAAGTGAACACACACACTTGGAGTAGTGTGCTGAAACATTGCAGCACCCAGAGTCAGGGAGTTAGATACCTTGCTCAAGGACACTTCACTTTTAACCTGGAGATCGCAAGTTCGAATCCAGGTTCATGCCACAGCCATCCAAGAGGGAGGGAGGGATGGCATACGGTTACTTAATCATGGCTCGGTGTTGAGTTTAGACTTTTAGACTTTATTGTGTATAGAATGACTTTACACGTGCGTGCGTGTGTGTGTGTGTGTGTGTGTGTGTTTTGTTGTGCTCCCGATGCTATGTTTACCTTCCTCTTCTTAAATGCCTGCCGAGACAGATAACCCCTGCAGGCAGCCTGGAACAACATGATATTACGTTTGGTCTGCTCATCTCTCTGCTCCTCTAGTTTAGCCAAAGTTCCCGCTCTGAAGAACACCTAACACACACAAGCACAAAAACAAATCGGGTGCATCACTACACCGTAAAGTTCTACAATTTATCATTTGGATTGCATAAATGATGCAATCCTGCTGTAACACCGTCTTATATGTCTCGTCATCTTATTGTTTTTAGAAGTTATTTCCCAGCTCCGGTTGTGTAACTGCGCTGTCTGTAAACGCTGTTGAGTGTTTTAATGAAAACCTGCATCTGAATAAGCAAAAAATGTAAAAAAAAAAAAACACCACTTCATTGTACTGCACACTGACCCAGATAATACAGAACTGTTCAAAAGTGTCGGATCAGCTGTCAGAATTTATCCAGCACTCATATTTTATTCAGTAGAAGGGGCAGTGGTGGTCTAGTGGTATAGGGCGCTGGATCGCTGATCCAAAGGTTGGGGGTTCGAGTCCCACTCTCCACAAGGTTGTCACTGTCCCCCCAGTGCAGCTAACTGGGTTATCAAAGGCGGGCCATGTCTCTCACTGTCTATGGTGAGAGGCATGTAAAAGAACCATTGCTGACTTTCGTAAAGAGTAGCTGCAAAGTCGTCAGCATGTTTCTGTCCCTTGCTAAAAAGGGTCGTGACAGGAAGGGCATCCGATGTAAAAACCTCTGCCAAATCAAACGTGCGAATCAGATGATTGGCTGTGGCGACTCCAGAGTAAGAGGGAAAAAGCCGAAAGGAAGACTGACATTTTATTCAGTAGAACTAACCACAGTGCATATTTACTCAGGACTCTAAAACCATCCTGTATAAGCATCCACCCGTAACCTTCAGTTATTGTTTGGATTTTAAATTCATTTATAAGTTTTAAAAGTACAGTGTGTAACATTTTGGAGAATCTCTAAACAGAAATGAGGTATTATTATAAATTCATTAATTTATAATCAATAAAATCAAGTTTTCAGAACATTAAAATAAGATGTTTGTATCCACATGAGGCGGAAACCTTGCTCCACCATGTTTCCTTGGTAGCCCAGAACCAGATAAGCTTAAAGGGGGAGGAGTCAGAAAAAAAAAAAAATCAGTGCATTTGTGGAACCTCCACACTAGATACCACAAATTTCACACATTGTTTTATCATCTCAGTGATATTAGAATATGGTTAGTATATGAGACCTTCTTTTGGCTTTTTCCCTTTATCAGGGGTCGTGACAGTGAATGATTCGCACATTTGATTTGGCAGAGGTTTTTACGTCGGATGCCCTTCCTGACACAACCCTTTAGCAAAGGACAGAAACACGCTGATGGCTTTGCAGCTCCTCTTTACGAAAGTCAGCAATGGTTCTTTTACATGCCTCTCACCATAGAGTGTGAGAGACATGGCACGCCTTTAATAACCCAGTTAGCTATACTGGGGGAGGGGGGTTTACAACCTTGTGGAGAGTGGGATTCGAACCCCCAACCTTAGGATCAGCGATCCAGTGCCCTATACCACAAGACCACCACTGTCCCGTGTAGAATATGGTTAGTATATATTTTACAGAAATGGCACAATCTGATTGGTCGGCTATCAGGGGGTTAAAAAAAAATAATAATTAGCCCAAGTGGATAACACTGAAATCATTTTTCACAGCGACTTTTGATTTATTCAATAAACATTGAGCACACAAACGCTCAGTGTAGTGGGCTGCCACAGAGAGCAGTTGGGGTTAGGTACCTTGCTCAAGGGCACTTCAGCCATGAAGGCAGAGGAAAGGAAGGTGCTGCTCACCCCCTCCCACCACACATTTTTCCTGCTGGTTTGGGAATCAAACCCAAGACCTTTCAGTACCAAAGCGGATCTTCTCACTATTAGACAATAACTGCCTCTCCCTCAAACCCCCTCTTGCAGATATCCACTATATTGAAATTTAAATTTAAATACTAAGGTATTCACTCACTACTTATTTAAAAAAACTGCTTAATCCTACTAGAGTTGCAGGGAGGCTGGGACCTATTTCAGCCGACATTGGCTGAAGGCAGGGTACATTCTAAACAACTCATAAGTCCATCCAGGGCAAAAGACATACACAACCATTCACAAGCACAATCAGGGGCAATGTGGTACAGCCAATTAGCCTAATGTGCATGCCTTCGGACTGCCAGAGGAAACCAGAGTACTCGGAGGAACCCTACTCCAAAAAGAGAATATGCAAAAATGCCTGAGACAACCCAGGGCCTTCTTGCTATGAGGCTTTACGTACTAACCGCCACCTTTCCCGAAAGTCAAATGAAGAATTAAACATAATGATGAGCAGTTTTATATCCAACTACTAATCTGATAAAATATTCCAACATGACCTTCATAGAATTTTGTCATAATTAACGATCATCCATTAACTGAAATGTCATTTCGAGTAAAGCAACACAAGGACGTACATTAACACAGACCGAAGACACTTTAAAAGGAATTAAACATAAACATAGTAATTGATTAGCAAAACGTTTAAAGTGATTCACTTAATCATTCCAGTCTGAACACAAAAAGCCTCCATCAAAATCCAAAACAGGACACGTTTAGCAATAACACCTTTCGGGGGGGGGGGGGGACCACACACTTCACTATGTGGGTGTGTCCTGATATTTGAATTAGCATGTATTCTGTTTTCTGAGTGACAAGCAGAACTAAATACACCAGTGCAAGCAGAGAGATTTGGAATTTACACAAGCTGTATAAACTTATCCACAGGTTATGCTTGCTGGATTGGCGTGCTTGTTAGCGAAATCCCATTGGCTCACTTTCGGAGTTTTCTGGGGTAAGTTTCGAGCCAGAGTGATTCTGCTGTCAGGCGCTTTTGTGAGCATTAATGAAAATCTCTTAATCTATACCTGCATGTGGACCGCTCTGCACTCTGCACCCACCAAATAATTAACTGCCCGTTCTGAAGTCAGTGAATTCGTGATTGTGTGGAAGTGGCGGGAGCTGAGCTTGTTTGGGTGCCGCTGTGTCATCACCATTAGGATTAAATCTCTGCGCGTTTTAATTTGTGATCAGCAGGCGAATGTGTTGAGGCGAGATGTGCTACATAACCCTATCACCTGTCACCAATGATGAACCAAACAATGACTTGCACACAAAAGGAAGATGCTGCTATTGTGTTGCTGGAGGATGACGTGGCTTTCGAGTGAACCACATGATTCCTCTTGGGTTTTTTTCATCTCTCTGGCTGTTGCTTCTATTAACAAAGGGCGAGAAGTTCAGACATGTGCTGTCACATGTCACAAACAACCTGATCAATCAGTGTTTTTGATAGAAGTGACATTTCTACATGTCACATAATTTACTCAGGTGCAGTAGAGTAGTAGAATCCAACAGAACCAACAGTCATGACATGCGTGCTGCTGATTCTGTGTAACTGAATCACTGATTGAAAGGGGCGTGTTCAAAATAATAGCAGTGTGGAGTTTCATTCGTGACATCATACATTTTGAAAAACAGGTGCCAATTATCGCCGCTATTTAAGGAAGGAAGGCAGCAAATGTTGTATATGCTGGTCAGAGAACATCTTCCCATTTCCCTCCCTAAACACTGAATTGAAGCCACAGTACAGTGGTACCGCACCTTACGAAATGAATCCGTTCCAGAGCCTTTTTTGTAAACTGCATGTTTCATAAGTTGAACAGCATTTTACATGAAAAAAAACGTATGATTTGTTCCAAAGCTGCCAATACTACCCCATAAACCCTTTAAAAATGATAAAAGTACACCAATTTTGTATGAAATATGTGTTAAAAGTAAAAGAAAATGATTTACCTTTTTTTTTAAATCTCTCGAACCACCCATGCGACACTTTAAAAAACCCTCACCCTCCTTCACGAGGTCCTTCAATATGGCGGTCGCTTTTTCCGAAATAATCGCCCCAGTCACTGTATCTCCGCTTTTAAGGCTTCCTTCTGCTTCAATATTGCCCCGATTGTAGCGGGGTTTCGGACATACTCCTTTGCAATTTCACTCAACCGCAGCCTACTTTCATATTTTTTTTTAATTATCTCCTGTTTTACTTTTATTGATAACGGAGCCTGCTTCTTCTTTTCAGTCTCACCGGGAATCGCTGTCTTGGGGCTCATGATTAATAACGAAAAATAACGCTGCAATGAGCACACTCAAAAAAAAAACCTCACGAAACTCACAAACCAAGAGTACAACTCTCCTTCACGGTTGTGTCAAACAATGGGTCGAAGGCACACAGAAAGCATTATGGGTACAGTACTGTATTATGAAGTGGGGCCAGTGGTGTAGTGGTTAGGGTGCTGCGCTCATGATCAGGAGGTTGTGAGTTCGAATCCCACTGAGACCCTCACTGTGCTAAGACCCCTGGGCAAGGTCTCAACCACAAGTGTGCCTCTGTTCACCCAGCAGTATAAATGGGTACCAGTAAAAATATACTGGGAAGGTAACCTACGATGGACTCGCGTTCCATCCAGGGGGAGTTGAACTCCTGGTTGCTTCACGCTATGGAAACCGGGGCTAAGCACCGCCCTGATGAGCCACTCGGCTGGGGTGTAAAAACCCAACAGACTTTACCCGTACCTTTTTACCTACTGTATTATTGAGATTCAGATCCCTCCTAGCCAATGGGAGGCCAGCAGGGCGGGGTGTTGGGAGATCCCTCCTAGCCAATGGGAGGCCAGCAGGGCGGGGTGTTGGGAGACAACCAATGGGAAAGCAACTCGCACATTGTTTGAATGGTGCGTTTGAATTTTTGAGATGGCGCTTTCGTAAAGTGAACTTGTTTCGTATCCAGAGACAAAAATTTTAGGAAAATGCAATTCGTAACCTGAATTTTTCGTTTCATAATGTGAGGTACCACTGTCCACTGAAGACAGTGAAGCCTGGTGGCACAAGCATCATGATATGGGGATGTTTCTCATACTACAGTGTCAGGCCTATTTATCACATACCAGGGATCATGGAGCCGTTTGATTACGTCTGAATACTTGAACAGGTCGTGCTGTTTTATGCTGAAGAGGAAATGCCCTTGAAATGGGTGTTCCAACAAGACAACGACCACAAACAACCAGTGTATGTGCAACATCTTGGTTTTAGACCAAAAAAGATTGACGTGATGGAGCAGCGGCCTGACCCCCAGACTTTAATCCAATAGAAAACATGGAGTGACATCAAAAATGCACTGTCTGGTCCTAAACCAAGAACTACAGAATAACTGTGGATGAAGTCCAATCATCCTGGGCTGGAAAACCTGCTCACAGGTGCCAGAAGTTGGTAGACTCCATGCAACACAGATGTGCAGCAGTTCTCAGAAACAGTGGTTATACAACTAAATATTAGTTCAGTGATTCAAACCAAAGCAAAACCTGAAGCCACTTTACCGTTTATACAGTCAATGTTGGAGTTCGTAAAGAATAGAGTAGACACTATTTTTTTTTTTTGAAAGGTGTGACATTCACTCTTCAATTTCTTTAAAGGAAAAACGCAAACTTGAGATATTTTTCTTCATGTTTTGATTTGAAATAGAATGTGTCATGTTCCCAATGCATTTGTGTGTATGTAAATAAAATCTATTAGAAGTATTTTGAGCATTATTTATTTTTGAACACACTGCTATTATTTTGAATACAACTAGATGACGTGGAGTCGAGAAGGTACTCACCCTGCTCAGGCCCATGTGAAAGCTGCTCTTCTCCAGGTCCAGACACTCTAGCAGCTCCTCTACAGCCTGCAAACACACACACACACACACACACACACACACACACACACACACACACACACACACACACACACACACACACACACACACACACACACACACGTCTCTGTTATAATTCAGGTGCTTTCACTCATGGACAAATAGATGACCCCTGAAGAACTCGGAGGTCTTGCTTGCATTCCAGAACCTTGTGTGCGAAATCATAATATACTCACAAACCCAATCATTGATGCTGTGGATATAAATAAACTTAAACAAGACCAAACCTAACCAGAATGAAGCTGATTCACAGTCCTCAAGTGTCCGACAAATACTCAGCTTCGTCATGTTGTCTCATCTCTCTGTCTCTCTCGTTTGCTCCCTGAGCAGGACAGGTCTTGAGAACCCGATCTGAAAGGCACCATCTAGATTACAGTGGACGAGGGGTGGCAGCCCGGCAGCACTAAAGCGCCATTGTTCCACTCCGTTTCCACAGAAACCCATCAGCGCAACGCTGGCACAAGGGAAATCTGCTTCTCGCACTTTTCTCACTCGTTCTCTCCTGCTAAGGCCAGCTTTTGTGCTCTCCTCCTTCTTCCCACCATTTTATTTCTGCGAGACTTCATCCACCGGGAATTCAAACACAATTGACCTTCAATTCTTGTTAGGATTTAGGGGGGGAAAAGGGAAAAAAGGAAAAAAAAAAAAGTCTTCACGCTTATTCTGTGCCACACAGATTTAACAAAGTCATGCAACTGGGGAGATTTCAAATAAACCCAAACGTAGCTTTTTTTTTTTTTTTTTTTCCCCTCCTCCGTGTGTATCCTACATTCCTTGGCGAATCATTAGGCTCAAGGTGGCAGGCACATTTTTCAGAGTTGATAATTGTTCTAAGATTTTTAGGCCATTTTCCAAGCCCTAAGCCCCAGAGCAATTAATATTTTTCTCCTGCCTGCACCCAGTATTGATTCGAGCTGGAAACACAGCTGGGAAAGCTTGATTAAGTCGTCACAATGGGTACGATTAACTCAGCTTTATTTCTCTGTTACGCCGCCACAAAAGCACGAGATGAGCGCCAGAGCTTTGTCTCATTCTCTCAAAAAGCCTGGAGCACTTTATCCCACTCTCTCTCTCTCTCTCTCTCTCTCTCTGCACTCACCCTCTTCTCATCCTTAACGATGTAGTTACGACCGAGCTTTTTGCTCAGGTGTGGAGCTAGGACGTCAAAGCGACGTCGGAACTCTGAGAAAACCATGTGGTCTGGATAACCTGCGGATTAAAAAGAAATAGAAACAGGAAGTTTTATTTAGTGATCTCGATCTAAACCGAAGTGTAATTTGAAAAGCGACTCCACACCTTGTCTGTAAATACGGAGAGCGTCCAACAGTTTCGAGCCGCGGATCTGAGTCCTCATTAAGGGCACATCCAGCTGCATGAGGCCTGGATCGCAGCTCTCACTCTGGAGCTCAGCAGAGTTCGAACGCCTTAGAGCATCTGTCTCAGGCAGCAGGCAGTGCACAAAGTGAACCCTTGACCTCCTGACTGTATCCAGCAGTGCATCCTGGGAGAAATCCAAAGTCATGAGATCATAGTTGATTTCCTAGTCCATGAATTTTACCTCAAACTGCTTTTATTTTATACACATTTTATTCAGGGGATAATTAATTATTCTAGAATGAATTTTGTGTCGGGGTGTTATGGGTATGTAAATATTTGTATAAATGTAAATCTAAAAATTATGGCTGTATAAATGTTGTGTATAATTAGATTCAGTTAGTGTGCTGTAAATAGTGGTATGACAACTGCTTGGGTCTGGAATTTTCCATAAGGGGACCTAGTTGCATGCGCCCTGGTGGCAGGTCAAGTGATGTGGAATTTTCCAGAATGGAACTTTCCTGAACTTTAGGGAATCTATATTAAAGACCTGTGTGTCTCTTTGGGCAGATCATCTAAGGAAACTCATCTCGGAGGATCAACTCATCCAAGGTGAACCATGGAACGCGCATCAACCAAGTTTTGTTGTTCGGGACTTCATCGTCAAAGTCCATCATCCACGTTCACACACCGCCCACGCGAGGATGTTCATCATTTGTTTCTTTCGACACGCGGGATTGCAAGCCTTTCCCCATCAGCACATGCACCATCTCTACAATTACCCTGCTGTGGGTGCTTGGTGACTATGAGACCCTTCGTTAATTTGCATGTGGTTTAGCGTTAAGATGTAAGTTACTTTTTTGTCTTATTTTCTTCATATGATTAAATTGCATATAGTTTATGTCATGGTCTGTCGTGCTTTGCTGGTTTCACTGGGCAGTTTCCATCTTCTAAAAATTTACCTATCCGTAACACGGGGGATTAGACTCTGTGGCATTACCATACCATACCAGATTATTACTGTAAGGGCAGTACGGTGGTGTAGAAGTTAGCACGTCCATCACACAACAAGAAGGGTTTGATTCCTGGGCTCAGGGTGTTTGCATGGAGTTTGCTTGTTCTCCCCATTTGTTTGCATGGGTTTCCTCCGGGTACTCCGGTTTTGTCCCTCAGTCCAAAAACATGCACAGTCGGCTGATTGGCAGTTCCAAATTTACCATAGGTGTGAGAGTGAGTGAGAATGGATGTGTGTATGTGTTGGTACTGTGATGGTCTGGTGAGCTGTCCAGATTGTGCGAAATAGGCTCCAGCCTCCTCATGATCCTATTTAGCATTAAGTGGCTGGGAAAATGAATGTATGAATTATTACTGTAAACACTGAGATTTCCTTTCGGCTTTTCCTTTTTTCAGGGGTCGCCACAGCGAATGATTCGCATGTTTGATTTGGCATAGGTTTTTTACGTCAGATGCCCTTCCTGACGCAACCCTTTTTAACAAAGGACAGAAACACGCTGATGGCACTAAATATTAAAAAATCAATCCCAATACCCTAAAAAGTTGCGAGACTGAACAAAATATTTAAAAAAAACAGAATGTAATGATTTTCTTATCTCATAAATCCATACTTCATTATTGAATAATAGTGAAACACAGAAAAGATCAAACATTGTCAGACAATGTTTTAGGGGGAAATTTTTTTTTTTATTTTACCCCCAGTGCAACTAAGTGGGTTATCAAAGGCTGGCTATTTCTCTCACAGTCCACAGCGAGAGGTTCATGTAAAAGAACCACTGCTGACTTTTCTCAAGCGTAGCTGCATAGCAGTCAGTGCGTTTCTGCCCTGCGATGGCCTGGTAAGCTGTACAAGGTGTTCTCTGTCGTCGCCCAGAATCGGCTGAGATGGGCACCAGCCTCCTCGCAACCCTAATCATGAGCAAACGGTTCAGGGAATCAATTAACTAATTATTTTTGTTTTGTTTCATTTTTATATTTCCATTTTATATTTTTATTAAAGTTTGTGTATATGATTGCTTGTGTTTATTTTTCTCTTGACGGTGTTAATTGCAGTTTATTGTCTTGTTTATAACTTTTTAAAACTGAAAATTTCATACAAAATGTCGTTATGTGTGAACATAATCACTGTAAAGATTCTTAAATATTTCATTATAAATGAATATTTAAATGGCAGCAACACATCTCAGAAAAGTTGGGATGGGGGCAAAAGAAGGAGGCAATTGATTAATAATGTGATTGGGTATAAAAAGAACATCTGGGCAGAGACTCAGCAAGCTATAAAAGTCTACGCCCACAAACCATGGAACAATTTAAGAATAATATTCCTCAACATTACTACGAATTAAGATTGTGAGAAACGGGAAATCTCTATGAGCCGGTAGCATTGCATTTAAAACAGGCATGAGTTGGTCATTGCACAGGCACAGGAACACTTCCAGAAGTCATTGTCTATTCAATGTCTATCCACAAATGAAGGTGAAAGCTCAGTGTGATGCTTTCATTAAATTCAAAATGAGCTCATATTTTTAATGGAACAGGAAAAAGTCTTACTTTCAACATTTCAAGTTTTCTGTGTTGTACTGTAAATAAAATATGTGGTTTAGATATGGACATCATTGCATTCTCTGCTTATTTCAATTTTACTTGGTATTCCAGCATTTTTAGAAGTCTCACCACTTGGAGTTTGATCTGAATGCAGAGAGATTTTTTCTTCACAGCAGCAACACCGGTGGTGAAGGTCTTCCTCATGCTAGTGGCACGGCGCAGAGCGAGCTGAGAGCCGCCTTCCAGCCCGGCGATGGATCCCGACAGCACAGTTGCGCTGCTGGAGCGGCTCAGAAACATGGCGCTGATGCTTTTCCTATGAAAGAGCAAGCCAGACAATTTAGCACTGAATGTAGAATTGTATTGATGATGATGTAAAGTAACAAGAACCTTTGATCATATTATTATACATATTTTACACTTAATTTTTTTTTTGCTGTAGTGTGTTCTTACTTCTGTGAATTCTGGAGCAGACTGGCTGCATTTTGAGAGGCGGGGTTTTGCTTGGCATGGTTCAGCCAATCATGGGCGTCATACTCCACCCAATCTGTACCATGGCTGTGTGCGAGCAGGAAGTGATGCGGCCTTTCGCTCTTCAACAGCAGCATGTGGCCTGCAGGAAAAAAAGCCATTCACGATTAGCCATGTTACTGTGTGTGTGTGTGTGTGTGTGTGTGTGTGTATGTGTGTGTGTGTGTGTGTGTGTGTGTGTGTGTGTGTGTGTGTGAGACAGACCTTTACTCTCTCCTTCTGCGGGGCCGTAGTAACTAAACAGTCTCTGAAGTAATGTGTCCTCTGTTCCTGATGGCTGTAGTGCTTCTTCTTCCATCAGCCACAGCAGCCCCCTCGCCTCATCTGTTCTTGATGGCGTCCTCATCTGCCACACAAACACACACAAAAACACACAAGGGAAGCATTATATACTCAATTAAACAGCAGCAGGAAAAGCCACAGCTACTTCAGGACAACAGACAGATAAATGGGAACACCTCCTTTACCAAGACTTGCGAGAAAGGCCACACCCCTTGAACTCAAGACTGGTAAAAACAGAGAAGACACCTCCTCCACTCAGACGAGTATGCACAGATGTCACACATCTTCAGTGAAAAAGGTAGCAACACCTTCCTTTGTTTAAATTGGGAGGCTGAGGGGATGCGTCTCAATGATTGAGTCTTATAGGTAGAGTCAACATCTTTTTTTATTGAGACTGATCTGCAAAGAATCTACACCTCCTTTATTGAGTGGTATGCTCAGAGTATGCACCCTTATAGAGACACTGATAGGCCACAGACTGGCAGAAACAGAGGTACCACGATATTATATAGAAACTGGTAGTGCAGAAGCCACTCCCCTTTCTTGTGGCCAGCAACCATAGTGGCCACATAATCTTTGTTTAGACTAATAGGCCCAGAGAACGCACACCCGGTGCTGTACTGAGACTGATAGGCAGAGGCAACGCCCCCTTTTTTGAGACCGATCAGCCATAGGGGTCACTTTCCTGGCACTGAGACTGATCATCAGAAGGGCACCCTTTTTAGTGGCACTGCCAGGCACAGATTTGCAGGATAACAGCGAGAAGGAAAGACAGAAAATCTACACCAGGCCAAAAAGATATTTATCTACCATCTTTTTAAATGATAACCCTTAGATAACACAGTGGAGAATTTTACTTTTCCTGAGACATACTCCATGTTTCTGTAAAAGATTCACCGAGTTTGCACAGCAATTAACCTCCTTCCCACCAGAATGTAATAATCGGCGGTAAAGACACAGTGAGAGCCCTGCTCGTTATTGACTTGCACACAGCAACACACTGTGCGAGAGAAACTCTACTTACCTGCGCGCACACAGACACACACACAAAAAAAAAAAAAAAAAAAAAAAATCACACTTCGATCCACCCGCCCTTCCTATACACCACCACACTTCAAGCTGATCTCAATAGGCACAATGGAAGTAGTATTTATAGATTCTCAACTGCAGCAAGCTGAATTCAGTTTACCACCATTGAACTTTTAATTTCATGCTTTATTGTACTGTACCCACCATTAAACAACAACAACCCTGTCCAACAATTATCATGCTCTCGAGGGCTTTAAAAAAAAAAAAGCATAAATGGGCTGAGCTGTTAGACGTGGTGTTCGGGTTCTGTCTCAAAGATGACGCCAATGAGGAGGGCACTTGCACAATTATTGGAAAAATAGCCGCTGCAATTCTGCTTGTTTTGTCCCTTTGTATGATTTAACTCATATTTAATAGAGGCTACAATAGCAAACTCTGATAGACACGATGAAGCAATTTGCCTGCATTGATTCTCAATTCAAGCACTACACTTCTAAACCCGACAGAAAAACATTAGCTTAGATAAACAGGAATAAAGTGGTGGTCCAAGATGGTCAGTGCTGGTTTGGTGAGAGGTGGCTAGCAGAGACAAGCTAATGCTTGCTTTAAAAACAAGTGTACAGTGATACCTCTGCTGACGAACATAATTGGTTCCCAGAAAGTGTGTGTGAGGCGAAAAGTTCGTCTTCCGAACATTTATTTCCCATAAGAAACCATTAAAATGAGAATAATCCGTTCCCAGGTCCCCATAAAACATAATTTTCTACTAAATAAGCCTTAAAACTACACAAAAATATACCTTATTTTATGTATAATAAATGTGCTATTGTATTGTAATTAAAGAAATAAACTGTACTGTATAATAAAGTCGTTTTATTTACCTTTGTGATGGTAGTTGATGGCTTGATGGAATGGAGTGGGAGGAGGAGGGAGGGACTTACTGTTTGGAAGGAGAGTTTGGAAACGCCTACTGTTTGGAAACACCCTTAGCCACACACGCACCCTTAATAGCTTCCTTGTTCTTAAGGATGGTGGTAGACTTAGCGTACTGGTACTGGGACGCTGAGTCACACAAACGCACACCTCGTTCGTGTTTTTCAATGATCTCCGCCTGTGGTGGGGTCTTTTTCGGTCCCATAATAGCAAAAGTACACTCAATATGGTCCAAAATGTCTCGCAAACACAAACCACTTCCGCACTCAAAGAAAGGGGGTGACGAACTGTGACGCCATGAGCGTGCGTCAGCTTCTCGTGGCCGCCACCGTGGCGCTGTTCGACCGCGTGGTTTGATTCGTCCGCCGAAAACTAGTTCGTCAGCAGAGACTATATGCTCGCAAATTTAATGTTCTTGAGGCGAAAAGTTCGTGAGCTTAAGCGTTCGTCAGCGGAGATTTTACTGTATTTGTCTGTGGGGGGGGGGACTGTTTCATCTCTCGTCTTATTTACCAGACTACTTTATCCTTTATTATTAGAGTTAAGGAGTTCTGGAGCCTATCCCAGCCAACTCCAAGTGAAGGCGATCTAAATCCTGAAGATTGCAAGATCATCACAGACTGAAAGCACATACACACACAAACAAACAAACAAACAAACACACACACACACACACACACACACACACACACACACCTAGGGGAAAATGAGAATACACAGCTCGCCTGGTGCATGTCTTTGGACTGTAGAAGGAAATCAAAGTACCCAGAACAAACCCACGCAAGCACAGGGAGAACATGCAAACTCCACACAGAAACTCTCTCAAACCCCAAGAACTTCTTATTATGAGGTGGACGTGCTAACCACTACAATACCATGCCACCGTCAAATGTCTTGTATTCTTCCTTCTGATTGGTCAAAAGGAGTTGATTCCATTCAGACTTTCCTTAAAAAAAAAACCCAGAGGGAGAATAAGGGAATACCTGGGGTAAGACAGGCGCACATGGGATCTTACCAAGGCCTGACTGGACGCCTGGTCTACAGCAGCAACAGACAGCGAAGGACTCGGCTCCATGTCATCAAATGCGACCTCAATGTTTTCCTAAAGGAACATAAACCTGGTTAGTGCCTAAGAAAACAGGACTTTTGTTTGTGTTTGTTGGTCTAGACAGATATCATAACAAATTCAGCCAAAATATATCAAAATAATTTCAGAATATGATGAATTAAAATTATGATCAATATCATGTGAGTGCGCCTTAACCCTTGATGGACGTGCCGGCGCATCAATATTTATAATATAAAGGGAAAAAGCCAAAAGGGAATCTCTCATAAGACTGATTTCACTTGACCTATCGATACTATTTAAAAACTGTATTGATAGGTCAAGTAAAATCAGTCTTATGAGAGATTCCCTTTTGGCTTTTTCCCTTTTTCAGGGGTCGCCACAGTGAATGATTCGCACGTTTGATTTGGCAGAGGTTTTTACGTCGGATGCCCTTCCTGTCACAACCCTTTTAGCAAGGGACAGAAACACGCTGACGGCTTTGCAGCTACTCTTTTACGAAAGTCAGCAATGGTTCTATTACATGAACCTCTCACCGCGCCCTATACCACTAGACCACCACTGCCCCCAGAGTTATGATTCAATTAAAATGATAATTACCGTACTAACTTTCTTTGATGACAGTTTACATGCCATGATGTTAGGAAAAAAAATAAAACAGTCTGGAGATAAACACTGCCATCAAGTGGACAGAAGAGGAGTAACACACTCTGGAAATGTCACTGCTCGATTTTTTTACATAAGTATTTAAATGCACAATTTATATTTGCATTCTAAGTTATAAAAATTATATGATTAACGTGTTTTTGTTTTTCACAGAAAAAAACAACATTTTTCGACTTGGATTTTGTGTTTTTGCATTATTTTAGGCCCAATGTATTAATACAGGATGTCAAAAATAAAAAAAGTAACTGTAATATCATCCAGGTTATTTTGTACTAAAAAAAGACACCAAACAAGCCAAGGTAAACATTTTTTTAAGGTGACATATAAAGGTAAAATCAAACGTTGTCAAAAACTGCCAATTACAGTAGGCCCTCGTCATTCGCGAGGGTTTGGTTCCAACGAATGAAGATAATCCGCAAGTTCTGTACCCGGAAGTAAAACCCCGTGTATCATATTACATGCGCGAATGACCAACCGGAAGTAAAATACTATGTATCCATTACATGCGCTAAAATATGCTTCTTAAACATATTCTATAGAAATTCTTACTCATTAATACAGTATTAATGTAGTAAAATGTAGTAATGATTAAGAAAAACTTAATTTTTTTACGGTGCTATTAATTGATAATAAAATATAAACATTATACAGCATATATACACATATCTATATTGTGTATTTTATAATATATATATACATATATATATATATATATATATATATATATATATATATATATATATATATATAAAAACACTAACCGAGTATGATCTGATCTATTAAACATACAGCACTGTAGTTTTCAAAAATATCCACTAGTGGGGGGTATTGCATTGCATTATATCAGGGGGCGGCAACCCTGTGGCTCAACTGCAAAAAGAAAATGCCGCTTATTTACTCACATTGGAAGCACTCCAGGCTTCCATCGGTAGTTAAACCAGCTTTCACCTGAATGATGGGAGAATCTGCCTAAGGCAGAGTCCTGCAATGGTCAGGTACCCACAAGTACACAGTGGGTACCTTTTCACAAGTGCAGTGCAGCCTTTCACCCAGCAGTATAAATGGGTACCAGTAAAAAAAAAAACAAACAAAAAGAAAATACTGGGAAGGTAACCTACGATGGACTAGCGTCCCATCCAGGAGGAATTGTACTCCTAGCCGCTTCATGCTGTGGAAACCGGGGATAAGCACCGGTCCGATGAGCCACTATGGCTCGGGTGTAAAAAGCTCAGTGGACTTTACCTTTAATTAAGCACGAATGACAAGCGATTTGTTTGAGAACAAAAAGAGAACAAAACACAACTGATTTACAACAGTTGGAGATTCACTTTTTCTGCCAAACTTGCAAATCATTAAAAAAATTCTTCTTGAGATATAGATATTTAAGATGCAAAATATTGACTTGTATGTATATTTTTAATCACCCGTGTGCTCATCCCCGAATGGGTAGACCATTTAGTGTACACTTGAGGGCCCGACTTCCTGTCCGTCACAATGTCCTGCTACAGGTGGATGGAAAGCAAATTGTGACAAACCTTGAGTGTGTCTTTTTAAACCACACCTCAACATCCACCCACAGAATTTCATAAACCACATGTGTGTGTGTGTGTGTGTGTGTGTGTGTGTGTGTGTGCGCACGCAAGTGTACCTCCTTGTAGCGATCCAGCTCTTGCACAAAAGTGCGCTCATGGAAAAGTGCCTGTAGCCGCTCCTGAGCGTAGTTGTGACAGAGCTCCTCGAAGGTAGCGCCTCTCCCAATCTTGTTCTGCCGAGGATTCTGAGAGCCCGGAGTGTCGACAATTAGTATGGAACACAGCGAGTGCTTCTGTGTAGACTTCAGAGCACTAGTGAAAAATGGAACATGGAAGAAGATTTAGGTTGACGATGGGTTACAGTGGTACATATTTGAAAGTTTGTGAGATGTCGACGCACCGGTTGATGAGGGAGATCAGGATAGTGAAGATTTCTGAATACAAACTAGATGCCATGGCCTCCAAAAATTCTATTGCTGAGGACTTGGACCCTACACACACACACACACACACACACACACACACACACACACACACACACACACACACACACACAGTGCGCATAAAAGAATCCTGAATCACCCCTGGAGTTTCTCAAGGACCACTAAGGATGAGTAAGAACTTGAAGTTCTTAGTTAAGTTGAGCGCTTGCAGTTGAGAAAGTGCTTTCATCGATATGATGCATCCAGTTGTGACATCAAATGTGAAGATGTGCAACGGCGATGAAGTGACTCAGGTTTGTAAAAAAAATAAAAAAATAAAAATAAAAATCGGACTGTGGATGCCTACACGCGGTGCCCCCGAAACTCACAGAGCATTTTAGACGCCAGAGAAATCTTGCACCTGGAACTAAGCCACAGTGGCCCAGCCAGTCACACCTTCAGGAGACATTGTGACATTACTGGGAATGTGTCGGTGTGGTCCTGGGCAACAAGTTCACACAGTCATAATCAAAGAAAAATAAACACACCATCACCACACTTCATCCAACTTCCTGCTTCAACGAAGTAAAAGAAGAAATACTGCACCATGCACTGACATAATGATGGTTAGAGCGTTCACCGAACAGCAAGAATGTCCTGAGTTCAAATCCCAAGCTTGGGTACTTGTGTGTAGTTTGTATGCTACCTGTGTGCTCGTGTGGGTTTCCTCCAGGTAGTCCGGTTTCCTCTGACAGTCCAAAGACATGCAATATTAGGCCAATTAGCTGTTACAAATTAACTGAGTGTAAATGGTTGTGTGTTCACCCAGCAGTATAAATGGGTACCAGTAAAAATATACTAGGAAGGTAACCTGCGTCCCATCCAGGAGGAGTTGAACTCCTGGTCGCTTCACGCTATGGAAACCGGGGATAAGCACCGGCCTGATGAGCCACTAGGCTCGGCTGTAAAAAAGCCCAACAGACTTTACCTTACCTTTTACCTAAATGGTTGTGTGTTGGTATGTTGGCCCTGAGAAGGTAGTGCTGGCTGAGATAGGCACCAGCCTACATTTACCATACATTTAAGCCTCAACATGCCCATTTTGGATTCAAAATTATTAGCACCCTAAATTCTGGACCTGATAACATGGCAAAGCTGCAGTGGTGGTACTTGTACATGAATATCTCTCTGAATTAGGGAGTGGTACATACTGTAGTTATAGAGGTGGTTATGATGAGGGAGGATATTATAGATGTAGTTGTGGTAAGGGACATGGCTGTAATTGCGCTTACCTGCGCCATCTGCGGAGTCATCGGCCCCCTGGCGGACACTAGAGCTGCGTGGCAGTGTTCCCTTGCCCTGGGGTTTGAAGATGGAGGATGACAGCTCTTCCAGAGTGCAGCCTAGGAGATATGCTGCTTTCTGAGCCCATTCGTGT